>JAPXFY010000020.1:40785026-40845026 GCA_030674185.1 Monoplex corrugatus | reverse complement strand
CTGTTTGTCTGTCTTTGTCTCTGTGTTCTCTGTCTCTCTTTCTCCTCTCTTCTATATCAGTCATTTTCTCTTGCTCAGCTAAACATCAGAGAAATTTTACCGCTGTTTTTCGCCTAAGTTTTGTGTATTTGTTCTTTGCTGTCTTTTGTGTATGCTTGACAAAACTACTTGGCCGAAAATTTCTGCCTGTCTTCTTATGTTTGTTGTTTGTTTGTTTTTATACTGAATACTCGTTCTCATTCTATTTTCATGTGTTTCTGCTTCCTGTTTGCGAGCTGGGGTTGAACTCGAGACACTTGCTTTTCAGTCACGGCTCTGTCAGTGCAATGAATTGTGTGCAGGAGGCGAGAAGAAATGGAGGAGGAGGATGTTCTTATTCCAGCCGACTGCGTAGAGCCATTTCAATACACACACAGTTCTTCAACAGGGGTAGGGGTGGGAGGAAGAGAAAAATTAAGTACTTATATCAGTGCATGAAATATGCGACCACTGATTCATGACTGTGACTTCGTTACACTCATTAACACTCTGAATATCGTGGAATATCAGTTATAGTGTTATCTCTGTCTTGTTGATGTTGTCTTCTCCCAGCACGTGATAAACATCAATTAACCTCATTTTCATACATTTTTGTATAGAAGACCAGCCCCATCCTGTTTGGTGACATGTAGGTGGTAGTGGAAGTGCGAAGAAGTATTAGAACATATCTCTTTGTCTACTTGTCTGTCAGTCTGTCTGTCTTATTGTCTGTGTTTCTTTTACAGTAGTTTTACTTCTAGCCAGTTACATAGGTTAACAACAGCAAGTTTACATAGATTAGCAACGGCAAGTTTGAAAAAGAAGGCTTTTCACTAGGAACTTCTTCTGTTGAAAACTAAAACACTATTGTCCTTGGTATTGTCAGTCTATCGGTCGGTCTGTCTGTCTCTTTCTCTCTCCCTCCCTCTCCCCGCCTTCCTCTCTCGAGTTTGTGACGTAACCCCCGTCATCAATATGTCGAGGCTTCTGGACGCTGAATGGAAAACTTTCAAGCCACAGTTTTGAGTAAATTGCTTCTGAAATAGGTTAGATATACAGCTGATATAAATGTCTATTTTTCTTGGTATCCCCTTAACCGTTGGAAACCGGTTTGGGACCTAAATTTCAATACCTCTACATCTGTAACGTAGTTGTAGCTCAAGTTTATTGACTTTGACCTGTTAAGGGCTGATGCAAATGAGGCGCTGGCCCCTGGCCTAAAGTAGTAGTGACATAACCGTGTTTACTGATTATTTAAGTCGTTTACAGCTTTCATATGGTGACACATTCAGCACATTCTTTCGGAAAAGAGGAGTTTGTTTGGAATTTGTTCAGAAGGAGTTCATCCCACTCGAACAATTCCATATGCCCTCCACGCATATCTGCCAGCAGTGACCTGGCAGACTCCTTGAGCCTGCGCAAAACCCTTATACGCTGGCAAATCTTGAAATGGGGAGTTGACCTATGAATCACCAAGGTGACACAATAAGAGTGATGGAAACGGTATGATGGGCATTTAACAGGCCAGTTTTTCAAGTTGTTGGCTGGGATTGAACTCGAGATACCAGATTTTGAGTCCACGGTTCTATTAAAAGAACCAACCATCCCGCGCAGAAGATGGGAGGATTGAAAATATCACCAGGCAACCGCTCCGCTTCTTCGCGTAAATGATAGCTTTACTCACCCGGACTGTCTGTTGTGGGTTCGAACCTGAACAGCACTACATTAAACTGGCCGGTTTTCTCGCTGCTTATTTTAGTATACTGTATTTGTTGTTCTCGTGGTGTCTTTGCAGGATAATTTTAACCCCCTTTACTACACACTTCCAGAGATGGTTATCTCCGTCGGTCATATCACCTGAAGTAGGTCATCATCATCATCATGTGCCCTGCCGCATGGCGTTGGCGATCTTGGCCCTCCATGTGTATCTATCCCTTGTTACCGCAAGCACATCTTCCACCTCTCTGTCTGAAGTAGGTGCTAAATGTAAATCTGATTCACATCAGTCAGCCAACCTAAGTCATTCAAGCGGTAGGTCGCAGTAACGGGAACAGTGTAATAGAAAACCTCCTACACCAAATCAGTCCTGATTACTTACCACGAGACACTTTTTTCCCCCAACGAATGCCTGTTCGGTTAACTTTGTCCTTAAAACGTTGTCCATAACCTTGAGATCGTCGGAGAGTGAAGTGGTAGAGACGTCAGCTTATCTCCGGGCCAGCACCTAAGGATGGTGTCCTTCTCCTGTCCTTCGCTGCTTTACCTTCCCTAACCCTCAACAGGGTCATGTATCCATTGACAGATGGGTGGATTAGAGGTCGCATGCACAAAGGTTTCCTCTGGGTGTGATTTGAACTCGAGCAGACCTGGACAATCATACTGGAAGATCAGAGGGGGAGGGCTGTTCCTGTCTTCGACAGAGCATTCTTTTGACCCAAATTTGGTAAAAATCAATAAAGAAATAGCCAAGAATATCTTGATAACATTTTAAAACTAGGAGAATAAGTAAATGAAGTCACGTTTGATAGCTACATTACATAACTGGCAGACGTGCCAAAATAGATCCCTTGCAATATTTTTGAGGGGTTCGTAAATGCTCAGTTTGAACAGATCTTGTGAAATTTGTGTAATAATATCTTGTATATCTTTTATATTTTGATTTGAAACTTGTCTTTGGAAAGAAAAGACCTCCGTGTAAGGGGAAACGGTAAGTAATAAAGTCAAAATTTGTTTAGCCCTTTTACAAAATTGGCATACCCTTCAAAAAAAAAAAAAATTGAAGTCGTATTTGTTAAGCTAGTTTACACAATTGGCACACCAACCGAAACAGATAATAAAATAACACTTGTTTAGCCGCAATTACAAAATTGGCGGACCTGCCAAACAGAAAATAGTCATATTTGTTTAGAGTGCATTAGCAAATTGGCGGACTTTGTCGAATTAAAACAAAGCAGCCATATTAGTTTGACCATTTTACAAAATCGGCGGATCTGAAAAAAAAAATCATTTGTTAAGCCGCATTATAAAGCTGGCGGACATGCCGAAAGAAAATTAAGTCGTAGTTATTAATTCTTCAGAAAACTGGCGGGCTGCAAAAACAAAAGAAACAAACAAAATAAACAAAAATAAAAAGGCATATCTGACCACACTGCAAAACTGATTGACCTGCCAAAATTATATAAAACTTAAAAGAGAGGTCATATTTGTAGAACCACATAACCATATCAGCGGACCTGCCAGAATAAAAAAAAAAAAAAAAAATAAAGTCGTGTTTCTTCAGTCGCATTATAAAATTAGTGGACCTGTCAATAATACTAAATGCCATATTTGTTTAGCCCCATTAGAAAATTAAGGACCTGCCAATTTTTTTTTTCTATAACAGTAAGAAGAACATAAGAAACAGAGGAGAAAAAAAATGGGGTGGGAAGGGGAAACCCGAGAGGTAGTATCAAAGACGGCACTGGCTTGTTATTAGATCATGACGTCTGCCAAAAACCCTTCTGGGCAATCAGAGGAAGGGAAAAGGAACACCAAACAAAAATGACAGATAACATGTAACTGATGGTAGGACAAAAAGACGGTAAAAAAACAGTGTCTATGAATGCTTCACCGATCATATCGGTCAAGGAATAGGTAAACACTACACATACAACCAAAACACGAGTAGCAACAACAATAACACGTGATAAATAAATGCAATAATAGTAAATCAGCAATGGAAGCAGCAACAGCATCTTCTTCTTACGTTCGCTGTCTACAAGGTCAGGCCACTAGTGATTATGAACACGGCCCTTCCTGAAGGGACCTCAGTTAGCGAGCGATATTTTTGTCCGATGTCAATGACCATGTAAACGTTTGCGTGAGGCTGTATTGTATGCTATCAAGACTGTTTGTATTTGGTGTTTATTCGATTGTGATCTTATGTTTACGCTTGACAAAGGCCATTTGGCCGAAAATTTGCACCTGTCTTGTCTGGTTGTATTAAATTTGTGTTCTGATTCTGTTTTAATGTTTGTTTTGTTTTTTTCTGATTCCTGTTTGCTTGAACGCAGGCAGTCGCACTTATTTTGGATTTCAACAAAGATAATAAACAATCATTCACTGTAAATGTTGAAATATAGCAGGTAAAGATATAGGATAAATACATAGTATAACAAAAAATTACACGAAGATATATATACATATATAAAATGATAATGAAAACACGCTCGCGCGCGCGCGCGCACACACACGCGCGCGCGCGCGCACACACACACACACACACACACACACACACACACACACACACACACACACACAAACACACACACACACACACACACCACACACACACCACACACACCACACACACACCACACACACACACACACAAGCGAAACAAATATATGGACGAACAATATCGAAACTCAACAACATTCATATGTCACTGATAATTCTATGCTTTTTTCTTTTTTTCTGATGTGTGTGTGTGTGTGTGTGTGTGTGTGTGTGTGTGTGTGTGTGTGTGTGTGGGGTGTGTTTTTTTCCGACAATGTTTTTTTTTTAAAAACCGTAATATTTAAACAAAGGATGTTTGCCATTAATGAAATGGAAAAAAAGCATATCCTCCACTTTCCATTACAGCTTGCTTTTAGCAATTAATGATGATAATGATCATTCGTTAGGAGCAAAAATGTTTGTTTATGATGTAGTACAGTTTGCATTCAAGAAGATGAAAAGCATTCTTACCAACAAATGCCTATCAATTAACATCAGGAAGAGAGTTCTTGAATGCTATATAGAACCAATACTGTTGTACGGTTGCGAGGCGTGAACAGTCAACAAGCAAAGCCAGAACAAGATTGAGGCAGCCGAGATGTGGTTTCTAGGAAGAATGTTGAGAGTTCCATGGACTGCAAAGAAAACAAACGAGCCAGTCTTGATGGAGGCAGACACAAGTAGATCATTCATAAGGAAGATTAAGAAAAGACAGGCAACATTTATAGGCCATTTTATGAGGTAAGAGGAATTGGAGCACCTGGTCACAACGGGCAAGGTGGAGGGAAAGAGAGCACCGGGTAGACCCAGGGAGAAGATACTAGACGGACTTGCATTGCAGAGTGGCTGGGGACAAGGAGGGTGGAAGAGATGCTTGAGGCAACAAATGATAGAGACAGATGGAAGTCCATAATCGCCAACGCCATGCGGCAAGGCACCTCTGATGATGATGAGGATGACAGTTAATTTCCTCATTCTGTAGGTATATTTATTACTATCACTTGCGATCTACTGGGTCATATTTAGCGTACTGGCTGGGGCTGAATTGGAGGACGCGCAGGAGACAAATCTAACTCGACATGCTGAGACTTAAGGCCTGTGACTCTGCCGACTAATCAAAATCTTTTGACTTGATGCTCCATGACATCCATATAATTTAACCCTTTGACTCCCGCGACCTGTCCACAAGCATCTTGCATTGTCAACCATGATAGCAAAGCAAAAACTTAACCCTTTGACCCCCGTACTTTATCAACAAGTTTCCTGCAGGAAACTGGTGGATAGAGTGAGAGAGTCTAAGGGTTTAAGATTTTGCAGTTGGTGGTTAGGGTGTGGGAGTCAAAAGGGTTGAGGAAACCAGCCATGCGTCAGTGGGTTACGATCTTTGGGTCACATATGTCGCTCAACGTTTCAGGCGAATGATTTTCTGGTTGTGTGGGGTGATGGTAGATTTTGCCATTGTCAGGAGTGTCTGACTACGGGTAGAACATTGGACAATGTGAATCGGGAGGACGGGAAGGGGGGGGGGGGGGAGAGAAAGGGCGGGGGTGGGGGAAGTACATGAGTGATGCCTTTCGTTTATATGTGACCGACACCATTTTTCAGTCTTGCTCACTGTGACGGGAAACTCGAATGTCAAAGACAGGAGATGTGTTTGAGTCTAATCCTGTTTAATTTAACCCCTTTGGCTACCACACCCTACCCACCAACTGCATAAAGTTAAGCCTTTGACTCCCTCGCCCTACCCACGACCTTCCTACGGGAAGCTGCTGAATAGGATGAGGGAATCAAAGGGTTAAGTTTTTGCTTTGCTGACATGGTTGACAATGCAGGATGCTGGTGGAGAGAGTGCAAGAATCACGGGGCTAAGAGGTAATAAGATTTTAATACAATCTGAATCTAAGCAGACACTTGTTGAACAAACTGATTCGGTATTAAGAAAAGACTGTATTCATTTTGTGGTGAACGATCCTACCATGGACGAAATGTCTGAAAACCAGAAACACACGAAAATAGAATAAGAATCCTTATTCAATATATAAAACAGGACAAGTGCCTGTCTTGTTTGGTTGTAGTTAAAACGTATTCTAAATACGCGTATCTCTTTTACTTGTGTCTGGTTCCTGTTCACCTGAACGCTGGCAGTCACTTGGGTTTAGGTTATGAAAACCTTTTTTCTTAGAACCTTCACGTACACAAGACAACAATCCTGTTTTGGACTGAGACAATACCTAAACAGCACGCGTAGACGCAGATGCAAACACACACACACACACACACACACACACACACACACACACACACACACACACACACACACCATAACACTAGCGCGCGAGCACACACACACACACACATACACACACTCACACACACACACACAGACAGACCAGACACACACACCCCCCATGGCCCACAACACAGCACAACACAACACAACACAACACAACACAACACACCACACACATACGCACAAACACATACACACAACACAGACAAAAACACAGACACAAAATACAGATACAACATAAACACAAGTATACAAACACACACACACTCAACATACACTCTCTCTCTCTCCCCTTCCTCCCCCCCCCCCCCCCCCGACGAAACATTGACAGTTTCTGGTCAAGGTGACCCACCAAATGAACCATGCACAATGCAACTTAGATAATTGCAAATTCTGGGACAGCCGATAAATCAAACTACATACTTAATTTAGAACTCGCCGCCGTGATAGCAATAAATATTATGTATTTCTGGTGGTCCACCTAGTACTAACCATAGAGTGTACCATGATGCTTTCATAGTAAAAGTGTCAGCGACACGCTTAACGCTGCCGTTGACAGGCCTGTTAAGGTGAATTGTTGACAGTACGTGGCTGAGCGGGGAGTGAGGGATGGAGGAGTGAGGTACGGATGTAAGAGACAAAGAGACCAGTAGAGAGGTACGGTTAAAGGCTCACCAACTTTTCCAGTTGGGGTATGTGGATGAGTGTTCCGTTCTGTAGAGTTTTATTTAAAGTCCTACCAGTCTCAGAGTATACAATATATAATAATAATCATATACAATATTTTATATAGCGCAAAATCTTGATAAAATCAAATCTAAGCGCTAAAACAGACACACACGCACGCACGACACACGCACGCACGCACGCACGCACGCACACACACACCACGCACACGCACACGCACACGGCAAAAATGGGGAGAAAGAATAAAAGCAATGGAAAATTATAGAGAGCATATTATATACAATTATATATTACAATGTGATTCCCCTCCGAGTGGAGACAGGCTGCAGAGGGGATTGAGTGAGGTCAGGATTTTATGCAGAGGAGAAAAGGTGAGTTTTGAGAACGGACTTGAAGGAGACAAAAGTAGGTTGCTGTCGGACTGAGAGAGGAAGTTTGTTCCAGGAAAGTGGACCAGAAACAGAGAAGGCTCATGGACCATAGGTATTGAGCTTAGTGCGTGGAAAGCGAAAAGTCAGAGGATCAGAGGCAGAGCGGAGGGTATTGAGGGAAGATAGATCTCAAGTAGGCTTGACAGGTAATCGGGGGCTGCGTTATTGAGGCTTTTGTAGCACATG
The DNA here is from genome assembly GCA_030674185.1 of Monoplex corrugatus. NCBI lineage: Eukaryota > Metazoa > Mollusca > Gastropoda > Littorinimorpha > Ranellidae > Monoplex > Monoplex corrugatus. Next base: position 40,837,157 of record JAPXFY010000020.1, on the reverse strand, counting down.
GTGTCTAGTTTGTACTGTATGCGCTTTGATACAGGGAGCCAGTGAAGTTGTGCCAGGAGAGGAGATATGTGGTCAGCTTTTTTCTTTTTGAGTACAAGGCGTGCAGCATTGTTTTGAATGCGCTGCAGGATGTGAATGGTGGAGGCAGGAAGACCAGACAGGAGTGAATTGCAATAGTCAATGCGAGACATTATGAAGGAGAGAACGAGTTTTGCAGTTGTTTCGACAGAGAGATACTTCAAGTTCCTGATCAGGCTTATACGATGGAGGTGATAGTAGCAAGATCTGGCAGTTTGAGAAACAAAGTTGTTCATGGAGAGGGTAGAGTCAATGCAGACACCAAGGTTTTTAGCTGAATCAGAAATTGGGACTGATGTGTTACATAATGGGAGAGAAAGAGGAGGCAGCTGAGAAAGTTTCTGACGGTGCCAATGAGGATAGCTTCTGTCTTGTCATCATTAAGCTGAAGTTTGTTGAACGTCATCCAGTTCTTAATGTCCGAGTAACACTCAGTGGTGCGAGTCAAGAGGCGCTTTATATTGTCTGGTGTGTCACTGTCTGGATGTTGGGTGTCATCAGCATAGAAGTGGTGTTTTATAGAGTGGGAGTTGATGATGGTGGACAGGGGGGAGGTGTAAAGAGTGAAAAGAACAGGGCCAAGGACAGATCCTTGTGAAACACCACAGGTCAGGTATGCAGGTTGAGAGTAAGTGCCATTAATGAGAACAGTTTGTTTTCTGTTTGATAGATATGAAGTGAACCAGGAGAGAGCAATGTCAGAGATGCCAAAAGTATGATGAAGTCTAGAAAGGAGAATACCATGGTCAATGGTATCGAAGGCTGCAGACAGATCAAGGAGTGTGAGGAGAGAGACTTTGCCAGTATCAGTTGCAAGGAGGAGATTGTTGAGAATGTGTAGCAGGGCAGTTTCAGTGCTATGGCACTGGCGGTAGGCTGACTGGAAAGGATTGAGGAGATTGTTGGCAGACAGGTGAGAGTTCAGCTGGTTGAGGACAACTTTTTCGATGAGTTTTGACAAGAAAGAGAGATTAGAGATAGGCCGGTAATTTTTCAGTTCATTTGGGTCTAAATTGTATTTCTTGAGGAGAGGGTGAACAATAGCAGACTTGAAAGAATCTGGGACAGTTCCAGTTTGAAGAGAAGTGTTGATGATGTCAGTGATGAATGGGAGGAGAGTAGGGAGACAGTCAGAGTAGAGAGAACCTGGAAGAGGATCCAGTTCGCAGGTTTTGAACGACATGGATCTGATTGTGTTGAGAATTTCTTCTTGTGAGACTGGGGTAAAAGTAGTAAGAGGTGTGCCAGAGAAGGAAGGGTCAGGTGGGCATGGTTGACAGGGTGTCCTGTCAAGCCTGTCACGAAGAGTTTGTATTTAACCCCTATACAAGAATTAGCCATAAGAATGTTGCAAAAAAGAAGCTTTAAAACATTGTGCCCCCCTCACCTGACGGGCTGAGCCCTCAAGGCGGGCAAGGGAGGAGAGATCATGAATACCTACTGGTTCATTTGGGTGAGTGGTCAGTTTAAAACTGTTATGGTTCGTGTGATCTTGGCGTGGCATTGACATCTTTGTCTTCCAAACTTGCGCGGTCGTTACTCCCCAACAATCCCACACTTTTGATGCAAAATTGGTGAAGATCCTTCCTGAAATTGCAGAGAAAATTGTGCCGACACATGTTGGTCTCTCTCTGTCTCTGTCTCTCTCTCTCTCTCTCATTCAGACAACCCCACAAGCTCTGAAACCAACTCGTCCTGTAAATTTTGATAAGTCCTATATCCTGCGCAAAGCCCCATAAATTACGAAACAGAAGGCTGACACCACCAGAATGACTGGAACATTAGTCCTTCACTTCTGCACCCTACCCCCCAGCTGAAAATACTTTTAAATCTTTCACTTCCTCACCCTATCCACCAGCTTGCTGCAGGAGCTGATGTACAGAGTGAAAGGGTTAAGTTTTTTGCTTTGCTGTTATGTCTGACAATGCGGGATGCTGACGGATAGGGTGAAGGAGTTAAAGGATTAAGATCGGCAGAGAGCAAGCCAGTTGGCTAAGACTGAACTTAAAGACATGAGATCTCGAGTCCACAGCTCTGTCAACAAAGTTAGCCAGACTGCTGGAAAAACAAACATACAAACAAATACTAATGGAAAAAAACCTAAAAAAAACCCGCAGGGAATATCTGAGGGTCGAACCCACATCCTTGCGTTATTAGCGTGGTGCTCTGGCCACTGGAGCACGATCAGACTGGCCGTTCACGTCATTCGAATTCAGCCGTGTTTTCAAGCTCCCCTAGTGATGACTTGGGCGGAATGGCGTGTGCCAGGAGCGTATCGTTAGGTTAGTTTTGCTTGAATGCAATGATACGTGTACTTTATTTACTTTTCCAGGTTTTGATTTTTCCCCACGATCATCGAGGTATTTAGATGTGTGTTTTGTTTGAGATGGTTTTATCCCTGATATGGATCTGCGCAATCGGCTGGGCTAATAACAACGATGATAACCAGCGACGTCGTGCGTTACCGATCTCTTTGGTCATGTCTCTGAATGAACACATTCCTTGAGGGGAAAGGTGGGAAGGGAGAAGAGAGGCATGCATAGGAGGCTGGTATAGGGACTGGGGAGGAGGTCTAGGTGGTTGGTGATTCAATTGCAGGTTTATTGCTGTGCAAATAGCTAAATGATCTAACTCTTCAGTGACAGTGGGTTAACAGGAGCATTGTGACGACGATTGAAGCGTCTTCACGAAACAACAGTACACTGTTCCCCATGGCCGCCACGGTACAGTGGTTAGTATTGCAGACACGGATCGGGAGACATGAGGATTTTTTCTCAAAGAATTTCTGTTTAAGTAATATAGCCTACTTACCGAATCAAAAACCCGTAGCTAACCTGTCCAGCTACGATGTTTGATTTTGTGTATGCATAATTAAAATGAGGATGTTTTTCTTCTTCTGAAATCCGTGTTAGCAGGAGGAGACATCCGAGGTATCAAGGCTATACCTCGTTAAAAACACCGGTTCTCGTCCGATCACCGAAGTTTTACCCTTTGACTGCTTCAGCCTGAGCACTGGCATCCTGCATCATCAACCATGCCAGCAAAGCAAAAAGTCAACCCTTTGACTCCCTCACCCTATCCACCAACTTCCTGCAGGATGATGGTGGATACGGTGAAGGAGTAAAGGGTTAAGTTTTTGCAATTGATGGATAGGGTACGGGAGTCAAAGGGTAAAGCAATGTCCGGCCTGGTTTCTATTTGGATGGGTGACCGCCTGGGAACACCGGGTGCTGTTATCAACTTTTGCGCGGGCTCTTATGTTCTTTTGATTAGAGTCGTGGAAATACGATCTGTAACCTCGAGTTCAATCCCAGTCCGCAACATAAAAAAATTACCTGTCCGGGGCCCATCTTAATGTTTCCATTATTCTGGTGGTGTCATTGTGGTGTTTCATAGCTCCCTCTCCTCCCTTTACCCATTTCAGAAACCTTACCAACGTATAGTTTTGCACAACGTATAGTTCTGCATAGGTTCAGGAGGTCTGTTTGATAATTACTGGCATATTTGCTCTGCCAGACCAGACAGTAACTGGCAGATTTGGATTGAGCGCATATGGCACTGTCTCGGTGGAATGAATACCCTCTCCAACTAACCCCAAATTGTGATCTATCTTTTTTCTCCGGGTATGAGAACACCTAAAATATGATCACACTTAGCCCCTGCTTTATATGTTTCATTGTTACACAGTCCAAGCATGGGTAAACTGCAAGCTTTCAATTCTGTCTTACAATTTCTTTTCTGAAAGCACCCTGGCCTACATTTCAGCTGATCTCTACACTATTTATACTTCTTTCTAGACGGCTCTGGTCTTGATCAGATAAACACATTCTCAATGTTCGTCGTGAAAAGACGAAGGCTTTCGGCTAAAGTTCATCTCCTTTCTATGTATATCACAACGTTGGAAAGCGCTTACCTCAGATGTTTGCCCGTCTGCATTCTTTGTCCTCTTCTATGACGGCTCTAAAAAATATCTTTTCAAATAAAACTGTAACTTAGTACTAGTCTAACTTCTTTTTCCTGTCGCTATATGCCCTCCATAACTATAGTACTGCAGTGCTCGGTTGTGTGAGGAAATGGTACTTGATGTTTCATCGATCTGTTGCACGCTTTGCGTAAGTGTATGTTCGTTCCCCTGCATGACCTGCTGTGTCGGCTTTTGTCTGTGTGGATAAGTATTGGGACGTGCGTGCACACGAGCGCACGCGTGCGTCTCTGTATGGGTGTAGTAAAAACTGCATGCATACGAGTTCATCGTGAAGCATGTTCTTGTATCACCAACGCGTCCGATGCTGTGGTGTTCTTTCTTGTCCTGTATCATCTCACGCTTATATGATTGATTTATTGTTGCCCCCCCCCCCCCCTTTTTGTGTGTGTGTGTGTGTGTGTGTGTTTGTTTGTTTTTTGAAGCATGATAATTTCTATAACATACGAAGCACTTAGGAACTTGCATCTGGGCTGATATGCCACACACATTTCATCATTATCATCAGATTATTATTATTATTAATTATTATATATCATCATCATTATCTCATTATTATTATTATAACAAGGTTCGTCTTATACCCATTAAGGCACGTTCAAGTAGGCTCAGATCCGTACATGCACACTGTTCTGGTGGGTTAACCCATGCCATGCAGAACACGTACACATCCCAGCGAACATTGCATAGTCTGCATACACCGACTTCGGTGATAACATAAACCTGAAGTAACCATAAGTCTTAACACCACTTTTTGGTTTGTGTGTGTGTGTTGTTTTCCTGTTTTTGTTTTGCTTTGTTTTTTTGTTTTGTTTAGGCGATACGTAGGCTCTTTCGATCCTTTCTTGGGGAAAGTATTTTTCTGGTAGGCCATATGAAAAAATGCAAACTACAACAACAACAGCAACAATAACCAACACAAACAAAAACAAGATCTCTGCCAGCGCCAAGCAAATACGTGGGGGATGCATACAGAGCCAAACTACTGGGCTAACCGATTACATGTTCAGTTTTAATTACCAAGTATTTTGTTTCATTCTTATGTCTTTTTGACGCTTACGTTACATGGGTAGTGTAACAAGGAAGCGGTAAGACAGGTCCAGAAGGACCCAATGCTACTACCCTTGAGTAGTGAAGTATTTTGAAATTATTTTCAGCATTTACAGAAAGAATTGCCTTCCAAAAGCAGCATTTCTAAGCACTGATTTACCAGGGTACAGGATTTTCGGCACACAAGAGAGAAGCCTACTTTTTCTTCTGTGGGACTGAAGTTCATTACCCTCTCTGTACAAGCTGTTATTCCCAGCATGTTCCAAAGGCTTCATCTGTGTTCATTGCTTCAAAACTTTCCACTTGGGCTCCACAGAATCCCGGGAATCCGAAAACAACCAATGCATCCCACGTGTTAATCGTGTCTCAGTCCCCGCCCCTCCTCTTTCCTCCCTCCGCCTTTTCTGTCTGTCTCTCTGTCTCTGTGTCTATCTGTCTATCTGTCTCTGCCTGTTGTCAGTCTGTGTCTGTCTGTCTCTTTCTCTCTCTGTCTCTGTCTGTCTGTCTGTCTGTCTGTCTCTCTTCTCTCTCTCTCTCTCTCTGTCTCTCGCACGTTGTCTATATTTTATGGGGGTGTGAAAACTTGAACTGACTTGAAAAATTACAACTTAAATGTTTGTAAAACATTTGTTAAAATTACCTAGAAGCGCTATTATTGAGATGGAGTACGATAAAACAGGGTTATATTTAATTCAATTGCTGGTTAATTCTGAATTGCTTCAATTTTGGTGTAGCCTTGTGTGAAATGAGAACGCAGCGAAATGCTCTGTTAAATTATACATACTTGTTTGTGATTCATATGTGAAAATATACTGTTCAGATTGGATGAGTCATAATTAAGAAAAATATGAATCTACATGGGTTTTGCTTTTGCTTGGGAAACTCGGAGTTTTGAGAACATATCCAAATTCTGTAAACATGTTACTTATTCCAGGATAATTACCACCCAGTCTGGAAGAGAGTTTTGGAAAAGACTAGTAAAAGCATATCATATTGAAATTTCAAAAACGAACTTGGAATGGAGAGATACATTACACAGTAGCCAGATATTTATGGGTTTTTTTTGGTTTTTTTTGATTAAATTTCGATGCAGCTGCCTCAAGCTTGCCACTGAATTAGACAGATGCAAGGATGTAGACAGAAAAAGCTGAATATGTAAGTTTTATGATGATAATGGCAGAATATGTAAGTTTTGTGATGAAAATGCCTTAGGCGACGAGTTTCATTTTATTTTCAAATGTCCTAAATTCCATAAAGACCTGTTGAAATGTATTGTACAGAAATACCTGTCAGTTAAATCAATGTTCTCATTATAAAACTTTATGTTTGGAAGGAAAAAAATCACCTGAATTCAGCCAAATGTATTAAATAAATAAATAAATAGATAGATAAATAAATAAATTGCATAGTTACATGTACCTTCTGAACATTTGAGCATCCTATCTTAGGATAATTTTAGATGTACTTTTTTCTGTTGGACTGTTACAAATTCTGTCTGCTTAATGTTATCTATTGATTCCTTTGGATTTTCATTTTCTGTTATTGTGTGTGTGTGTGTGTGTGTGTGTGTGTGTGTGTGTGTGTGTGTGTGTGTGTGTGTGTGTGTGTGGTGTCTACTACATACATACATACATACATACATACATACATACATACATACATACATACATACATACATATGTGTGTGTGTTGCTGTTATTTTTCATGCCTAGTTGCAGGATCCGTTAAAATAAAATATTGAACACAATGTGTTGTGTGTTGGTGTGTGTGTGTGTGTGTGTGAGAGAGAGAGAGAGAGGAGGGGGGTGTTGATAGAAAATTTCAGAAGTACATACCTCAAATGTCAAAATATGTTTGACTACCAGGCCTGGCAGAAAACAAGGGATGGGGGGGGGGGGGGGGGGAGAGGGAGGAAGGAGAGAGAGAGGGAGGGAGGAGAGAGAGGGGTGTCAGTTCAAAGAGAGAGAGAGGGAGGGAGGGAGAGAGAAAGGGGGGAGAGGGTAAGATCATACACACACACAGAAGGGTGTGTGTGTGTGTGTGTGTGTGTGTGAGTTAAGATAAACGTAGTGAGACAAACAGAGAGAGAGGACAAACGCTGAGGAACAACACAAACAGGTGACAGAAGCTGTCACTGACAAATCATCACTGGATGTTTGTTTGACACAACGCTAGCTCAACACATACTCCAACTGCATTAAAAAAAAAAACACCAAAAAAAAACCAACAACAACAACAACAACAAAAAACACCACTGTCGTGTTTTAGAAAACAAAAATGCACGTTAAAAAAAAGTCGAGACACAGAGAGAGAAAGAGAGAGAGAGGGAGGTAGAGAGAGAGAGGGGGAGTGAGGGAGGGGAGAGAGATGGAGGTTGGAGTTTGTTCAGTGGGATTCATCACGCTCGGGCAATTCCATATGCGCTCCAATCAAATCTGCAAGCTAGTATCTGGAAGAGTCACCGAGCCTGCGCAGAGCCCTATGTCCTGGCAGGGTCTTGAAATTGAGGAACTGAGGAGTGAAAGGGACCTATGAAACACTAAGCTGACACCACCAGAATGATAGAAACATTATAATGGCAGCGAACAGTTTTTAATGTTGCAGGCTAGGGTTGAACACAAGATACCGATCAGATCTTGAGTTCATTGCTGTGTCAAAAAACAAACAAAAAACAAAAACAAAAAACAGCCAGCCTGCATGAAAAAAAAAAAGAAAAGAAAAGAGAGAGAGAGAGGAACACTAATTTCTTTTTGTTTTAAAACATAGCAAACAGGTTTATGGTGTGGTGAGCAACGCGTATACTTAATTAAAAAAGTAAACTAGCTCTTGGCAAGATGGACTTGTTAATTAGCACAGAAAGATAATAATCAGAGGAATAACAACCAGCTTCAGGAATTAATATGAGGAACATGCTCTTTTTATTGTATACGGTGGGAGGTTGACTTTTTTGAGAGAGATCTGATATCTTGAGTTCAGTCCCAACCTGCAGCATTAAAAAATTAACCTGTTCGCTGCCCATCTTTATGTTTCCCTCTGTCTGATAGCGTCAGTTTAGTGAGTCATAGATTCCCCCCCCCCCCCCCCCCGACCTGTCCCCATTTCGGGATCATGTCAGCGCACAGAGAGTCTGCCAGCTATTTGCTGGCAGATTTAGATGGAGTGCATATGGACTTGTCCGATTGCAATGAACTCCTTTGAACAAACTCCAAACTCAAAGTTATAACATTGTAATTAACATCTGTTTTTAACTACAGAAAATAGGCAAGCTAGTTTTGGGCACGATTAACCTTTTGATTAACGCAGAAAAGGAATAAATGAATACGAGCGACATACTCTTTTTATTGCATACGCAAATACAAGCACATTAGAAAACGTGTATAACATGATTGTATTTGTATATGGGAAATGTAACAAAGAGCATTAGAAAACGTGTACAACATGACTGTATATGTATATGGAAAATGTAAAAAGACAGCTTGAGGAATACTTACTGTGTGCAATGTGTGCCCGTCGGTTATTATGATTAATTAATGGGCACATATTGTACACTACATAATAGATTTAATCCAAAGAGATTTCATGTACATACTTTGATCAGTTTCGACTCCCAGCCGACGCACTTATGTTTCAACGGGCGAGGCAATCAGATGGGTAAGACATCAGACTTCCAGTCAGAAGGTCTGGGTTCGATCCTGCCAGGGTACCTCCCACGTGGTGGGTGAAGGCTTAGGGGGGTGGGGGTGGGGATTTTTCTGATCTTCCAGGTCAGCATGACATGCATGTTAAGATCCTGTGAGTCATACCAGTTTTCGCAGGGTGCGGTAGTCAAGTGGGTAAACATCGAATTTCTAAGCAGAAGGTCCTGGGTTCAATCCACCTAGACACCTCTGCCCTGTGGGTAAAGGGCGGAGATTTTTCAAATCTCCCAGGTAAACTTGTGCGTATACCTGTTAATGCCTAACCCTCCTTCGTGTGTATACGCACACAGAACGTCAAGTATGCACGTTAAAGATCCTGTAAGTCATTATCAGTGTTTATGTGGTTTATGATAAAACGCCCAGTATTCACACTTATCGACAAAGGGAATATGCAGATTATGCAGCAATATACCGCATGCCCAGTGTGGGCAAAAAAAGTGCATACACGCATCTGAGAAAAACCGAAACAGTAAAGAAAAAAACAACAACAACAAAACAAAACACCCAAACGTATATATACAGTATATATTTGAAAAACCTACGTACTTTGCAGTTCTTCAAATGCCGATAGAGAGAGAGAGAGAGAGAGGGGGGGGGGGGAATAAAAAGGTTGCTCGTAATATGTAGAAATTCCACAAGCCCTATGGCGCTATCAGTGGAGAGTAATATCTAGGGGTAAGCTGGAATGGGGTGAAGTGATGGCACGCGCCACGTAGCACAATCTCTGTGAATCATGCCAGACCATTGTCTGTTTGCTAGACGGCACCGTTTTGAACTTTAGGGCTACAGTTAACTGAATGACATTTTGATAGGGGGGGGGGGGGGGGAGAACCTGCCGCTACTCTCCCATCCGAGACGAAAATGCTTTTACCTAAAAAGGATAAATGTTTTCATAACCTTGAAGGATGGGCGGATGTAGGGGGAGTGGGAAGCGTGGTTTAGTCTCAACGGTTTGATTGTCCCAAAATCCCTGTAGGGGGGGGGGGGGTGAGGTTGTTCATATTTCATTTTTTCTTGGGGGCCAATATTACGAGTGGAGGGCGGAATACAGTTTCTCTCCTTCGCTACTTTACTTCCCAATCCTGAACAAGATTCGGCAAATTCACATCAGGGTTGACTGGAGGCCGTAGGGACTGAGCTTTTCGTGACTCAGACTTGAACCAGTGCAGTCGGAGTGGAAGGTGGGAAGCTAGTCAACCCATCCTAGACAAAACGATTTTACAGACGCATTACTCATTCTGCGGTGTGTTTTATAATCAAATTATTGGAAGAGAGAACAAAAGGGCTTTTCAAGTCTTCTGTCACTCACATCCACAACACCAGTTGGTTGATTCTTTTGATACAGCCGTGGACTCAAGATCTGATACTCTTGAGTGCTATCCCAGCCCAAAATATTAAAAAAAAAAACAAAAAATAAACAAAACAAACAAAAATTGGCCTGTTTGCTGCCCATCTTAATGTTTCTATCACTCTGGTGGTGTCAGCTTAGTGTTCCATAGGTCTCTGTACCCCCTTCCCCCCTCCCCCTCCCCCCCCCCCCAATTTCAAGACCTTGCCAGCGCATAGGATTTTGCGCAGGCTCAGGAAGCCTGCCAGATAATTGCTGGCAGATTTGGGTAGAGTACATATGGAATTGTCAGAGTACAGTGAATCTCTCATGAACAAACTCCAAATTGCACGCTTACAACAATACAATCTTTAATCTCTTACTACCCATCTCTTGTGTGGCGTAGTGGTAGTCTTTTCAGTTTGATATCACCCGTCATCCGTCACCAACCGGCATCATCGAGTTGATGGTAGCCGCCGCAGCAGACGTCACAATAACTCTCCTTCATTTATCCCTGTTTTTCTTTGCTACTTCATTGACCTTCAAAGCGCTGATGCTGGTGATGATGTTCATATAGGAGGTGAGTGGTCTGCCTGGACTTCTTTTGGCCTCAACTTTCCCCTGTAAAACAGTTACAAGGGTTTTGTTGGTGTTGGGGGTTGCAGTGTGATGTACAGGTTTGAATCTGGCTCCAGATATTTAGTGCATATGGCCTCGATGTCAACCACGCAGGAATGGGTAGTACCTAACCGTGTTCAGGCTTGGGGAAGGTACAGTGGCGTGGGTCAGGAGATGGACGCCAACTTCATGATACTGGCGGAGAGAAAAGTTTAGTAGGTCTGTGCTATCTCACTCCCCTGCAACCTCAGAGTTATGCACCTTTATTTGTATGTATTACTCATTCTCCCAGTAATCAAAATGGCGAAACCACAAAAAATCGGATGACACGGACTGCTTTCCCATTGCGTGAAAAGTGATTCTCGAGCTATCAAGTAAGGCAAATGTGGACAGTCGTGGCCTCTTCTAGAAAGGGAAGAAGCAGTTGTTTCCCTTTCAAAAGAAGAACACAAGGAGAAACACATGGAGACCAGAAACGGGACAAACTAACCCTTTTACCCGACAGACTAAACTGTTTTTTGTTTTGTTTTGTTGTTGTTTTTTTTTTTTTTTTTGGGGGGGGGGGCGTTGTTTGTTTATTCTGTCGAATCTGTTTTGTCCCATGTTTAGTTTCCAAGATTTGTTGTTTTGCCTAACCTTTGCAAGGGAAACAACCCTTCTTTCCCATTCTTGGGGCTGTGACAATCTTTACATTTGCCTTATTTTGTAATCGGTCAATGGCAGTCAATCTCTTTTTCTATTTTCTGGCTACCAATCTTATACGTTTGTAAAGACAAGTTTTGCAGTCCAACCCAAGATGCTTAAACCGCGTTACAACTCTTTCGTGTATTGTGTACAAAACGATTATCTGGCTATTAATCTTAATGAAATGAGTTTGTAGTCACGGTAAAGTATTTTCTCTTTTTGGAAAAAAAAAAGGTTAATTGTACATGTTTCTGTCTATTGAAGATGACAAAGTGTCGTCGCATTTTTTCCGTCTGACAAAACTACACACCTTTCCAGTTATTTTTTACACTTCCCCCTTCTCATGCTAAACGGCTTTAACAATATTAAAAATATTAAAAAATAATCTAGCTGTCAATTTACGAGACAGAAACTTTACAGCTGTTATTTACATAAAAAGGAATTTTATCAGTTTTATTAGGTTTTAGTAAACATTATCTATCTCCGAAAACAAAACAAAACATAACAAAAACAAACCTGTTAGCATTTCTTTTTTCATTGTACGTTGATGAGTCAAACCTACCATTCTTGTTTCATTTCATATTGTCCCTCATCTTGTACCCAAGGTCGCTTTTATTCTAAAACGCAATAACACAGTCTCCCAGTTTTGTGGCTATGCTATAAATATCATCATCATCAATGTGTTGCTCTTTATCGGTGGATTAATTAAGTTATCAAAGACCATTCTCTGACTTAAGCCATAGACATAAATATGGAGACAAGCAACCGGCTCTGTCACACCCTGTTTGAGTTTGGAGTTTGTTCCAGAGGGATCCATCATACTCGGAAAAATCCATATGCGGTTCACCAACGATTCCCTGAACCTGCACAAAACCCTGTGCGCTCGCAAGGTGTTGAAATGTATCTATCTATCTATCTGTCTGCCTGTCTGTCTGTTTGTCTATCTTCCCACCCCCCGTCTCTCTCTCTCTCACTCCTCTCTCTCTCCTCTCTCTCTCTCTTATATATATATTATATATATATTATGTATGTATATGCCTAAACTACCCACAACTGTTTCTGTGGATCACATTTCCTTAGAGCCAAAAATTCAGTAAGTACATGTGTACAATTTTCAATCCTAAAAGAAAGTACGGAAGGCTTTAAGGAAAACATACAAATGAAAGGACCAGTAAGGCAGAAATGATAAGAGGAAATGACAGAAAGCAAAGGAGCAAGGCAGAAACAGAGTGAAAAAAAGAGGAAGTTTCTGACAAAGAATTTCCAGGAGATGGGGATACATTTATACTGGAAAGAATCCTCGGCATCCCCAACGAGCTAAGCTGGGTTGCCTATCCACTATTGGCTGCCTGCCCATTGCTATTTTTGAAAGAAAAAAAAAACGAATGAAAAACAAAACAAAACAAAACAAAAACAAAAAACAAACAAAAAAAACAAAAAAACAAGAGAGATTGGCCATCAAAATGTTGTAGACTAATGACTCATCAAGCAGATACGTTGGCGTGGGGCAAAACACACACACACACTCCCTAGTCTACAATGGTCATTGTAGACTCATCACGATGAAATACTCATTGACATGATGAATTGTATTATGTTGCCTAGTTTTGGAACACACACACACACACACACCATACACACACACTCTCTCTCTGTCTCTGTGTCTCTCTGGTTATTCAGTGATTATAAGTATACTGTAATGTGTTCCTAGATTCAGTACACACACAGGCACACACTCACTCCACTCACACACAACACACACACACACATACACACACACACACACACACACACACACATACACACACACGCGCGCGGCAGATATACAGATACATCCCCCACCCCCTCCCACACACTACTAAATGACATGTAACACTGTATGTGTAACCTAGATTTAGAACACACACACACACACACACACAGCGCGCGCGCGCGCGCGCGCACGCACACACGGAGACGCCGTGCTCACACACACACTATCTCACACACTTATAAAACTATTTCTGTTTTCATTTCCTAATTAATCATTTTTGTAAGTACTACCTGTGTAACTCCCAGTCCCAGTTACTGACGCCCATTCAGACCTCAGTAGATTTACTTCTGACACAAACATAGACAGAAAGATCATGCCATTTAAAAACTTATGCTTTCTGGAGTAGCTATTAGTATTAGCTTGGTTGATCATTGATCGGAAGGGAAAGAAAGACACAAACACAGAGAGATACTGAGATGGTTTATTCATAAAGGCTATGTCCCTTCAGAAGGGCACAAACACAACGAAACTGCAGACATACACAAAACACACACACACACACACACACACACACACACACACACACACACACACACACAAGAGATAATATATAATTTTCCAGTAGATTTCATTTTCCCACTTGGACACAAGGTTTTAAGGTGGGAGAGAGAGAGAAGAGAGAGAGAGAGGAGAGAGATTTTCCAGTAGATTTCAAACAGATTTATCCCCTTATCGCCACAAGCATGTAAGTTTCGTCAAAAGGATGGAACGATACAGTGACTGTCGTGGTCTGTTTAAGCAAACTAAACAAAGAAACGAAATTTGACTCAGACTGCGACATCCACGTACACCCGGCTTATCGGGAAAGCTCAAAGAGAACTCGAGGGACGGCAGGTTTCAGGCGGTAAACGGTGCCCTTTGTAAAAGGTGACGGTGTGTTTCTCAGATCTATTTTTCTTTTAGAGAGTTTAAAATAAAGGCAGAGGTAAAGGTTGTTAAGTAACCGAAAGGTCATATGGGGATGAGATGGGAAGGTCAAAACACACAGACGGACACACACACACACAGAACACACACACACACACAGACACACACAGTGACACACACACACACAAGCACACACAGATACACACACACACACACACACACACACTATACATACATCAATAACAATATATATATATATGCATATACACACACATACATATAACACACACTCACACGCACGCGCGCATGCACACACACACACATTCCTCTCTCTCTCTCTCTCCTCTCATCTCACACACACACGCACACGCACGGAAATCCCATGATGGTTAAGCTATCAATCTCCTCTTTTATATGATGCTTAAGCCATTCTACCAATCTGCTTTTAAGCCATTCTACCACTCTGCTTTTCTATGACAGATTTATTAGAGAAAATCCAGATTTGTACTTCTCAAGATCTCTTTGATCTTGATTTAAGCATCAGATGAAATGAAACTTAAAACGAGAAGAACGGCTATCTGTCGCAACAGTGAAACACACTGTGAATATTGTGAGAAGTTCCTGATTTTTTGTTTTCTGATTCTAGACACTTTTTGATTCGTGTGACCGTAACCTTTGTGCCATGACATATGAACCTATGCATTCAGGACTACTCATGGTCCACACCTTTGACACAAAGTTAAGAACCATTTCGATACCGTTGAGAAAAATCTTGCAAGTCATTTTATTTGTAACAGACTCACACACACACACACATACAAACATACACGCAAATACAAACGCACCGCGTGCACACACACACACACACACACACACACACACACAACACACACACACACACACACACACACACACACACACACACACACACACACACACACACGACAGAAAAAAATGAAAGAGTAGTCATAGGGAGTAAGGAATTTAGACACGTCAACTTTTCTCAAGATCATTATTCAGTCATAGTGTTGCCAATTCTCTTCCCTCACGCTGCTCTGACTTTCCCATTCCGTGGTACAGTGGTTAGCGCAACGGACTACCGACTGGAAGGTTGTGGGTTCGATTCCACACTAGTCTTGTCAAAATCATTGTCGGATATTTCGGTTCAGATCTCCGGATATTTCGGTTCACATCTCCTGACCAACACCGCAGGTGTTTCTATCTCTCAGGTTTGGTAGACGTCAAGATATATTATGATTGCAGGCGTAGAGTAAAGCCCTGTCACACAATCTCAGTCCTAGATGGAACTCAGTAGCATAATGATTATTATCCACACCGTAACCATCATCATCATCATAGAATTACAAACATTGCCTCAGCTTCTGTGACCAATAAGTTGCCGTAGAAAATGAAAGGAAGAAGCAGAAGAAGAAGAAGAAGAAGACGAAAAGGTGACCACAAACGAAACTACCTAACTGTAATGGTAACCAAACCAACCAACAAACAAACAAACAAACAAACAAACAAACAAAACCCCGAAAAGAAAAAGAAAAAAAGGCGTCCACTTCTTTTACTGCTTTATCATCGAGCTTCCATAACCCTTTGACTCCCGCACCCTATCCACCAATTGCAAATACTCAACCCTTTGACTCTCACCCTATCCACCAGGAAGCTGGTGAATAGGGTGAGTCAAACGGTTAAGTTTTTGCTTTGCTAGCACGGTTGACAATGCAGGATGCTGTTGGACAGGGTGCGGGAGTCAAAGGGTCAACAATGAGAAATAGATACACAATGGCATCTGTTCAGACTGGAAGGTATGCGGACAATCCATCCAGAAGCCCTGTTACTTCGGTTGCTTAACACCCGAGAGCGTGGGTACAATCCTTGGGAGGGCAACAGTTCTCTTTTTTCTTTTCTTCTTCTTCTTCTTCTTCTCCCCCTCCCCCCACCCCCACCCCCAATTTGGCTTGATGGTTGACTGTTGTGATTATAGGCGCAGAGTAAAGGTCTGATATCTGGAGTTCAATTCCTGACTGCAAGATAAACTCTGACCTGTTTACGCGCACACGTACACGCGTACGCACGCACGCACGCACGCGCACACATACACCACACCATCACCCACGTAAACAGACACACACTTGTACGCACACGCAAGCGCTCACATACACAGAGATACATATACAAACGCACTCACGCAAGCACAGAGAGAGAGAGAGAGAGAGAGAGAGAGAGAGGAGAGAGAGCGAGAGAGGAGAGAGAGAGAGAGAGAGAGAGAGAGAAGGAAGCGCACACTCAAAAGGAGACACTTACAAAGACACGCATACATATATTAACTGTCATCATTAACCATTTCCAACAAACTCACCACATCCACGTTTCTCTCTGACTTTGACCAACTGCTTGACCACTACTGCCTCTTACCTGGAAATCTCATCATTCTAGGTGACATCAATGTCCACTATGACAACACTCACCGTTATGACACAAGACATATCATCAACTCTCTGTCCAATCACAATATGACTCAACACATTTCTGAACCAACCCATCAAAAAGGTCACATTCTTGACTGGATCATTTCTCGTGATCACCACAATTCAGCTACTAAAAACTGCTTAGTTCTTTCTACCCGTCTAACTTCAGCCCTTCCATCTGACCACTCTGCAATTCTCTGTTCTCTTGACATTTCTCCACCTTCCCGTACCACGCGCACAGTGACTCGACGCAATCTCAAATCTATCGACCTCTCCACATTTTCATCTGATGCCCCCCGTCTCCTTTCTGAAAAGTCACATAACCTTGCCGATGAATTCTATACTACTCTCCACCATCTTCTGGACACTCATGCTCCAGCCACAACCCGTCTTTTACCTGACCGCCCCCCTACCCCCTGGCTCACTCATGAGATAGCCTGTGCAAAACGTGCCCGCCGCAGAGCAGAGCGCCGCTGGCGCAAATCCAAACTCACTGTACACAGGCAACTTTTCCAAGCCTCTAAAACAAAAGTATCCACCCTCATTGCATCTGCAAAAACAAGCTATTTCCAAACCAAAATCCTGAATTCCTCTTCTTCAAAAGAACTCTTTACAACCATGAATCATCTCCTTGGCACACGAAAAGACTTACCTCTCCCAACAAAACATACAAATGAAGAACTCCCATCTGTATTCTCTAAGTATTTCACCACCAAAATACAAACTCTTCGTGACAGGCTTGACAGGACACCCTGTCAACCATGCCCACCTGACCCTTCCTTCTCTGGCACACCTCTCACTACTTTTACCCCAGTCTCACAAGAAGAAATTTTCAACACAATCAGATCCATGTCGTTCAAAACCTGCGAACTGGATCCTCTTCCAGGTTCTCTCTACTCCGATTGTCTCCCTACTCTCCTCCCATTCATCACTGACATCATCAACACTTCTTTTCAAACTGGAACTGTCCCAGATTCTTTCAAGTCTGCTATTGTTCACCCTCTCCTCAAGAAACACAATTTAGACCCAAATGAACTGAAAAATTACAGGCCTATCTCTAATCTCTCTTTCTTGTCAAAACTCCTTGAAAAGGTCGTCCTCAACCAGCTGAACTCTCACCTGTCTGCCAACAATCTCCTCAATCCTTTCCAGTCAGCCTACCGCCAGTGCCATAGCACTGAAACTGCCCTACTACACATTCTTAACAATCTCCTCCTTGCAACTGATACTGGCAAAGTCTCTCTCCTCACACTCCTTGATCTGTCTGCAGCCTTCGATACCATTGACCATGGTATTCTCCTTTCTAGACTTCATCACACTTTTGGCATCTCTGACATTGCTCTCTCCTTTTTCACTTCGTATTTATCAAACAGAAAACAAACTGTTCTCATCAATGGCACTTACTCTCAACCTGCATACCTGACCTGTGGTGTTCCACAAGGATCTGTCCTTGGCCCTGTTCTTTTCACTCTTTATACCTCCCCCCTGTCCACCATCATCAACTCCCACTCTATAAAACACCACTTCTATGCTGATGACACCCAACTTCAAGATAGTGACTCACCTGATAATATACAGCGCCTGTTGACTCGCACCACTGAGTGTTACTCGGACATTAAGAACTGGATGACACACAATAGACTTCAGCTTAATGACGACAAGACAGAAGCTATCCTCATTGGCACCCGTCAGAAACTTTCCCAGCTGCCTCCTCTTTCTCTCCCATTATGTAACACATTAGTCCCAATTTCTGATTCAGCTAAAAACCTTGGTGTCTGCATTGACTCTACCCTGTCCATGAACAACTTTGTTTCTCAAACTGCCAGATCTTGCTACTATCATCTCCATCGTATAAGCCTGATCAGGAAGTATCTCTCTGTCGAAACAACTGCAAAACTCGTTCTCTCCTTCATAATGTCTCGCATTGACTATTGCAATTCACTCCTGTCTGGTCTTCCTGCCTCCACCATTCACATCCTACAGCGCATTCAAAACAATGCTGTACGCCTTGTACTCAAAAAGAAAAAAAGCTGACCACATATCTCCTCTCCTGGCACAACTTCACTGGCTCCCTGTATCAAAGCGCATACAGTACAAACTAGACACCATGTGCTACAAAAGCCTCAATAACGCAGCCCCCGATTACCTGTCAAGCCTACTTGAGATCTATGTTCCCTCACGTACCCTCCGCTCTGCCTCCGATCCTCTGACTTTTCGCTTTCCACGCACTAAGCTCAATACCTATGGTCCACGAGCCTTCTCTGTTTCTGGTCCACTCTCCTGGAACAAACTTCCTCTCTCAGTCCGTCAGCAACCTACTTTTGCCTCCTTCAAGTCCGCTCTCAAAACTCACCTTTTCTCCTCTGCATAAAATCCTAACCTCACTCAACCCCCCTCTGCAGCCTGTCTCCGCTCGGAGGGGAATCACTTTGTTTTAATATATAATTGTATATGATGTGCTCTCTGTGGTTTTCCATTGGTTTTATTCTTGCTTTTATTGCTTTTATTCTTTTCTCCCCATTTGTGGCCATGCATGTGTGTGTGTGTGTGTGTGTGTGTGTGTGTGTGTGTGTGAGTGTGTGTGTGTGTGTGTGTGCGGTGTGTGTGCGTGCGTGCGTGTGTGCGTGTGTGTCTTTTCGGCGCTTGGATTTGATTTTGTCGAGATTTGCGCTATATAAATATTGTAATTATTATGTAATGCATGTGCGTACGTATGTATGTATGTATGTATGTATACGCTTAGATTTATGTATGTATGTATGTATGCATGTATACGCTCAGCTTAGATTTATGTATGTAAGTATGTAAGCATGTATGTATGCATGTATACGCTCATATGTATGTAGGTATGTATGCATGTATCAGCGCTTAGATTTGATTTTATCAAGATTTTGCGCTATATATAAATAAAATATATTATTATTAAATATATTAGATACTGACGAGTTCGCCCGCACGCGCACACACTCACAAAAACACACAGAAACACACACACTCACACACACACACACACACACACACACACACACACACACACACACACACACACACACACACACACACACACACACACAATACTATCTTTACTCCAGCCGCACCCACATCCACCCATTCCCCTTATTGTTTGAGTAAAATCAGTTTGCACAGCCTCTCTCTCTCTCTCTCTCTCTCTCTCTCTCTCTCTGTCTCTGTCTGTCTGTCTGTCTGTCTGTCTCTCTCTCTCTCTCCCTCCCCTTTTGTTAAAACAGATTTGTTTTTTACGTGTGTGTGTGTTTTATTTTTTTAAACAATATCCGCGCAGAAGCCCCGGAGAGTAAAGAGAAAGCACAGATAATTAGGATGGAAGAAAATACGAGTAATTACTGTCTTTGAATTCGCTAACCTAAATAAGGTTGAAATAATGCCCTTACTGTTGGTGTAGTATGTTGTATTAATTATTGTGCAGAGAGCGTACTAAGAACAATCATCATTTCCTTTGGGCTGACGGCTTTAACGCAGCTGAAGTGTACCTAGTTCTCACTAATCTGTTATTATCCTTATGTCACGTTCACAAGTTAAAAGATCGTTCCCAGTTAAGTATAGGTGTGTGTATCTGTGTGTGTATTTGTGTGTGGTGGGTGTATGTGTGTGTGTGTGTGTGTGATGTCAGTCCAACGTTTATGTTAACCTGACAGTAGGCGTATCTCCCAGTGTGCATCATTACAGTCTGGTCTACCTGCTCTCCATCTGAATTCTGGTGGTGTCACTATAGTGTTACCCAGGTCCCTTCTCCCCTAACCCCCCCCCCCACCCGCCACATTTCAAGACCTTGCCAGCGCATAAGGTTTTGCGCAGGCTCAGGAAGTCTGTCAGTTGCTGGCAGATCTGGGTGAAGCACATATGGAATTGTCGGAGTGCGATGAATCCATCCTGAACAAACTCTGAACTCCGAATTCCAACGAAGCATTAATTTCGCACTGGCTGCCCTTTGTCAGGTCCGAGACGTGTGTGAAGAGATCGGCAACATGATGATTTCATTGTTGGTGACGGTCACGACAGATCAACGCTAGTAATCAGTGTGCGTGTGCGCGCTATGTCTCGGAGTTATAGTAACAGTTGGTACAATCCTAAGCGGAGATGACAATGACGGTGACAATTTTTACTGCCAAAGCCACTGGCGTATACACAGTCGTGGAGATCTGGTGGAGTAGTGGTTTGGATAATAGTGATCCTCCATGGAAAGGTGGCTGAAGTGCAAACGTTTTATTTCTGAGCTGTTAACTCGTCTTAACGTTTCAACGTTCTGAGTTTTTAAACTTCATTTTAACATTTTAAAGTTTGTAATTCAACACGCAGCCAACAGAATTGATTTATTTATCATAGTTTTCTTCTTAGACGCGTTTGAACTTTAAACGTGTATTTTTGACAAGGGCAGAATTACACATAAAAATTTGAGCCATAAATAAAGAAAGATTTAATTGCTTTTCAGGGTATTTTCAGTTGTAAGACAGAATCAATCTAGGAAAAAATGAATATAAGATTTAAAAGACTTGAAATATGAAAAGATCTCAGTTGATCGATTCTGACCCACTCCAGCTTTTACCAGCTACAGACATGACTGATTGGCAGCGTATTTAGCCTCTTTGTTCACATGAGTCACAGCAGCCGGAGCCCCGCTCAAGCAAGCGTATCGGCCCTAAATTCCTTACACTCTAAGGGGGCCGGGCCAAATCCAGGTCATCATTCTTGGATGCCGTCTGTTGTCATCATTTTTTTCCCCTCTCATCTGGAATCGAACCCGCACCTCCATTCGGGCGTCTTAAGACCATCTCATCCTTGTGAAGGATGTCTTAACTATTTAGCTATCAGACACTTGCTGTACATTGGGCAGAAGTTCACTTCTGCTTCCACCTCGACAATAAACAGCTGAAACTATTTTCAGCTGTTTCTGCCATTCCCTTTAGCGCTCTGGTCTTCATCTTCGCAGAAATCGAAAGCTGTTTCATGAGGCCATATGCAGACGTGCCTGTCAACCCCCTTGCTCCAAATTCTATGGCGAGGACTTTGGCTTGAAAACTGGATATGTACACAGTACCCCCCTCACCCACCCACCCCCAGCACACTCGGGCATTACACTAATCAACAAACATAACAGTGTATTACATGATCACAAGCAGAGTCATAAATAAAGAGACTGATAACTTTATGATTCCGTTGATGATCACGTTTACGCTTCATCAACGTCAGTAACTCAACTAGAACATTTCCAATAGCCATTCAGCAAGTTACAAGTTTCAGTTTCAGTTTCAGTTTCTCAAGATGACGTCTCCGCGCTTGGAATGAATTCCATATGCACTAATGTCACGGGTGCCATGTGATAGTGATCATGGCACAAGCTTAAGCCTGTCTCCGCGCTTGGAATGAATTCCATATGCACTAATGTCATGGGTGCCATGTGATAGTGATCATGGCACAAGCTTAAGCCTGCATATGAACCCATGGGCTGGCCAGGTCCTGAGTCCCTCCCTAGCCTGTTTTTTACGGCCCTGGATTCCTTACACTCTGAGGGGACCGGGCCACATCCAGGTCATAAATCTTGGATGTCGTGTGCTGTCAACACTGTTGTTTTCTTAACTATATGTTTCGTCCCAAACAGAATGTCAGATCTGACCACCAGATGGGTGTGATAGGTGGGTAAAATGTCAGACGTCCAATCAGAAGATTGTGTGATCGATCCACCCAGGTACCTTCATCATGTGGATAAAGGACAGAGATTTTTTTCCGATCTCCCAGGTCAACATGAGTATAGACCCCTGTCAATGCCCAAACCCTCTTCGTACGCATACGCACGCAGAGCGTCAAATAGTGATCCAAAATATCTTGTCCGGTATCTGATGGCTTCCGACAGAAACATGAAAAAACCAGCATGCAACGCACTGAAGACGAGTGCGGCAGGATACCGCCTTCACAGTTTGGGCAAAACGACGTGCATACAGGCCTCCGGGAAAAATCGAAACGCAACACACACACACACACACACACACACACACACACACACACACACACACACACACACACACACACACACACACACACACACACACACACACACACACACGCACACACACATACACACATACACTCACACGAGTACCTCTCTCCCTCCCCAACCCCCAACACATACAAATGTAAGAGACCAGTCTCCCAGACCGACCGACCGACCAACAGACAGACACACAGACACAGATACACACACGCAGGCGGGCGGCGCCCGGCGCGCGCAAAAGACCCACCAGACTGCAACACAATTGTATACTCTCTTTAATAACTGTTATACTTCACTGATAACTCAAAACAAATTTTGACTGTTAATCATTAAACTTTTGACAGTTTAATCATTGCGGATTTTTCTTTTGTTTGTTTGTTTCTTTCGTTTTTTTTTTTTTCGTTTTTTTTTCGTGGATCCTTACATGTTATGATTTTAACAGCGCTTGGGTATTTTGTTCTTTCAATAACGTTCCGATTTTTCTCGTAGTGCCGTACATTCACATTGTTTTGCCCGCATTCTGCAGGCGGTATGTCGCTGGGTGTTTTCATGTTTCCGTAAGCCATCGGACACTGACATGGCTTACAGGATCTTTAACGTGCCTATTTAATTTTCTGTGTGCGTGTGCACACACGAAGGAGGTTTAGGCATAACGAGCGTGACAGGTCTGCAGGTAATGGAGATTGGAAAAAATATTCCCCAGGAGGTTAGAAAAAATATTCCCCACTCCTTTACCCAACAGGCGAAGGTCTCCAGGCAGGAACGGGAATCCAGACCTTCTGACTGGAAGTCTGACATTTTTCCAGTTTGACTGTCACACCCGTCTTAAACAATTCGACAACTTCATCAGTGTCCTTTTTCTATGCAGAACCTGGCAAATCATAGCGTTTTACGGCACTCGGGTGTTTACAGTAACATGCAGTTTGGAGTTTGTTCAAGAGGGGTTCATCGCACTCGGACAGTTCCATATCCGCTCCACCCAAATCTGCCAGCGATTATCAGGCAGCCGCCCTAAGTGTACATAAAACCCTATGCGGTCGAAAGGTTTTGAAATATGGAGGGTTGTGGAGAAAGGACCCTTGAAGCATTAAGCTGACATCACCAGAATTCTGGGGAGAGAACAGGCTAGGTTTTTTTTTCCATGTTGCAAGCTGGAGTTGAACTCAAGACACCAGATCTTGAGTCCACGATTCTATCAAAAGAACCTATCAGCCCACGAAAGTAAATAATTTAGAGTAACTTTACTTTCATCATTTTCCCCCCTGCAATTTCACAGAACGAGTTACCTATCTCTGTCCCCACGACTCTGGTCCGGCAAACAGAGCGTTATCTCACCTGGTTGACGTCACAAGGCTCGCTCGGGCGTGTGGGACCACTGTGTTGCATAAGGACGTCAAGCATAGATCACAGCCACGTCAACAAGGGATCAATTTCTGTGCTCTTAGTTGTGGTGGAATCGCGCGAGTTTACGGGAAGCATATAGGCCTAGGGCTCTAGTCAACAGTTAGAGACCTGCAGGCGCCGTCTAACAAACCATGGATGGTGCCATGTAATACAATACAAGGCAGATCAAAATATTATCCCTTTGACTCCCGCGCCCTATCCAGCAACTGCAAAAACTTAACTTCCTGCAGGAAGCTGGTGAATAGGGTGAGGGAGTAGAAGGATTAAGTTAGTGAGGGAGTCAAAGAGTTAAGTTTTTGCTTTGCCAGCATGGTCCAAAATGCAGGATGCTGGTGGACAGGGTGCGGGAGTCGTCTACTTCAGACGAGAATAGCTATCTCCCTTTGAGGTCCCATCAGAGCGGTGGAGAGGAGGGTCCTGTGGCTCAACAGGATCCTCCCTCAGTATTGGAGCTCCCTAACATCCGTCTGGTCGCGCAGGGAACGCGGGAGGAAAGCGAATGGCTACTACAATTCCTCTGACCCCCAAGCTCAATGGAAGCCGGCAGGAACTATTAAAAAAAAGTAATAGAAAAATTTTTAAAAAGCGCCAAGTCCTCTGACCCCCAAGCTCCATGAAAGCTGGCAGGAACAGGGGAAAAAAGCCAGTTCTTCTGACCACCAAGCTCCATAATACTTTAAAAAAAAAACACAGACACGTTTGTGTCCTGCTGTAGCCTGACCGTATTGACGGCAAACAAAAGGAGAAGGTCGAGGATTTCTTTTACAAGCGTGGGTAGTTTGAACAGTGATAGAGCACAATGGCTTTTACAATAATATACACACGTTTAGGGAGCAGGAGAGACATGAAAACAAAGTGAGAGAGGGAGAGAGAGAGAGAGAGAGAGAGAGAGAGAGAGAGACATGGTAATCTCCACAGAAAACATGCCTCTAAAGGCCAATGAGATTTTGTTTAGTTGAGTCGATATAGTACAGACTCGGTTTAGGACTTAACATATTTTATCAACTCCTTCAAGACTTTACATAATTCATCGGTTACCCTCGTCTCCTCTATATATTCTCGAACGAACATAGGATGGTCACACCAGTCTACGATCTCCCTTTATACAAAAATTATTGCAGAAGTAGACGGGAGTGGTAGTCAACTGGGTAAATGTCCGACTTCCTATCAGAAGGTCGTGGGTTGAATCTTCCGTGACACCTCCGCCTGGCGGGTAAAGAGTGGAGACTGTTCTGATCACGTTCGTTCGTTCTTTGATTTAACGTCTTTTCACTATAAGTGATATTAGACGGATCTCCCAGATCAACGTGTGTGCAGACTTGCCAGTGCCTTAACTCCGTTTGTATGTATCGTCATCATCATCATGTGCCCTGCCGCATGGCGCTGGCGATCAAGGCCTTCCACTCGAATCTATCATCTGTCGCTGCAAGTACATCTTAGCGACAAAGAATATGTGTGTATACACATGTAAAATATTAAACACGCACGTCAAGGATCATGTAAGTCGTGTGAGTGGTTGCCTTATGGACACCTATGAAAACGCCCAAGCGTTCACGCCTACCGAAAATGGAACGTGCAGACTGTGCAGCAACATACCACCCGCACAGTGTGGACAAGATAACGGGCATACACGTATCGAGAGAAAATCAGAATGCTGAAAGGAAAAAAGAAAAAAGAAATGTTACATATATCCAGGTTTTTTAACTTCTCAGTGTCACACCAACAACACACACACACCACACCACACACACACACACAGGCACACAACACCACACAAAAGCCACAACACACCAACAATGATTTGGCTTTTTTTTAGACTTGACCGATCTACCTTCCAAACTGACATTTTAGGCCATCAACGTTCACTTATTGACCAAATTGGAAAGACACCCACATATAAAAGGCTAAGAAAAATTCTTAATTTGTAAAACATTTTGTTCAAGTGACAATTTAGACCAACTACACTTATTGCTTTGAGGGACACATACTTGACTTACTATCACAACGACAACCACAACACACACACACACTTAAAATCACCACACACAAACAACACACACTAACTACAACACACAACACACACCACACACACACACACACACACACACACACACACACACACACACACACCATTACGTCATCAAAACACACTGTCGCCGTTAACACAAACGTTGCACTGACATCACACCCACCCACCCCTACACACACACACACGCCTCCAATTGTATCAAATACCACTGTCGCGTTAACATAAACGTTGCACTGACATCAACCCCCCCCCCCCTACACACACACACACGCCTCCAATTGATATGAATCTATCTGCCGTTTTCCCCCGACCCTCTTCATTTCCAACAGCAATATTTTTAAATGAGGAAAAGTGCACGTGACGTCATAACACAACATACCACCCGCACAGTGTGGACAAGATAACGGGCATACACGTATCCGAGAAAGAATCAGAATGCTGAAAAGGAAAAAAAGAAAAAAAGAAATGTTACAATATATCCAGGTTTTTTAACTTCTCAGTGTCACTGTGACCTTTATACAACACACAAACACACACACACACACACACACACACACACACACACACACACAACACACACACACACACACACACACACACACACACACACACACACACACACACAACTTTGGCTGAAATATAACTTTACGTACATTGACGATAATGGTAGACCGTCATAAGAGTGAAACAATTCTGAAATATTGTGAAAAGTTTATATGAGAAATAGCTGTTCACAAACCTTACTCAACAATGTTGATTTTGGGCTTTTTTTTGTAGGGGGAGACCATGTGACCTTGACTCCTTACCTTCCAAACTGACAGTTTTGAGAGGGCCATCAACGATTCACTTTTTTGACCAAATTTGGAAAAGATCCACCCTCATATAAAGAGCTAAGAAAATCTTAAATCTTGTTAAAACATTTTTGTCACAGACGGACACACACACACACACACACACACACACACACACACACACACACACACACACACACACACACACACACACACACACACACACACCATTATCGTCATCAAAACCACTGTCGCGTTAACATAAACGTTGCACTGACATCAACCCCCCCCCTCCCTTACACACACACACACCCCTCCAATTGATATGAATCTATCTGCCGTTTTCCCCCGACCCTCTTCATTTCCAACAGCAATATTTTTAAATGAGGAAAAGTGCACGTGACGTCATAACACAACGGCCCTTGCGTAAACAGGACACCAGACATTTTCCCCTTGATGTCAAAAAGATCGGGTTACCAAAGGTCATCGTATGGTAGATGCATACACTCAAGAGAGAGACAGATAGATAGATATAGAGAAAAACATCGATTTAGCATTTTAACCCCCTTAGTTAGATGAACCATGACTGTGGCTTTACCGTCCAAGGACGATGTGCCACAATTGTGGCTTCATTCGTATCTCCCGCGGAATACTGTCGATCTAAAATGCGAATACAAATTGACCAATCAGAAGGCTTTTGCATTGCCTCTGCCTTCTTCCTTTCATACGGTCGCCATTGTGCTGTCCTTCGACTGATTTCTATAAATTTTTGCACAAAAATGATTGAGATTGGGACTGATCGTGAGGCCGAGAAGTTAGGACTTTTGTTGAGAGAAATTCTGGCGATGATTATGAGGTAAATATGGCTTTGTTTTTGGTTCTAAGTGAACAAGAGAGGTTCGACACACGATGAAGGGTATTTTTAGCACATCAGTCATTGACGGAATGCGGGTTGTCGTTCAGTTTGATTTGTTTACATTGTACTTCTCATCGCACGTGCGCTGATGTGTGTGTGCTTTCTTTGTTTTTAAAAATTTTTTTTTTAATCATTCTATTTTCTATTTTTACACTCTGTAAATTCATTCTTTTGCAAACAGGCATTTATTTTTCTTTTATAGTAGAGTTCAGGATTTCTCATTTCTAAATAAAAGTATACTTTTCCAGGAAATGTTTACACGAGAGCAGCAAAAACTAAAAAAAAAAAAAAATTAGTACCCGTAGGCAAGTTGGCTTCCGTAATTTTACGCCATGGTCTTACAGTTACGCTTTTAATTAAGTATCGCGTGCTTAGGGGGTTAAGACACAGCCTCCTATGACTTGGATGCAAAAGACCAAGCAAGCATAAATATATTTCATCACAATATTAAGAATGAAATTCGTGCTCTCGCAAATAACTTACAAATGAGCGATAAAATTAGCGTAGTCATTCGTAATAGAGGAAGGGAGACAAAGGAGACATTTTCGTCTCCATTTGGGAGGGAGTGATGGAGATAGGACAAGAATTAGCGTCTGAGAGAGATGGAGGGAGAAGGAGAGACATTAGCATCTCCACTTGAGGGAGAGAGAGGGAGGGAGACACGATAAAAATTAACGTCTTCCATGGCGTTAGAGTTGGGGAGAGTTGAAAGAAAGCTCCCCCCCCCCCCCCCCAACGGTACAGATATTAGCACAAAGACCAACATACATATCAGCAGTTTACTAAGAGAGAGAGAGAGAGAGATTTTCCAGCGATAAACAATGACTGAGCAAGTATGTCTTCACTAGAGATAGATAGATAGACAGACAGGGGAGAGGGAGGGAGAGAGAGAAAGAGAGAGAGATTTCCAACGTAACCAGAGGCTGAGCAAGTGATGTCTTCAATGGAGAGAGAGAGAGAGAGAGAGATTGTTTGAGAAAAACAGCGATAAGTCACATTCGTCTTACTGATAAATCATCATGTACGCTCCAATCCTTTAAAAAACATTCTTATGGTGCCCAAACGCAATCTTAAAACATCTGATGAGCGCGCTTTCCTTTTCATCACGCAGCCTATCTGGAACTCGCAGCCGATTGATCTGAGGGATCTTGCCCACGCTTTGGCATTTCAAGTCATAAAGACTTACCTGTTCACCCAGGTCTTCCTTAGTATCCACTTCTTCTTATAACTAGGGCTACTAATCATAGGGTATCTTGTAATCATTCATGTAGGTATACATTTATGACCATGGGTATATGTATATGGAGGGTTATACATAATTATGTTATTTATATGTACATGTTTATTCATGTGTACATTATGATGTTTGTATGTGTGATAGTGCTTCTGTATGTTTTTCACTCCGTGTCTGTTAAAATGTGTAATGCGCAGTGAGCACAAATGAGATTGGAGAATAGAGCTATACAAGAACTGTTTATTTATTCATTTTCATTTATTCGTTTATTTGTTCTTTCCGTTCTCCTCCTCATCTTCCTCCTTCATTTTCCACTAATACTCTTTTTTTCCCTTCTTCTTCTTCTTCTTAAGATCATCATCATCGACGTCGTCGTCATCTCGTCGTCATCATCATCATAATCATCATCATCATCATCATCTTTCATCTCATCATCATCATCATCATTCTTTTTTTTTCCCTTCTTCTTCTTCTTATTACTATTAATACTATCATCATCACTATCATCATCATCAGCAGCAGCAGCAGCATGCACACTACCTAACATATGGCGCACTCCATCACAGACAGAAAGATTCTTGTGTTGCATGTTTTCGCCCCTGCAGTATTGTTACCGTTCTTCTTCTTCTTTTTCTTCTTCTTCTCGTTATTATTATAATCATCATCAGGCAGACTTCCTGAACATCTGGCGTACTCGATCACAGGCAGAAGGATTCTTGTACTGAGTATTTTCGCCTCTGCGGTAAGGGGCCAACAGAGTGACCTTTGGCGGCCTTCCCATCTGAGAGAAGATTTAATGTGAAGGCTACCAAGACGTTTGCTTGGCGTAGAGGTAGAGTGTTCCCCACTTTCCAGTTTGACTGCACGAGTTCGAATCTGGCTTCAGTGAGCGTGAAAAAAGTTAAGTAGCTAAGCCATTGGTCCTTAAGTCGGAAGGTCTGGGTTCGATCCTATCTGGATACCTCACACCTGCTGGAGAGAGAGAGAGAGAGAGAGAGAGAGAGAGAGAGAGAGAAGAGAGAGAGAGAGAGAGAGAGAGACGAGAGAGAGAGAGAGAGGAGAGAGTCGGAAACCCGAGAGATTGGGAATTTAAACCAACAGTCCATGCTTGAGGGGGAATCATGAGACACAGTTTTGCTTAACATATAACTAGACACAAAACATTAATCATTGTATGCATATACATGTGTGTGGGGGGGGGGGGGGGAGAAGAATGAGAGAGAGAGAGTTGGAAACTCGGAATTATAATAAGTTTAGGCCATCAGCTCCTTTATGGGGAGAATTTATGCGACACATTTTTGTTCAAGATATGATTAGACACAAAACCACCATAAATCAGTATATATACATGTGTTGTGTGTGTGTGTGTGTGTGTGTGTGTGTGTGTGTGTGTGTGTGTGTGTGTGTGTGTGTGTGTGTGTTGTAGAGAGAGAGAGAGAGAGAGAGACAGAGTAGCAAACTCAAAATTTAATGAATTGAGGCCACGGATATTTCATAAGACACCTTTTGTTTAACATAAGATTAGACAGAAAATCAACATAAATTAATGTATATACAAATAAATATGTGTAAATGAGAGAGAGAGAAAAGGGGAGAGGGAGGGGAGAGAGAGAGAGAGAGAGAGAGAGAGAGAGAGAGAGAGAGAGAGAGAGAGAGAGAGAGAGAGAGCAAAACGGCCACAGAGAAAAACAAGAGAATACATCACGGTTATCTGACTAATCTCCAGGAGACAACCTGGACATCTGGCATGTTCCATCACAGACGAAAGGTTTTCTTGTGCTCTTACTGCTGGGCTGAGTGGCCTACAAGACAGGGTGACCCTTGGCGGCTTTCCAGTCAGATTGCGAGGGTTCACATCTGTTTATCCCGTGTTAAGCACGTACACACACTCATGCACACGCGCATTGTGTGGAGACGTGCTGGCATACATATGCACACAGTCGCACACAGCGCACGCGCACTTACATTCATGCACGCACACACAGACACACACACAGACACACACACACACACACACACACACACACACACACACACACACACACACACACACACACACACAACACACACACACACACTTGGGTGTGTGGTGTCTTCAGTTATTCCAGTAAACGGATACCTGAACTTGATAAAGACTGGGGAAAATAATCAGATTATGTGGCCAAACCGCTAGCGAAACAGACTTCTAACTGTGAGATCTTGTGTTCGAAACTCTCTCAGTTCAGAAAAAAAAATCGTGGGATTTTTCATTCTCGACAAACTCCTTTCCAGAGTCGAGCATACTACAGGATCATTGAGGCCGAAGCTCAGTTTTCCTGCCAAAAACTGCTTGTCGAGCCTACTTAATGCCAGGATATATATTGTATCTTCTCCCTGCGGCATAGCACACGATATGATGATGACCAGTGCTCCTGTCTTCTTTGCTAGTGTGTATTTATATACTTCTTATTATATTTGTATTCGTTTCCTTTGTCCTGTTTTTTTACGTGTTTATGTATTTATTTTTGTCTCAACGATTATGCCATTCAGCAAAGCAATAACAGATTACAAACACATTGTAATTTCATCAGTCATTTTCTCCTGCTCGACAAAACATCAGGAAAGCCTTCTGTTTTCCCGTTTTCCGTTTTCCCGTAAGTTTTGTGTGTTTGTTCCTTGTTGTCTTTGGTGTACGCTTGACAAAGACCAGTTGGCCAAACATTTGCGTCTGTCTCATTTGGTTACATTAAATACGTGTTTTTTGTTTTTCTAGTTCTATTAACAAATTCCATGTTCATGAAGGTGTTTGTAGTTTATTCAAGAGGGATTCATCGTCCACGGATAATTCCATATGCACTCTACTTAAACTGCCATGTGTTATCTGGCAGACGCCCTAAATCTGCCTCAAACCCCATGCGCTGGCGAGGCCTTGAAATGGAAGAGAATTGGAGAGAGGTAGAAACACTAAGCTGATGCCACTAGAATGATTGGAGCTTTAAGATGGTCAGGGAACAGGCCAGTTTTTAACGTTGCAGGCCATAGACTTAAGATACAAGCACTAAGATGGGCAACAAACAGGCCAGTTTTTAACATTGCAGGCCATAGACTCAAGATCTGTATATCTCGAGGTCACTCCCAGACCGCAACATTAAAAACTGACCTGTGCGCTGCCCACCTTAAATATTTCTAACATTCTAGTGGTGTGAGCTTAGTGTTTCATAGATCGCTCCCCCCCCACCCCACTTCCACATTTCAAGACTTTGCGCAGGCTCAGGGAATCTGCCAGATAATTGATGTCAGACTTGGGTGGAGCGCATACGGAATTGCCCTAGTGCGATGAATCCGTCTTTGAACAAACTCCAAACTCCTATGTGCTTTGCTGTTGTGCGTTTATAGTTTTCTTTGCTGTGTTCGAACCCGTTTCCTTTGATGCTCGTGTCTGTTGTCTCAGCGATTACGTCAGTCGGCATAATATTAACACATTGTTCGTGATCATCTGTTCTGCAGACGCAGAGAAAGCCAAGCCGGTGGATACAGACAGAGCAGGAAAAAAGAGACCACAGAAAGCGAGAGGGACGGAGAGAGCGGTGGCCACCATCTGGCAACGAAACAAGCCAGCATCCGCCACCCGGGATACACAAAGTTCATTCACGTGGCGTCCACACTACCCACCCACTACGTGACTCCCGCAAAACAAACACACCCTTAACCGATTGTTCAGCTTTGTGGTGGGTTGGGCGAAGTCCTAGTTTCTAACTGGGAACGTCATCAACCCGCTCCCTTCCTCTGAAGGGGGGGCTGATCGGGATTCGACCCTATCCCACCTCCACCCCCTGCCGTCTGGAGGTGGGCTCACTGAGATTCAATCATCTTCATCCCAGCCTCATCTCCCTGCCGTCCGGAGAACGCTCATCAGGATTCAACCCTGTTCCACTCTCGCCCTCTGCCGACTGGACCGTGCTTATCGGGATTTGACCCCAGAAATATTCACGTCTCCAGGGCCTCATCAGGATTTTACCCCATCCCACCTTTGCCTCTGTACTCTCTCACTGTGAGCCCTGAGGATTCGATCTCTTGTCTCCGGAGTAGACCACCAGGCAGCAGATCTGGATCGTAAGCATCTGGCAACAGTCTGGTTGGTTTTGTCTACACAAGGCTCACCCTGACTTTTGTGACAACCAGAGTCCTTTACCCTCTGAAAGCAGTTATATATACTTTCGTAAAGAACGTGGGGTTTTTGAAAGCGTCAAAGAATCGACTGTACAGGTACAGTCTTCTTGGAAGTGGTCATCATCAATACCTGAGCTGACAACAAGTGAGGACCTGGACTGAGTCACCAGGGACTGTGTCACTGTGTCATTACACAGACTCAAACGGTAAGCCCAGATAACGTCAACCAGGTCAGCACAGTTTTGCCAACACATGCATTAAGTACAGTGCATCTGGATCAGGTTGGCAAGATTTGGACAATACCTGGACTGATACCTTGTGTAAGAAGACACGGAACGAACCAGCGAAGACTGACTCACCACCTGGACTGACAACGTATTAGACACATTTACCTACTCTGGGTCACAGGAATTGGGTCCAGGCCTTTACTGAGACGTGAGGCCCCGAATCCTCCGGATTGGGCTGCCAAGATTTGGATTAGCACCCAGACTAACACCTGAGGCCAGACTACCAGGATTTGGATCAACAGGAGTTTAATCAACACCAGGACTGAAACACAAGGCCTAAATATTTGGATTGGGTCAACAAGTTTCTGGTGAACACTGGACAGAAAAAAGGCTCCAAATACCTGCATTGGGTCAACAAGATTTTGAATAAAACCAGGACTGAAACACTAAATCTCAAATATCTGTATTGGGTCAACAGAACTCGACCAGTCAGCAAACTCAATTCGGATATTAAGCACAGCACTAACTGGATTGGATCAGCCGGACTAAATCCTCGTTCAGGCAGTTACGCACGAAACCTGCAACAGCAACAACAGTGGAAGTTTGATAAATCCATACCCCATTCTACTTGGGTCATATCAGTGAAATTAGGATAGAAGAAGAAGAAGTCAACAATAGAAAATCATCTGACATCGAGCTGAGTTTGATGAGTTAAATCATCTGACATCGAGCTGAGTTTGATCAGTTAAGTGACAAACCAGCATTCTCCAAGGATCAGTAACCCTCTCAGCAAACAGATCAACAAACAAACAAAACCTGTAGGAGACCCGAGAAACTCTTCATTTCTTGACTGTTGTGGACGTTGCTTATAGTGAATTTCAAGCATTCATCGTGGATTTCAAGTGTTCGTTAAACTGATCCAGGATATTTTGTATAGGTTTGTTTGGACTAGGCCAAGGACAAAAGTTGAACACCACTACTTTGAGACCTTGGCCACTTTCGACAGATTTCGTCAGTCATCTACAAGCTAGGGAGAGAGATAAAGAGAGAGAGTCATCAGAATACCCAGATCAAGTGATTAAGATTTGGATCAATTCCTGGACTGATACGCTGTGTTCAGAATATTTGGACCGAACCACAGTTCCACAATACAGCTGATGCACATGAGTAAATAAACCATTAAATTTGAGAAACTTTGCTTCAAGGATTTTTTTGGTTTAAAGTTGGGTAGTTTAAAAAAGTATACGTTCAAAACTGACATTACCAGTAACCACTTAAGAAAACAAAAAGAAAAAGAAAATAACACCCACCAACATTATCATTAACAAGCAGCCAAACAGAAAAGCCACCCTATTCATCGTCAGCATATACTGACAGATTAGATTGGCCTTCAGGGTAATTTCTGAAGGAATCACACGGTTGTATCATTCCACTGTCCAGACATCAGCATGAGTGTCCGGTACAGCCTTGTCAGGACCTCCCACCGTACAACCATCACTGGTGCCAAGTGCAGTCCTGTTTCATCCAGGTTTCGTCTCCTTGCCACAAGGTAGACTATACTCTCCTGTTTGTTTGTGTCTCTGTCTTCTGTCTGCCAGTGTGTGTGTATCCGTCCGTATGTCTTCATGTATGTCTGTCACTCGCTCAGCATTGTGTGTGTTGTGTGTCCGTCCGTCTGTCTGTCTCTCTGTTTCTCTCTGTCCGTCTCTCTTTCTCTATCAGTAATCTGTGCGAACGTGTGTGTGTGTGTGTGTGTGTGTGTGTGTGTGTGTGTGTGTGTGTTTGTGTGTGTGTGTGTGTGTGTGAATCTGTGTGCCTATATCTGTCTCTGTGTGTGTGTGTGTGCATTTTGTCAGGTAGTGTGTGGATCTGTCTTTCTGTCTCTATCTGTTACTTTGCCTGTCTGTCTCTATCTGTTACTTTGCTTGTCTGTGTGTCTGTCTGTCTCTCTCTGAGCATTGAGTGTGTTTGTGTATGTGTGTGTGTCTTGTCTGTCAGTATGAGTCTGTGTGTCCGTCTCTGTTTCTGTCTGTCTGTCTCTCTGTCTGTCTGTCTGTCTCTCTCTCTGACTTGCACACAAGGGCTAGTGACTTGTCCCTATGAAGAAGATCATTAGGAACTAATTGGCAGACTGTATTCTTACCGTCCCTCTGTTTGCCATGGATAACACTTTGTACTGCGTGCACATGCTCGACCATGTATGATTATGTATGTGAAGGTGTGTATGTGTATGCAAATATGCAAGTGTGTGCGCGTTACTTTAATTCTGATAGAAGCCCTTTTGCTTACGTCATTTAAAGTATTTGTCTTGCTTCTCTTTCTCTCTCTCCCCCTCTCTCTCCCTCTCTCTCTCTCTCTCTCTGTCTGTCTGTCTGTCTCTCTCTCTCTGGCTCTCTCTCTTTCTCTCATTAGTCTCAGACTCTCTCCCTATGCGTTTATCTGTCTCTGTCTGTCTGTCTGTCTGTCTGTCTCTCTTCTCTCTCTGCTCTCTCTCTCTCTCTTTTCTCTCATTCACTCGGCACTACACGTCTTTCTGAATACTTGGATGTGCACGATGTGAGACAAAAAAGCACTCTAAGCATACTCCTTAAAAACCCTCATCAAGATGTTCTTAGAGATGCAATTTTCAAGTTTTTAAGAGATTTCACCTTAAATAATCATTCATACGGGAAATGGTGCATTTACTGTTTAGACTTGACAGGATTACCGTGTTATTGATTTTTAACGGTTCACGTTTTTATTCAACTTGGAGTTGGGTTCAACGTGGTATTATCCCTGCTGTGGCTGTCGTGTTCTCTCTCTCTCTCTCCTCTCTCTCTCTCTCTCCCTCTCTCTCCCTCTCTCTATTTCTCTCTCTCTCGGCTTTAAACTATAATTCACACTCCATCACGAGAGGCTGTGGCGTAAATGAGTAAGTCACCTAAAATCTGAAACCTTTCTCCTCTGCCTTCTCCCTGTCCATCTTAAAATATTTTTGATGTGTGTGTTTTGATTTGTTTTGCTTTGCCTGCCTGCCTGCCTGCCTATCTGTCTGTCTGTTTGTCTGTCTGTCTCTGTCTCTGTCTGTCTGTCTCTCTCTCTGTCTGTCTCTCTCTGTGTCTGTGTCTCTGTCTCTCTCTCTCTCTCTCTCTCTCTCTCTCTCTCTCTCTCTCAGCTTTAAACTGTAATTCACGCTCCATCACGAGTAGCTGTGGTCTTTAGAAATGAGTGCGTCACATGAAATCTGAAACGTGTCTCCTCTGCCTTCTTACTGCCCACCTTAACATACTTCTAGTACTTTAGATTTGTTCTGCATGCTCTCTGTCTGCCTGCCTGTCTGTCTGTTTCTGTCTCTCTGTCTTTCTCCCCTTCTCCCTCTCTCTCTCTGTCTCTGTCTCTTTCTCTCTCTCTCTGTGCCTACCATCTGCCTACCTGATACATTCTGTAATTCATATTCGAATTTCATATAAACACTTTCTTTCCTGCTCAGCGAATCATCAGGGAAGTCTGGCTGTTTTTTTTTTTCCACTTTTAAGTTTTGTGTATAAATTTGTTCTTTATTGTCTACTGTATACACTTGACAAAAGGCTAGCAGACTGAAAATTTGCGCTTGTCTTGTTTTGTGTACCAAATACACGTTGTGATTCTGTTTTCATGTGTGTGTTTCTGCTGACTGTTTGCTTGAACACTGGATGTCACTTTGAATTTGATTTCACATCTCTTCACGAGGGGCTACAGCTTAACCCTTTGAATCATGCATCCTGTCCACCTGCATCCTGCATTGTCAACCATGTCAGCAAAGCAAAAACCTAACCCATTGACTCCCTTGCCCTATCCAACAGCTTCCTGCTGGAAGCTGGTGTATAGGATAAGAAATCAAAGGGTTAATTTTTTCACTTGCTGGACAGGGTGCGGGAGTCAAAGGGTTAAAATGAATAAATCGTCTGAGACTAGAAACCTCTCTCTTCTGGCTTCTAACTGTCCATCTTAACATAAGTGTTGTTCTGGTAGAATTTGATGCGCTCCAAGCTGTCATAAGAAATTGAGATCGTTAACATGAACAACAAAGTGAACAAGTCAGCAAATCATGAAAGGACAAATGCTGTCATATTAGGTCAGTACAAAAAGGACTCAAATGTGACAAATTGAGGAATTCAAGGAAATAATGAGGGATTAAAGAAATCAAATCAAAAACGCGCATTTAAGTTATAACACAATGAAACTGGATAGAGAAGTATAGGAAAGAAACGTAACAAATCAAAGTTAATGAAAATAAATCAAATTGTCAGTATTACATCAAAAATAAAGAATTTTCATAATTTAATATTTGTAGTGATGGCAACACCAATGAAATATTGAATAAAGAATAAGAGACAGTGTAAGAGAGGTAGGGAGAGAGAGAGAGAGAGAGAGAGAGAGAGAGAGAGAGAGAGAGAGAGAGAGAGAGAGAGAGAGGATTGCATACACACTCACGTGTCCACTTTTTAAGGGAAGAACCTTCACTGGTCATCGAAGAACAAGGAAAACTGCAGTCTGAAAAATGAAAGTACATTGTATGAAGCATAGAAAAGAAGGAATCGGAGAGGATTAATGTGGTTTGACTGTATCATTTCTTTTAATGTGGTTTGACTGTATCATTTCTTTTACCCAGTGATCCTTTAAAAAGGGTAATAAAAAACCCAGACAGCACAAAACAGGAAATTAATAGAAATGTTTGATTTAGTCTCATCGTGCGACAAATATACAGCAAACTGTCAGGATTACTGTATTGCCATGCACGTTTGAAAAAAAAAACTGATAAAAGAAAAAAGACAGAAAAGAACAATTACGAGAAAGAGAGAGAGAGAGAGAGCAATCATGTATTCATCTTATCATTCCATATGTTAAATGGCACACAAATTCACCATACACGCGTGCGCGCACGCGTAACAAAACAATCATACATTAATCATTTGACTCTTTTTTTTTTTTATGTAATACGGCGCGCGTGCGCACACGCGTTAGAAAACAATCATACATTAATCGCGCGCGCGCGCGCGCGCACACACACACACACACACACACACACACACACACACACACACATACACACACACACACACACACACACACACACACACACACACACACACACACACACACACACACACACACACACACACACACACACACACACACACACTTAACGGTTAAGGAGAAAAGTTACAAAATTAATAGCAGGGCACGGTGGCCTACACCACGTACAGACAGATGATTTCTGTCCGTCTCTGTCTGTCTCTCTCTCCCTATCTCTCAAGCGCACTCACGCACACACACGCGCGCGCGCGCGCGCACACCACACACAATTCTAACGGACAAAGAAGAAATTTAAAAGCTTAATAACTGAGCACGCTGGCTTGAACATCATAGAGAGATGATTTACATCTCTCTCTCTCTCTCTCTCTCTCTCTCTCTTAAGCACACACACACACACACACACACACACACACACACACACACACACACACACACACACACACACATACACACACACACACACAAAGAGTCAGTCACAACACACACAAACTCATGCTTTCACATACAAAAACACACTCTCTACCTTTTACACATGCTCTCTCTGTCACACACGAATAAACACACACACACGCGCGCAGACACACACACACTCCAAGAGAGAGAGAGAGAGAGAGAGAGAGAGAGAATTATACCTCAGGCCAAGAAAGGCCGGCATATAGAAAGGAAATAGTTTGTTTATCTCAGGTCGCGACGACCCATGCAAAAGCAGCTGTTTGCTTACACTGATTAAATCAATACACAATAGCTGAAGTCTTGGACAGCGTGTATACGTGTACCAATGGATGAGACACTAGACTATAATATACCGGACACACTCACAAAGTCACTGTTTTTATAATATACATCCTTTCCCCCTCATTTGTCTGTCTGTTTCCATTAGTTAACCTTTATTCACTTAGTTTCTATGATACCTCGTGTTCACTCCCATTTGGAATATTAAAAACTGGCCTGTGTGCTGCCCATCCTGACGGTGTCAGCTTAGTGTTTCAAAGGTCTCTCTCCCGTCTCCCCCATTCCATCTTCCCCTTATCAAGACCTTGCCAGCGTTTACGGCTTCGCGCAGGCGCAAGGAGTTTGACAGATGATTGCTGGCAGATTTGGGTGGCATGGATATGGAATACTGGGAATGCAATGATTCCTCTTGAACAAACTCTGGTTCGATGTTTGTCTACTTTTAGTGTATTCTTGTGCGATGTATAGTATAAAATGGAGTTACTCCAGGAATATTCAAGAAATGGAGACACTCCAGGAATATATCAAGAAATGGAGACACTCCAGGAATATATCAAGAAATGGAGACACTCAGGAATATATCAGAAATGGAGACACTCCAGGAATATATCAAGAAATGGAGACACTCCAGGAATATATCAAGAAATGGAGACACTCCAGGAATATATCAAGAAATGGAGACACTCCAGGAATATATCAAGAAATGGAGTTACTCCAGGAACACCTCATGAAATGGAGTTACTCCAGGTGTATCTCATGAAATGAAATTTCTTCAGCTAGGCGTATCTCATGAAACGAACAGAGACCATCTGATTGAACGTCTTCATCCGATGACTTACGTACATGACTATCGTGCCTGTCCTGTGCCTTTTGTAACATACACAAACGTTTTCTGGTTTTCCCATGTCTTGCTGTGATTTATGTTATGTGAGGAAGTGTCGTTGCTTGCATACATATTTCTCTCTGTCCTCCTTAATCCTTACCACTCCTTAAATTGTGCACACAGACATTTTTGACCTTCTCAGGTCGTACATTCCGCTGTGATTTAATTAGTGTAAGTTAGGTCAGAAAGATGGAATATGCCTGTGCAAATAAGAGCCTGATCTTGTTTTTCATGGAGAAAAGTTTTTGTCCTTCCTTACAGGTTTCAGCCTGAGAGTGGTATATATTCCATCTTTATATATGCATACGAGACATAGGTCATCACAGCAGAAATTCATCTGTCAGTCTTATTACTGTCAACTGTGACGTTTCAGTTCTTTTCGTGTTATCCTTCAACTTCAGCAGCATCAAAACTTGAGACTTCTCTGATCTTGTCTCGCGTCGATTATTGTAACCCTCTGCACTATGGCTTACCTACCTCCTCTGTTGCATGCCTCCAGCGTATTAAGAATTCCGCGGCCCTTTTTGCCCTTCGTAAAAAAGGCATGGTCATGTCACTCCCTTGCTCCACTTTCTCCACTGGTGGCCAGTTTCTCAAAGAATTTCATACTAAATCAATACACGATGCTATAAGTGTATCAATGGTACTGCATCTGTTAATCTTTGTGACCGCATCTGAATGTACACCCCTGCCGGGCCTCTCCGTTCTGCTTCTAATGCTACTTGTTTACATTTCCTCGATACAGATGTACGTCTTTTTCTGTCTGGTCCATATAGCTGGAGTAATTTAACCCGGTCTATTCGACAGTCAATTATTCTGTCTTCCTTCAAGTCTGGCTTGAAAATATATCTTTTTGTCCAGTAATGATTTCCTCCCTCTACATGCCCACTCTTTTCCCCCGTTCCCTCCTGTTCTCCCCCGCAGTTGTTGTTGATGTTGAGTGATTGCTTTGGTGAACGATGAGAGTGCGCGCTTCGGCTTGATTCTTGTAGCAAGATTTGGCTCCTTATGATGATGATGATGATAGTTATCATCATCATCATCATCATCATCATCATCATCATCATCATCATCATCATCATCATCAATAATAATACTACCATCATCGTCATCATCATTACAGTATGTATAAGGCGCCAAACCTTGACAATTCAAATCAAAGCGCACTCACGCACCAGGCATACGCATACAATCGACAAAGACTGCCTTAGAATATTTATTATTTTCAAAAAGAGTACACAAACTGAGGGAAAGAAGTAGTTGTAGAATTTATTGTTGGGAAAAGAGGTGGCTTTTTAAATTGAATTTAAAACCAGAAAGGGTGGTGACATGCGAAGGCAAAGCGGAAGTTAAGTCTATTCCAAGCTGGCGGTCCTGAGACAGCAAAATATAAATATCATTATTATTATTATTATTATTGTTATTATTATCATCATTATTATTATTACTGTTATTATTATTATCATTATTATCATTATTGTTGTTGTGTACTCTTGTAATTTTTGTTATGTATTGTCACTGCTTGCACATACCGTACATATCTCTCTGCTCCTTGCAAAATTGCACACAGACATTCGTAGTTGTTAAAGATGCTATTATTCACTGTTATTCAAGCGCTGTATGTTACTTTTCTTTCTTTTGAAACCCACATACGCGCTCTTTGTTCTTGTCACGCTCCGCTGTCATTCATGTTATTTACCAGCATACCTTTCCTTCTGTCAGTACCTGCCCAACCCAGCCCCTTCAAAATAGGCACCCAAGCCATCGGTTCATTCCTTGCATAATTGAAATGTCTGCTTGTGTGTGTGTGTGTGTATGCGCGCGTGCACGTGAGAGAGAGAGAGAGACAGAGGAGAGAGAGAGAGAGAGAGAGAGAGAGAGAGAGAGAGAGAGAGAGAGAGAAGGGCATTATTTCGTATCGACTAAAGGTGTGTGTGTGTGTGTGTGTGTGTGTGTGTGTGTGTGTGTGTGTTGTTTGTGTGTATGTTTGTTTGTTTGTGTGTGTGTGTTGTGTGTGTGTGTGTGTGTGTGTGTGTGTTAATAAAAGGGCTTATTTCGTATCGCTTGAAAGTGTGTGTGTATATGTGTGTGTCTCTTGTCTATATGTGTGTGTATATGTCTGTCTGTCTATCTGTCTATGAGTGTGTGAGTGTTTGTGTGTGTGCCTGTAAGAAAAATGAACGAAGAAGACTTTCTCAGCTCTTCAATACGTGGGTCTTTACCAGATTTTGTTCGAAGGCTTCAACTGTTGAAGACTCGAGAAAACATAAGTTTGAATAATGAAGCACCAAGATCAAGGTGACACAGACGAAAACGTGACTAAAATCAGCACTTTTTGAAGAAAACTGAGTGGACAGCACTTTTTCATGAAATTCTGACAATATCAAAAAATCTGTTTTCGCTGTTGTGAGAATGTATCATTGTCGTCGATGCACGTTGAGTTTTATTTCAAATGAAGTTTTTTTTTTTCAAGGTTACAGTAAACTAAGTACAAAATCTGGGGATTTTTCTATAAAAAGGGAGACTGCTAGAATGGCATGACCATTTTATTTATTTACTTGTTTCCCTGTCACTCTGTGTGTGTCTGTATCTGTGTGTCCCATCTGTCTCACAAACCCTTACCCTCCCTCTTTCTTTGAAATAAGCCCAAAAGCATTCTGTTCATCTCGTGCATTCCAGAATCCTTCGTTGTTTACATCTTGTTCGAGTGTTATGTACTTGCATTTCTGACTGTCTGTCTGTCTGCCTGGCTGTCTGTCTGTTTGTCTGGGTCTGTATGCGTGTGTTGTTCTATCTGTGTGGGTCGGTCTGTCTCTCTGTGTAGATTTTGTCTGTGTGGGTCTGTGAATGTGTGTGTGGGGTCTGTATGTGATGGTTTCTCTGTACATGTGTGTGTGTCTGTATGTGTGGGTCTGTATATTTGTGTGGGTCTATGTGTAGGTGAGTCTGTCTGTATATGTGTGTGTGGCTGTCTGTAGGTCTGTATGTCTGTATATGTATGTGGGTCTGTGTGTGTATGTGTGGGTCTGTATATTTGTGTGGGTCTGTGTGTGTGTGTAGGTCTGTCTGTATATGTGTGTGGGCCTGTCTGTTTGTGTAGGTCTGTATCATATGTCTGTATATGTATATGGGTCTGCCTGTGTGTGTGTATGTCTGTGGGTCTGCCTGTGTATGTCTGTATATGTGTGGGTCTGTGTGCGTGTGTGTGTGTGTGTCTGTGTCTGTATATATGTGTGTCTGTCTATGTGGATCTGTGTGTCTGTACATGTGTGTGGGTCTGTCTGTGTGGGTTTGTATGTCTGTATATGTGTGCGGGTCTGTCTGTGTGGGTCTATTTATGTGGGTCTGTATGGCCTCTGTGTGTGTGTGTGTGTGTGTGTGGGTGGGTGTGGTGGATCTATCTGTGTGTCTGTGTGGGTCTGTCTGTCTCA
This sequence comes from Monoplex corrugatus, assembly GCA_030674185.1. Taxonomy (NCBI): domain Eukaryota; kingdom Metazoa; phylum Mollusca; class Gastropoda; order Littorinimorpha; family Ranellidae; genus Monoplex; species Monoplex corrugatus. The sequence goes on along the minus strand of JAPXFY010000020.1, from coordinate 40,793,687 downwards.
GGACCTGGCCAGCTCGTGGATTTATGTGCAGGCTTAAGGCTTGTACCGTGATCATTCTGTGACGTTATTGCCTATGAAATTCATTCTGAGCGCGGAGACGTCATCTTGAGAAATTGAAATTGAAAAGGGTCTGTTGTGTGGATCTGCGTCTGTGTAGATCTGTCTGTGTCTGTGTGGATCTGCGTCTGTGTAGATCTGTCTGTATGGGTCGGTCTGTGTGTCTGGGTCTGTCTGTCATACCCATGTGAGTCTGCATGTCTGTCTGTGTAGGTCTGTCTGTGTGTATGGGTCTGCCTATGTGGGTATGTCTGTGTGTCTATGGATCTATCTGAGCCTGTCTGTGTGGTTTGCCTGTGTGGGTCTGTCTTTGTGTGGGTCTGCACGCGCACAGGTGCGAGACAGAAACTTAAAATTTGAAAACACTTTATTACTCTAGGATAGTAGCATCAGGTCCCAATGGACCTGTCGTACAACTAGTTCTTGCTGTTCAACATATAGAAGCATGCAGTCATGAGAGGAGTGAGAGTGAAAGAGAGAGGAGAGAGAGAGAGAGAGGATGTGTGTGTGTGTGTGTGTGTGTGTGTGTGTGTGTGTGTGTGTGTGTGTGTGGTGTGTGTGTGTGTGTGTGTGTGTGTGTGTGTACCAGAGTGCCGAATCATGATTATAGATGAACTGATACAGTGACTAACGAGTTTTTCGACACGTGTGAATACAGACAGTATGTAGAGATTAACACATACGCGAAATATAACAGAGACCTGCTGGAAACATGTGGCAGCTGATGGCTCATAGATATGATGTTTACTGGTTTTTATGTGTGTCTGCTGTCAGGGTCTTTTCAAACCAGACCTTCATGTAAATAAATAGACACGCAAACTGCACAGCGTAACAGTTAATTGTTTGTGATTATTAGAAATTGTTCGTATATATAACGCTTTTCTCTAAACTCACTGCGCTCTGCACATAATCAGACTTTTCAGTGGAGCTTGGAGAACTGTTAGACGTGCTGACTACAAAGGATGTTTTCTGTACTCTGTCTGTCTCTGTGTCTGTCTCTCCGTCCCTCTCTCTCTCTCTCTCTCTCTCCTCTCGTGCGTGTGTGTGTGTGTGTGTGTGTGTCTGTGTCCGTCTCTGTCTCTTCTCTCTCTCTCTTCTCTGTCTCTGTCTCTCTCTCTCTCTCTCTCTCTCTCTCTCTCTCAGCAATTTTACTTCGTGTTAAAAGTCAATCACGCTTGTCAGTGTCAGTGTTTCATTGACCACCGGCCCCGTTCTCTGTGTCCCTTATAAATGGGCTGACAGCCTAAAACAGTAAATGTTCGTATTCTCTCTCTCTCTCTCTCTCTCTCTCCCCTTCCCCCTCTGTCTGTCTGTGTGTCTGTATCTGTCTCTGCTGTCATATTCCATCTGTTTCATAGCTACAGAAGATGAGACATTTTTATTACAGTACTATAGTGATGATGGCGGTGAGGATGATAATCGTGATGCTAGAGAATTCCATCTATGATTGAGACTGCGTGATAGGATTGCACTGTGCGCTTACTATCTTAACATAACCTGATTTCAACCAAACCCGAGACAGATACCTTAAGTGTTGGTCAGCAGATTTGAATAGCGTCCTTAATGACGCGTCTGTGAAATGGGATTGACGAACCTGTAGTACACTCAACTCCGGGGCCGAAAATTCCAGCAATGATATTGACAGACTGATGGGAATTTGAACCCACAACCATTCAATTGGTAGTCCATTGTGCCAACCACTGGACCACGGTGACTGGTGTTTTTGAGATCTTGTCGTTCTATGCTTGTTTCTCCGTCTGTCTGTCAGTAACTTTGTCTATCTGTGCCACCCCACCACCCCCACAAAAAAAGAAACAAAACAAAACAAAACAAACAAAAAACCCCTCTGCGCTGCTCCTGTGTCAGTACCCCTTCAACCCACCAAAACTGAGGTTACCATGACAACAGGACATGAAGGACCACGGAATCTGGGACAGATTTGTACAGTGCTATGATGATGAGAATAGGGATGATGGTGATGATGTTGTGGAGTTCCATTTTTGGATTGAGACTCCTTGACAGGACTGTACTCCACGCTTACTCTCTTAATGTATCCTGACGTTAACCAATCAATCTCCGTCCAAAGCCACTGTTTTCAGGTGGTTCAGACAGTTCATGTCTGGAGCGAGAACGTTGGAAGACGATGACCGTTGTGGTCGAATGGCAACGACCGTTACCCCAGAAAACGTCTCTAGGGTAGAGTCCCTGATTAAGAAGGACCCAAAAATGACATACGCTGAAATACAGGATATCATGAAGATTTCATCGGGAAGTCTCACTCGCATTCTTCACGACTGCCTTGGCGGGCAGAAAGTACCGGTAGGTAGTTAATGTTGCGCGCAACTCAGGTTCGATTTCACATCCATTGGCCCGTCAATCCGATGCTTCTACGGCCAGCTGCACATACATTTCTATATCGTTGATGTTCAGAAGGTTTTGTTACTCGTTTCTCTCTCGGCGGACCAGCTGGTTCTTTTGATAGAGCCGTGGGCCGCGACATTAAAAAACTGGACTGTCCGCTCGCTGTCTTCATGTTTCCATAATACTATTGTGTCAGCTTAGTGTTTCGTAGATCTTTCCTATTTCCCCCTTCTCCATTTCAAAACCTTGCCAGCGCTTAAGATTTTGCGCAGATTCATGGAGTCTGCTAGGTAACTCATGGCAGATTTGAGTGGAACGCATATGGAACTGTCTGAGTGCGATGAATCTCTCTTGAACAAACTAAAAACTACAAATTATGTATGTCTGTGTTTGTCTGTCGGTATGTGTGTGCATGTTGTTCCCTCCCCTTCCCCCCTTTTTTCAAATTTTTTTTTTTACGCTGAACTGAAGACATGCACACAGGCGTTGTTTCTTCGACGGGTTTCTTTGTGATGTTGGCTGTTGGATCTTCTCGTTTTGCTTGCCAACCCTACACCTTTGTGTGTGTTGTATTTTTGTGTGCATGTCTGTGTTGTGTGTTGTGTGTGTGTGTGTGTGTGTGTGTGTGTGTGTGTGTGTGTGTGTGTGTGTGTGTGTGTGTGTGTGTGTGTGTGTGTGTGTGTGTGTCACTCTGTGTGTGTGTGTGTGTGTGTGTGTCATTCTGTGTGTGTGTGTGTGTACATAAAAGAAATCCACTATTCTTAATTTGATTTTTCAAATAAAAAAGTTTTCTCCTTTGATTTAAAAAAATAGCTCTCTCGTTCTCACACACATGCCCGCGCACATACACGCGCGCGCGACACACACACACACACACACACACACACAAAATATGTTTCCCCTGTCTATGTTTCCCTGTGTCTGTCTCTCGCTCTCACACCATGCACACCCACCCACCCACCCACACCCACACACACACACACAAAACACGCGCGCCCACCCCACCCACACATATACACACACATACACACACAAAATGCCCCCCTCTGCCTGTCTTTCTGTCTGTCTGCCCCCTCCCCTCTCTCTCTCTCTCTTGGTCTCACACACACGCACCCACCCACCCACCTACCTACCCACCCACACTCACACCCCCCCCACACACAGACACCCCCCCCCCACCACACACACACAGATTGATGTTTACAGACAGATGTGAATTGCAGTCAACTAACAGAAGCAGCTGCATTAAGTAACATACAGTTAAAAAAAAAACACTCAGAATAAAACAGAACTAAGAAGGAAAGAAAACGGAAAGAAAGAAAGGAAGATACGAGTAAACAGGGGGGAAAAAACAAACGCATGAATGACAGGGACAGAATCACTAGAGGTGTACTAGTTTTTTCCAGTTGTGTTATCAACTTTCGAACGGAGAGAGAGAGGGGGGGGGGGGGGGGGGGGGGGTTCAAACTTCAACACACTTTACTACTCAAGGAGAGAGGGAGAGACAGTAAGAGAGAAAGACACACAGAGAGATAGATAAGTAGAAGAGAGATAGAGAGAGAGAGGATAAAGGAGAGGGAAGAGATGAGAGAAGAGACTGTCACGACACACAGTTAGTGTGAAGGTACTGACCCTTACACAAAAAACCAGGATGAAGGGAGAGAGGCAAAATGGCAGTTTCATAATGCATTGTAGAATCATCTATTAGAGTGAGAGCGAGTAACGAGAGAGACAAGACGGAGGAGAGAGAGAGAGACGTAAGCTTCAGAACACTTGTTACCGAGAGAGAGAGAGAGAGAGAGAGAGAGAGAGAGAGAGAGATGAGAAGAGGAATGAGTGAATGAATGTTAGTCCTACTATTTTTTTTTCTTTTTTCTTTTTTTTTTTCATTTCAAACTTCCAATTTTTGTCGGATGCGTGTGTGCACGTTGTTTTGCCCATAGAGTCTGGCGATATGTCGCTGAATAGTCTGCATACTTTGTCTTTAGTGGGCATTAGGCTCGGTGTTATGATGTTTCCGTAAATCACCGAAGAGTGACATAACTTACAGGATCTTTATCGTGCATATTTGATGTTCTGCGTGGGTATACACACGAAAGGGGTTTAGGCACTGACGGGTCAGCAGCACACGTACTGACCTGGGAGTTGGGATAAATCTCCAGCCTTTATCCCCAGGCGAAGGTGTCTAGGGAATTTATTCCGTGTGCAGAGACATTATCCTAAGAAACTGAAACTGGAGGTGTCTAGAAGGATTAACCCAAGACCTTCCAGTTGGCAGTCCGACTTGACTATGGCACTGTGGTGGTGTGATTGTCTCAGCTTTCTTGATGAGCAATATTGATCACAGACCCTTCCGACTGGAAGTCTGATATCTTAACCACTTGACTATTGCGCCAGTCGAACGTTGGTCAGTCCGCACTCACACGATGCGATTTAAAGTTTGATTCAGCTGGTCGAGCCAAACAGATTTGAAACGACTGGTTGATGCGACGGAGTTGTCTCTCCTATTTATCTGCCATGTAAGGTAACCACGTGATCTCTTGCCACGGGATCTTCCATTATCTGAATAATCAGACGACGTAGAAGTCTGATGATTCGGATAGTACAGAATTTGAGTTTCAGATTCGAAGAGTGGCATTAGTGGCTGCTTAAGGAAAGGAAAAAGAGATGCTGGATCTCTAAGAGGAACAAGCTCGGCGCTTACTAAGCTTTGTCATTCACCAACTGATTGACCAAGATCGCCATTGCAAGTAATAGCAAAAACTGAGAATGTTTCTCATTTTCTGAACAATACGCAGGAGACTTTCTTCTTTTTTCGGTTACAATAATTCTGGTGAGAGGTGTGCCATAAATTTCCCTCATTTCGGTACAGCACAATTCGAGCATGTGTCCATTGTCCAAAGTTTTGTTTCCACTTTGATACTGAGGTCACATGATCAGTAATCAAACGGAACTGGTACATGCACCAAACTCTTTCAACAAATTGTGTATAGTTCAGCAGAGACCCGTTCAACCAAACTCTGATTTTCAAACAATTCAGTATCCAAAACAACAGTGACCGCGTGAATTCAAGCAAATAGAAACCAGAAGGGAAAAGAATCAGAACGCGTATCTAATATGATAAGACAGGCGCAGAATTTTGGCCATCTGGCCTTTGTCAAGCATGCGCAAAAGACAACAAAGAAGGACAAGTGCACAAAATTTAGGGGGGAACCATCAAAACTTCCTTGATGTCTCCTCAAGCAGAAGATAATAACTGATATGAAATTTACAAAGTGTGGACTGAGGGAACTGGGAAACAGGGGCGACAAATACAATGTCGCGGTCGAAAAGTTATGCATGTCTTGTTATACTGAATACGCGTTCTGGTTCTATTTTGGTGTGTGTTTCTGGTGACTAAACAATCGTATACGCCTGGTTTTTCATTCGATTAATCGCATCGCGTACGTCGCCCAACAGGACCAGAAACGTACCGGTTATTTCCAGTAATGTTATCAACTCGTATCGGCTAACGACATCACAACAACCTTGTGACTGCTTATCTGCGCTCAACTGGTTTGCACTGCCGTAGAGAAACAACAAAGCCCTTCCTATTCCTCCCCCCCCCCCCCCATCTTCTCTCTCTTCTCTCCCCATGCCGTACTTTTTTTTTTTTTTTTTTGAATCGTAGATATGTCAGGAGACTAAGCTTAGTATGTAAAGTACTCCGAGAGTGGCTTTGACCTGATGAGGTATGAAAGCAGAAAGCGATTTGTTATGTGTCAGAGAACAATGGGGGGCACTTAGGGCGTGGGGTTAGGGGGCAAATAAGGAAATGTGTGTGTGTGTGTGCGCGCGCGCGTGTGTGTATGTGTGTGAGAGAGGAGAGTTAGGGGAGAGAGAGAGAGGAAGTTGAGTCAGGAAGGGGTTAACACACACACACACACCACACACGCACACGCACACGCACACCGTCTAATATCACTATAGTGAAAAGACGTTAAATCAAAGAACGAACAAGAGAGGGGGGCATTAAAATTATGTGAGCAGGGAGGGAGGGGGAGAGAGAGAGGGAGAGAGAGAGAAAAACATCAAATTAGGAAAGAGATGGAGAGGGTGGATGTGAGAGAGAGGACATCAGATTAGGAAAGGGTCCTCCAACCCAGAGTTGAGCGTGCTATGGGCTGATCGGGAAGTCTGGGACCAAACAGTCATGTCTCGTCCATTCACTGATGTATCAGTGGGGTTTTGCTCAGATCTCTAAAAGAATTGTATCTCTCGAGCCTGGTTGATGCCAGGATATCTTTAGGAAAGGAAGAGTACAGTACGTACAGCTCTGTCACGCAGTCTCAATCCAGAATGGAACCCCATAGCATCATGATTATCATCCTTATCGTCATTACCGTCACAGCATCAGAATAAAAAATGTGGCAGAATGGTTCAGAAGTTCGTTTGCCAATAACTAAACTCGAGCTTCCAGGGTTCGTTCCCCGTTGGGACTCGATTTTTCTCTTCAGTTTGACTGGAAAGTCGAACTGAATGTCTTGTCCTTAGGATGGGGACGAAAAACGACTCGGACCATGTGCCTTCTGGCCTGCGCACGCTAAAGATCCCACGGCAGTTGAAAAGCAAGACGAACAGGGCTTTCGCCCGTCAGCCCTGGTAGACAACATTGGAGAGATAGATTGATTTCCCAGGTCCCTCCCCTTAATTAAAGGAGGTTGAATTTCCCGGTCAATTAGCCCTTCTGCCTTTCTAAAATCTTTGTAAAAAATTGGGTGACGTTGCACTGCGGCGACGCACTCTAAAAGGAGATAGCAACCAGAATTTCACATGGTTAATCCACTGTGACAAAAAAAAAAAAAAAAAAGCATATGAATATGAAATATGAAGACATTGTAATGAATGTCGTTATTATTACCAGAACTACTATCACAACTACTACAACTACTTATTGTTGCATTGTGATAAAAACAAAACAAAACAAAACAACAATTTTCCAGGACTCTGTGGCCACTGAAGCAGGGTAGAAGCAGGGTAGAAAATGCGACAGGTAAAAAACAAGCAAACAAACAAACTCCACAGTTTCTGATGATAAGTACAAACCGAGAACTTGTTGTATTCGATCATATTACGTGTGTTACTTCCCACATACCAGATCCAGACAAGTGAAGTGACCGCTAGGACGGCTAAGCTGGACCGTATTTCGACAAATCGGTCATTAGGTAAATTCTGGGTCACTTCGTGCATGGCCTTGAGCGACGGATCGATTAACTTGTGGCATTAGCGCATTCTGACGTGCAAGAACACATCAAGCCAGCCGTCGTGGTGGAGTGCTTAGCGCAGTGGAGTACCCTCTGGAAGGTTCACCATCATGTGCCCTGCCACATGGCGTTGGCGATCATGGCCTCCATACGAATCTCTCCCTTTTCTCTTCAAGTGCATCTCCCACCTTCTCTTTTCTCAACCACTCTGTAAGTGTTGAAAGTTATGGGTTCTAAACCCTATGTCCTGTCAAATTTATTGTGAAAATTTTCGACCCCAACCAGCTAATTAAGCCAGTCGCCGGGGTGCAGTGGTTAGCGCAACAGACTGCCTACTGAAAGTTCATGGGTTCGAATCCCCATCAGTCCTGTTCAAAATCATTGTGGTTTTTTTGGGCACCAACCAGCTCCAACTCAGAACTGAGTGTGCTATGCGCTCATTGAGAAGACTGGGACCACACTGTCGTGTCTCGTCCACTTCATGGATGCCTCATTGACGGTGTTGCTCAAATCTCCTGACCAACACCGCACGTGTCTGTAGCTCTCAGGCCTTGTCGATGCCAGAATATATGAAAATCAGTGAAGAGCACAGTCCTGTCACACAGTCTCAATCCTTCGTGGAACTCTGTAGCACCATGATTATCATCATCCCCATCGTCATCATCATTATGGTAAACAAATCGAAACAAAACCAAACCCGGAGGTGAGCACAAATGGTGTGATGATCATTTAAAACCACAAACAAACCAAAAGAACAAAAAAAAAAAAGTATTACACGTACTACGAATCGTTCTTATGTGGCGCTATCCTCCATGCCCATTTGGACTCACTGCACATTAACCATAATCTGATCCCAGAGAAGCACGGAGAACTCCTGCTGTTTGACCACACTCCACTCTGTTGCTGTCCTCTGCTTAACAATTTTCCTCCAACCTTTATCCCAGGGCATTCTTCTAGGTTTCTCTTGATGGTTTCGTTGTAAAGTGAAAACAAAACTTTA
>JAPXFY010000020.1:40767526-40780026 GCA_030674185.1 Monoplex corrugatus | reverse complement strand
ACACGGACCACACAGTCGAGTCTCATCCATTGAGGGTGTTGCTCAAGTCTTCTGACCAACATGGCAGCTTTCTGCATCTCTCAGGCCTGCCTGACACTGGGATATATTATGACAGTAAGCATAGAGTACTGTCCCGTCTAGCAGTCTCAGTCATAATTGAAACTCCATAGCATCATGATTACTATCGTCATCCATCATCGCATTGTAAAAACTGTGCCAGCTTCGGTGGCCATTAAGGTGGCGCGGAAAATATGGGGAGGGTAGTTGTGAAACCAAACCAAAACAAACCAAACCAAACCAGACCAGACCAGACCAGACCAGACCAAACTAACTAAAAACTAAACTAAACTAACTAAACTAAACTAAACTAAACTAAACTAAACTAAACTAAAACTAAACTAAACTAAACTAAACCAGACCAGACCAAACCAAACCAATCAAAACAAAACCAAACCAAAGTTGAACACAAAGCTCCCAAAGTGTGATTCTTCTAAATAAATATGTAAAATGAATAAATGAAGAAACAAACAAACAAACGCACAAACAGAAAACAAACAAATAAATAAATAAATAGGTACATAAATAAATAATATAATTGGTATACATGTGCAACCTTTTCCGAAAATAGTTTAAACCTGCAACCTTTTTCATAAATAGTTTGACAGCTTTTTTTTTTCTTCCAAAACTAGTTTTTCTTCTTTACTTAATGTCACGGGGGAACAGCGGCACGTTTTAGTACAGAAGTCAGTCGACACGATCAAGGTCAAGCAGCCAATAAAGGCAATAGGGACCGAAGATGTGTGCGTTGTGATTGGCTCAAAACTGGGTTTCAAGCATAGGCATTATGATAGTCCCTCGACCCCAAATAACACTGACGTCAGACCGTCCAGGCAGACTGTCAAAACCATCCATTGTGAATGTGAATGACTGGCTATTTCAGAGTGTATAAAAATGGGGGTGGGGATAGTTTGGGGGTGGGGCTGGTTTGTTTGCTGCACATCTTAACGTTTCTGTTATTCTGGCTGTATCAGTTTAGTGTTTCAAAAGTCCCTTCTCCCCGCCTGCACCCCCTCCTTTCATTTCAAGATCTTGCCAGCGCATAGGGTTTTGCGCAGGCTCAGGGAGTTCGCTAAACAATTGCACGCAGCGTAGGGTGGAGCGCGTATGGAATTGTCCGAGTGCGATGAAACCTACTTGAACAAACTACGAACTTAAATGTGTTCATGTTGACTGACACTAAATAGAATATCATGAGTATCAATGTAGGAGCGTCTTTCATAGAGGCCTCCACCGCACCTTTACCACCCCAAGATCACATGAGAGACTACTGACAGTGAACTTAAAGTATTCTGTGTCGTACTGAATTGAAAATACAGCCGTCGCAATTTGTTGAAAAATGTTCTGCGTCGTACTTAGTAGAAAATATAAAACGATTTGACATATTTTGTGTTGGACTAGTTGAAAATGTGATAATAACGACATTTTGAAAGTGACCCCCCAAAAAAACAACAACAAAAAAACAAAAACAAACCCAAACCAAAGAAAAGAATGCAAACACACACACACACAAGCACACACAAGCACACACACACACACACACACACACACACACACACACACACACACACACACCACGCACGCACGCACGCACGCACGCAGAGAGAGAGAGAGAGAGAAGAAGAAGAAGGGAAAACATAGAGAACAGAAAAGAAAAAGGAAGTTCACACGAACTAAACGCATTTTGTTGACATTTTCATTACGCTTAATGAAAAATCATTAATTCATAAAGAAAATACAACCATTCACAGTTTAGACAATTATCTGAATAAGAAAATATCTTAAAAACACATGAAAACAAGAACCAATATGACAATAGCTCTCTCTGTCTCTCTCTCTCTCTCACAAACCACACACACACCCCACACACACACACACACACACACACACACACACACACACACACACACACACACACAACACACATTAACATACATTAAAAAGATTGAAAACTGGATTTCCACTGCCAAGAATTAAACACCTGTTGTCAGTGTCGCCTCCAATCCACACCAGCGTATTATTAGGTCTCTCTCTCTCTCTCTCTCTCTCTCTTTTTTTTTTTTTTTCTTTCTCTCTCTCTCTCTCTCTCTCTCTCAGCACATATACCATTACCACGATCAGCAGTACCAAAACAACAATACAAACATATACACATACACACGCCCAGAAAACACATACACACACACACACACGCACGCGCGAACGCACGCGCGCGCGCACACACACACACCACACACACACACACTCACTCACTCACTCACATTCATACACGCACATAGACACAATCTCGTTCATCTACCTGTCCTCGCGCATCCAGACAAACAAAACAGCGCAACGAAGAGAGGTATCATATTTACCATTGGTCTGTTATGTGCACGTGCGGGCTCGTAAGAACAAACATGCAGTCTCGGGAATCCGCGCGTATGCACGCACACGTGTACACACACACACACACGTGTAACACACACACACACACACACACACACACACACACACACACACACACACACACACACACACACACAAAACACACACAGAAATACGAGCGGGCGCCCGTGTGAATGCACGTGCGAATGTCGGTTACAGTTCAACCACAGTTTATACATACAGGCGCAAAAGGAGTAAACACACATACTGTAAACACACGGTGTCGCGTGCACACACACACACACACACACACACACACACACACACACACACACACACACACACACACACACACACACACACACACACACACCGCCTCGCCCTCATTCTAGACCTCCCAGCATTCACAGCAATGCGATACAAAACAACAGACAATAAAATAGTTATAATACATGTTATAACTAAGATGAGATCCGCTTCTCTCTCTCCCTCTCTCTTTCTCTCTCTCTTTCTCTCTCTCCCTCCCTCCCTCTCTTTCTCAAACAGACATACATACACACACACTCTCCATCTCATCACGGACCCCCCCCCCCCTCCCCCCAGCATACAGAATATTACAACAAAAGAAAACAATAACAAACTCAGCGGTAAGTTAACTATAATGTTGTACTGTTTTCCTCACCCCTCTTTCAACCTTTCTGCCTGTCTGTCTGTTACAACACACCACACACACACACACACACACACACACACACACACGAGACAAAACACACTGCCTTCATCTCAGGCATGCACACCAAAGCAAAAGAAAACAAAAGTAACTAAGCGGTAAATTAACTATGATTGCTCTCTCTCTCTGTCTCTCTCTCTCTCTCTCTGTTTCTCACACACACATATACCCGAGACAAAACACTTCGGCCTAACCCTCACCCCACGACCTCCCAACGTACACTCCAAACGACACACAATCAGGCAACGAAGTAGTAAATGAACCATGATGCTGTCATCTCTCTCTCTCTCTCACCAGCTCTGTTTGACACGCACAGACACGCGCGCGCGACACACACACACACACACACACACACACACACACACACACACACACACAAACACACACACATACACACACACACACACACACACACACACACACACAATACACACACAATACACATACATACACACACGGGACAATCACCTCGCCTTCATCCTCCCCTCCACGACCTGGCAACATTTACACAGAACGAAACAAAACAAATGCTAACCAAGCAGTAAATTATCCACGATTGTGCCCCCCTCCTTTTCTCTCCCTCCTCATCCCCCTCTCTCTTTCACAACACACACTCACACACACACACACACACACACACACACACAGAGTCACTCACGCTCATCCTCCCCTCTACGACCACGCAACATATTTACACATATCATAACAACAGCAACAACAGTAACTCCCCAACAGCCAAACAAAACAAAAGTGAAGACAGAAAAAAGCCAACAAATCATGTAAATGATGAATCTGTCTTTTTTTTTTTCCTTCCCTTCATGAAACACACACACACACACACACACACACGCACGCACACAACACACACACACACACACACACACACACACACACACACACACACACCACACACACACAGACTCTCTCTCTCTCTCTCCCCCCTACAAAAACAGCATCACAACTAACCCAACAGCAAAACAAAACGAAGCTGAAGAACAGCCAACCAATCAAGTAAAGCGTGTCTGTTCTGTCCTTCCCCCCTCCACACCCACATCCCCCACACACAAAATACCGCAACTCTCACCACTCCACCCCCACCCCAGCCCTCAGTCCCATTCAAACAGCCACCAACAAGAAGAGACTACAAAAATACAACGTATTAATTGCGTCAGTGTATGGTTTCTTTACTTGGGTCAAAAGTAAAGAATCGATTTTAGACAAGATTAGATTAAAATAAGAAATAATAATAATAATAATAATAAAATGGGGGAGGGAGGATAAACACAAGCTTAACTACCTGCCACAAACACGCCACCAATGAAAGCTTAAGTAGTATCAAAAACAGTGCAAAATGACAACAGCAATGTAGATTCGATTTATCGCTACTTTTGACTCGTGTAAGTGGAGAAAAAGATTTAGTACGACAGTGTGGAATTCCAATTTATTATTATCATCGTTGTAAGTCATTCTCCACAGTCACCTGGATTCACTGAGCATAACACGGAGTCACTGATTTTCTTTTTCTTTCTTTTTTCTTTCTACGAAGCACAGAAATCAAGCTGATTTTTGTAGTAGGTAAATTGTCAAACTACTACATGGATAATGAACAACAGTTGTGTGTGTGTGTGTGCGCGCGCGCGCGCGTGTGTGTGTGTGTGCGTGTATGTGTGTGCGTGTATGTATGTATGTGTGTGTGTGCGTGCGCGCGCGTACGAATATGTAACACATTATGTAACACATCAGTCCAATTTCTGATTCAGCTAAAAACCTTGGTGTCTGCATTGACTCTACCCTCTCCATGAACAACTTTGTTTCTCAAACTGCCAGATCCTGCTACTATCATCTCCATCGTATAAGGCTGATCAGGAAGTATCTCTCTGTCGAAACAACTGCAAAACTCGTTCTCTCCTTCATAATGTCTCGCATTGACTATTGCAATTCACTCCTGTCTGGTCTTCCTGCCTCCACCATTCACATCCTGCAGCGCATTCAAAACAATGCTGTACGCCTTGTACTCAAAAAGAAAAAAGCTGACACATATCTCCTCTCCTGGCACAACTTCACTGGCTCCCTGTATCAAAGCGCATACAGTACAAACTAGACACCATGTGCTACAAAAGCCTCAATAACGCAGCCCCCGATTACCTGTCAAGCCTACTTGAGATCTATCTTCCCTCACGTACCCTCCGCTCTGCCTCCGATCCTCTGACTTTTCGCTTTCCATGCACTAAGCTCAATACCTATGGTCCACGAGCCTTCTCTGTTTCTGGTCCACTCTCCTGGAACAAACTTCCTCTCTCAGTCCGTCAGCAACCTACTTTTGTCTCCTTCAAGTCCGCTCTCAAAACTCACCTTTTCTCCTCCGCATAAAATCCTAACCTCACTCAACCCCCCCCCCCCTCTGCAGCCTGTCTCCGCTCGGAGGGAATCACATGGTTATAATATATAATTGTATATGCTATGCTCTCTATAATTTTCCATTGGTTTTATTCTTGCTTTTATTACTTTTATTCTTTCTCCCCATTTATAGCCATGCGTGTGTGTGTGTGTGTGTGTGTGTGTGTGTGTGTGTGTGTGTGTGTGTGTGTGTGTGTGTGTGCGTGCGTGTGTGTGCGTGCGTGCGTGCGTGCGTGCTTGCGTGTGTGTCTGCTTCAGCGCTTAGATTTGATTTTATCAAGATTTTGCGCTATATAAATATTGTAATTATTATTATTATTATTATGTATATGTATATTTATGTGCGTTTGTATATGCATATGTATGTTTATTATATACCGGTATCTGCTTTTGTTGCTGTGTTTATATGTCACTGTCACAACTTGCTGCATGCAGCAGGTTGCAGGGCATGATTGAAACTGAATGCTAAAATAAGCAAAGTCATGCATATAGCGAGAAAAGAAGGCCAGGAATGGATCGGGAACATCCAAACATACAAATAAACAAAACAGAAAATGTCCAGCATTTCAAGTATCTAGGATCTGTTTGACAAATGACGACTCCTGCAGCAAAGATGTGAAAACAAGAATTGGCACGGGGAAAAAAAAAAGAAAAAAAAAAGGTCCAGTTAAACACCGTATGGAAAGACAAAGGGCTTTCCAAAGATTTAAAATTAAGAATCCTGAAATGTTTGATTTAGTCTGTTTTTTAATGTATGATTGCAAAGCCTCGACCCTGCGTGGCATTGGCGATCATGGCCCTCCAAACGAAGCTATCCCTTGTCGCTGCCAGTACATCTGCCACCCTCTCAGTCCTCAGCCACCCTGCAAGTCCGTCCAATATTTTCTCCCTGGGTCTACCTGGTGTTCTGTTTCCCTCCAGCTTTCCTGTTGTGACCAGGTGCTCTAATTTCTCTTTCCTCGTAAAGTGTCCTTTAATTGTCAGTTGTCTTTATCTAATCTTTATTAATGATCTTCTTGTGTCTGCCTCCTTCAAGACTGTCTCGTTTGTTTGTTTGATTTTTGCAAGCAGATTCTAGAAACGACTAATTCCGAGTAATCTCCCAAGTATAGAGCTTGGAGCTTTTTAAGAACGATTCATCGCACTCGGACAGTTCCATATGAGCTCCACTAAAATCCGCCAGTAATTATCTGGCAGACTCCCTAAGTCTGTGCAAAAACCTATGCGCTTGCAAGGTCTTGAAATATGGAGAGAAGTGTGATGGGAGGAGAGAAACTATAAACATTAAGTTGACACTGTCAGAAAAGGTGGAAACATTAAGATGGGCAGCGAACAGGGCAGTTTCTAACGTTTTTGCAGACTGAGATCATGTTAAATTCGAATTTTCAGATCTTGAGTCCACGGTTCTGTCTAAAGATCCAACCAACTCACGTAAACAAACAAACAAACAAACAAACAAACACAAACAAACAAACAAACAAACAAACAAACAAACAACAACAACAACAACAACAACAACAAAACCAACAACAAACGCTGAAAGTGAAAACAACGAAACATCGCAGTGTCTTTGTCAGTGCCCTATATGACATTGAATGTTCATATTTGTTATTCATACTATACATTCGAGAGGAATTTTATGAGGGATGCGCTAGTCAAGTGAGTAAAAGTCGGTCTTCCTGTCAAAAAGTCCTTGGTCAGACCCAAAGAGTATATATAGTCTCTCTGGTTAGATCCACCTAGACACCTTCACCTAGTGGTGCGTAAAGAGTGAAGATTTGTCTGATCTCCCAGGTCAACAAGTGTTCAGCAGATCTGTCAGTGCCTACACTCCCCTCATGTCCATACACACATGGGGTAAAGGGTGGACATTTTTTTCGGTCTTCCAGGTCAACACATGTGCAGACTTGCCAGTCTCTCTAATCCCCCGTCGCGTGTATAAGCATGCAGAACATCAACTATGCACGTTAAAGCTCCTGTACGTTTTGTCAGTGGCTGCTTTATGAAAACACCCAGCATGCACGCCCACCGAAGACGGAGCATGCAGACTGTGCAGAAACATACCGCCTGCACAGTGTGGACAGAAATGCGTGCATCCGAGAAAATATGGCAGAATTAAACAAACTAACCAAAAACAACAAACAAACAAAACAAACAAACAAAAAAAGGAAGAAACAAACAAACAAACAAACAAAATCCCTAAACTGAAACAAAAGTAGGGAAGTAGGGGGAGCAAAAACTTTGCCGGTGCCAAAACTGAAGGTTTATAATATATATATATATATATATATATATATATATATATATATATATATATATATATATATATATAATTTTACTCATGTGCTTATTCATTTATATCATATTTTACAATGTACGGGCTCGTAGGATATCATAGGCATAGGCTCCACGATGTCAAAGGAGACAAGAAGTAAGAATCACAAGTGAAGGAACAAGACAGATCTTGCCAACAAAACACTATGACTGACTGACGGATCATATTATTGCTGCCGACTGCAGTCATCAGTCTAACAACTAACCCCACTTGTGTCAACTCACTGTGAGGATGATTCGGTTTTCACTTTCATTTGGTGAAATCTAGATTTATATTAGTGTAATGACGAATCCAAGCCATGGAAATGAGATATCGCAAGATACTAAACATCAGACACATTGATCATAACACCAAATGAACTCGTGCGCCAAACCATCAAGCAGCACACTAGACCATAAAAATTATGAAGATCTGCCGACTTCAGTAAACAAAAGAAGGGGGAAAACTACGTTGGTATGACCATGCAATGTAATAAGATCCAATTGCCTTGCTAAATCAGTCTTCCAGGGAAATGTTGCCGGAGGAAGGGGGCGGGGTGGAGAGACAGACCCTCCCCCCAAACAAAACAACAACAACAAACAAACAAACAAAAACCCGATGAACTGACAACAATGCAGGGAGGCCAAAGAGACTATTTTGCAGAGACACACACTTTAGCACACAACTGACAGAGATGGAGGACTCTGGGGAGCATTCTTTAGGGCGCCGCTCCCAGTGAGTCTTCACGGAGTTATGGGAGAAGAAGGCGTACGTCTTGTCTGTTTAGGAGGTGGTGGTGATGGTGATGGTGGCAGAGATGGTGTCTGTTTTGTTTGTTTGCTGGTTTGCTTTGTCAGAACATAATTGTTGTGTCAAGTTCACGCAACTCTCCCGAGGTTAGAGTACGTTGCTACAGGTCAATGCCACCCATTTTTTTCTTTCTTTTTTTTTTTTGTTGGTCTCCATGCATATGTTCGCCTATGATTATGATGGTAGACTGTGCGTTTGTAAATTGGTCTGTGTCTTAGTCAGTCTGTCCCTCCATGACATTTGTCTATGTATTTGTGTCTGTGTGCGCGCGTGTGTGTATGTGTACGAGTGAGACAATTTGTGTCTTTGCCTGTCAGTCCAGTTCTGTGTGCGTGTGTGTGTGTATGTATGTATGCGTGTGTGTGTGTGTGTGCGCGCACACGCGCGTGCGTGCGTGAACGTGCGCGCACGAGTATGTGTACAGACACACACATACAATACAGTATATATTTTTGGTATATACAAAATATATATATATAATGTATATACATACATACACACACACACACACACAACACACACACAACACAACACACACACACACACACACACACACACACACACACACACACAACACACACACATGCGTGTGTCTGTCTGTTGTGTGTTTGTCTACTCGTATCTGCCTCTCCATTCTTAGTGATTTCTAAATCAAAGTAACTGCTAGCGTTCAAGCAACAAGGAGACTACATCACTCCGCCCCCGCCCCCGCCCCCCCCCCCTCCCCCCACACAAAATCACAACATCCTAATATTTTGTTATGCGTTTGTTTTTCTGTGACCAAGTTTTGTGTATCTATTCTTCATTGTCTTTTGTACATGCTTGAAATCTAAGTCAAAGAGACTGTCAGCGTTCAAGCAAATAGGAACCAGAAACGCACAAAACAGACTCAGAACACGTATCAAATATAACAAAATACGACAGGTGCAGTCTGTCGACAAAGTGGCCTTTGACAAGCACATACAAAAGACAATGAAGATCAAATACATAACAATTAGCAGGAAAAAAGCGTGGCGTTGAGCAGGAGAAAGTGACGTATGTGAAATCGAAAACAAGTGTGACCGCCCGCGTTCAAACAAACAGGAACCAGAAAAACAAAACAAAACAACCCCCCCCCCCCCCCAAAAAAAAAAAAAAAAAAAAAAAAAAACGAAAATAGAATCAGAACGCGTATTTAATATAACCAAACAAGACAGGCGCAAATTTTCGGCCTTTGTCAAGCGCAAATGTAAGATCACAAACGAACACCAAATACAAAAATTAGGAGAAAAAGACTGAAACTTCCCTGCTGCTTCGTCCAGTGAGAGGAAAAAAAAGATATGTGAAGTTGTGTATTGCTTTTTTTCGGTTAAATGTTGTGCATATATTCTTTGTTGTCTTTTGTATGCCCTCGACAAAGGCTAGTTGACCGAAAGTATTTCACCTGTCTTGTTTTGTTATGATAAATACGCGTTCTGATTCAATTTTCGTGCTTTTCTGGTTTGCATACGCTTGACAAAGGCCAGTGGGCCGAAAATTTTGACCTGTCTTGTTGTATTATGATAAATATGCCTTCTGATTCTATTTTACTTTTCCTCTAGTTTGTATAACACTAGATAAAGCCCAGTTGGCCGAAAAAGTTCACCTGTCTTGTTTTGTTATGGTTAACACACGTTCTGATTCTATTTTTGTGCCTTTCTGATTTGCATACGCTTAACAGCAGCCAGTTGGCCGAAAATTTGTACCTTTTTTGTTTGTTTGTTTTCTTTTTTTTTTGTTTTTTGTCATATATTAGTAGTAGTAGTAGTAGGCCTCCCTCGGTCATGACTGACCATGGACAAAGTACATCCGTTCTAATGTCTAGATGGGCTGTCTGCTTGGTCCAAGCAGCGTCACCTGTGACTGTAGAGACCAATGCGAGAGAGGCAGTCTCTGTCGCAGCGGTCGCATGTGTATGCTGATGCTGGTCTGTTGGCTGTCATCCCTTTTCTGCGAACTCGCTTTTCTGCTGCAGCAGCTGACAGTTTGTCCTCACCAATCCGCAGCTGTTGCGGTCGTCTGCGAGGTCCTCCCAGGACTCAGTGTTGATCTCAAACGCCGTCATGTCACGCTTGCAAACGTCTTTGTATCTCAGCTGTGGGCGGCCATTGTTTCTCTGCCCTGTGGCAAGCTCACCATAAAGGATGTCTTTTGGGATGCGACCATCTTCCATACGGCGAACGTGGCCCAACCAGCGCAGCCGACGCTGTCTCAGCATGGTATGCATGGTTGGGAGGCCAGCGCAGGTTAGGACTTCGGTGTTGGTCACCTTGTCTTGCCAGGAAATGCCAAGTATGCGCCGTAGGCTTCTCAGGTGGAAGGTATTGAGCCTTTTCTCCTGATGAGCATGCGTGGTCCACGCCTCGCTGCCATACAGTAAGGTGCTGAGGACACAGGCGTTGTATACAGCCATCTTTGTCTTTGTGGTCAGCTTGGGATTTGTCCACACCCTTCGTGTGAGGCGGGCTAGTGTTGTGGCTGCCTTCCCGATCCTCTTGTCGACCTCTGTGTCAAGGGAGAGGTTATCGGTGACGGTGGACCCAAGATATGTGAATTGATGGATGGCTTCAAGCTCGTAGTCATCAATGGTGATGGCTGGTGGAGATGGCGTGTCTTGGCCCAGGACGTTTGTCTTCTTAAGACTGATGGTCAGACCAAAATCTTTGCAGGCCTGGGAGAAGCGGTCCATTAGTGACTGCAAGTCCCGCTGAGTATGGGTCACAATTGCGGCATCGTCGGCAAATAGCATGTCTCTGATGAGGGATTCACGGACCTTTGTCCTTGCTCTGAGGCGGGCGAGGTTGAAGAGCCTGCCATCTGATCTGGTCCGCAGGTGGATCCCTTCTTGCGCTGTGCTGAACGCATGCCTCAGGAGGAGAGCGAAGAAGATTCCAAAGAGGGTTGGGGCCAGGACGCAGCCTTGTTTCACACCGCTGCGTACGTCGAAGGGCTTGGAGAGGATTCCGTTGAACTGCACCGTCCCTTTCATGTTTGAGTGGAAGGACTCAATTAAGCTGTGCAGTTTGGGGGGGCAGCCGATTTTTCGGAGAGCCCTGAAAAGGCCATCTCTGCTGACTAGGTCAAAGGCCTTGGTGAGGTCAATTGAATGCCACATACAGGGGCATCCGCTGCTCTCTGCACTTCTCCTGGATTTGGCGAAGGGAGAAGACCATGTCTACCGTGGATCTCTCTGCTCGAAAACCACACTGTGATTCCGGGTAGACGCGTTCAGCCAGTTTCTGCAGGCGGATTAGGAGGACCCGAGCGTAGATTTTGCCAACAATGCTGAGGAGCGAGATACCTCTGTAGTTGTTGCAGTCGCTCCTTTCGCCCTTGTTTTTGTACAGGGTGACGATCTTGACGTCCCTCATGTCCTGTGGTACAACTCCCTCATTCCAACACTGACAGAGAACTGCGTGCAAAGGGTGCAGAAGAGAAGTCTTGCAGTGCTTGATGAGGTCTGGGGGAATTCCGTCGTTGCCAGGTGCCTTCCCTGATGCCAGGCTATCAATGGCCTTGCTGAGTTCAATAAATACACGTTCTGACACTATTTTGAGTTTTGTGTTTTTTCTTGTTGGTTTGGTTTCGTTCAGTGACTTGAGACTTAAAACCTTTTGGTCTGCTCCTGAACCAGCATACCTAGACCTCAGTGCCAACAGCTCACCTTGGCGTTGACAATGGTAATGCACCTCCTTCAAGTCGGTTACCGTTAGGTTACCTCCTGTCAAGCGTGGAAAACTTGATCATTGGCCACAGGCACACGATTTTTTTGTTCGTTTGTGTGTTTATTTAGTCTGGTGTGTGTGT
>JAPXFY010000020.1:40740026-40760026 GCA_030674185.1 Monoplex corrugatus | reverse complement strand
GTTCACCAGGTTCCTCCAGCTCTGTTAGTTGTTTGCCAAAGCTTGGGTTTCTGCTAATGGTGAAAGACTTATGAACATTAATGGCCAGATTAGATGTATACAAAAGTCCGTTTCCATTTGTTGGAATAGTTTGGTTTTCTTCCCCTTGAAATGACCGTTATATGTTTGTTCAGTCAAAAGTTTGACTTATAAATACGCACGCGCGCGCGCGCACACACACACACACACACACACACACACACACACACACACAACACACACACACACGCACACACACACATATATCTATAACTGTATGTATCGTGTTCATGCGTTGCTGTTCATGTGTTGCAGCTGGCAGTAGATATAAAATGCACACACAAACATACAACACGCATGCACACATACACACGTAGGGATACACACATAAGCGCACACACATACATACAACACACACACACACACAGATGACACAAACTCACTCTGTATGTCGCTCTCTCTCTCTCTGTTTCTCTCTCTCACACACAGGCATACACACACACAAACACACAGGCACACATACACACACATGCACACACACACACACGCGCGCGCGCGCGCACACACACACACACACATTCACGTCCATAGCTTAACGTTAGGTATCGTGTTGAAGGGTTGCTAGCAGCAGGCATAAACAACACACAACCAAACACCGGTGATTGATCTGCAGGCTGGAAACCTGCCAGTCCCTCAGACACACTCACACACACTGCATTCTCCTGTGCAGGAAAAAAAAAAAACACATAGATGTAGCAAACAACAAACATGTAGGCCTATTTAATGCTGCAAAACAAGACGAGGCGGCCAACTTTTGGCCAAGTGGGCCTGTGTCAAACGCATACCAAAAGACACCAAAGAACGAATACTTACATACAATTCTGGAGAAGAAAAAAGTAAGACTTCCCTTGGTGTTTCGCCGAGCAGGGTTTAAATTTTCACGAGCTCAGTTTACTTCTGCTCACTGTCTCCTATTAATTTTCCTCTGTTCATGTTCTCCTGTTCGTTTTCTCCTATTCATTTCCTTCTGCCCATTTTCTCCTGTTCGTTCCCCCTGTTCCTTTTCCTCTGTTCATTTCTCCTATTCATTTTCTCCTGTTCAATTTCGCATGCTCACTTTCTCCTGTTCATTTTTGCATGCTCACTTTCTCCTGTTCATTGTCTCATGCTCATTTTCTCCTGTTCCTTTTCCCCTCTTCATTTTTTCCTGCTCACTTTCTCTTGCAAATTTTCCTCTTTTTATTTTCTCCGGCTCATTTTCCCCTGTTTATTTTCTCCTCCTCATTTTCTCTTGCTTACTTCCCCTTGTTCATTTTCACCCGCCCATTTTCTCTTGCTCATTTCTCCCTGTTTATTTTCTCTTGCTCGTTTTGCTCCTGTTCATTTTCTTCTGTTCGTTTTGTCTTTTTCATTTGAAGGGAGTGTGAGGGTGGAGGGGGTGGGTGGGGGCGTGCAGTCTTGTTATGGTTGTGTGTCATATAACGAGGAAACAGGCATGCTTGCAATAACAACCACACCACCACCACACACCACCACCAACAATGAAAATGACAAAATCTAAGACGAAATATCTTAAAACATTACTTGTACGTCAATAGAATCTGTGAAATCCAAAACAATGAGACTGTCGGCATTCAAGCAAATAGGAACCAGAAACATACAAAAACAGAATCAGAACGCGTATTTAATGTAACACAACAAGACAAACTCAAATTTTCGGCCAACTGGCTTTTGTCGAGCGTACACAAACAACAACAACAACAACAACAACAACAACAGAGAAACACAAAATTTAGAGGAAAAACAGCTAGACTTCCCTAATGTTTAGTCGAACAGGAGAACTTGACTGACACTGAGAAATGTCTGAAAACGTTGCAGGCCTATTATAATAGGTCAGCTGTGCACACTCTCTAGAGAATGAAAATGTACGGCTTGCTGGGGGGGGGGGGGGGGGGGGGGAGAATAAATAGAAGAAAATAAATTGAAATAAAATAAGATAAAATATGAAAATAAATAAAAAGTTTTTTAAAAAAAACGCCTGTAAACATTGATTTGAAAACGTTTCGTGTGCTTTGCGCTCCTTTACGAATCATTCTCTGTATGAAATGAGAGTTACGGCAAAGCCAATGGCTCTAATAATAGAAAAAAAGTGTGTGTGTGTGTGAGGGAGAGCGAGAGAGAGACAGACAATAAAAAACATTAAAAAAAAATATACTGTATTGCCCCAATGACTTTCGTATTTTTGCCTTTCCAGTTTACTAACGTAGGTACGTCTCTAGATGTTGTTACAGACACTTATTTTGTTGACTACTGTAACGATACAGATCTTGTGTATTATGAATTCCTGCCTGGGTAATCTGTCCATTTGGATTTAATTATAGTATATGTAAGTAATGTTTGTAATTATGTAACTAAAATATCTTAATCATAAACATACTGTTCTCATGTATTTAAATATCCTGTGTTCTTTTTAAAATCTCTCTCTCTCTCTCTCTCTCTCTCGCCCGCCTGTCTGTCTCTCTCTCGCTCTCCCTCCCTCACACACACACACACACACACACACACACACACACACACACACACACACACACACACACACACACACACACATACACACACACACGCGCGCGCGCGCGCGGGAATATGTGCACTTCTGTGTTATTCTGTAATGATTTTTGTCTTGTCGTTACTATTTTGTTTGTTTTTTTGAGAGACACACACACACGTATATTTTGGACACACACACACACACACACACACACACACACACACCACACACACACACACACACACACACACACACACACACACACACACACACGCCCGTGCGCTTTTGCATGTATGTTCACTGTTCACTTCAATGCATATGCGATCAAATGTTATTTCTCTTGCTGTTGTCTAATTTGTGTAATTTTTCATTTTTCTGCAGCATCCTGTTTTCTGTTGTTTTAATACTAGCAGATTAGCGGCGGCGGATATAAAGATGTTTGGGAAATAAACATGATTCCCATTAACAGCATTTACCCACATACAAAAACAGGCTGATAGCATTGTGCATAATGGCTTGCATTGTAGACTGAAGTGGGAACGATTAACATTCTGATCTCCTTTAACACAAAGAAAATAAAGCAACAGCAGATACGTCAGTTGGCTTATGTGCTAATGTCTGTACCGTCGGAAAATCAACACTTCTCCTATCAGATCCATAAACACATGCTGTATTTCTTTCATGATATCATTACTCTCTTACAATACGACAAACCAAACACACGCTCGTATGTGTATGTTTGTATGTATGTAAAGGACCAGTTACATTAAAGACCAAAAAGTACGTAAAAACAGGAAAACGAGAACGTATAATAGATTAACGAAGGTTGGACTTTCGAGTCTGGAGTTTGCTTAAGAGGCAGTCATCGCACTCACTCAGACAAATCCATATGCGCTCGACCTAATCAGCCTGCCCAAAACTCTATAGTCTTGAAATTGTGAGGTGAGGAGAGAGCTGTATGGAACACCACGCTGACACAAACAGAATAAAGGAAATATGGAGTTGGGCTGCGAACAGGCCAGTTTTTTTCATGTTGAAGGGTTAGCAATGAACAGGAGATTATCAGATCTTGAGTCCACGGTTCTATCAAAAGTCTCAACCAGCCCGCGTACAAAGAAAACGGTGATCCCGCCTGAGGGTTGAACCACAACCCCTGCTTTATGCGAATGACGCTCTAACAAATCGGCCATTGGGCCATTTACAAGCGTGGACCAGTTGCTTCTTTTGACACAAAACTCGGCGATTGGGCCATTTAAAAGCGTGGGCCGGTTGGTTCTTTCGATACAGCCGTAGATTCAAGATCCGATATCTCGAGTTCAATCCCAGTTCGGAAATTATTGTTGTTATTGTTTAAAGCACAACCGACTGCATAAGAGCCATATCGGGGCTACAACCGTTTCAAAACATACACAATACTTCAGCAAGGGGGGGATATCGACGCATTCGCGCACATGATATAAGGAGATGCCTCTGGCGTTGACCACTCCGTCGAATTTATCACACAGGGGATTTAAAAAACATACCTAAATATAAATTCAAACATAACTGAGGACACTAAATCATATATTAAATACAGGCCTAAATTAGCTAAAATTGCTTCCGCATATCTCGGTTCCCTAGAGTCAGAAATGCACTTAATACATGTACCCAATTGTCAATCCTAAGAGAAAGTACGCAGAACTTTATCGAACACATACAGGTGAATGGACCAGCACGGCAGAAACGGATAGGAAGAAATGACAGAAAGCAAAGGAACAAGGCAGAAATATAGAGGGTGACAGAAAAGAGGAAATTTCTAGCACAGAATTTCCAGAAGGTGTGGATACTGTTTATGAGCTCTCCCTCCCCGGCATCCCTATTGAGGGGGGGAGGGGGGGAGAGCAGCCCGCAAGTTAAAAAATGAAAACAAAAACAAAAAATCCTGACCTATCAGCTGCCATCTTAATGTTTCCATCCTTTTGCTGATGCCAGCTTAGTGATTCATTGGCCCCTTCCCTCCCCACACCACTCCTTTACTTCAAGATCTCGCATGCGCATAGTTCGAGTGCGATGAGCAGACTCCGAATTCCACACTAAATACGTGGCTCGCTAGACGGTCAAAACAAGTAACGCATATTTGCAAACGTTCCACATATTTCGATTTCATGTTCAAGTTATTGTCTGTACACAATAAACACGCTTCGATTTTCTATCAATGTGATTCTTGTACACATTGACGATTAAAGCAGGATATTATTATTATTATTATTATTATGAACATTTAGTACGCCTAATCAAATTAATGCCCTAGGCGTTTACAATGGCAAAACATATAACCAGAATCACAAGCACACACACCCACAGAAGCACCCACACACACACAAACACACACACACACACAAACACACACACAGCATGACATGCAAATACAATGACACATTGACACTAAGACACTATAATGTCACCATTACATTACATGGGGGGAAGGGGGCAGAGATTACCAGTTTTGGGAAACAGGTAAGTTTTGAGGGAGCGTTTGAATGTGGACAGAGAGGGTGAGTATCTAAGAGAGCGAGGTAACTGATTCCAGATGGTTGAAGCTTGATAGGAAAAAGAACGCTGCCCAAACCTTTTAGTGCGGACTATGGGGATACTATAGAGACGGGTATCAGATGAGGACCGCAAAGCTCGAGATGGCGTGTAGAGATGTAACAGATGGGTGAGATACTCAGGACAGGAAGACTCAATAGATTTGAAGCAGAGGCAGGCAATCTTGTAGGATATTCTTTGCTGAACAGGGAGCCAGTGGAGAGAACAGAGCAATGGCGTAACATGGTTAAATTTTGAAGAGCGGAAGATGAGACGGGCAGCATGATTTTGAACTTTCTGAAGTTTGTTAATGAGATGAGAGGGGGAACCAGAAAAAAGAGCATTACAGTAATCGAGACGGGATAGAACAAATGCACAGACAAGAGCCTTTGTCGTGTCTTCTGAGAGGAGGTGGCGGATAGAAGCAATTCGGCGGAGTTCAAGAAAACAAGTCCGACAGACGTTGCTCACATGCTGGCGGAAGGACAGGGTTTGATCAAGAGTTACACCAAGGTTACGGGCAAAATGGGAGAGAGGGATAGATGAGTCAACAAGTGTGACAGAGGTTGGAAGAGAGGGGTGATTTTGGAGTTTGGGTGGGGTGATCAAGATCAATTCGGATTTCTCTTCATTTAATTTCAGTTTGTTTTCAGTCATCCAATCCTTCAGGTCAGCTACACAAGATTGGGTTTTCTGGATCATGATGGGAAGGTCAGGGAGAGGCCCAGAGACATACAGCTGATTGTCATCCGAGAAAGAATGATGCTGAAGCAGGTGTTCTTGGACAATAGAGGAGACAGGGTAGGTGTAGAGAATGAAAAGTAGGGGGCCCAGAACAGATCCTTGTGGCACTCCGTAAGTCAGACAGGAAGGATTAGAAGAAAGACCATTGACAGAAACTACTTGCAGACGATTGGTGATGTAAGAATGAAACCAGTTCAAGACAGTATCATGGAGCCCAAAAGAGTGATGTAGACGGGAGAGAAGGATAGAGTGGTCAATAGTGTCAAAGGCAGCAGATAGGTCCAAGAGAGTCAAAAGTGATACGTTGTTAGAGTCGAGAGTAGTCAGTAAGTCGTTGCAGATTTCGAGAAGAGCAGTTTCGGTACTATGTCCAGAACGGTAAACAGACTGAAGGGAATAGACAAGGTTATTGGAATGAAGGTGGTTTAACAGCTGGTCAAGAACAACTTTCTCTAAGACCTTGGAAAGAAAAGGAAGATTTGACACAGGTCTATAGTTTTTCAAATTCTCAGGGTCAAGAGTCGTCTTTTTTAGAAGAGGTCTTACAATTGCTGACTTGAAAGAAGAAGGAAAGGAGCCAGTTGAGAGGAAATGGTTAATGATATTGGTGATGTGAGGGAGAAGAGTATCGAGACAATGGGTGAGAAAAGAAGCTGGCAATGGGTCGAGTTCACAGGTTTTAATGCCAGATTTCATGATGATTTTCTTAACAAAGTCCTCAGAAACGGGTTGGAAGAAAGTAAGGGGGATTCCAGAGAAAGGGGGTTCAGGAAATGTAGCATGAGTGTTCGTCGTGGAATCGAGAGAAAGCCTGAGGTTAGCAATCTTGTTGAAAAAATAGTCAGAGAAAGCCTGTGGAAGATCAGAAGGTGGCAGGTGAGATGGAAGAGGAGAAGAGCCAGTTTTGCCAAGAAGAGTATTAGTTATATTATACAGTTGTTTGGAAGTGGAACAGGCAAGAATTTTAGCATTGTAATAGGCTGATTTAGAGGCATCTACGAGGCTATTAACAATTTTGTTGGCAGTTTGAAAAATTTGCTTATGAACAGTCAGACTAGACTTGAGCCACTTAGTATACATTGACGAAAAAAGCATGATGTACAAATTGACGAATAAAGCATGATATGAACTATTATCCAATTTAAACTGATTTGAGAGCGTTCCGTATCGTTTGCCTTTCTGTAAAAGTTATTCGTCTGTACAGAATGAAAGCTACACGCGCACACACACACACACACACACACACACACACACACACACACACACACACACACACACACACACACACGCACGCACGCACGCACGCACGCACACATACACACACACACACACACACACACACACACACACACACACACACACACACACGGCTCATCATCCTTGCCAAAAACATCGGCAGTCGTGTGAACAGTGTCCTCTGGGAGAAACAAAAGCGTAATCCTCGTCATGACCACATCAGGAGGTCTCCAAACACCCCATTCACCGCCTATGACAATAGTTATAATACTTTCTACTGTTCAAGAACACCCCATTTCAATCGGTACCAGTGTCCATAGTGGAATGGTGACATCTCACATCAGAATTTTTTCTATCCATTGAGAGATCTCTATGACTGGTGAAACTGCATGTTGTGAATACACCAGCGTCAGCCTGATCATATTAGCGACTTTCCTTACATTGGTTTCTACTGTCGCTTACAGGTGTTTATAGGTCGTGTTAACTTTCGCCAAAGCTATCTTCACCCTTGATTTTAATTTTATTGTTTGTTTCTCTTTACATATAGTTGTGTTTTGGTTAGATATGCAAGTCACAACACGTTATAAAACAGGGTTTTCTGTTCTTATGTGGAACAGTCGTTCGGTGAATATTAATCATCCTCACCTGCAGCAATATTTATCCGTAAACAAGCATCATATCGTTGCCTTATAATCATTAAATGTGGCAAAATGTAAATTGACAACGCTAGAAGATTATCACCATCCTCCTGTGTCACACGTCTGTGATAATAACTCAAAGATTTATGCAGCCGTTTATATGTATACGCAAAAGACGAGGATTATAAAATCATTCCGCCTCCTGTGCCAAAGGACACTGACGGTGTTTATTGTGTGGTTGTGAAAGTGAAAATTAACTCTGTGTCAACCCTAAGTATCCTGTCTGTGTATTATCTGTATTATCCACGTGGCCCTAATGGAGAAAACAGTGATTGGCTACGGACTTTAGAACTTAATGAGAAATGGTTGATCACGGGGGATTTTAATTCTCATTCTCCATTCCGGGACAAGGACTACCAGTATGTCTCTAACAATCGTTTTGTTGAAAATGTCGTAGACTCTGGTTTTGTCTTGTTAAATGACGGTCAAATAACTAGAATTCCAGACAATCCTAAACATAAGGCTTCTGCCATTGACTTAACTTTGTTATCACCTGACTTCGTCATTAATTGCATGTGGGATGTTACATCCGACTCCCTTGGAAGTGATCACCTGCCAGTTGTCTCAGTTGTAAATGAACTGTTTGATAGAGCACCAGAACAAGACGACGTTATACCTAGATACATATATAACCATGCCAACTGGGTAATATACCGCAAGATTTTAATGGATACAGATTGCAGGTTTAACGAAAGCGACGATGTTAATGATATGTATTCACACTTCACAAACGCGCTACACGAGGCAGCAAACAATTCAATTCCAAAAAGGAAAACATTCAACAAAAGTAATTATGTTGGAAATAGTTGGTGGAATCAATTATGTGAGGAAGTGAAGAATGAAAAAAAAAAAAGAAAGAAAATGTATAAAATCTATCTGAAAACTAAATCTCCGAAGACCATTACAATACGAAGGTGGCAAACATTCATTCAAACAAAGTTATAGCCAAAGCCAAAAAAACAAAAAAAAAGCAGTACTGGTCAGATTTTTGCTCTCAACGAATTTCCGGGCCCAAAGATCTTCCTAAAATTTGGAATAAGGTCAAAGAAATGAAAAATGGTTTCCATTTACCCAGTTTCCTATTAAGATTAAAGACATAAAGACAAAGAATTTCCTTCGTCATCTGAGAAAGCTAAAGAATTCGTACAGTTCTTTTCGAGAGCAAGTAATTCCGGTAGCTTGTCTACACCAGTAAGGGACAAAAGACGGAAAATTGAAGAAACAGAAGAATACTCAGATCATCCCCCCGATAGTCACATGTACAAAAATTCGAAATATTACCTTAAAAGAACTTAAAAATGCCCTTCTCTCGTTGAACAATAAAAAAAAATCGGCTGTAGGACTGGATGGCGTTTCGTATACCCTTTTAAATCATTTACCTGAGAAATTGATTGAATACTCACACAATATCATACTAAAATGCTTGGAAAGAAGTCGCATACCGGACATTTGGAAGACTTCAGATGTGTTACCTATACCAGAAGCTAATAAACCCCTCTCTGATCCAGGTAGTTACAGACCTATCTCGCTTACATCTCATGTTTAAAATCTAATGGAAAAAAGTATATTGAATCGACTTACTTACTTTTGTGAGAAAAATAATATAATACTTACCAATCAGAGTTTCAAAAAGGTAGATCGACGGACAGACCATTTAGTCAAGTGAACAACTCAAATTAAAACTCATTTGCTGAAATAAAAAATGTCTTAGCTGCCTTTTTTGATCTTAAAGAAGCGTACGACCAAGTCTGGCATGCGAGACTTTTGTTGAAATTAAAACACATAAGTCTAAATGGTAATCTTTATTATTTTATAAAAGCGTTTATAAATGACCAAAGTATAGTCGCTAAAATAGGTAATACATACTCTGAAAAAACGATCTGTAAGCATGGGAATTCCGTAATATCTCCTTTATTATTTAATATTTTGACCTATGACCTGCCAACACAAATCTCAAACAATGTAAACGTAGCTCAGTACGCTGATGATATAGCGATTTGGATGAATGTTTCGTTGAAAAGGAAGACTTCCTTACGAGAAATAAACTACATTAAAGAGGTCTATCAACGTGAAATTAATCATATTTCTACTTACTTGACGGATAATTGTCTAGAAATATCCAATGAAAAGACACACATGATGCTTTTTAATAGTGGTCTTAATCCTAAAGTGGTACCGTTGTTTAAAATTGATAATGAGGAAGTGAAATATGCTACTCTCGTGAAATTTCTGTGAGTACACCTGACTTCTAGTTTACAGGGGAAAGAATATATTGATGCCTTGTTATATAAAGCTATGAAAAGCTATAACTTAATAAAAAAAAAATTGATTAGTAAACAGTCTTGGGGACAGGACACTAAAACGTTGTTACATCTTGTAACAGCTTTAGTAAGATCGAAGTTGGCTTATGGCAAGAGGTGTATTTTTCAGCTCCAAAAGGCTGTTTGAAAAAAACTTCAAAGCTTAGATAGTAAAGCAGTTAAATAGAAAAGCTCAAGAAGTATGTAAAACAGCCGATATCCTTCCTTTGGAAGATTGGAGGAAGTTATCAGCTGCTAAATATATAGTTACAGCAAATGCAGTAGCTAATTATGCTGATACGGAACTTAAAATTCGGTCTGACATTCATTTCCCCAAGAGAGCAAGAACAATAAAGGCACAAGAAACAATATCCACTTACACAAATGAGCTTTTCGAAATTTCCCGCGTAGTATCTAAGTTTCACATAAGATGATATGTTGTCCTCTACCCCCCTGGGAATTGTCCAAAGCAACTTTTGATATCAGCTACACCGATAATGACTTGAGAAAAGAGATTAATCCACACTTGTTAGCAATAGACGTTCTGTCACATCTACATACAACATATTTACATTCTCTGAAAATATTTACAGATGGCACTGTTCTAGATGATGGTGCAGCAGGCGCTGGCTTTCTAATTCCAAAATTTAAAGTAGAAAAGGCTTACTCTATAGGACTGGGGTATTCAATCTTCACTTCTGAATTAGTTGCCATCCTGGTGGCACTGAAATATATAGTAGGTCTACCCATACCTTTGTTTAGTTTCTTATTATGTGTAGATTCGAAATCTGCATTACAATCCCTAAAAGTTGCGAATATAAAGTAAATAGTACGTTAATATTTGAAATAAAATTTCTAATTCATTGTTTAATAACAAATAATATACAAGTTACTTTTTACTGGATCCCATCACTCTGTGGTATCATACATAGAGGTCGGGGCAAGAGGGTTTGTGGGCACCTCCGCTTATGATCTCATGAAACAACTCGCCATTTCTGGGAAGAAGAGGACTAGAGCCCTTAAAGCGATGGCAGAGGCAGCAGAAAGGAGCTCAAGCTGGATCTGGGCAAGGAGGAACCAAAAAAGTGAACTTCATAAGGATTAAATTCCCTACAGATGATGTGTGCCCCGTTAGCACATTGGTAAAACCGCGTACCGCAGTTCTGAAGCGCAGAATCGCCCAGGTTCGATCCCCGGCGTGGGAAAAAAAAAAAAAAAAAAAAATAGACAACAGCAGAAGGGCATCCAGGAGTCATGACCTGGATGTGGCCCGGCCCCCCGAGAGTGTAAGGAATTCAGGGCCGAAACACTTGTCTAAAGGGGGTTACTTCTCTGAAGACCTTCTGTTGTCTAGCTCTCCCTAGAGTTTCTTTCTACCTGCACATGGTCAGTCCATTGACTTCCGGGAATAGTTCGGAGGACATTCGGGAAAGACCGAAGGACACTGGGAAAGACTAGATCTGCGGGCTTTGTGGGTTGGCTTCCCACCTTGCCTTTGATAACATGCCACGAGTTTTCCAAATGAAAGATGCTCCCAGGATTCACCGAAAGGGGGAGAGAATGATGAATCCATCGGCACTGACTCCATCACGACTGGAAACGCACAACGGACCATGATTAATGACCAGTTGGAATTTCCGTGTGCGTGTGGAAGGAGATTCACCACCAAACGCGGCATGAAGATCCACAGGACAAAAATGGGCTGTTTGAAGACACATACGAACCAGCAGCAGCGCACTGCGATAGCAGGTGAGACGTTGGATGACCAAGGCCAGGAATTAAACCATAGTGCCAAGGACATCCACGCTGACGGTTCTGATGCGGATTTTGCACAAGCTCTTAACGCCAAACGTGGAAAACTCAATTTGCCGCCTGCCGGTGCAAAAGAACAATGGGAGAAATTAGATGAGGAACTTGTCCTTAAGCTGAATGCGCTAATAGGGAACAGTACGCTGGAACACAAACTTGACACATACGGAGACATCATATACTCTATCTGCAGGGACACTTATGGAGTGAAGCAGCCAAAGACAAAAACGCCTCCCCAGAAATCCAGAAGACAGCAACAGATGGAGAGCATCCGGAGGGAGAAAAGGAAGCTTAAAAAGCGAATGAAAACTGCCTCAGAATTCGAGAAGCAAGGGCTCCTGGAACTCTGGAAAGATCTGAAGGCCAAACACAATGCTCTCAGCAAAGTGGAATCAGCAAGGCGAAGAAAGAGCAAAAAGAAGAAGACTCAAGATCGTTTCTTCAAAGATCCCTTTGACTTTGCAAGAAAGCTGTTTGAACAACCCAAATCAGGGACTCTCACAGTGGGCAAGGAAACCCTAGAGCAGCATCTCAGGGAAACATATTCCGATTCTCAGCGCGAGGCACCACTTGAAATCCAAAATCTGGTTTGGCCTGCAGCGCCAGAAGGAAAATTCAATAACAAACCACCAACACTGGATGAAGTGAAGAACGTAGTAAAGAAAGCCAGAGCCAAGTCAGCACCTGGACCAAACGGAATACCATACCTGCTCTACAAGAAATGCCCAAAAGTGCTCGAGTGGCTCCACAAGATGATTCGATCAGCATGGAGGAACCAGAAGATCAGCGACCAATGGATGAGAGCTGAAGGAGTGTACATTCCGAAGGAGCAGAACTCCAGCAGCATCAATCAGTTCAGGCCAATATCACTTCTGAACGTCGAGGGGAAAATCTTCTTCTCTGTTATGGCAGCAAGATTGACAAAATACCTGACTGAAAACAAGTATCTGGATATGTCAGTCCAAAAGGGAGGCATACCAGGAATGCCTGGATGCTTGGAACATGCCACGTTGATTTGGGATGCCATCCAAAAAGCAAGAACAGAGAAGAGAGACATTGACGTAGTTTGGCTTGATCTGGCGAATGCATATGGATCAGTTCCACACGATATGATCCAGCTGGCTCTTGAAATGTATCACATCCCAGAAAACATCCGAACAATGCTGAGGAAGTATTTCCAAGGGTTCTCAATGCGGTTCTCTACCAAAGAATACACCACGGACTGGATAGACCTAGAGGTGGGCATTGCAATGGGCTGTGCAATCTCTCCCATACTGTTCGTGTTGGCAATGGAAGTCATCTTGAAAGCTGCAATGAAGAGTTCAGGTCCAGTGAATCTGGGAGATGGATACCAGATGCCTCCTCTGAAAGCTTTCATGGATAACACAACAGTCTTGTCCACGGATGAGGAAGAGACACACCAAATCTTAAAGCAGCTGGATGAGCTGGTGGCCTCTTCAAGAATGAGGTTCAAACCTAAGAAATCCCGAAGTCTCTCACTGCGAAAAGGAAAAGTGGCAGATTCATTCAAATTCATGGTAGCCAACCAAGCCATCCCCACTGTCACAGAAGAGCCAGTAAAAAGTCTCGGAAGATGGTATGATGACTCCCTGAAAGACACACAAAGGGGATGTGAAACCAAGCAAACAGCAGAAGAAGGCCTGAAGAAAATAGATAACTGCGGACTGCCAGGCAAATACAAAGTCTGGTGTCTACAGTTCATGCTGATACCAAAGCTGCTGTGGCCACTGCTAATCTATGACATTTGCACCAGCACAGTCGAAGCAATGGAAGCCAAAATCAACAAATACACAAGAAAATGGCTCGGTGTCCCACCTGGTCTCACTGATGTTGCATTCTACTGTCGTCAAGCAATGCTGAAGCTACCTCTGAAATCCATAGTGGAGGAATACAAAGTTGGAAAAGCAAGACTGTTGAGCATGCTGGAGGAATCGGAGGACAATATCGTGAGAGCAGTTCATCCAAAGCTGAGAACTGGCAGAAAGTGGAAAGTCCAAGAGGCTGTAAACAATGCCAAGAGAAACCTCAGCATCAAAGAAATAATTGGACACACGCAAACCAACAGACAGGGACTGGGAGCAACAAAAATGCAGTGGTGGTCCAAAGCCAAAGGGAAGGAAAAAAGAGACATGATCATACAGGAGTTGAAGGAAGAAGAAGATGTCAAAAGAGTGCAGAAGGCAGTCCAGCAAGGTCAACAGGGGCAATGGACAACATGGGACAGTGCACTCCAAAGAAGTCTCAGCTGGAACGATATGTGGCACATGGCTCCTCTAAGGATAAGCTTCCTCCTCAGATCTGTATATGACCTGCTCCCCTCGAATGCAAACTTAGTGAAATGGGGGAAAGCAGACGACCCAGCATGTCCGCTCTGTCAGAAGAAACAAACAGTGGAACATGTCCTAAGCTCTTGCAAAGTAGCGCTAGCCCAAGGAAGGTATACATGGAGGCACAACCAAGTTCTGAAAGTGATCACAGATGTGGTTAGCGAAAAAACCATGACCCCAAACGCACCAATTGCTATGACAACCAGCACATTGCCAAAGGGTCTTCTGGATGGAGCAGTCGACTGGGAGTGTACAGCAGACCTCCCAGAGTGGAGAAATTACCCAGATGTCATCAGCAAGTCAGGCATGAGACCAGACATCGCTCTCCACTCTGACTCCTCGAAACAAGTGATTCTGATAGAACTCACTGTGCCATACGAAAGCAGAATGGAAGAAGCACATATCTACAAGACCGAAAAATACGCCGGTCTTGCTAGCACCCTGAAGAAAGCAGGTCTGCGGGTCAAAATCTTCGCCATAGAGGTCGGGGCAAGAGGGTTTGTGGGCACCTCCGCTTATGATCTCATGAAACAACTCGCCATTTCTGGGAAGAAGAGGACTAGAGCCCTTAAATGGCAGAGGCAGCAGAAAGGAGCTCAAGCTGGATCTGGGCAAGGAGGAACCAAAAAAGTGAACTTCATAAGGATTAAATTCCCTACAGATGATGTGTGCCCCGTTAGCACATTGGTAAAACCGCGTACCGCAGTTCTGAAGCGCAGAATCGCCCAGGTTCGATCCCCGGCGTGGGAAAAAAAAAAAAAAAAAAAAATAGACAACAGCAGAAGGGCATCCAGGAGTCATGACCTGGATGTGGCCCGGCCCCCCGAGAGTGTAAGGAATTCAGGGCCGAAACACTTGTCTAAAGGGGGTTACTTCTCTGAAGACCTTCTGACCTTCTAGCTCTCCCTAGAGTTTCTTTCTACCATAATGATCGGGTCGACGGAATAGCTAAAAATGCGGCACTGAATAGGGCTTGCAGTACTAAACCTGATTTACCACTCTCTGAACATGAAATGAACGCCAAATTAGAAAACAAAATAAAAGCTCAACGTGACCTTCGCCCCTTTATCGTAAATTACCAGGGTTTTACAAGACTAGAGATAACTTTAACTTACAGATTATCAAGACTAGAGATAACTTTAGCTTACAGATTGTCTCTCAACTCACTTCGAACTAAATTCAGTAAAACCATCAAATGTATCTGTAATGATTATATAACAGTTAAACACCTTTTGTGTTGTAAGCAAATGCAACCGTATTTCCCTGCATCATTCACAAATTAAAAACAGAAACATACTGATTTCACTCTGTATTTACACATTGCTAGGCATTTACTGCACAGCCCCACAGGTCGTTTTCTTTGATTCAGCCCGATTGTTTTATCCTGTAACCCCTACCTACTCCTTTTTTTTCGACTGTTACAATGCTTTAAATTCGACAAGACAATCCTCTTCTCTCCCTTCTACCTCACCAGATAATAACAGATGACTTGTTTTTCGCCAGCACAAGACCTTACATGCTCGCTGCACACACACACACACACACACACACACACACACACACACACACACACACACACACACACACACACCACACACACACACACACACACACACACACACACACACACACACACACACACACATCACACACACACGCATGCACCAATACATGCAACCCTGAGCAATCTGATGAAGCCTGATCGTTCTAATGTTTTGTTTGTTTTTCTCTTGTTCGTTAATTTGTTTGATGCTACCTTATATGGTACAATGCATTTATGATTTCATAGATTCGTTCATCCCATAGACACCTCTTTATCATATTTGTTTATTCATTTATTTATTCATTTATTTATTTATTTGTTTGTTTGTTTATTCATTCATTTATCTATTTCTATATATTTGTTTTTTATTCATTCATTCATTCATTTATTTGTTTATTTACTTGCCTTTTTTCTCGTCTAAGAAATAACGAACGAACGAACACAGACACACACACACACAGACACACACACACACACACACACACACACACACACACACACACACACACACACACACACACACACACACACACACACAATCTGAAATTGAAATTGTACATATTTAGCCAGTCCATTTCAGCGTAAAAATAATTCTCTGATTCTAATAGTCTGTACAGCTTTGTATGTCTGTACGTATATTTCAACTTATGAACACAAATTGAGAGCAGACACATAGATAATTATTTGAAAGCGTCTTTCGCATTCCTGTTAAACGTTGAACACAATAAATTGCTTACAAGAAGTCTGTCAGTACTGTATCATCTGAAGTTAATATTCCGTACATGTGTCCTGTATTTTTATGTCCGTCTGTGTGTGCTTACGAGAGAGAGAGAGGAAAGGGGAAGAAAAAGGGGGAGAGAGAGAGAGACAGAGAGAGAGAATGTGTGTGTGTGTGTGTGTGAGAGAGAGAGAGAGAGAGAGACAGACAGACAGACAGAAAGAGAGAGAGGGAGGGAGGGGGAAGAGGGAGGGACAGAAGGAGAGACCGACAGACAGAAAGACGAAGAGTGTTAATGACAATGACGATGATACTTTATTTTCCAACGGTGGAAAGTGTTCGCTAAAAACCTTTTCTTTCCAGACTTGCCGTGGCTAATTTTACATATATTTCCTAGCACTAAGATCACTGAAAAAGAAGACACCTCAAAATATCAGTCATGTGAGAAATACACAATACACAAGGCACATCAAGAAATCAATCATATAAGAAATACACAAGGCACATCAAGAAATCAATCATATAAGAAGTAATACACACTACACAAGGAAATTAATGAGTCACAGCACATGTTACAGTTTATGAGAGACAGAAGTGGAGACATAAGAAAATATTAACTGATGTGTGTAATGTAAATTTAAGTGGGTGCCAGCGTTCATGCAAGTGGGAACCAAAGAAAACACACACACACACACACACACACACACACACACACACACACACACACACACACACACACACACACACACACACACACACACACACACACACACACACAAGAAAAAAAAAAGAGAAAAGAAAAAACAGAATCAGTAAGCGTCTTTAATGCACAAAACAAGACAGGCGAAAATTCAGCCAACCGGCCTTTACTAAGCACACACAAAATGACAACAAAGAACAAATACACACAACTCAAAAACAACAACTGCAGCAGCAAAAACCAAGTAACCAACCAAACAACCAAACAACAACAACAAACACACAGCAGGAGATAATGACTGATAATTGTGTGTGTGTGTGTGTGTGTGTGTGTGTGTGTGTGTGTGTGTGTGTGTGTGTGTGTGTGTGTGTGTATGTGTGTGTGTGTGTGTGTGTGTGCTTGTGTGCGTGTGTGTGTGTGTGTTTGAGAGAGAAGAGGGAGGGAGAGAGGGAGAGAAAGCGAGAGAAGGAGGGACAGAGAGAAGGAGAGAAAGACAGAGGGGGAGGGAGGGAGAGAAAGAAAGGAGAGAGAGCGGTGGAGAGAGAGAGAGAGAGAGCCACCGACAGACAGACAGACAGAAACAGACAGTACAGAAAAACATCTGTAAATAATTATTTGATTTTCTGTGCAGTTTGTGTGTCTAGTTATTGATATGAAAGTCTGAACAGTCCCTGACAGCAGACACACACATAAAAACCAGTAAACATCATATCTATGATTAATCAGCTGCCACATGCTTCCAGCAGGTCTGTGTTATATTTAGCGTGTGTATTAATATCTTTATCATTGTCTGTGTTCGCGCATATCCAATAAC
This sequence comes from Monoplex corrugatus, assembly GCA_030674185.1. Classification (NCBI taxonomy): domain Eukaryota; kingdom Metazoa; phylum Mollusca; class Gastropoda; order Littorinimorpha; family Ranellidae; genus Monoplex; species Monoplex corrugatus. The sequence continues at coordinate 40,741,982 of JAPXFY010000020.1, read as the reverse complement.
TCGTTGGCCAATGTCTTATTTATAATTGTATGACTCTGTGTACTCTAGTGCATATTAGGCTTTCTGTCTGTCTGTCTGTCTGTCTGTCTCTCTCTCTCTCTCTCTCTCTCTCTCTCTCTCTCTCTCTCTCTCTGTGAATCAGTTTATCTGTCTGTCTTTTTCTCTGTATCTCTTTACGAATTTGTAATTTTGTTGTCTGGGTGTCTTTGATACCTTTCTCTTTCTCTGCCTCAGTCTGTCTGTCTTTCTGTATTTTTCTCTGTTTGTGTGTCTGTTTTATGTTTGCATGCTTATGTGTGTGTAGAGTAGCAAGGACTGGCAGTAATGAAGATCTAATGGGATCTGATGCAACTGTCTTCGAGTAATAAATTGTTTTGAAGTTTTGATGTTCAAGTTTCTGTCGGTTGCGCTCTCTCTCTCTCTCTCTCCCTGTATGTCTGTCTGTCTGTCTGTCTGTCTGTCTGTCTCTCTCTCTCTCTCTCTCTCTCTCGTGCGCGGGTACACAGAGAGAGAGAGAGAGAGAGAGGTGAGAACAAGATTTTCTCAGCTATGTACGGGTAGATAAGGGGTGGATCGTAGAGAACCCGCGAAAGCGTAAGTTTAGAAGGTTAGGCATTAAGGTCAAGGTAACACGGATGCCCCCACCCCCCACTCCCGGGAAAAAAGCAACAAAAAATGAATAAATAAATAAATATAAAAAAAGTGTCAACAGTTCAACTTTTTCCGAGGAAGATGTTTGAACAGCACTAAATAAAAATAAATATTAAATGAATACAGTTTGTTTGTTCGTTTGTTTGTTGTTTCAACCTGAAATCCCTCTTTCTGCTCTGTTGCCTTTCTTTAGTTGCAATCACTTTCTGTTGATCTGAAAGGTCAGACAATACGACGTAAATTTCGCAATAGTTGTTTTCGTGACTCGCCCTGACAATGTGCTCATACAGGCTGTTCTTGTGCCGTCTGACATGAAATTGTATAGCTTGTGAGATGTAGCATAATTGTTCTCTCTCTCTCTCTCTCTCTCTCTCTCTCTCTCTCTCTCTCTCTCTCTCTCTCTCCCCCTCCCTCCCTCCCTCCCTCTCTCTTTTAGACTTGCAAGGTTAACGGTGAGCATGGTTTTTAAGTGTTGTCTTTTATCTTAACCGGGTTGCCGTTTTTGACTTTTTGACGTGGTGTTAGCCCTGATATGACTATAGTAGTCGGCTGGGCTATAAGCAGTATGAATTCTCTCTCTCTCTCTCTCTCTCTCTCTCTCTCTCTCTCTCTCTCTCTCTCTCTCTCTGTGTGCCACTGAAAAGGTCGACATGTGTAAATCAGTCGTTGGATGGTGACTTCATTGTACCATCCCTTATAAAGTTTAATGTTTGCCTTCAAACTATTCTCGGCAGTAATAGAACCGTAAAAATAGAAATATATTGACTATCAAAGATGATGCATAGTTTCAGTTGGATTGCGTTGTACATGTTTATTTACGTTGTATTGAGTTAATTTTATTTCTTTTCCTGATAGGTTATTGTTATAAAATAGGTTGTACACCTTGATGTATGGCAGTAAAAGGCTACTGTCAGTAAAACCATAAAAACGTCACAGTGTGTGTGTGTGTGTGTGTGTGTGTGTGTGTGTGTGTGTGTGTGTGTGAGAGAGAGAGAGAGAGAGAGAGAGAGAGAGAATTTGTGTGTGTGTGTGTGTGTGTGTGTGCGTACGTGCGTGTGTGTGCGTGCGTATGTGTGTGTCTGTGTCTGTGTGTGTTATTTGTAGCCTCATGCATACTTTGCACTACTGATAAGTTATATTTGGTGTGTGACTTATGGCGTTAATTTCAGTCTGCTCCCGAAGGCGTCACTGCGAACGACTAACACCAAAATTATGTTTCATTATGAGTTACGCCACAAACGACACCCTGCAATCGACAGGAGGCCTAAAATACACACAGGGCGTACGTCATGAACTGTGCGGCAT
>JAPXFY010000020.1:40722526-40735026 GCA_030674185.1 Monoplex corrugatus | reverse complement strand
GGGTGTTGTTTGCACGCGTACACACCTAGGCGTCAGAAATTTGAACACCGCAACAAAGTGGGGTGGGGGGCGGGGACGGGATATTGATTTAACAGGAAGCTTATTCAAAATAAACGCTATGACTGTAGTATACCCCGTTGGTGTTCCTTCTAACAAAGTCGTAAATGCTGGTAAACAGGGCATAGTACACATCGTGATTGTGCGTACACAGTAGGTCTGAATCCAGTAACGGTAGGCCTCTACAGACTGTATAATTATCTGTGTACGATATAGCCTCTGAGAGACGGGGGGGGGACGTGCTCTTGCGCACTCGCGCGCACACACGCACATTCACGCACATATAAACACAGACACACATATATACACATAACACAACAAACACACATACATACACACACTCACACACACGACAATAACACACGCACAATCACACACACACACACACACAACACACACACCACACACGGGCACACCCCACACACACACACACAACACACACAACACACACACACACACAAACACACACACACACACACACAACAAACCACAACACCCCACACCAACAACACACACACACACACACCCCACACACACACACACGCAGAGAGAGAGAGAGAGAGAGGAGATTAATCTTTGTTTTCAGGGGTGACACATTGAATAAATGACGGGCGGGAGGGGGGGGGGGTCGCGCATGTTTGCTTTAGATTGTCTGTTCTCATCTGAGAAAGGCCTGCAGTTTGTCCAACCAAGTGTGTACGCGCGCGCGCGTGCATGCATGTTCAAAGACGCGTTACAGAATGTCTTCCAAGAATAATCCTAGGCTGTTTGAGGATTAATATTTACTAACTTGTCCTCACACTTTGACAAGATTTTGCAAAATTGGTAACTGCCAGTTAGACCAGATTTTCAGAACTGATACATGCAAAGTAACTCACTCTCTCTGTGTTTTCCTCTGTCTCTCCCTCTATCTCTGTTTGTCTCTCTGAACAGCTGAAGGTGACCCGGTGGACATCGCCCAGTCACTGAAACCAGAAAAAATGACAATGGTGGGGGGTTGAATTTAATCACATTTTCCTCTTACTCGTATGATTTGCCAAAACCAGGGTCACGACTGTGAATAACATTGCTTCCTTTTCAAAACAATGGTAATGCAAAACTTTTCTCATTGCCCCCATGGCTGTCGGACTTTTTCCTCTCAGCCGACAGCCTTGGGGCTTGGTGGTCAAAGGAGTTGTAGTCGGTCATGTCTCCTGTCACTCCACTTGATAGAGGCCGACATTGCTGCATTATATGGTCAGTCTGTCTGTCTGTCTGTATCTCTGTGTATGGGTTCGGTGGCCTTCGCAGTAAACAATGTGTCAGTGTCAGTATTGCTTTTGAGTGTGTGCGTTCGTGCGTGTGTATGAGTGAGTGAGTGAGTGAGTGTGTGTGTGTGTGTGTGTGTGTGTGTGTGTGTGTGTGTGTGTGTGTGTGTGTGTGTGTGTGTGCGTGCGTGCGTGTGTGTGTGTGTATGTGAGAGAGAGAGAGAGAGATTGCATGTTAATGTGTGTATGTATGTGTACGTTGTATGAAATAAGACTTATGATAATCGACAGGCAAGGGGAACTCTGTATATTTCAGATTTAACAGGAAGAACAGGAGGCCTCCAGAGCTACTTTTGGCGGTCCATATTGAAAAACATATTCAGGAATTTCGAATATTAACATGTTACGATAGAAATTAATTGAAAGCATTCCTCTAAGTCTTGCCGAATGATTACCACCATGCGCAGGAAGACTAACCAGACAACAGCGTCAGCTACAGCGAGAAGAAAAGCATCATCAGATTACTCCTTTAAGCCACGGACAGAAAGGGACGATTACCACCCTCTGCCCACATAACAGCAAGTAGTCCTGATTAGGCGCCACACCGGCCATAACCATATGAACCATAAGTTCAGAGTGATTTCTTCACCAGCCTGCCCCTGAGGTCTAGAGGATCAGACGGTTGAACACATAGCAGCGATGTCGCCTTTACCATATGAAGCGAAAGCAGACATAGCCGATTACAACTCCTTTACTTTGACTACCAAACTCCATGGCAGCCAACAGGAATTTGGGGGAGGGGGGAGAAGGACCACATTCATAGCCAGATGTGGTCTGACCATGTAGACAGAGAACGAAAGAAGAAAAAGCAACGGCAACAAGAAATCTTTTGTGCGACAGTGTGCCAGCGATCTACTAGTACTGGTACTGAGACATACACTAGCTTAAGATACTGGGATTTGTTCGTTTTTACTTTTAACCTCTATTCACATATGTACTTTTAGACAGCCAACGCTTTAGAACAACCAGGATTCATCAGTGTGTGCGTGAATGTGTGTGCGTGTGTGTGCGTGTGTGTGTGTGGGTGCGTGCGTGTGTGCGTGTGTGTGTGTGTGTGTGTGTGTGTGTGTGTGTGTGTGTGTGTGTGTGTGTGTGTGTGTGTGTGTGTGTGGTGACACTCTGTATGTGACTGTGGTATGTGTGTGTGTGTATGAGAGAGAGAGAGAGAGACTCTGTGTGTGTGTGTGTGTGTGTGTGTGTGTGTGTGTGTGTGTGTGTGTGTGTGTGTGTGTGTGTGTGTGTGTGTGTGTGTGTGTGTGTGTGTACTGGTATGTGATAAAGTCGTGTACAATTACCAGTAATGAAAAACCCAACACGCTGTAATGAAAAATCTTACAAGAAGACAAGTGGGGAATGGGGTGCATGCACATACATTACAAACAGTGGGCTTTAATCTGCAGAGATTTGTCAATACAGGATACGTGAGCGAGATAGATATAATGCGTGTGCGTGCGTGTGTGTAAGTGTGTGTGTGTTTGTGTGTGTGTGTGTGTGTGTGTGTGTGTGTGTGTTGTGGTGTGTTACCGAGCATGTGCAGTCCTTCAATATTCATGCTATGATTATCTCCCTTAGATTTTACGGCGTCTTGTCGAACTACTGGATGTCTTATGCTCGTTTGGATATTTCAGACTTGTTGTGTGGTGTGTGTGTGTGTGTGTGTGTGTTGTGTGTGTGTGTGTGTGTGTGTGTGTGTGTGTGGTGTGTGTGTGGAGAGAGAGAGAGAGAGAGGGGGGGGGGCCGGCCAAGAAGATTTTATCCAGAAATGCCTGCAACAAGTCGCCGCGGTATATTGGTTAGGGCAACGAACTACCGACTGGAATGCTGTGGTATCCCTTGCAAAATCATTCTGGGATTTTTTTTATCTCAACCCAGCATTCAGCGTGCTACAGGCTCTTTGAGAAGATTGGAACCACGAAGTCGAGTCTCAGCCACTTCATTGATGTGTCACTGAAGGTGTTGCTTAAATCTTCTGACACCGCAGGTGGCTGTATCTTTCTCGGCCTGGTTGCTGGTGCCATGATACGTTATGATAGTAAGCACAGAGTACAGCTCCAGCAAGCAGTTTCAATCTAAGAGGAAACTCTGTACTATCATGATTTTCATCCCCACCGCCATTATCATCATAGCATCGTGACGTATTGTCACAAAGTCTGTGCCATTAACCTGACGTGGGAAATGGGGTAGGAAAAAAAAAGGTAGTTGATTTGAAGCCAGAGCAAAAAAATAGGCTAACGATACCGATACAAGCGATTAAAAGAAGAAACATGGACAAGAGGAGGGAATAGATAGATAGATAGATAGATAGATAGATAGATAGATAGATAGATAGATAATGATAGATAGATAGATAGATGATAGGTAGGGAGGTAGGTAGGTAGGTAGGTAGATAGATAGGTATGTAGGTAGATAGGTAGGTAGGTAGGTCGGTATGTAGGTAGATAGGTAGGTAGGTGGGTCGGTATGTAGGTAGGAAGGAGGGTAGGCAGATAGAATCATAGATATGCAGGTAGGTAGAGATAGACAGACAGACAGGCAGACAGAGACAGACAGATAGATAGATACTGACAGACAGACAGACAAACAGATAGATAGAGAGATAAGTAGGTAGGTCGGTAGGTAGATAGGTAGGTAGGTAGGTAGGCAGATGGATACGTAGACAGGTAGGTAGATAAGTAGGTAGATAGACAGATAGATAAATGGGTGGTAGGTAGGTAGACAAGGAGGAGAGGAGAGAGAGAGAGAGAGAGAGAGAGAGAGAGATAGAGAGAGACTGACTAAATGACAAAGAGAGAAGGCAGGACAGAAAAATAGAAAGAAAGAAAGAAAATGAAGAAACCTTTGTTTTGACAGAAAAATCAGTGCTTGAACTCTTTGACGTATGTCGTGCGTTTGTAGCGGTATTCCAGGAGTTGAAGAATGCTAAATCGATTTTTATCTTTTTAAATGCACGCAGTCGGTTACACAGTTAAGGAGCAGGATGCCTGTATAATCATGCCGTTAGTTTTACAGAAAACGTGACATCTGTGTGCACAAACAAGTCCGTTTATGGTAAACTTATCTAAGAGAATCGTGGTGCGCCGTTGGTATTACCATATTGCTTACAGCCAAGGCAGACAGTCATGTGTGCGTTTGTGGGAGCCAAGGATTGGATTCAAAGTAATAGAATTTGAACTTACAGTTAAAACTCGTAACTCCTCTTATGTATATTGCTTGACGTAGGCCAGTTGGCCCGAAATTTTGCCCTTGTTATATCTTGCGTCTGTCGGTTGTCATGTCTTGGCTTGGCCTGACTTGGCTTGCCTTGCCTTGCCTTCTTGCCTTGCCTTGCCGTTGCCTTGCCTGGCCTGGCCTGGCCTGGTGGAGCCTGGCCTTGCCTTGTCTTGTCTTGAATACACGTTCTGATTCTAGTCTATTTCTGTTTCCAGTTTGCTTGAACGCTGACAGTCCCAACTCCTCACACCGAGAACCCAAACTCCCAATCCGGCTTCTACCGTCTTGCACCGCGTAACGAGTTTTGTATCAATTCAAAAACTATTTTACGGGCGTGATAATCGGGTGGGTAGGACGTCAGACTTTCGATCCGTACGTCTAGGTTCGATCCTGCTTAGGTACCTCCCGCTCGGTGGGTAAAAAGTGGACATTTTTTCCGTTCTCTCAGGTCAGCATAATATGTAGAGATTTTTCCCGATCTCCCAAATCAACAAGTATGGACATTTTCCCAATCTCCCAAATCAACAACATGTGTGAAGATTTTTCCCATCTCCCAAATCAACATGCGTGAACATTATCCCCATCTCCAAGATCAACATGTGTGGATATTATCTTTATCTCCCAAATTAACATGTGTGGACATTATCCCGATCTCCTAAATCAACATGTGTGGACATTATCCCGATCTCCCAGATCAACATGTGTGGACATTATATTTATCTCCCAGATCAACAGATGTGGACATTATCCTTATCTCCCAGATCAACAGATGTGGACATTATCCTTATCTCCCAGATCAACAGATGTGGACATTATCCCGATCTCCCAAATCAACATGTGTGGACATTAGCCCGATCTCCCAAATCAACATGTGTGAACATTTTTCTGATCTGCCAAATCAACATGTGTGAACATTATCCAGATCTCCCAAATCAACATGTATGGACATTATCCCCATCTCCCAAGTCATCATGTGTGGACATTATCTCGATCTATAATAATAATAATAATTACAATATTTATATAGCGCAAAATCTTGATAAAATCAAATCTAAGCGCTGAAGCAGACACACACGCACGCACGCACGCACGCACGCACGCACGCACACACACGCACACACACACACACACACACACACACACACACACACACACACACACACACACACACACACACACGCATGGCTATAAATGGGGAGAAAGAATAAAAGCAATGGAAAATTATAGAGAGCATAGCATATACAATTATATATTATAACCATGTGATTCCCCTCCGAGCGGAGACAGGCTGCAGAGGGGGGAGGGGGGGTTGAGTGAGGTTAGGATTTTATGCAGAGGAGAAAAGGTGGGTTTTGAGAGCGGACTTGAAGGAGACAAAAGTAGGTTGCTGACGGACTGAGAGAGGAAGTTTGTTCCAGGAGAGTAGACCAGAAACAGAGAAGGCTCGTGGACCATAGGTATTGAGCTTAGTGCGTGGAAAGCGAAAAGTCAGAGGATCGGAGGCAGAGCGGAGGGTACGTGAGGGAACATAGATCTCAAGTAGGCTTGACAGGTAATCGGGGGCTGCGTTATTGAGGCTTTTGTAGCACATGGTGTCTAGTTTGTATTGTATGCGCTTTGATACAGGGAGCCAGTGAAGTTGTGCCAGGAGAGGAGATATGTGGTCAGCTTTTTTCTTTTTGAGTACAAGGCGTACAGCATTGTTTTGAATGCGCTGTAGGATGTGAATGGTGGAGGCAGGAAGACCAGACAGGAGTGAATTGCAATAGTCAATGCGAGACATTATGAAGGAGAAGAACGAGTTTTGCAGTTGTTTCGACAGAGAGATACTTCCTGATCAGGCTTATACGATGGAGATGATAGTAGCAAGATCTGGCAGTTTGAGAAACAAAGTTGTTCATGGAGAGGGTAGAGTCAATGCAGACACCAAGGTTTTTAGCTGAATCAGAAATTGGGACTGATGTGTTCAGGCATGGGAATTTTCCGCCAAAAGGCGGATATCCGCCAAAAAAAAAAGTCCGCCCGCCAAAAAAAAAGTCTGTCCGCCAAAGTCTGAAAAAAAAAAAAAAAAAAAAAAAAGGGGGGGGACAAAAATCGGCGGACACCGGTTACTCTTCTGGCGTGGAGATCCGGATAGTGGCAAATCATACTCACTTCCGGTCATTCATTGAAAAGATGGCGACTGTTCAGCGTGGTGAAAAATACGATGAATCGGGAGTTTCAAATCAGTGGAAATGGGACTGGCTTTCAGTTACTGAGAAAACAGGGGGGGAACGTGTGGGGACACATATTCGAAAGGTCCAAAAGCCAGGTGAAGCTTGGTGCATTGCCTGCAATGCATACGTTTCTTATGCAAGCCGTGGCGTGTGCGCCTTGACAAACCACCTTGCCTCCAAAAAACACAAGACCAGCAGCGCAAGTGTGGAAAACAACCAGCGTCTACCAGGTAATTTGATTTCGATCTTACTTTATTTAACGCTTATGACTTTTGCAAAATGGGCGTGCTTGATCATTAAAATGTTTTGTTTATTTAAATAGTCATAAATATTTAAAAACATTAAAAATGTAAAATATAAAAGACATTCTTGGAAGCTGGCCGAAGTGGATGAATCTGCAGAGTCCATAATTTACTGTCAGGAGAAGCCTTTAGATGGGTCTAAAAAGCTATAAATTCATTTTCTTCCGGGGGGCTTCGCCCCCCTGGGCCCCCCACCAGGGGCGCTGCCCCTGGACCCCGCCGGGGCCTAGCCGGCCCCTGGACCCCAGGCCAAATTTCAGACTTTTTTCACATTTCCAATTCCCATGCCTGTGTGTTACATAATGGGAGAGAAAGAGGAGGCAGCTGAGAAAGTTTCTGACGGGTGCCAATGAGGATAGCTTCTGTCTTGTCGTCATTAAGCTGAAGTTTATTGTGTGTCATCCAGTTCTTAATGTCAGAGTAACACTCAGTGGTGCGAGTCAACAGGCGCTGTATATTATCAGGTGAGTCACTGTCTTGAAGTTGGGTGTCATCAGCATAGAAGTGGTGTTTTATAGAGTGGGAGTTGATGATGGTGGACAGGGGGGAGGTTAAAGAGTGAAAAGAACAGGGCCAAGGACAGATCCTTGTGGAACACCACAGGTCAGGTATGCAGGTTGAGAGTAAGTGCCATTGATGAGAACAGTTTGTTTTCTGTTTGATAGGTATGAAGTGAACCAGGACAGAGCAATGTCAGAGATGCCAAAAGTATGATGAAGTCTAGAAAGGAGAATACCATGATCAATGGTGTCAAAGGCTGCAGACAGATCAAGGAGTGTGAGGAGAGAGACTTTGCCAGTATCAGTTGCAAGGAGGAGATTGTTGAGAATGTGTAGTAGGGCAGTTTCAGTGCTATGGCACTGGCGGTAGGCTGACTGGAAAGGATTGAGGAGATTGTTGGCAGACAGGTGAGAGTTCAGCTGGTTGAGGACGACTTTTTCAAGGAGTTTCGACAAGAAAGAGAGATTAGAGATAGGCCGATAATTTTTCAGTTCATTTGGGTCTAAATTGTGTTTCTTGAGGAGAGGGTGAACAATAGCAGACTTGAAAGAATCTGGGACAGTTCCAGTTTGAAGAGAAGTGTTGATGATGTCAGTGATGAATGGGAGGAGAGTAGGGAGACAGTCAGAGTAGAGAGAACCTGGAAGAGGATCCAGTTCGCAGGTTTTGAACGACATGGATCTGATTGTGTTGAAAATTTCTTCTTGTGAGACTGGGGTAAAAGTAGTAAGAGGTGTGCCAGAGAAGGAAGGGTCAGGTGGGCATGGTTGACAGGGTGTCCTGTCAAGCCTGTCACGAAGAGTTTGTATTTTGGTGGTGAAATACTTGGAGAATACAGATGGGAGTTCTTCATTTGTATGTTTTGTTGGGAGAGGTAAATCTTTTCGTGTGCCAAGGAGATGATTCATGGTTGTAAAGAGTTCTTTTGAAGAAGTGGCATTCAGGATTTTGGTTTGGAAATAGCTTGTTTTTGCTGATGCAATGAGGGTGGATACTTTTGGTTTAGAGGCTTGGAAAAGTTGCCTGTGTACAGTGAGTTTGGATTTGCGCCAACGGCGCTCTGCTCTGCGGCGGGCACGTTTTGCACAGGCAATCTCATGAGTGAGCCAGGGGGTAGGGGGGCGGTCAGGTAAAAGACGGGTTGTGGCTGGAGCATGAGTGTCCAAAAGATGGTGGAGAGTAGTATAGAATTCATCGGCAAGGTTATGTGACTTTTCAGAAAGGAGAAGGGAGGCATCAGATGAAAATGTGGAGAGGTCGATAGATTTGAGATTGCGTCGAGTCACTGTGCGCATGGTACGGGAAGGAGGAGAAATGTCGAGAGAACAGAGAATTGCAGAGTGGTCAGATGGAAGGGCTGAAGTTAGACGGGTAGAAAGAACTAAGCAGTTGTCAGTAGCGGAATTGTGGTGATCACGAGAAATGATCCAGTCAAGAATGTGACCTTTTTGATGGGTTGGTTCAGAAATGTGTTGAGTCATATTGTGATTGGACAGAGAGTTGATGATATGTCTTGTGTCATAACAGTGAGTGTTGTCATAGTGGACATTGATGTCACCTAGAATGATGAGATTTCCAGGTAAGAGGCAGTAGTGGTCAAGCAATTGGTCAAAGTCAGACAGAAACGTGGATGTGGTGAGTTTGTTGGCAGAGCTAGGTGGGGGTCGATAGACACAGGAGAAGGTGATGGGGTGAGGGTTGGATTGGAAGGATACTTCAACGTGCTCGAAAGAAGGATGGGAGAAAGGCAGAGACTGCGAGAAAGATAGGCAGGAATGGAGTGAGTCCTTGTAGAGGATGGCGATACCGCCACCTCGGGATGAGCGATGGAAAGAAGCAAGCCTGTAACCACTCGGAGTGAGGCTAGCATGTATAGGTTCGTGACCAAGGGGGTTAAGCCATGTCTCTGTGATAAAAGCAATGTCAACACGTTCATCTGCGATAAAATCGGCAATGACTTCGGCTTTGCCATCCTTGCATGTTGACTGAGCATTAAAAAGGCATAATTTTAGTTTATCACAGTCATATGGTGGTGGCCGGGGTGGCGACGAAGGCAGCACCGACGGGACAGAAGGTTAAGGCGGCACCGGCGGGACAGAAGGTGAAGGCGGCACTAGCGGGACAGAAGGTGAAGGCGGTACTAACCGGACAGAAGGCGAAGGCGAAGACGGCAGAGGAGGAGACGAAGATTGCAGCAGCGAGGTCGAGGGCAGGGGCAGTGGAGGAGACGAAGAAGAAGCAGGAGACGAAAAGTGGCGTCGGGCAGGAGGCAGGTTGTGCCAAAGACGGTGGAGACGTCCACCACGACAGGATCGCGCAGTGCGGGGCTTAGGACACAGCCCCAGTGTTCGTATTCGCTGGTAGACGCCTCCACCGAGGTAGCACTTGCTGTGTTTAAAAAGTGTCAGTCCAATTTGTTTTATAAGAGGCAGATCCATAATTGCGAGCCAGTCAGGAGAGGAAGATACTTGCAGGTAGGCATAAAACCAAATAGAACCACTATAAAATCACTGTAAAACACCACACACACTTTTGCTGCCTGCTGGCGCGACATCTACTCATGATACCAGATAAACATGTGTGGATATTATCCTTATCTCCCAAATAAACATGTGTGAACATTTTTCTGATCTCCCAACTCAACATCTGTGAACATTTTTCTGATCTCCCAAATCAACATGTGTGGACATTTTCCCGATCTGCCAAATCAACATGTGTGGACATTTTCCCGACCTCCCAAATCAACATGTGTGGACATTTTCCCGATCTGCAAGATTAACATGTGTGAACATTTTTCCGATCTGCCAGGTCAACATGTGTGGACCCTTTCTCGTTCTCCTAGATCAACATGTATGGACATTATCCCGATCTGCAAGATCAGCGTGTGTGGACATTTTTTCCAGCCTCACAGATCAACATATATGCTCTGACATGACTTACAGGATCTTAAACGTGCATATTTGATGTTCCGTGTGTGTATACACATGAAGGGGGGTTAGGCACAAGACTTACAAGTCTGCACACATGTTCATCTGGAAGATTGGAAACTCTCCATCGTTTACCCACCAGACCGGGAGATACTAGGAAGGATCGAACCCAGACCTTCCAATTGGAAGTCTGACGTCTTAACCAATTGGCTACCGCGCCCGTCATCCTCTTTATGACAAGGAAGGCTTATAACTAAGAGCGTATTTCAAAAGCGCAAAGAGCGCTAGAGAGGTAATAATACTAGTACGGATGGGGATCGTGTTCGAACCGACTGGAGGAATATGTCTGAGTTTGGGGGTTTAGATTTTGTTCATAAGCGATTCATCGCAGTCGGATAGTTGCATATGTGCTCCACCCAAATCTCTCAGCAACTATCTAGCAGACTCCCTCAACCAAGGCAGCTGGACAAAAGAAAGTACAAGAGAGTACGCAAGACCCTATACGCTGGCAAAGGGCTTGAAATAGGGAGCGAGGAGGATAGTAGAAGGACCTGTCAAACATTAAGCTGACACTACCAGAATAATGAAAACAATAAGAAGGGCAGCGAACAGGCCAGTTTTACTCGAGATTACAGATCTTGAGCCCACAGATTTATCAGAAGAACCTACCAGCCTGCGAAAAGAAGTTTCCAATGGCACCCAGTGTTCCAAATGTTTGAAAGTTATAATAGCCTGAACGTTATAATAGCCTGAACGTTATAATAGCCTGATAATGCAAACACCGAGACAGTCTCGAACTACATGACTGGAACGTACTCGGTGACTTTCTTGATCACGCCACCGATTTGTTGGCACACTTTTCTATCTTTATCTTGTTCTTGTTTTCCCCCTTTCATTCTTTTTTACCCCCCCCCCCTCCCGCGCCCCCAACACCGCCTAGTCCCCACTAGAACTGTCGTACGAAAGATTATATTTTCCTAAAGAGCCATCGCATTTAGGCAGTTTGTGCTCATTTTATTTTTTCCCACTTTTATTTATTTGTTTGTTTGTTTGCTTATGTTTATTTGTTTGTTTGTTTGTTTATTATATTTATTTTCTACCTGTTTCTAGGCCACCTTAATGGCCACAGAAGCTGGCACAGTTTTTCATAACCCTACGATGACGATGAAGATGATTATCATAATGCCATTCAGTTCCATCGAAGACTGAGACTGCGTGATTGGGCTCTACTCTGCGCTTACTATCAGAATAGGATACCCTGGCGTCAGCCAGGCCCGAGAGATACAGACACCTGCGGAGCTGGCCATGAGATTTGAGCAACACCCCTCAATGACGCTTTTGTGAAGTGGATGAGATTCGATAGTGTGGATCCCAAATCTTCCCAACGAGTCCACAGCACTTTAGGAGGTTCAGTTTTGGGTAGGAGGCGACTGGGGCCGAAAAATCCCACACTGATTTTGACGGGACTGATGGGGATGCAAACCCACAACCTTCCCGTCGGTAGTCCTCTGCACTAAACGCTGCAGAAGACTGCCGACTGGAAGGTTGTGGGTTTGCATCCTCATGGCGGCTGATTGGGGGTACAAAAGGAAAAGGGAACACTTCTTTATCTCTAGTATGTGTAAACCACAGTCGCCTTTGGTGAATACATTTCTTTGTGCCATCTGTGTGCTTGCCGTGACTGACTTGGTACCTGATTATTTTTAGGGCTGCGGAAGGTAAAGTGCAACGAGCATTCTCTGATATGGCCTGTTTGCCTTACATAAATCATAGTAGTAGTAGTAATGGTGGTGGTGGTAATAGTAGTGGTGGTTGTAGTAGTAGTAGTAGCAGCAGCAGCAGCAGTATCATCATCATCATCATCGTCATCATCATCATCATCATCATCATCATCATCATCATCATCAACACAACATGCACATTGACTTGAATGGCACAATTACACAATGTGTCCATCAGATGTTGTGTATCTTTTGCTAA
>JAPXFY010000020.1:40710026-40712526 GCA_030674185.1 Monoplex corrugatus | reverse complement strand
GTTCTAACTGCAAATTTTGCTGTCGCTAGCTCACGATAGTTGTTCAGAGGCAGAATTCCAGCAACTTTGTACGTTTCCAGATTAGAGGCATGAGTAGGGACACCTAGAGCAATTTTAATACTTTTGCAGTCTAAGCTTTGTATCTTCTTTAATAAATATTTTGGTGCACTGAAGAACACTTCTTGCGCATAGGATAATTTAGATCGTACAAGTGCTGTTGATAGATGAATTAGTATGTTCGTATCCATTCCCCAAGGTAATCGGCTTATTATCTTTAGAAAATTTAGGGCTTTTCTTGCTTTTGTTGAAATATAATCAAAATGGACATTCCAGTTTAATTTCGATGTCATAAAGACTCCCAGAAATTTTACAACCTGTTTGTAATGTAACACTTCACCAAGCAATCTGAAAGTAGTGTGTGTGTGTGTGTGTGTGTGTGTGTGTGTGTGTGTGTGTGTGTGTGTGTGTGTGTGTGTGTGTGTGTGTGTGTGTGTGTGTGTGTGTGTGTGCTTGTTGTGTGTTTTGTGTGTGCTTGTTGTGTGTTTGTTGTGTGTGTGTGCGCGTGTTTATGTCTGTATGTCTGTGCGTGTATGTATATATCTGTGTCTACATGATGTGTGTGTGTATGTGGTGTGTGTGATGTGTGCGCGTGCGTGCGTGCGTGTATGTATGTGCGAGTGCGTGTGTGTGTGTCTGTGTAATTCAGACAATTCTATTTTAGTCTCCTTCCTGTCGACAGTTAAGAATACGCGAACACGGGAGTTTGCAGTGTTCCTATCCTACCTTTCTGTGTTGAACAGTCTGAGGTTTGACTTTCTTCAAGAGAGATTCATCGCACTCGGACAATTCCATATACGCCCTGCCCAAATCTGCAGCAGTTGTCTGGCAGACACCCAGAACGTGCAGAAAACCCCAAGCGCTGGCAAGGCCTTGAAATGGGGAGGGGGAGGCAGGAAGAAGGGACCTATAAGACATTAACCCTTTGGCTCCCTCATCCTATCTACCAAGTATAAAAAGTTTTAATCTTATGACTCTCTCACCCTATCCACCAGCTTCCTGGAGAAAGCTGGTGGATAGGGTGAGGGAGTCAAAGAGTTAAGGCTTTGCTTGCATGGTTGATAGTGTTGGATGCTGGTGGACAGGGTGCAGGAGTCAAAGGGTTAATCTGAAACTACCAGAACGATGGAAATGTTAAGATGGGCATCTAACAGGATATCTTTTAATGTTGCGGGTTGGAGCTGAACTCGAGAAAACAGATCTTGAATCTTCATCTCTATCAAACGAACCAGCCCCAGCCTGCGGGGGGGGGGGGGGGGGGGGGGGGGGGGGGGGGGAGAAAGGAAGAAAAGGTGGCTTGCTGGAGAATCGAACACACGACCTCTACATTACCGGCGTGATGCTCTAACCAACCGAGCTAACTGAAAGAGTAACTAAATCAGACACTTCTGCTGTTCTGCATTACTTTACAAGACTTTGTTTTCATTTAAAAGTCAAAAGATAAAAAGTGAAGGGGGGGGGGAGGAGAAGGAAGATGAATCGAGTCCATGACCCCTACGTTGACAACGTGGCACTCCAACCAAACCTAACGAGCCACAATTTGTTGAATAACTAAATCAGTCACATCTGCTGTTCTGCATTACTCTACAACACTTGTTTTCACTTAAAAGTTAAAAGACAAAGTGAAGGGGGTGGGGGTAAGGGAGATAATATCGTCTGAATCGAATCCATGACCCTTGCGTTACCAATGTAGCACTCCAACCAAACGAGCTGACCGGCCACTATTTGTTGAATAACAAAATCAGAAACCTTTGCTGTTCCGTATTATTCCACAACACTTGGTTTCCCTTAAAAGTTAAAGGACAAAGTGAAAGGGGTGTGTGGGTGGGAGGGATCGAATCCACGAACCCTACGTTACCAACGTAGCACTCCAATCAAATGAGCTAACGATCCATTATTTGTCGAATCAGACACGTCTGCCATTCTGCATTACTCTACAACACTTGTTTTCATTTAAAAGTCAAAAGATAAAAGAGAAGCGGGAAAAAAGGGAGATAATATCACCTGTCCCCCCCCCTCTCTCTCTCTCTCTCTCAATGGTCAGTTTTCAAGGTCAAAGTTACGCAAGGAAAGAAAAACCGAGGTGATCAGGACATTCTGAGTACCTTACCTTTTCTACAAAAATTGTTCAGCCTGATAGAAAATCCTGATTCTCGTACTTTTCAAGGTCATTGTGACCTTGAAGAATATTTGAAGTAAAACGACGTGGATCGAGAACAGTTGAAGACCTGGCGCAACAGAGGAAACAGATTTCACACAACTGTCTCCAAAACTCCATTTCAGCCGTCTGACCTTGACATTAGGAGTTTCAGCCTCAAAACTTATGCTTTTGTCACTCCTCATCAGTCTACAGCTTTGATGAAATTTGGTATAAAGATCCAACAATCATAAAGAGCTGAGAAAACATGTGTTCACTTATTTTCATATACATATTCTATTTTTG
>JAPXFY010000020.1:40620026-40707526 GCA_030674185.1 Monoplex corrugatus | reverse complement strand
AAAGAAAGATTAAAAAAAAAATCAGATGCAATTTAAACTGAAAATAACTGCTTTTTCGAATTCGCGATGCACAATGAGCCCAGTAAACAATATTAGAATTTAAAACATTGATGAACCTTCCAACGATTACGTTACACGAGAGAGAGAGAGAGAGAGAGAGAGAGAGAGAGAGAGAGAAGAGAGAGAGAGAGAGGTGGGGGGGGGGGGTGCGAAAAGAGTGGCATTCTAAGCAGTCGCTGTGGTTCAGTAGGTTAGCACAACGGAAGGCTGTGGGTTCTTATCCCATCAGCTCTACCAATATTCGGCTCCAGTACAGTTGAGCGTGTTATGTGGGCTTATTGGGAAGACTTGGGACCACACAATCTAGTTTTCACCCACATCACGGATGTGTCGAAATTTATTCACATCACGGATGTGTTTAAACTTCCTGACCAATATCACATATGTTTGTGTCTCTAGGTCAGGATGTATATTGTAAAGAAGCGTCGAATACAGCTCGCAATCTAAAATGGAACTCCCATAGCATCATGATTATCGTCCTTATCGTCATGCATCATCATGACATTGTAAAAACATTATCCCAGACTCTGAGACGAGTGAAATGATTACTATTTTCATCATCATCGTTGTTACTGTTGTTGTTGTTGTTGTTATCATCATCATTAGCGTTTAATTAAAACCCAGTCATTTGCTCAGATCCATATCAGGGCAATAATCATCTCAAACAATACAAACACATCTAAACATATCCATGGATCCTGGAGAGAAAAAAACTTGGAAAAGAATATAAAGTACACATATCATTGCCTTCACCAGGGACATAAAAAAAAATCTGAATAAATATACGTAAACATAACTACGAATATACGAGTAGAATTAAGCACACAGAAACGTACGTAAAAACTAGCATAGAGTACTTCAAATCTCCACTGGGCAGTTCATATTCATTTCAGCTGAAAATGCAATCAATATATATGTACCCAATTATCAGAACATGATTGAGGCAGCTGAAATGTAGTTTCTGGGAAGAATGTTTAAGAGTCCGTAGACAGCAAAGAAAGCAAGCGAAGCGAGAGTCTTGAAGGAGGCAGACACAAACAGGACATTTTGTGAGGCAAGATAATTTGGAGCACCTAGTCACAATAGAAAAGCAGGAGGGAAAAGGAGCACCGGGTAGACCCAGGGAGAAAATATTGGACGGACTTGCGGAGTGGATGAAGACAGAGAGGGTGGGAGATGTACTTGCAGTGACAAAAGATAGATTCGTATGGCGACTCCATCATCATGTAAATCATTATCACGACACAGCTCATACCAACAGATCTCCATCATCACCTACCTTCAAATCTGCATCTGTGGTATTGGAGAAATATCTAATAGTGTGTGTGTGGGTGTGCGCGCACGTGCGTGCGTGCGTGTGTGTGTGCACGCACGCGCCTGACACGTGTACATATTTTTATGACATCTGCGTCTTCGTTTTTCTACCTATTTGTCTCTCAGCTAAATATTACCTCAGCTCAGTTTAGAAATAACCAGATTTTTCTGGCGATTTTGCTCTCTGTCTCTGTCTCTCTCTCTTGCTCTCTGTATTTACATGCATGCGTGCATGTCCTTGATCACCGATAAGCTTCTAAAACGGAACACAAAATCCACTTAGATCGCGTGACCGTGACCGAGATGACTAGGATGGTCAAGCCATTTAAACGCTCTCCCTGTTTAAACAAAAATCAACAGCAACAACAATAATGATGATGATGATAATGATAATAATAACAACAATAATAATAAAAATGATAATAATAATAATAATATAATAATGATAACAATCGTGATAAATGAAAAAAAATCCAGATTCAGTACCATTAAAGGTCAATGTGACCGTGACACCTCAGATGAAATAAAACTTGATGGGCAATGAAGATAATGGTAGACTATCACAACAATGAAAACAGAATGTAAATATTGTCAGAAGTTCCAGAAAAAAGCGCTGTTCACACACCTTCTTCCAAAATGGTTGATTATAGGTTTTTACTTTTTTTTTTTTTTTTTTTAATTCTTTTGGGCATGTGATCTTGATGTTTTATCCTCCAAACTTACAAATTCGTCACTCGTCAACAATCTACACCTTGGATCCAAATTTGGTCTAGTTCCTTCGAGAAACAGCTGAGAAAATGAGAAAAATCTGAACACACTTCTGTTACAATCATAGGGACACAAACCTCTGCCTGGTCGATATGAAGTAATCTCCCTCCCCCACACCTCTTATTCTTATCATCATTATTATTATTATTTATTATTATTACTATTACCATTATTGTTGTTGTCATTATTATTTAAAGACAAATTTAGATAAAGGTAGATTTTTTGAAAATCATGTAAGGATTTACCCATAAGCCCGAAGTTGTAGGGGAGAGAAGTGGTAGAGACCTGCCTTCCTTTTGTTCAGCTTATACGTATAGTCCTACCGCTCTCAGAAGTCTCTCTTTTTGCCCCCCTCTCTGTCTGTCTGTCTCTCTCTCTCTCTCAGACACACACACACACACACACACACACACACACTCACTCACTCACTCACTCACTCACTCACTCACTTTCACACACACACACACACACACACACACACACACACACACACACACACACACACACACACACACACACACACACACACACACACACAAATATACAAAAACGTAAACATGCGCGCACACACATGCTTATTGAATTTGTGTTACATTCAATGTCATTTTTGTCTATTTTGAAATCAGCACCCTGTCTTCCTTTAAAACACATTAAAACATCAAACTGTCAAATTGTCAATTGTCTCTAACAGATATCACACAGACACACACACACACACACACACACACACACACACACACACACACACACACACACACACACACACACACACACACTCACACACACACACACACACACACACACACACACACACTCTCACACACACACACACACACACACACACACACACACACACACACACACACACCTTCCTCCTCCCCCTACAGACACACAGAGTAACTCGGAAAATTCCCAAGGTCGTCCGTTAAGTGCG
Organism: Monoplex corrugatus; assembly: GCA_030674185.1. Classification (NCBI taxonomy): domain Eukaryota; kingdom Metazoa; phylum Mollusca; class Gastropoda; order Littorinimorpha; family Ranellidae; genus Monoplex; species Monoplex corrugatus. Next base: position 40,704,450 of record JAPXFY010000020.1, on the reverse strand, counting down.
GGATTCCTCAGTCTCCAGGTAAAGGATTTTCCACAACTTGGACAAGACCTCTCTAGTCCTGCCGTGTCCACATCAAACTGAAGACCACATCGTCCAAAACTAAATTATCTCTCTGGCCATCTTGATTCACCTTTAAAAGGTGGTATACTAGCTGCGAAAATGCCTTCATCACCATTTCAGACCCAACTTCATCAAACCCCTTACCCATACATGCACACACACGCGCGCGCGCGCATACACACACGCGCGCGCGCACACACACACACATACACGCATGCACGCGCGTGCGCACGCACACACAAACACACGACTGCGTGCGTGCGTCTCCTGCAAGTTTCTTTTAAATATTGTTTCACCATCATCATCATCATCATCATTGTTAGTAGTAGTGTTTAAAAGGTTAAAGGTTAAAGGTCCCATAGTCAATATGACCGTAGGGGCGGTGAACTGTTAAAGATTCACCGTGTCTAGGGCACGGCATTATGAAAGGCGGAGCCCATCCCTCTCCTTTCGCCGCCTTTTTTAAACCTCCCCCGACCGAAGTCAGGTACCCATTCACTGCTGGGTGGACAGAGGGAGTTTTCAGGCCGGAAAAATCGAACCAGCGTTTAGCGGATTCGAACCACCGACCTTCCGCACCGCAGACGAGCGCTCTAACCACTCGACTACAGGCCCCCCAGTAGTGTTTACCTTTAATCAAATGGGATTATTTCATGCAACAAATACACAGGAGTGTGTGTGTCTGTGTGTAAAACCAAAACACATTGGCAAGATTTTCTCTGCTGTTTCTAGATGGATCTTTAAGAAATATGAGTCAAAGATGTGTCACTGTTGAGGAGTCCTGAATGCATAAGTTCGGATAGAAAAAAGTGCCCCAAATCAGCGCTGTTTGAGTAATGTATGAACAACTGTTGACAATATTTACAATTATTTTTCATTGTTGTGACTGTCTATCATTGCCCTCAGCGCACACCAAGGTTTATTTCCACTGATTATTTAAGGTCACAGTGACCGTGAGAAGTACAAAATCTGGATTTTCAAAAAAAAGTATCCCCGTCGTCGTCATCATCATATCATTGTGAAAAGGTGTTCTAGAAAATGGGACAGAAAAAATAAAACCATGGTATAGAACGGATAGAAATATATCCGCAACAGGTAAGGGCAATCAACAATGCAGATTCCTGCATACAATTACTTTCCAAGAAAGTTGCTGGTTTGGTCAGTCTTCTCCTTGCAGCATTCCGGACACTGCCATAAAACAGGACGTTTCTTACTACAAATGCCAAGAAATGTCACAAAACGACACGGTTAAGAAATGCAGGAAAAGAGGAACCCAGAAAGACCAATCAGATAACAGTGTTCGGCTGCAGAGAGGAGAGCGTCATCAGATCACCTTTTAACCCGTTGATTCCTTCACCCTATCCACCAACTCCAAAAACTTAACCCTTTGACTCCCTCGCCTTATCCACCAGCTGGTGGATAGGGTGAGGGAGTCAAAGGGTTAAGTTTTTGCTTTGCTAACATGGTCGACAATGCAGAATGTTGGTGGACAGGGTGCAGGAATCAAAGGGTTAAAGCCATGGACAGAAAGGGATAACCACTACCTTCAGCAAGTGGTCCTGACGAAGCTTCCCATCACCCACCACCGGATCAACGTCCATACCAATCGCGGTACCAGTTACACAGATTGGAATCTGAAGTTTGTTCATGAGGGATTCATCTGTCTTGGACAGCTCCATATGCGTTCCACCGAGATCTGCCAGTAATTATCCAGCACATTCAATGAGCCTGCGCAAAACCTTATGCGCCTGTAAGGTCTCGATATAGGTGAAGAATGGGGTGGCGGGGAGCAGAAGGGACAAAGTCCAAAACAATACATATTTCAATGATGTCGCTTATATCAAGTGAAGCGACAGGAGACATGGCCGACTACAACTTCTCTGACCACCAAGCTCCATGGTAGTCAACAGGAACTGAAAAACAACAACAACAAAACCGGCTACAATCTGTGTCAAGCTTCTTGTCTCCCTTGCGGCCGAGATTTTGTTTATCAGGTAGGCCATAGGTCGTGATGTAGATTATGATGTTAGTTCGGTTTTAACTGGTCAGTATGTCCCTTTTAAGTAACCTCGTTTCACTTCACTCTTCTCTTCAGAGCCATTTTAGGTCTTCTGTATGTCTGTCTCTCGGTTACACATATTTGTATGCACGCACGCATACACATGCACAATGAAATGCACACACACACGCATGCACACACACACACACACACACACACACACATATGCACGCACGCACGCACGTACGCACGCACGCACAGACTCTGTCTCTCTTTGTCTATCTGTCTCTCTCTCTCTGTCTCTGTCTGTCTGTCTCTCTCTCTCTCTCTCTCTCTGTGCATGTATGCACGTGAGAGTGCACGTGAATGTGTGGTGTGTGAGTGCATGTTTGTATGTCAGTTTGATTAATGTTTGACATCGGCACCTACCTCAGGTGATACAACCAGAGGAGATAACCATCCCAGGGAAGTGGGGAATGAGGATAATGCATGATGCGAGGGTGTGTGTGTGTGTGTGCGCACGCACGTTCATTCGTTTATTCACTTAACGCCTTTTCACTGTAAGTGATATTAGTTGAAGAAGTCAACATCTATACTATTGGAAGATAAAATTTCATTTCATTTCTTGTGTTACATCATTGTCATCTTTTTTTTCAATTTTAAAGAGAGAGAGAGAGGAGTGTGTGTGTGTGTGTGTTATTAAAAACAGTGCTTTCAGAGACAGAGAGAGAGAGTGTGTGTGTGTGTGTGTGTTATTAGAAATAGTACCTTCAGACAGAGAGAGAGAGTGTCTGTGTGTGTGAGAGAGAGAGACAGACAGACAGAAAGAGACTATATACAGTGCCTTCAAATCATCGGCAGTATCATCAGTCAGGCAAGTCCTAGTTGGTCACCCCTAGTAAAGATAGACTACTGGGGTCAGGACAGTAGGTGCAAGGCTGGAAAAGGTGGTCCCATAACCCTGAGGTCACTGGACAATGAGGTGGTAGAGACCTACACTTTTTTCCCGAGGCCAGAATCAGGAGGGCTGGCGCTCATCTCCTTTTCCTTGCTGTTTTACTTTTTCCCTAACTATGAAGAAAATCAGGTATATATATAGATCCATTCACAGCTGGACAGACTGGAGGCCACATGCGTATATATATAAAGTTCAACAGTGTCTTCACACCGAATTCTCTGTGATCTTGGGTAGGTTAATAAAAAAAAAATTTTTTTTAAAGCAATCGTAGGTTCTGGGGGAAAAAGTGCAATTATCTGCCATATTGCACAAGTTGGATATGGTCGAGCGCTTGACACTAAATGTCTGCACTGCTATATATATACTGGTGTGGGTATCCACTATGTTTGTATTTCATTAATGTGTTGACATAGCAGCCTTCCTCCCCCACCTCTGATCTGTTCAATGTAAAGTGCAATGAGCATTCTCTGACATGGATTGTTTGTACTATTTAAATGAATTATTCATTAATGTTGGTATTATTATTATTATCATCATTATTGTTATTATTATCATTAACATTGGTATTAACATTATATGATTATTATTATTATTACTATAATTATATTGTTATCATTATTACTATTAGGCTATTGTCTAGCATGTAGACCTAGACATACACACACACACCACACACACACACACACACACAACACACACACACGACACTGGCAGCTAAAAACACGTCAGTGGTTGAACGCCTAATGAATTATTAATGTTCAAATATGATAATGTTATGAGAGTACAAGGAAATGTAATTGGAGCAAACTGACAACAGTATCAACAATCTAGGCCAAAGGCAAAGTGCTGCAGAAAGTCTAGTTTGGAGTTTGTTCAAGAGGGACTCATCGCACTGAGACAATTCCATGTGGGCTCCACCCAAATCTGCCATCAGTTGTCTGGCAGATTCCCTGGGCCTGTGCACTGGCAAGGTCTTCAAATGGGGATGGGGGAGAGGGACCTACAACAACACAAAGCTGACACCACCAGAATCAAGAAAACATTAAGATGGGCAGCATGCTGCAGGCCTCTTTTTGATAAGGCAGGTTGTGATTGAACTTCATGTATCGTATCGAACATGTTAATCTTGTTTTTCTGTTGGTTTTTGGTCTTATGAAGTTTTTAAAACATTTTACACACAGAAACCATTGACTTCCACTTGACAGTTTTTCTGTGATGAAGGTTTGCTGCTTATCGATTAATCTTATTCAAACTTGGTCATAATACTTTGTTATCCAGCCCTTGATCAGGGAGTTAGAATTGCATTTGGCTAATGTCAAATCCCAGAGCATGGGTCAAAAATCCAAGAGTTGAAAAAAAAAAAAAAAAAAGACTTTGTTATCTTAACAGTCAGCAGTCCCTTGGTAGGAATTCCACCACTTTTGACAACATTTAACCTGAACACTAACCATACCTCTATTCCTAAACCACACCATTTATGTTACCGAACGGATTGCAAGCATGAGGATTTGGGGTTGGATCAGTGTTACTGTCAAAACAAAAGAAAACACACACACTCGGGGATTTTTTTTGCTACTCTAGGACAGTGACTCAAAGGAGTAAAAAAAAGTTTGTAAATGACCGGCTTGTGGAAAGGAAGATTTTCAGTATGTTTTTACAACGTTTGCAAACATCATTTTAGCTACAAATACACATTTTTGCCACTTCCACCCCCTCCACCTCTCCCTTGAATCAAACGGGCAACTTACTGCCAGAAGTGAGGCCAGCCTTCCTGCAGTAAAAGTCATTCTATAGACTAATCGGCATACACAAGGTGTTTTAAAATAAACTGATCAAAGTTAATGCAAACATGATTAAATCACGTAGGCCTACTCCAGTGATGCAGACGTAAATTTGTACATGTATGGGCATGTCCAGTTTTTGTATGTGCATGGATTGCACTGCATGCAGTGTTTGTGATGCAAATGAATGAGAGAGAGAGAGAGTGTGTGTGTGTGGGTGTGTGTGAGGGTGTGTGTGTGAGGGTGTGTGTGTGAGGGGGAGAGAGAAGGAGGGAGACAGAGATCAGAGAAAAACAAGACTTTCTGTACCTATTAATGCATTATACATGTGATATAGTGGTGATGGTGTCTGACTGTACATACAACCCATGAGTATTACTTTGTGCATTAACCTTTTGACTCCCACACCCTATCCACCAGCTGCAAAAACAACTCTTTGACTCCCTCATCTTATCCACCAGCTTCCTGCAGGGTGAGGGAGTCAAAGGGTTGTGTTTCCTTTGCTAGCACTGTTGACAATGCAGGATGCTGGTGGACAGGGTGCAGGACTCAAAGGGTTCATAATATCAATCACAAGGGCTGAAGTCAGAGGTACCAGCCTGCAGGCGCCTTCTGACAAACCATGGTACCATGCAATTATAATGCAAATGTCTACACGGTCAGTCATCTACATCAGAAGAGAGTGGCATTTCCCTTGAGGTCCCTTCAGGGTGGACAAGCAGCAGGTCCTCTACCTCAACAGAATCAAGTGACAGGAGATATGTTTCAGTCTCAGTTTCGGTTTCAGTTTCTCAAGACGACGTCTCCACGCTCGGAACGAATTCCATATGCATAAAACGTTACAGGTGCCATGTGTATGGAACAGGAGACATGGCTGACTACAACTCCTTGAACTAACAAATTCCTTGGCAATCAGTAAGGAAAAGGGCCACATTCATCACCGGATGTGACCGGACCAAACAGACAGCAAACAAAAGAAGTAGAAGAAGCTTGAAGAAGAAAACCAGTCACAAAACTAAGCAACTGAATGGCCAGGTCATGACAAAGGCAGATAACAGTATCAATTATAAGTCAAAAGTGATGACATCTTTAAAAATAGGTTCAGTTCATTCATGACTCACTTGTCCCAGGTCCTTGTCAGTATAAGGCACTGGGCAAAATAATGGTACAACACAGCAGTTCGGCATCTTTTTAGGTCAAGTGGAACAGATGACAAATCTTTTCACTGTTCAGAGCCTTTGAGGTTTTCTTTCTTTCTTTTTTTTTTCTTTTTTTTCTCATTTTTTATTTTCTGCAGTCTTTTTTATTATCTGTCTTCTACACACACACACACAACCTCACCACACCAACCAAGCACATGCATATGTGAGCCAACACACTCACACATGCACAAAACCTATAATATACAGACACAAACACACAGACAAGCACAGAACATGTTTTATTGTCGGTAAGTCTGTTCCTCTTTCATTAGAAATCTTTTTACCAGTGGAAAAAAAGATGAAATAATAATAATTATTGTTAGCGCTATTTGTATAGCTTGAATAGTCCATGTCAGAATATGTTAGTTGTACTTTCACATACACATAGACAACCACAGCCACACACCCCCAAACACACAGATGCGTGCACGAGCACGCGCACACACACACACACACACACACACACACACACACACACACAAATACACCACACACACACACACTAAACAAACAACAAAAATGCACACACATAACACACACACACACACACTAAACAAACAAAAATGCACACACATACACACACACACACACACACACACACGCGCGCGCGCGTGCACACGCACACACACACACACACACACACAGAGCAAAAACCTGAAATGCATTTCAAAGAAAATAACGTCAATATTAAAACAGATCTTGCTGATATACGGTCATGTCTGTGCATTACTTCAATGTTTGCTGAATTTGTGTTTGAATCAAACTCTCTTGACTATATAAGTACCATTAGCTTTTAATGTTTTATGTGTAAACCTGCCATCTCATTTCTTTTTTTTTTTTTTTATTATTATTTACTTATTTGTTTATTATGTGCCTTTTCTAAGACCAGTTCATACCATATTCTCTCTCTCTCCATCTCTCTCTATCTGTTCTATCTCCTATGCATTCTTCTATTTTCAAATCAAGATTAACCCTTTGACTCCCACACTCTTGTCTACCAGCATCCTGTGTTGTCAACCATGCAAGCAGAGCAAAATCTTAACCTTTTGACTCCCTCACCCTACTGAGGGAGTCAAAGAATAAAGTTTTTGCAGTTGGTGGATATGGTGCAGGAGCCAAAGGGTTAATTTTACTTGGAACTACAATCCCTGGCAGTCATTCTCAAATTTTATGAGGAAGAAATAAACTTATTATCTTCCAATGACCAAACCACCGCCACCAACAACAACAAAACAGAAAACAACCCCCCCCCCCCCCCTGAAAAAAACAACAACATTAAAACACACACACACACACACACACACACACACACACACACACACACACACACACACACACACACACACACACACTAATGAATCTGTGACAGTAAAACGACTAAAAGATTAAATGCTTGTGACATTAAAACATTAAACATTAAGAACATTCATTTCATACAATTTGTATCTAAAATATGTTATTATCATTCTAAAATCATACATATAAACATGCATACATGATAACTTACATACACACACACACACACACACACACAACACACACACACACACACACACACACACAAAAAGCAAGCAGGAAATCATGTGCATATTTTTTAGTACACATGAACAAACACACATACAGCCGCACAAAAATTGCATATTTTCAGTACACATGAACAAACACACACACAGCTGCACAAAAATTGTCTTCCTTCTTCCATCTAATATTTGTAGTATTAATGAATAGAGGTTACATCATAGATGGGGTGATAAGCAACACAAAAGTATACACAGTATATTACACACACACAGGCACAAATACATGTCCATAAACGCGCGTGCGCACGCACACACACACACACACACACACACACACACACACACACACACACACACACACACTGATACAAATACACACATTCTATGCACACAGGCACACAAATGCACCTGCACACTCACTCTTACATGAATGGACATATGCGCTTGACCACACACATACATATGTACACACACACACAGAGGCGAAGAGAGAAAACCATTATATAGGAGAAGAATTAATTAGTTGCCTTATGGTAGCAAAAATAATCGTTGGAAGTAGTACTAAATAGAAACCTAGTTTCAGTTTATCTTTGTCAAATGACTTCTTCGCGCACGGAACAAATTCCACACCATGGCCATTCCACTGATCGGTCTAATTATTACCCTAATACCATGTGATGGAGAAGATTCAAAATGATTATTATTTCACAAACCGAACTGCTGAACGATGTCGAAGTCAACAGAAATGCATAAAAACAATTATCCATGTAAGTAAAAATCCAGGTGCACGTTTCCCACAGATTATTTTCGACAACTTAAGAGCAGGGGTCTACTTTAAGTTAAACCGAAAGGCGTGATGACATAGGGGAAACCCCTCGATACGTCAATGAAAGTGTGTAAGCGTCTTCACGACTTGGGACTGTCGCGGTAACACAAATCACAACTTTCATTGGTTCGCGGCCAGACAGAGCCTTCCGCTTCAGCCAATCAACAACCACAGCCTTTTCCCCCAACATCGCAACCCTGCGACCAATGTATTCATAAGCCCGACAGACATTCGCCAGACACTGTGCTGCTTCAATGACCTTCCGCACTATGAAATGAAATTCGGGCAATTCTTGATGAAAACGAATGGTTTTAGAGAAGCAGAAGTCATACACGGCACATATACTATCGTCACATGTCTATGGATATCTATCACAACGTGTTTATGACCAAACATATTGTGAAACAGGTATGTCTGCAAGGGAGAGGAAAATTCAAAGATGGCGGCTGGTCTTTGTTTGTTGTGTTCGTGGGTAAAATGCTTTGTAATCGAGAGTGCTCAAGCTGTTATAGTGAGTTTGAACTGGCACGATATGGATCAATTCATGACTTACCAGGAGCCTGAGCCGGTATATGTGATGATCTAGTGTAAGATTTTTTTGTCCGTTTTCTTTGCTGGCGACGTGTTCTCAACGCAGACGGCTGTAATACGTCGGTTTTCATTGGGCAAATATCATTTCAAGGCCGTGGGATTCCTTGACGAAAATAGTTCCGAAGAGGGGAGAGAGGGGAAAAAAACAGTCGTCTGCCAAACAGTGTAATGACGACTCGCAGTGTTCTTATTTGTGGATGAGATCGCACACGGGTTTCATACAAAGTGCATAAGTCAAGTGTTAAGAAAGACGCTGTTAAATCGTTAATATCGATGCATAAAATGTGATGCACGATGTAGGTTAGCGTCAGTGCTTGAAGTGAAAAGTTGACGACGAACGTAATCGTAATGGATCACATTCCCAGTTTTCCATGCTTCAGTCGCCATCTGGTAGGCAAATCTCAGCTGTCCAGACGTTAATGATATATTTACAGCATGTTTTTTCACCGCAAGCGTTGTGTGTATTTCAGGGATGGATTATAGTGTGATGATGAACAGACTTTGGGCTTGTAGGGGAAAATGTGTGCGGGGATTGCAATAGTATAGATCTACTGCAAAGGCAACCAATGATTTTCATTTTTCTTTGGGGAGGGGTGGAATTCTGCGATGTTTCAAACGGAGACATGTAACAGGTTAGCCGCCCCAGAGTATACAATTTTGAATATTATAGGGGCATAGGCCCACTGGTTGTAGGATTGTTCAAAGATTGAGCTGTAAAAATGTTGAAGTGAGAGAGCATGCACTCATACAGACTTGCATGTGTTTATTATTTATACATGCATGCATGCACACACACACACACACACATACACACATACACACACACACACACACACACACACACACACACACAACACACACACACACAACATGTTCACACACACTCGCACACATATATTTAGCATCATGACTTACTGTGTTGTAATTATGAATATCAACTGTCCCTTTGCCTTATTTAGTTATTACCAATTTAAAAATCTCAGGAGACAAATCATCCCAGTTGAGATGTTTATATTTGATTATATTGGTCATTATCTTCAGTGACTTGATTGTTTAGAATTGTAAAAGATGAAAAGAATCATATTACAGCTTGCAAGTTTATTGTCCAGTTAATGTTGTCCTTTTCCTCATGTACCATTGCTTGATCATTTGATGCATTTATCACAAAATATGCAGGTTTGATTAAGCCTTTTTCCTGGTTGGCTTTTTTTTAACCTAATACCCTAACATCAGATATCGCAGTACAAACTTGATCAGTTTTACTTATTTTAAACTATGTTTACAATAGCAATTGTGCTTACATATTCACACAAACGGGTTAACACTTTGTTTAGAAATTATTTCATGATTGCCTATAAATTTAATGGGCGTGTGCAGAATTATTTAGAAAATTAAATTAAGAATGGGTGTGTGTGGAATTTGAAAGCAAGGACTGGTGGGGAAAAGGAGCTGAAGGAATACTAACCCTTCCTCAACCCACCTTACCCCCCCCACCACACACACACACACACCCTGCCTCCATGCACTCACATTGTAAAAGTAATTGTGCATATGTATACATTCTCCTTTTTTACTGTCTCTCAGTTCTGCACTTTGCAATTTATATACACTTGCTGTTGCACGCACACACAGATGCGCACTCATTTTACAGATTTATATGTATGGTGCACACACGTGCATAAACACACCCATACATATGCATGCAAACACAGACTCCTATGTATGTGATATATGTGTGTAGTCAGTCGACTGAGTGTATGCTTACATGATATACTTCTGCACATGACAAATTTGCAGAACTTTTGCATGCTACACACACACACACACACACACACACAAAACACACACACACCACACACACACACACACACACACACACACACACACACACACACACACACACACACACAAGACACACACACACACACACACTGTAGTGTATGACAAGAGATTAAAAACTATGAATTTACTAAATATTACTATTCTTAGTATTAGCATGCACAAACATGCTCATGCACCCAGATAAGCTCAGACAAAAGATGAGATATGTGTTTGTGTCACTAGTCATTTAGTAACAATAAGACTGTCAGGACTACAATATGAATATCAAATTTCTGAACAGGCACAACATCTGTTCAGCACAATTTATAACCAGGTCAATATAAAAAAAATAATAGGGAAAAACAAAAGATAATGCGTGTTTTTAAGGTTGACACATTTTCAGTTATCTAGAAAACAATGCCACAGCAAGAATGTATCCTGGGTTTGTGTTTAAACTTTGGTAGTATTATATTTATAGGTAGACAGTTAAATTAATATAATCTGTTTCATGCAGTTCTCTGGATTACAGATTTGTCTTACTAGCAAAGAGAAGAGTCGCAGTACAATTGTAGCTTGGTTCAAACTGCATGTTGTTGAGAAAGAACCAAGTGTAGGGATGTACCAGTGCTGTTTTTTCCCAGAAGGTTTTGTGAAATGGATAGTTTTGAAATTATTTAGGTGTACTTTATTATTCTAAATCATTTTTGTATTTGATATTCTCCAAATTTGGATTGGTACACATGCTGTTTGGTGTGGCATGAAGAACTCCAGCTGTTAGGTGTGTTGTCCTCATTCCACTATCTATGTTGTTGTACAGTCTGTATCTTCGGCAGGCGCGCATGCTGAGTGTTTTTATGTTTCCATTAACCACCAGACACTGACATGTCTTACAGGACATTTGATCTTCTGCATGCAAATCATTTAGGAACAGGGTTTAGACTGGACTCTAGGCACTGGTCTGTATACATACATGTTGTTGTAAATCAGAAAATTCTCTATTGTTTATCCACCGGGCAGGATTGAACCCAGGACTTTCTGGTTGAAAGTCCATTTTACCCCTTAACTGCAATGCATGTTTGATTTTTTTTTTCCTTTACATACCACATGTATTGTGAGACTAGAGGCAGCTGTTTTCTGCTTCTGATGAAGTATCCCCATGAATGTTTCAGACTCAGAACTATGTCCTCACTCAATGAACATGACCAGCAGTTGTTACAAACCTTGTTGAATCAAGCCGAGGCTGTTGCACCGCCATCAGACAAACCACAGTCGGATCACAACAGTTCTCTAGGTAAGCTTTAACTTTGGTTGGTAGTTGTACTGCATGTGTTTTTACTAAGTTATTTTCAGTCATTGGTAACCATATTTCGTGCTTTGTTCTGTCCTCATCATCATCATCATCATCATGATCAGGTGCCTTGCCGCATGGCGTTGGTGATCATGCACTTCCATTTGTCTCTATCTCTTGTTGCCCCAAGCATCTCCTCCACCCTCCTTGTCTTCAGCCACTCCGCAAGTCCGTCTAGCATTTTCTCCCTGGGCCTACCTGGTGCTCTCTTTCCCTCCAGCTTTCCCGTTGTGACCAGGTGCTCCAAATCCCCCTTCCTCATAAAATGGCCTATAAATGTTGCCTGTCTTTTCCTAATCTTCCTTATGAGTGATCTACTTGTGTCTGCCTCCATCAAGACTGTCTCGTTTGTTTTCTTTGCTGTCCTCACCCCTTCAAAGAATGTTCTTTTCTTTTCCATTACATCATACAATATTTATTGTAATTTTTATTCCAGAAGGAAATCATAATACTTAAAATTACAAGTGAGTTATTGCTGTTTTTGGTCTATTTTTTTTATTTATTATTCATTTTTGAAACTAATTTGACTAAGGGATATTAAGAATTGAATTAGGAAAAAGGTTATTATGACTTGATGCATGCAGCATGCTCAGTATTATCTGATATGTAATGATTGTTACAAAGATTTCTTCAAATCTGAATACCATCTGATCTCTGTTTTATAATGAAGTGGCAAGGAATTTATTCACGACATTCACATGGATCATTTTTTCATTTCCAGTTTCAGATTGTTCAAGAAGATTGAAGAGTCAGCAATTATTAAGAAAAAAACGGCACAGCACAAGCGCTGTTAAAAGGAAAGGGACAGTGAATATGCCAAAGGATGTACACCTGTACACAAGGCATAAAAAATGTCTAAATGCACAGGAGTCACTTGAAAGAAGAGGGATATGGGCCACAGAGGGATTGTTCATACAGTCTCCTCAATTTCAACAAAGTTCTTTACCCAGATCCTACTCTCAGCTATGTCCGGTATATCGGCATGATGCTTTTCAGTTCCACACACTATCAAAGTCACAGTCATGCAAAATGTATACTAGAGGTAAGAGATGTAACTTTCATAGTAGTAGTGGACTAAGGGCTCCTCTTGTTTTCGAACCAAAGGAGATACCTGGTTGTTTTTAGATACCAGAAAAACTTGAAAATAGAATCAGAATGCGAATTTTATACATTCAGATGAGATACGCGTTCTGATTCTATTTTTGTGTTTTTTAGATCCTGTTTACTTGAACGCAGGTTATTGCACTTGTTTTGAATTGTTTTTACAAGTTAAGGGTTCCTATTTCCTGTCATGCTCTATTTTCATCAGCAGACTCTTTCTGTCCCTCACAGTCACACACACTTACATTTTACAAGGAAGTGATTAAAATTATGAAAGGGAAAAAAAATGATGCAGGATGATGATGAAAGTAATTTGCAAAACAACAAAAGACCAGTTGGACTAAAATTTACTTTGGCTATGTAAGCAAAAAGATAATGATTATTTAAATATATATTAATCTAAAGAATTCTCTCTAACTTACACAGAGAATCCATGTAAACTTTGAGATCAGTCATATACCTTTTACATCTTTATGTTATCACTAGATCTGCCACTGTTTACCTACTTCACCCTAATGGAAATCTCCAGAAGAAAGTTTGACCACCTTTGTTGTAACAATGGCTTATTTGGCTGAATATTTTTGGTCTCATCTTAACGAGAATTTGACTTTTTTCAGGGCAACATGTCAGACTAATGAAAATATCTGCGGGCTGGTAGATCTTAAAATCCTCTAGCCTGGCTGGTTTGTAGAAAATTTTGATCTTCTTGAGGCCTGGTACTGGATTGGTAGAAACAGGTTTTAGTGCATCAACAGACAGTTCAGGGTTCTTGTGATATCTGTCATTTAACTGCTGCATTATATAGTGATACAGTATATGTGGTTTGTGAGTTTAGTGCCTAGCAATAAGATGCTTACATAAGCTAAGTGGATGAAATTGTGATAGTAATGAGCGCACTATTATAATTTATATTCTCAAGTTTTAGTCATAGTCTGTATCTGTATGTGGGTTTCAGATTTTGCAAACACTGGCAATGACTTGCACAATTTCTGGGATAATTTCATTGGCGATGGAACAGAAGCCATGCAGTTTGACCAGCAGACCTCAGCCCCGACCTTTGTTGGGCAGCAGAACAGCCAGCAGCTGCAGCATACACCAGACACTTGTCCTTCAGGGGCCTCGGGATCCACCTTTCAGGGTCAGGGGTCATCAGGATTCACCAGTCCACAATCGGGATTTTCAGGGGTGGCCACAGGACAGTCATCTGTGGGAGGATATCAGGACCAGGGACACAGTTTCCAACAGGTTCAGCCCAGCCAGACGCAGTCGACCCAGATGAATGTGAGCACCCCTGAAGGTTACCAGAACCAGTCCTCTGGCTTTCACCAACAGTTTCCTGTGGCTGGTGCCATGGGTCAGACTGGACAGTTGGAAAAAGCTAGCTCCATGTCATCAGGCTTTCCCAGCCAGCCGCAGGGCTTCCCCCAGCAGTATTCCATGGACACAACAGCCACTGGGGCTCAGAGTGAAGTGAGCAGACCTTTTCAGACTCAGGGGGCCTCCTTCCAGCCTCAGACACACACTCAGTTCACCGACTCATCCAGACAGTTATCTGCCCAGCAGCAGCAGCAGCATGTGAACCAAACAGATGGTGTGTATATGAGCAGTTTGCCCAAAAGTGGTGAAGACCAGGTTAGTATTTCAGCTGCAGCTTATCAGAATCAAAACTCAGACAGTCAGCAGCAGCAGACCTTTCTCAGTGAGTACAGCACAAACAGTGGCACAAACAATAGTTCTTTACAAGCTGTGGTACAGGCAACAGGGTTCCAGCAGCAGTATGGGAGTGGGGGACAGTCCCAGCCATCCCAGGAGAGAAGAGACTCCAACCAGCAGCAACCCGTAGAGGACTTCAGCAGTCAGGTTGCTAGTTTCCAACAGCAACAGGCAGGGCAGCAACAGGCCTTGTTTCAACAGGGCACCCAGATCACTGCCAGCAACTCTGGCGAACAGAGTTTCCAGAACAGTCCGGCTGACGGAACTTCCATGTGCTTCACAGATGGCATGTCTGCTTATCCACAGCAGACTGGCCAGGGGGAGCAACAGGGGACCCTGTCATCTACGACTGCAGTGGACAGCCCAGATAGTCTACAGGCAGGCACAGCAGGAAGAGTGCAGCAAATGCAGTACCAGAGCCCCACCCCACCCACCGCCCAGACAGACAAAGGTGGTGCTGGGGCTTTTCAGGGTCAGGTGTCTCACTATCCCAAGCAGCAGACGTTCCACAGTCCTGCTGGCAGCCCGGGACAGCCTGTGGCTAGTCCCCCCAGCTTTCCCCAACCTTCTCCTGACTATGACACTCATCATAACTGCACTCCACCTGCTCCAGCCTCGGTTCAGGGGGATCAGGCAGTTGGACTGAGCTATGGAGGACAGAACTGTGGCTATCCCAAACAGCTGTCCTTTAATACCAGTCCTGCTGCCAGCCCTGACCAGGGAGGTCAGGTGGAGGGGTCAGTTCCCAGCAGTCCAGCCAACAGTTACAGTCAGCATCAGTCTCCCGCTTTCTCCATCCAATCCCCATTCCCTGCCACCGGTCAGCCACAAAATCCAGGGGATCAGAAGACAGGGGGCAACTTCTCTCCACATACACCCAGCTATTCACAGGCTTTGACAGTTCAAGGGGACCAGAATGTTGTGAACAGTTTCCAGGCAGGTGCAGTGTATTCTCCTAGTAACACTGGCCGAGATGATCCCAAAGGTGCAGTCGGTTTTCAGACACAAGAAGCTTTGCACTCACATTGTTCATTACAGAGTGATTCATCAGTACACACTGAAAGTAATAATTTCCAGCAACCAGTGTTCCAAACTCCAACTCCTCCCACTGCACAAAGTAATGTTGCAGCCCAGCCAATGCAAGAAGGGTCTGGGCCTAGTAGCATAGAAGCGGAAGCCATAGCATTTCTGGTACAAGAGAGCTTACATTCTGTAAACCAGCAGAGCCAGTCGCTTGAAAGCAATTCATCATCTATAACATACCAGCACCAGCCAATTTCTGCACCTCAGACGACCATTACTGCTCAGAGGGACCAACCAATGGAAACCCAGCAATCTCCCTACATGGTAGGAAGTGGGTCCAACGCTGGTGCTTTCCCTGGCCAGACACCAGCTTCTGCTCCACCGCCAGTGTTTCAAGAGACCGTGACTTCGGTCAGCCAGAACAATCAGGCAGGAACAAGTTTCTTGAACCAGGCACTGTCTTTCCCAGCACAACCTAGTGGCTTTCAAGCCTCCTCTGCTCAACCAGTACGCCCCATGTCCATGTCTATGGAAAGTCTTGTGTCAGGAGGAAGTGGGCAGAATGAATTTGCCAACAATTCCATGACCACTAACAGTTTTCCTGATCCAGCTTCAAGAGCTTTCAGTGGTCAGACAATCCTTTCTTCCGGACCATCTGCAAGCATGGCGTTTTCCCAGACAACTTCTGTGGCCAGTGAGGCTCAATGTGTGACCAGTGTTGGAGAGAGTAATCAGTTTAACCAACTTCCTAGTAGCTCCTCCGACTTCAACCAGTTTGCTGGTAGTGTCGCCCCCTCATTTGGTCGTGATAGTGTTCAGCTTCAAGTGCAACAGCAGCAGGTGCAGCAGCAGCAGCAGATACAACAGCAAAAGGTCCATCAACAACCAGTACAGCAACAAGTGCAGCAGCAGCCAACTCAGCAACAGCATTTTTCAGCTGGTGTGAACCAGCAGAGTGTGCAACAGACAGCCTTCAGCAATCAGCCTCAAACAGGGGGAGTATCATTAGTACGAAAGAACAGTACTCATAATCTGTCCTCTATGGTGAACGAGGGACTACAGATATCACCGTTTCAAGCCATCAGTTCTTGTGGCCCAGCCTCTCTGGCTCATCAGACACCGCCTGTGACTGTGTTTGGAAGTCAGCAGTTTGGCGTGGGACAACTACAAGGTCAGCAGTTGGTGGCAGAAGCTGGCACACAGCATGGACTGCAAACTTTATCAGATGCTGCTGCATCTTTACAACGATGCTCTGTTCCTAACCAGTTGCCATTTGCCCCACAGGCCACGTCCACTCCTGCTCAAAGTTCAGCTGTGTGTCCTGTGACCCATAACAGTATTAGTGGAGCCAAGTCTCCTGTCGCTTCCCTTCAGGACTCCAATCAGACCAACACAGCCCTCCAGATGCTGACGTCTGTGCTCCAACAGATTCAGTCCATTTTACCCAAAGCTCAAACTGAAATACAACAGTCGATCCATGCCAGTCAATCAGCCAGAAATGATAATCCGGAAGTTGTCTCCCAGATTCTGCAGCATCACAACAATGCCGCTCAAATTTCGCAACTACTTCAGCAGCAGCTGCTAAGTGCACAGTCACAAGAGGCCCTCAACCAAGGTTCTCAGCAGGCTTACCAGCCAGTGAAACAACCAGTCAGTGCATCCGCAGTGGAGCAACCGAATTTTCTAATGCAACAGTCAAACCAACAACAACCATTTGTTCCCAAACTAGAAACACAGCAACAACACCAGCAGAAGCAAGAGCCAATATCTTCACAAGTCCCATCCTCTATGGTGACCAGCTTGGCTGGCAGTTTGGGCAGCCATGGTATAACCATTGGAAGTGATGGTCAGCTTAGGATTGGCAACCAGTCTATCAAACTACAGTTAGATTCCAGTTCAGGACCTGCATCTGTCAGTCTGGTTCCTGCCTCAGCCCCTGTCACCACCAGTGAAGCTACTGTCTCTATGGCAGGTAAGTACACAAAATGTTCCATAATTTCTTGTCTTCTAGTTCTACAAGTAAATCAGTCCACTATAGCCTTCCAGCTGATTATCAGTCTGATGTGTGGCATAGCTCAGAACTTTATTATTGCAATGAACATGTTCTTGTAATTTTTAAGTCTTATGTATGTGATACTGATAGAATTTTGTTATGGCTCATAGCACTCCAAACTCAAAAGCTCAAAATGAAAGATTTTATCATGTCATTTGTATCGCATGATTTTAGAAATGTTTATGTACATTCAAGGAAGACATGTATCATTTTATTGTATTGTGTGTGTGTGTGTGTGTGTGTGTGTGTGTGTGTGTGTGTGTGTGTGTGTGTGTGTGTGTGAATATATATATCCTACCTAAACAAAATAGTTTCTTGTTTAGGATGTCCCGGTAGTACTTACAGGTATCCAGGTGAACTGCTAGCACTAACAGCCTGGAATTTCTGAACGACTGTCTTGATACAGATTGAAAGCGGTTGTGAGTTTTGTCTTTGTTTAGGTCCTGATAGCTCAGTTGGTTAGAATGCCATGCCGATAGTGCAGGGGTCATGGTTTCCATCTTCAGGTTGGCTACATGTTATGCAGGTGGCTCACTTGTAATAGAGCCATGGACTTAAGGTCTTGTGTCTCAAGTTCAGTCCTCATCGCAGCATAAAAGTTGTTTCTTCACTGCCCTTCTTAATGCTGCGGTCATTCTGGTGGTGTCAAGAGTTTGATAGCTCCTGTCCTCCTACCCCTGCCTACCCATCCCTGATCTTGCCAGCACATAGGTTTTTGAGCAGGATCAAGGAGTTTGTCAGATAATTGTTGGCAGATTTGGGTGGAGTGATGGAATTGTGTGAGTATGATGAATCTCTCTTGAACAAACTCCACGCTCCAGATTAAGTCAGAACTGTAGAATGGTCTGCAGATTAAAAAAAATGCATGGACCAGTGTTTAGGCCAAGAAAAATTCTAAAATTTGATCAATGGTTTATTTGGTTCTGGTCAAAGCATATGACTGAACATGTGCGCTGCTTTTATCTATTGTGGAAAAGTTCCTTTCCTTCACATCTTATTATGTGTTATACTAGATACCCAGGAATGTTATTGTCACCAGTGGGTAAACTCATGCCATAATGCATGCGTAGTTTATAAATGGGATCCCTGCCAGTGAACATAGTTTTAGTTCTTTTCCAACAAATAATATTATGTTCATGGTTTCTGTGTTCAGGGTTGACTCCTTCACAGTCAGCTGCAGTAGGAGGACTGCCAGTGGATTTACAGAGCATGCAGTTCAACAGTTTCAGTTCTGCTGCTGCATCCTCAGTGTCGGGGGGTAACCTGACCCACACTATAAACACTGCCCCCACCACTGTCCCCAGCACTGGTTCCAGCATCTCTCAGAATACCACTGTCATGCCTACCTCTTCTTTCACACAGCCTCTGTCTGTGGCCGGGGTGGGTATGGGTCTGTCAACACCCAACACGTCATCAGACACAGTTCCCACAGAGGAATGCGCATTCCCTGTCCCTTCATCACAGCCTCAAGCTGCACAGAACGCCGTGGTTACTTCCACAAGCACAGTCAACACCCCACCTATTGCTAACATTTTTTACCCCATTAGCTCCGCTAGTCGTCTGGAAAACAGGATGGAGACCTCGGCCAGCAGCATGTCAACTCCGGTCCCGGTAGGCAACTTCTTGAATGTCACAACCGGCTGTGCCAGCGTGCTCTTGAATGCTTTCAGCTTAGCTGTGGCCAATGGGAAGCAGGATGCTCCAGGATTTAAAATGGGGGGGTTTACTGTTCCAGAGGTGTCCACAAATGACAATGTTTTCAGTACCTTTGCTCGTCAGAATCAGGACATCACGGCCGACATGGATGTTGCTGAGACTATGGAGGGCACAAACCGTCATGTCAGAATGGATACTGATAAACCTTTAGGAAACCTCACACCCAGACTGTCTTCCAGGAAAACTTCCATTGATGAGGAGCTGGAAAATAAAGACGACAACACTCCCAACTCTGTACTTCGCAGGATACTGACCATGAAGGATGAAGATGGTAATGCTTCTAGTTCCAAAGCTGGCTCTCCTACCCCTGGAAACTCGCCTGTGGAACCTCTGGAATTGTTTGTGGATGGTAACACCCAGGCCACATTGATAGAAAAATCTGAAAAGTTGAGACTGAGCTCTGAAGTACAACAGGATGATGAGATGCATCAGTCAGAGTTCTGGACCTCTGTTCCTTCTTTTGTTAGTGCCTCAGTGGAGGACTTTGTTCCCAGCAAGGTGCATCGTGGGGCTGATGATCTGGATGCCTCCAGTAAACACATTAGTGTGCCATCAGCAGAGAAACTGTTTGACGCTGGTGGTGCCACATCCAACTCGGCATTTGTCTTCACCAAGTTTGGGGCTGAGGAGCCAGGAGTCCGTGCCTTTGGCAGTGCAGCATCTGATGCTGTCACCACTGCAGGCACCCCAAATGTTACAGAAGAAAGGTAAATTGCTGAATTCAGGAGTATCTCATACAAAGTTGCACCAGTCAAAATGATTGTAAGTGTTTAAATACTATAAGGCATGTTTTATATTATCCAGGCAGCTATTTACAAAAATTCTTTCCTTTCTTTTCCACTAAAATATATTTTCTGAAGTCGCTACATAGTTTTGAAATTTGCAGAGTCAGCTGAAAATTGCTCCTTTGACTCTTTCACTTAATGAAGAAGAGTAGGGAAAAAACTAGTTGATCTGGCAAGGGAGTCAGAGAGTTAATTTTTTTTTTTCAATTCTTTGCTTTGCTAGCATGGCTGACAATGCAGGATGCTGGTGGACACTGTGCTGGAGTCTAAGGTTAAAGTAAATTGCTCAAGAGACTGAGGAAGCTGTAGGAGATAGAATTCATCCAGATGTCATACACAATACAGACCTCTTTGAGTTACGGTTGTTATAAACTGATGAAAGTTGTAACACTAACTCAGTTGAGTTATGATTAAGTTGCTCTTGATACTGAGTTACAGCATGTAAAAAACAGTTGAATTACAATCATCAGACATGAACTGCAACTCTCAACCTTCACCATCCTGTCTCTGTTGTCAAGGGGACCAGACAGCTGAACACATTGCAGCTGGCAGTAGTAGCTGACTTCAACTCCACTGACCACCCAGTTCCATGTCTGTAGTGCCACTATGACAATTAGTTAATTTGTCAATAAATGGTGAAATCCATGGTAGCCAGCAGAAACGAAGAAGAAAAAATTCAGCTCTGTATTCATTGCTTGATGTGGCCTGACCATGTACTGATGTAGATATAGGCTAAGCTAGCATTTTTTACACAAACTTTTGAAAAATAGTTTGCAGTGTGATGAACCACATTTTATTTTTACTCAGTCTTACTTCAGTTTCATAAGTTCTCACACTTGGTATTTGATCAGCTGCCTGTTACCCATTGTACTTTGTTGTTACAATTTTTATTTTGTCCTCTTATTCACATCTTTTTGATTTTTTTGTAGAATTGACAAAATGAACAAGAGCAGAGCTAAGGATGATTCAACTTCAACTCTCCATAATGACGATAATTAATTTATTCGATTTATTTACAATAGTGGGGGTATTATAAAATTGATTTGTAATGAAGTGGGTTACTGTTATTTAGTGTTAACAGTGTTGTCATAGAAATAGAACTTTTTCTTCAGGATGTCGGGTATTGTGTCTGCGGTGAAGTCCGTAGAACCGTTGAAACTGGGACACGTGCCTACAGCATCATCGACACGACCCAGCACACGCCGACAGAAAGACCCAGGCCTGTCATACCAGTTCCCCAGTAAGGTGGGGGATTGTGAGCTGCGCATTTTAGCTCAGCCAGAAGAGCAGCACCGAGCTCGCTACCTGACTGAAGGCAGTCGGGGGGCTGTCAAAGACAGAAATCAGCAGGGCTACCCTCACATCAAGGTAAGCAATGTTATTAAGGACACACATCATTTGTTTTCCTATGTGTTATACTAAATTTCAGCTTGATGGGGGAAAGATAGTTTCTTTGTATTAAGACTTTAGTGATTAGAAAAAAGAATGTTTTAACACATTTCTGACTAGGCAGTATTGCAGAGGGTGTGACCCCTGACCAAATGGTTGTAACTTGCAGTCAACACTGTAGGTAGCTTCATGTTATATGTTAGTTTCTGAACTGATTTGCTTAGAACTATGAAACTATGTAAAATTGTATTGAAAAAAACAAAAACAACAACAACGAAAAAAAACGTGATTGCTGTATTATTGTGTAATTGTGGATTGATTGCAGAACACTATCTTTGGATATTTGATTCGACCACTCCTAGGTATAAGCCCTTACTGGCCTTATGAATGTTTTGATTGTTTTTTCTTATGGTGTTCACAAAGTGAATGATCATCATCACTATCATCATTGTCACAACTTTTGAAAACATTTTCATTGGAATCATTACCAAATCACTGTCATTGCTCGAATCTCCATCATCTGCAGCTCTATGTTCGTTCATGAAGGTTTCCTCAAAGTACATGTTGAGCAGTATAAAAAAAAAAAAAAGCTTTGTTTTACCATGATTTGGAATGACCAAAAAAATTTTACATTTACAGGAAGTTCAGAAAGTAGTTTCCCTTTGTTACTCTTATGTGGCTAAGTCCTAACTTCATCTGTTGTCCTGGCAACAATCAAAGCCGAAAGTGGTAATCACTATCCACAAGTGATTGCTGGTGGTCTATAGGCAGAATTAGAAATATGCTAGAAAAAGTACACGCTTATACATTTTTATGTTTCAAACATGTATTGACTATTTTTCGTAAGTAAATCTTGTCTTCATGTAATAACAATCACAGGTTTAGGAATCAGTCTATGTAGACTGAATTAGATAGGTTGTCGTTGTGTTGTTTGTTTATTTATGTATGTATTTATTAATTTAATTTCAGCTGATTGGTTACAATGAACCAGCCACTTTGCAAGTGTTCATCGGCAGTGAGGCTGGCCGTGTTAAACCTCACGGTTTTTACCAGGCCTGTAGAGTGTGTGGCAAGAATTCTACACACTGTAATGAGCGTGAAATCGACGGCACCACTGTCATCGAAATTGAAATCTCGCCCATAAACGATATGCAAGTCTAGTAAGTTGTCCACTACTTTTGCTCCTCCTGTCTAAATCTCCGCCATAAACAGCATCAAGTCTAGTCAGTTGCATCTGTTCTGTTATTTTGGTCTGTTTCTGTCTCAGTTCTGTCTTTCTCTGTCATTTTCTCTGTCCTTGTTTTTCATCATGGTCCTAGTCTTTTACTATATCATCCTCTGTACCTGTCATGGTGTAGGCTTTGCATTATTTGAAGGAAAAAAACTTAGTGAGAACTAATGAAGTGATACTATTCAAATATATTCAGTAATGTGGGTTTTATAAGTTGATATATGTGGGAGATATGAGGAAGGGGACTGGGAGGTGGGGGGAAGGGGGACAGCAAGATATGTCAGTTTCTATTGTAGATGAGGGATTGTCTCGATTTAATCATTTGTAGTGACAAGTATGCTTATTTTTCATCAGTCATTTAGCCTGGATAAAGTGAAAGAAAGGTTGCATCATTCTTACATTAAAGTTGCTTCACTCTTACATTAATGTAACTACATTTAATTAAATGAAATCAGTATCAGCTCAAAGTATAAATCATATTTTCAGCATGGACTGCGTGGGCATCCTGAAGCTTAGAAATGCGGATGTGGAGAAACGCATAGGGTCCAGCAAGGCCAAAGCCAAAAAGAAAAACAGCACCAAAGCACGCTTGGTTTTTCGTTGTACCCTGAGAAAGCCGGACGGGACGTACTTCACCCTGCAGACGGCTTCCACCCCTATCCTGTGCAGTAAGTGTTTGTCACCAATTTTTGG
Organism: Monoplex corrugatus; assembly: GCA_030674185.1. NCBI lineage: Eukaryota > Metazoa > Mollusca > Gastropoda > Littorinimorpha > Ranellidae > Monoplex > Monoplex corrugatus. The sequence goes on along the minus strand of JAPXFY010000020.1, from coordinate 40,680,640 downwards.
TTTTATTTTTTTTATTTTGTTGTTTTTTAAAGCCATGTTGGCAGTGAATGTGCGAACAGGTCCCTTGTCCAGTGTTGACATGTGTCAGCTGCTGTTGATGACAGGTTTTCAAAACATGTGCAAGCAAAGCATGTTGGTGATTGTACTGAATTGCCCGAACACATGGATAAGTACAGTGAATTATGGATGCATGCACTTGTACTTACTGGCTTGCATGTACATGCTGACATACACACATGCACGCACGCACACACATTCACACACACACACACTAACACTGGCATGCACGTACACTGGCGCAGATACACAGTTTTCTCTCTTCCTCTCTGTTATGTTTTTTTTTTTATTTCAGAGTCAGTCAATGCTGTCTCTGTCTCTGTGTTTCCTTTTAGTCTCTCCATGCTGTCTGTCTGTATCAGTCTCTGTACTGTCTCTCTGTCTGTGTTTCCTTTCACAGTCTGTACTGTTTCTCTGTCTGTGTTTCCTTTCACAGTCTGTACTGTCTCTCTGTCTTTTGTGTTTCCTTTTCAGTCGTTCTGTGATGTCTCCCTGTCTCTGTTTCTGTCTCTGCGTTTGCTGTCTTTCTGTCTGTTTCTCTGTCTGTGTTTACTTTAAGGGTCCTCCTGTGCTGTCTCTGTGTTTCCTTTCGGAGTCTGTGCTGTGTTTCAGTCTCTGTGTTTCCTTTTAGAGTCTGTGCCCTCTCTCTTGTCTGTGTGTTTCAGAGTCTCTCTGTGCTGTCTGTCTCTGCATTTCTTTTCAGGGTCTGTGCTGTCTCTTGTCTCTGCGTTCCCTTCCAGAGTCTTTCTGTGCTGTCTCTCAGTCTTTGTCTCTGACTTGTCTGGATTTCCTTTCAGTCTTTCCATGCTGTCTCTGCCTCTGTTTCTCAGGTTTCTGTGTTTCCTTTCAGTATGTTGTCTCTCTGTCCCTGCCTTTGTCTAAAGTTGTGTTTCCTTTTACTGTTTCAGTCTGTCTGTGTCTCTGTGTTTTGGAATCTCTCCATGCTGTTTCGTCTGTCTCTGTGTTTCCTTATAGACTCTCCATGTTGCCTCATCTGCCTCTGTCTGTTTGTGGGTTTCTTTTTTATATAAAGTCTGTCTATGCTGTCTCGCTGTCTCTGTCTCTGTGTTTCCTCTCAGTCTTTGTACTCTCTGTTTCTGTCTCAGTGTTTTCTTTCAGTGTCTCTGTACTGTCTGTCTGTCTCTGTGTGTTTGTGTCTGTTTCCTTTCAGAATTTCTCCATGCTGTCTGTCTCTGTCTCAGTGTGTGTGTTTGTCTTTTACTCACTCACCCACTTGCCCTTCATGTCTTCCTTCCTCTGTGCTGAGTGGATCAGATGAATTAATCAAATGTCTTGCATTCCAGCTTGCATGATATGTATTATCATTTGAATCAGTGATGGTTTTGAATTGGAATGTGAAGGCATCCAAAACAAAAATTAACAAACAGTAGAACTGACCTATTGTTCAGATATTTTACAGTTTCAGCACATTGTTTGACTTCAGGTCATTGAAACCTCTTCCTCTGTCTTTTTCCTTGAAGTTGACCATAGTCAGATTACAAGTGATTCACACTTAAACATGTGAAGATGCATGTTAGTGAGAGGGTTTGGGTGTTCATATGTGAGAAGTGGTAGTAGGTCAGGGATGTTCAGAGGGAGGCCAAAGCATATTGTGTATGTGTGTCTGTGTGTGCGTGTGTGTGTTATCATTAATCAGGTACTTGGAGTTGTCATAATGTTTTTTATTCAGCTTGCCGGGGAAGTTGATTTTAGGTATTGCCATTATCCATTCATCCTTTTCTTTTTTTTAGTTGTGCAGTTCAAGGTCCAATAAAGACTTGTTGATTTATTGATAATGTGATAGAATTTAGTTCCATGTCATAAGAAAGTGCTGATAGCTGCAAACAGCTTGTTTTATCTTTTTATCATGATGAGTCACTTGATACCGGTGTATAAATTTTGCTGTCTTTCCAATATTGAAACAGCGATCGCTGTGACCCCCTCGATTTTATGCGGAGTTTCATTACATGTGATAGTTGTTAGTTTGTTAAAGCCTACTTTCTGTTAAAAATATTTGTGTGTGTGTGTGTACATATGAGTTGTACATATATTTATGTATTGTATCATTACGTAGCGTACATTTCCACTTCTAAATACTGAACATGTTGCATTTGTGTGGTCATTTGTGTGTGTGTGTGTGTGTGTGTGTGTGTGTGTGTGTGTGTGTGTGTGTGTGTGACCATAGAGTTTAATATATGATACATATATATGTATAGTTGGACATTATTGGTATGTTTGTATGTGCATGTTTATTGATATGTGTATTGTGATGTGTGTACATTTGTGTGTGTGTGTGTGTGTGTGTAAAGTGTTTCTCACTTCTGTGTACATTGGTTTCTGTGTTTTTAAAATGTGTAATGCGCATTGAGTACAAGTGAGTTATAGAATAGTGCTGTACAGGAATGGTATTATGTGATTTTATCGTCATTATTATCATTGTTGTTATTATTATTTAACTGTTATCATTACCTATCGGTCTTTATGACCAAAGAAACCATTAAAACTGTGTGTAGTGTATTGACTGTTTTTGCGTCTTTATGACCAAAGAAATCATTAAAACTGTAGTATATTGATGTTTATGAGTCTTTATGACCAAAGAAAGCATTAAAACTGTGTGTAGTGTACTGACCGTTTATGAGTCTTTATAACTAAAGAAACCAATAAAACAACTTTGTAGTATATTAACTGTTTATGGGATGTAGTTTGTAAGGATGGGTGGAGGGACTGGTACTTTGGGTCACAGAGTCCGTAGCTTGTCATGAAAGGGCAGTTAGGGTGAAGACTGACAGCCTGTAACATGCTGACAGCTAGTCACATCACACAAGGTTATCCCATAATGCTAAGGTCATAGGGGAGTGAGATGGTAGAGGCCTCACAGTAGGTAGTAGAGACCTTATTTGATGTGGAGACCTCTTGAGAGACGGTAGACTATGGTAGAGACCTTGCTTAATCTTATACTCATAGATCGCCATTTTACTATTTTAGCTGTTAATTTATGTTTTCATTATTTCATAACAGTATCATCGGGGATTGAGATGGTAGAGACTTCACATTCATGGGTCATCAGTCAGGTTGTAGTACCATAACAATAATTTCATAAGGGAGTGAGGTGGTAGAGACTTCGCTTCTTTTGGGTCATGAGTCAGGTTGTCCCATAGCAGTAAGGTCATAGAAGAGTGAGATGGTAGAGTCTTGTTGGTCATGAGTCAGATTTACCGTAACAATAAGGTCATAGGGGAGTGAGGTGGTAGAGACCTTGCTTCTTATGGGTCATCAGTCAGATTGTCCCATAACAGTAAGGTCATAGGAGAGTGAGGTGGTAGAGATTTTGCTTGTCATAGGTCATCATTCAGGTTGAGGTGGTAGAGATTTTTGCTTGTCATAGGTCATCATTCAGGTTGTAGTACCATAAGGTCATAGGGGTGTTAAGTGGTAGAGATCACTTGCCGTGGGTCATTGTTCTGGTTGTACCATAACATTATGGTCATAAGGGAATGAGGTGGTAGTGACCTCATTCTTTGTGGGTCATCATGTTGTCTTGTAACAATATTGTCATAGGGGAGTGAGGTGGTAGAGGCTTCGCTTCTTGTGGGTCCACTCCTTTCCCTTGCTGTTTTAAATCCCCCAGCTACAAATGAGTGTTCATGCCAGATAGGGCCAGAGTCTCCAGAGTATGTTTTACAGTTTATCCCACTCTTCAGCCGTAAAGGCCTGAGGCAGCTTTGGGAGAATAGCTTTAGGTAGCAAAGAGGTCTTCATCTTCATCATCCAGGCCACATGCATCACCATTTGAGGCTTATCCATGCATAAATGCAATTGAACACCAACAACAAAAATCAAGAACAGTCCCTCAGCATTGAAAAGATAGCCCCAGTTTATCCAGCAGCAGGAATTATTTCAGTGGAATTGAATTGAACAATTTTTGGATTTGGCAAGGTTTAGGAAACTTCTTTCTTAATATGGCAGAATCATTACAGTATTGATTACAGTTTGTGATCATCATGCATTGGGAAGGTGAGGAAAATTTAGGCATGCTGAAGATATTTTAGTTGAAATCAGTTTTGCAGCCACTCATTTTTCCACTTGCCTCTGTGTCTGATTTTTGTTTTGACTTGTGGTACAGGGTATAATGTGCGGCTACAAAGGTCTTCTGGTGTCTTGGGTATTTTCTGTCTATGGATTACAAAACTAGTTAACTTGTATGGTGGAATATCAAATATGCTTTTCCATGTGTAGCTTTAAAGCAAATATGTCTTTGTTTGATGCCTAGAAAGATCAAAATAAGTTCTTTATATAGGGAGATTTGCTTGGTGTCTGTGTGTGTGTGTGTGTGTGTGTGTGGGGTGTGTGTGTGTGTGTGTGTGTGTGTGTGAAAGGTAAAATACATAACAGAAACATGTAAATTAATAAACTTGTGTGGTTTTTGTATTTGATACTGCAGCATGTAGATCATTATGGTAAGATTTCCATAACATCTCTTGCGCTTTTAAGCCTGTTTTTTTTTTGTTATTGGTTTTTTATTTCATATTATGACATTGTTCATCACAATGTTGAAATTTATATATATATACCAAAAAAGATATAGTACTTCTTGTCCTGTTAACCTCTAAGGCATGTGTATTTTTCATCTTATACTATGACATATGTGTCATTGTGAGAAAATTTCTGCCCTCCCCCCCCCCCCCCTTTTTTTTTTTAAAAATGTTTTTTATAGACACGAAAAGTGCGACATGTCCACCTGGCGTTGAACCCTGTCTTTTGTGCATCTGATAATGTAGTTTACATCATAGCGGTTGCCCAACAGAGTGCTGACTTGAAGGTTGTGAATCTCTTTAAGTCCTGTCAAATTCATTTTGGGAACTTTCATCCCAGCCTGCTTCAAACCAGAGCAGAGCATGCTGTGGGTTCATTGGGAAGACTGGGACCACACATTCTAGTCTCATCCACTTCATAAGGGTGTCAATGAGGATGATGTTCAACCTCCTCACCAACATCACATCTGTCTGAATCTCTTGGGCGTAGGATACGCTATGAAAGTAAGCACAGAGAACAGCCTTGTCATGCAGTCTCTATCCAATTAGAACTCCATAGCATCATGATTATCATCCCCATCAGCATCATCTTCATAGCATTATGAAAAATTGTCCCAGGTTCTGTGACTGTTGATATGGCGTAAGAAATAAGAAAGGAAAAAAGAATTTTAAAAAAGTAACTTACAAACAGACTTTACATAGTCAACGTAGCTTATGAAAAAAATGTTGTACACCATGATAAATTTCTATGGCAATTCCTGTCTGTTCAAACTGTATGTTTTGTGTAGCACATAATGTAGCTTGTATGTTGTTACAATAAAACATCTACAGTAGTTGTTGTCCTTTCCAGCACAACCCATTGGACAGCCAGAGATCAGTCGGTTGAGCCTGTCTGAAATGTGTGTAAACCAGACTAATGACCTCTTTATCATTGGCAAAAACTTCCTCAAGGGCACACAGATCATGTTCCGAGAACTTGGCTCTGATGAGAAGGAAGTCAAGTGGGAGACTGAGGCTGAGATTGAAGTGGAGTACTTTCAGCAGGTTAGCGTTGAAGCCTGTTTGTGTATATGTCAGGTTTGTAGTGTGTATGTGTATCATCACTGTATGTGTGCCATTGCTTGGTTTGTACTTGTGTGTGTGTGTGTTAATTTTGTCTTGGTTTTTCATGTTCAAGTAGGAAAAAACTGTGATGTTCTCTTTTCTCATAAATGAAATAAATGGATGGTAAGGTTTTGGGTTCAGTCCTGCCTGGGTATCATGTGTAGAGGTGTTAATGCCTACACCCCCTATGTCTGTGTGTGTGCACATACAGAATACAAATATGTGTGTTGAAGATCCTGTAATTCATGTCAGTGTCCAGTGGCTTGTGGAAACATGCAAAACGCCCACATGCACACCCACCAAGATGTAATATGCAGACTGTGCAGCAACATGCCATCTGCACAGTGTGGGCAAAACAGCATGTGTACTGGTATCTGAGAAAAATCAATATTTAGAAATAAAAAAGAAACAAATGGGTCTGCAGAATTTTTTTCTCCTGGTCGGCCAGGTTTGTGGATTTAAAGTTTTGTTAGCCCACAGATATTTTCTCCACCCAACTTGGTTTTTTTTTCTTCAGAATGAGTACAATTTGCAACCATTGTTCTTATAGATTTCCTTTGCGTGCTGATGGCCGGTTTGCTTTGTGTGTAACAGTTTTGAAAAAAGTGAGCAAAATGTCTTTGTTAGAATTAAAGATGGTCTTACTTTTTTCAGGTCTTTTTTCAGATAAATGGAGATTATATTACTGTGAACAGGGTTCCCAGTTTTCCAATTTTTCTCGGAATTCCGAGAAAATCCACAGGCTGCTTTTGAGAAAAAAATGTGCTTTCCGAGAAGAAAAAAAGATTTCACTGATAATTTTTCTTCTTCTGCAAAATAGTCGGCTGTTTCTCTGTCAGTTGATCTCTCATAGCAGACGACGAAATTTTGGTAAGGGGGATAAATCTGGTATCATTTTCCGCTAAAGCCACTTCTGGTGTTTTTGTTTTTTTTGTCAGGCGTGGCCTATTTTTAGAACCGATTGCAAAACTTTTGAAGAGTATGACCATGTCTCAACCCAGTATTGTGGAGAGAGGATCTACGGCAGCAAAAACGTTTGACAAAGACTGCAAAAATAAGCAGTGTTTGGAGTGGATTTCATGAAAAATTGATGTCATGGAAATGATCACATGGCTTTCAAAAATAACAGAGGCTGGCATAGCCTACTGTGTCTTGTGCTGCTGTGAAGTCAATTCAAGTAACTAAAGTTGAGCAGGCATCCACAAACTTTCAGACCATTTCAAGTCAAAGAAGCTCCAGATGAGGCAGAAAACTGCAGGGACTGAGAGAGTCTTGATGCTGTTCAGCCTAGGTGGTTTGTTTGTTTGTGCATACATTAGAAAAATACCAAATTATTTTTCTTGAAATCTGACACCAGTATATATACATTAAGCCCTATTTGCTTCAGTACAAAGATCATAAACAAGCCTAAACTTGTGCCAGATAGCGTCAGATTGCAGTATTTTGCATCTCTCTTTCTCTCTGTATATATATATATTCAGAAAAAATTTTTCCCGGGGAGCATGCTCCTGGACCCCTGTAGATTTTCAGAGTTTTTTTTCATTTGGTATTTGGACCCCTGGTGAAGTAAGCCTCTGTGTGTCTTTCTGTCTGTCATGCTATCTTTGACAAAGCTGTGTCAGGAAAATTGTCTGAGCTGTTAACAGCAACCCCCTGGGGATGCCGGTTTTTTTTTTTTCAGTTTAAATAGTATCCCCACCTTCTGGAAATCCTGTGCTAGAAATTTTCCTCTTTTCAGTCGGTCTTTGTTTCTTTCTTCCTCCTTTGCTCTGTCATTTCTTCCTAATATTTTCTGCCTAGCTGTTCCATTCACCTGTATGTGTTTGATAAAGTCTTATGTACTGTCTCTAACTCTGAGGATTGATAATTGGATACATGTACAAAGTACATTTTTGGCTCTAGGGAAATGAGATATGCAAAGGCAATTTTAGGTAATTTAAGCCCGTTTTTATGTATGTTTCTGTGTCCTTAGTTATGTTTAAATTTGTTTTCAGGTATGTTTTTTTAAATCCCCTGTGCGATGAATTGGATGGAATGGTCAACGTCAAGGGCATCTTAGATTATGTCTGCGAATTCGTTGATGTGTGTACTTAATTTTGTTTTCTTTTTTCCTTTTGTAGTATTGTATATGTTTTGAACCAGTTATTGCCCTGATATTGTCTACGCAGTCGGCTGGGCTTTAAACAAAAATAACAGTAACAGCTGTTAACATGTGTATTTCCCTCCCCATGTTGCAGACCCATCTGATCTGTCGGGTCCCTGAGTATCCTCGCAAGGACATAGAGCAGCCTGTGGCATGCCAGATCGTAGCGCATTGCGGGGGCAAAGTGAGTGATCCTCAGGAGTTTGTTTACAAACCAGGTGAGTCTTTACACTTGTCTGCAGCTCTCATTGTAACCCTGGTCTGGTTCTGGCCGTCTCACAGCCTTGAGGGTACCTCTTTTTTAGTCAGAAGTCTTTGACATTTTTTCCTAGCGTAATGCCAGTCTTGTTGATTTAACTTGACTCTTTAAACGCAAATAGTTTCAATGTTTATCTCATCAGGGTCAGATATAAAAAACATGACCTGTTGTATTTGAAAAAAAAGAAAAGAAAACAATTTTTTTCATGTCATAACTCTTGTTTCTTGTATTGATTTAAATGTAAGTTATGAATTTTTTCCTTTCTTCATCTTTTTATTGTAAGGGCCCCAGCTGTTGTATTTTCAAGTTGGCAAATCAGTCGAAGCTGAGGTGAAGAAATTCTTTTGTGCAGCCCTTTGCATTAGAAGGCTATGTTTGTTCACTAGTTTTTTTTTAGTTTCCTCGTCATGTCATTTCCCATTCTCCCTCCTCTCCTTTTTGGCTACTGTTAAGTAAGACCCTTGTTGCAAAGATCCGTTGAACTATGGTGGGACTCTCTTGCCAACATGAAGATACCAGCACGGGGAAGTTAGTTGTGTCGCTACCCTCAGGGTTTGGAACGACTCTGCCATCGCTGTTGACCCTCTTTTCTTTTTTTTTTTTTCTTTCTTTTTTCCCCATAAATGAAAAATTGAATTCGGGAGAGGTGGGTGGAATAAATGATGGAAAAAGCAAGGAGGAGAAGTGGGGAGGGGGTAAGAAAAAAATGAACAAAGAAATTTATGAAAATATTTTGGTATGAAACATGCAACAGTATAATCCTCATTTTCATTATATATGTCTTGTAAAAATTGGGGATTAGACAGAAAAAAAAAGAAAACAGTAAAGGCAGGGAGAGAGAAAAAAAAGGGGGAAATTGTCATTGTAAAGACAAGAAAAACTCTTTTATGGTGTTACAACAGTATGGCAGGCCAGATTTGTTTCCATTTCTGTGAACAAGTTACCTACAGTCTTGTTTCATACCAAATGCAATCATCACAGTATTGTTGTGCATTGTTCACATTCGAAAGGTAAAAATGTTGAGTTAAGGTTTATGCATTTTTCTTTTTTTGTGGTTGTTCATATGATTCAGCCTGTGTTAATATTTGTCTGTTATAATCTGCTAAACAGAATGTTTACATTCTGTGTCGCAAATGTATGGGAATGAATTGAAAATGAAATAAAAGACCTTATTTTTTTTTTCAATCGTATGTTGAAATTATTCAAACTGGACTGGATTGCATGAAACAAGACTTTAAGGTAACTTTGATTCTTTTTTTAATTTTATTTTTATTTTTAACATTGAAGCTGTTTTGACATTTGTATGATGTGACCACTAAACATACATGTCATTGCAGCTCAGTGAAAGGTTTGCCCAGCCACAGGGGTACATGTTATAGGCAACTGCAGAAGCAAGGCAAACGTATTGCAGATTACCCCAGTTTATTGTCTATATAGACGGAGCTGTTTTTCACGTCAAAGAGTAGAGAATCTAGAGATTAACAACTCTTCTTTATTGCATTTTCAACAGCAGATATTTTCAGCAATGGACAGGGCAGAGTTGGGGACAGGGAGGGAAAGTTAACTGATAAATCAGCAGTAATTTCATAAATGACCACATCTTTAATTCAGACCCTAGGATCAACCATTCGGAGGCATGTCCAGGCTCAAAAGATAGAAGAAAGAAGATGTAGTAGAGCTGCAGTGTGATCGGAGAGCTGGGCAGATCTTTCACTCTGTGGCCCGCGTGGCAAGCAAAACAGGCTGATTGAAGCCTGCTGTACTGCCTCCAACTTGTGTGGGGCTGTGCAGTGGGACTACTGCCCCTAGCATGCGCACGCACGGGCGTGAAAAGGAGGGGGGCAGGGCTTCTGTCGGAGCGACAGTCCCTGCAGGTACTGTAACCACTGTTTTCCTCCTCATTGACTCTTCGTTCATCAAATCTTTTTTGGCCTGACACTAATTATCCATCCATTCATCATGCTTGCCCAGTAGTAGTATTATCCACCCTTTTTTTAAAAAAATTATTGGCTCACTTTTTTTTCTTCTTCTTCTACTATTCTTCTTCTTTAGTATTTTTGTTAATGTATGATGCTCGATTCACTCTTTTCTGTCACTTTTTTAGTTTTGTCATTTGTTTGCCCTTGTCTTGTAGTTTTGAATGTTCCTGAACTTAATGGTTTTGGATATTGCACAAATCCAAGTTTCCCGTCAGTTGAACTAATTTTGGCTGTAACTTGTCAAACCCTCCACTACAAAGTACAAAAGCACTTTTGAAAATGAAAATAAGAGACCCTTGCAATTTTTGCTCTTACTCCAGAGAAAGGAAACGTCCCCAGAACACAGTGTGCACACACACGCATAACTCGCTACATCATAATACATAGGCAAACACATCTACGCAACGTGTAAGAATAGTACTTGTTCTTGAATACCCTCATGTACTTTTTTTAATGTTTCCATTTTGTGTTGGTTTTTTTTATGGATCTGTGAAATGCCCCATTTTGAATCAATGACATTTGACCTACCAGTCAATCACATCAGGACCATTATATTTTGGTGATGTTTGTCACATGCCAGGAATGGTTTGACATTACTGTATAAGCTTGAAATTGTGCATGCAGGTAGCATAGTACATGTTTAGAGCTGTCTGAATGCTTCAGTGTATGATAAGTACAATTAACTGTCAGTTTGGGAGAGGATTTCTTCAAACTTCTAACAGTTGAATCTCCTTCACATGATGGAATTTTTGGGGGGTTTGCCATTTTGGACAGACATCCTGTAGACCTAGGGTCTGCTGTGTTGTCAGTACCAGCTTCAAGGTGGCTGGTGCTGTATTTTGCTTCCATTTAGCTGTATGTTAATTGAAATGGGTGATCATTTTCAATGGCCTTTGCATAACACTTTCTTTTGATGTGCACTTGGGTTTTGATTTATTTCAAAAAAAAATTTTGTATCACTCTACTCTCGCATAAAGTTGAGCTGATAAAAATTGATGATTAATTAACTGTTAGTGTTTACATTTAAAAAAAAAAAGAAGAATGGGAACAGTTGTGCTACGCTCACATTTTTCCTGTCCTGGCATTTATTTTTATTTTTCCATTCTGTATTACCTTGGAGGGGATGTTGTGGCGGTTAGATTTTTTTTAATAATTTTTTGTGTGCATAGTGAGAGGAGGGGGAATATCTTTCTTTTTTTTTTCTTTTTTTTTTTTATATCTGTACCGGTTTTTTTTGTTTGTTTGGGTTTTTTTTTAACGATTTTTTAGTTTAACCCTATTATTGCATAAAATCAAACAGGAAAAAAATAATCTTTGTGACATTGAAAAAAATATTTCCTTCCTCTCCCCCCCCCCTCCCACCTCCCACCTTGAACAGTTATGCTGCTTTTGAGTTGAGGGCCTTTTTCTTTTTGAATTTTTTTTTCACTGTGAGAATGGGTTTGGGTGATATGAAATTTTGGAAGTTTTTTTGCTTTGTTTTTTTAAAAACATGAATCCGTTTTATGCTATTCAGGTGGTTGAAATATTCTTGCTGATACGACAAACCAAAATTATTCATTCAATATCTTCTGTCCATTTTGGGCCTCTGGTTCTCCTCCCCCTGCCCCCTGTTTTTTTTAATTTTTTATTTTTTTTAATTTTTTTTTTTATATATATATATAAATTCTCCATTCCCTTCCCTTTATTTTATTTTATTTTTTTTAAAATTCAGATGAATGCAGTAATTAGTCTTCATCAGATCCTGTCACACAGTCCACTCATGAACAGTTTTTTCTTTAAAAATAAATAACAGTAGCCAAAGGACAAACCACTTTTTAAGCAAAATTACTGTCCACTTGGAAATGTTTGAAACCATATGTCAACAGGCTGTATTGCCTCCACTCATTTCCCTTGGGATGGAGTGGGGGCATTTTGTACTGGAAAATTACAACAAGCAGATAAAAGTTTCAGATGAAGCATGATTTTCAGTGTTGCACTGATAGGAGTGTGGAGTTTGTTCAAGAGGGATTCGTTGCACTTGGATGATTCCATAATTATGTGCTCCGCCCAAATTGCCAGCACTTTCTGGCAATCTCCTAAATCCTGTGCAAAACGCTATGCACTAGCAAAGTCTTGAAATATGGGGGGGGGGGGGGGGGAAACCTATGACACACTAAGCTGACACCACCAGAGTGGTGGAAATATTAAGGTAGGCATTAAACAGACTAGTTTTTTTACTGTTGCAGGCAAGAAGATGACAGATCTTGAATCCAACTAGCCCACGAAATAAATTTAAACCAGAAAAGTCAGCAGTTGCTGTTTCAATTTATTCAAGATGTTGTCATTGCAATTGTCAGTGTGTGCAGATGATTTTGATAATATGTTCTGGAAATAGCTCTTTTGACATGGAGATCAGTTGAAAACATGGGAACAGAATTGCTCGTAACTGGGAATAAATGCTAAAAGTTCAAGGAGCATGACTGACTTAAAAACTGGAAACATAACAACAGAGTAGGAGTAAATACATAAAGTTGAAAAGCGCAGAGGCTTTTTTTAATTACATGATTAAAAATCCAGAAAAAAATTCAACAGATACTTATGTAATATTATTGCACGTATATTTTTTTTGTCCGGTAAATTTTATACATTATCTTTTGGTTCAAACACAAGCAGTTTGTGGCAAAATTTCACATACATCACTCGATGGACCTAAATTGGCCCTGAATTAGACTTGTGCACTGGCAACTCCTTGTCTTGTTAGAATTTTACCATTAATGGATAGCAGATCCATGATATCTAGATTCATGAACAGATGCCTACATGGTCATTTTGGTTACACATGCATGTATGTACACAAGCATTATGCACGCATCCTTTTCTCCAACATTCACAGAGGTTACTCAGAATCATTCTCTTGCCCTCTTTGTTCATTTATTACTAATTCTTTGTAAATGGGGAATTGAATCATTCTGTCACCGACTTTTATAACTTTATTTATTTTTGTTTTTATGGGGAATGAAAAAAATTCCTTTCCCTTACTGATACTGTTGTGTGTGTGATGTGAACGTTGATTTGATTGTGTGGCTTGTTCCCTCGGCAGCATTGCTTCGTACCAATGGCTGAATTGGCCCAGACTTAACAACACAGACGGCAGAGCCAGGGAGCCTTTTGTCAGATGAGGCTGGCAGCTCGGTAGGGGGGACTAAAGACAGCTATAGAGCGCAGGGGGTGTTCTTACATGTCATGGACCACCGCTCTTGTTGCTGGGCCAGTTAGTAGGCATAGGCATTCGTGCTAGCGCTTTTCGGAAGGGGAAGAACATTAATGAAATAGGCAAAAAGAGAGGGAGGAAAACTTTATTTTCCAGCAGTGCTTAAAATACGGACCTCATTATTTATCTACTTTGTATTCTCTGTGTCTTCAAAGTAAGGACTGTAACCGGGATATATGAACTATGTATTTATATGTGGGGGGAACCCTTTCTATTTTGCATTGTCTCAGTACTTTGGTAATATTCAAATCAGGGATAATATTCAAATCAGGAACTGTGTGTTGCATTCTGTGTTCAAGTTTTAGTAATAAAGGTAATCTTGATATTGAAAACTAAGCAGCAGAGGGGCACTTTGAAAATGAAAACTAACATGTCAGTACACAAGTCAGAAACAAGCGAGAATGTATAATACTAAAAGGTAATTGCTTGTTGAAATAACATTAAGTGAATATTGTTAGTGTTTGAGCCATTCAAAACTGCACTAACTGCAAAACAATTTTATTCAAGGTTTGGTTGGGTTTTTTTTTATGTTTTTGTCAGTACTTCTTGGATTATTTCTCTTGGGTCTGATTCATGGCTTTAATTGCAGCAGTATTAGCGGTCTTTCATAATATAGAATCAAAAGCATTATAATTTGGTAATTATCATGATTTTGCTGTAACAGTGACAAAATAGTTCCTCAGTCCTCTGTTTTTCTTTGTCAATTTTTATCAGTATTTTGGGGATTATGTCTCTCAGAATCTGATTCATGACTTTAACGATAGCACTAGCAGTGGTAACAGTCTTCCATAAAAAGTGTAAAGAATTAGTTAACACCTCAGTTTTGCAGTAGCAGAGACAAAATATAATAACCAGACCTATTTTTGTTTTCACTTTTACATTGATTTAAGAAAAAGTGTCATGATAGTAGCACACAGAATAGGAGCTTATTTGGCATACTCTTGAAAGATGTCATGAAATTATGAGTAGGAAGTGAGCAAATATTATTTGTTTTCTTCTTTCATTCACCATCTACATGCTCAGGCCATATCTGGCGCTGAATCTGGCCACAGTGGGTGAGCACCATTCTTGTCCATTGTAGATGAGCATGTAGATATTTGCATTATATTGCATGATACCATGGTCTGTTACAAGGCACCTGCAGGCCTGGTACCTCTGGCTACAGCCCTCTGGATTTTCTGTAGGAGTTACTCCTCACCCTTAGCTTATGGTCAGAAGACCTACCCTGTGAATGCAAGAGGTTTGGGCTTTTTTCTTAGGCAGCCTTTTTCCACCTGATGGCTTCATCATAGGACATAAGGGTATATACTGTACGTGTGGACTTTCAGAGCGCCACCTAGTCCAGGACTGCTTGTTCGTCCAAGCAAGCCAGGCTTTATCATAGCTGATCTCCATATTTGAAGGTGATCTGCCATCAGCCACCAAATGGACTGGGGATAGTCGTCTCCACTAAGTTGGAGATAGCCCTTTTAAAGTATTATTGTGAGGTTAGATTTAAAATGATGATAATTGGAAAGAACGGAAAGAACATAGAAGAAAGAAGACAATGATTATGGAAATATGAGATGTTATTTTAACATCATTTTTATTTTGTAATGTTAGTCTTAGAAGGGATCTTCCATTCCCCATCCAGCACAATTTATCTTTCATAATGTATTTTTTATTCACCTGTGTCCAAGATTTTTGTTTTGTTTTGTTTTGTTTTTGTTTTGTTTTGTTGTTTATAAAATTTTGAGTAACGCGTTCCGTGAACTGTGTGCATTGTGATTATATGTATTACTTGTCATCTAAGTGAAAATATTAATTATCTTTTACTCTTGTCACTGTATGGTTAAAACCAAGCAATTTTTAAAATAATCTTCACTGTCACTTTTTTCTGGCTTTAGTATGTCAGTTGTTATGTCAGTTCTTTTTTTTTAGGGGGAGAGGTAGTTTGATAAAGTACGTTTCATATTTATATCTTTAAAATTAAATTCAGTTCTTGTGTTGTAAATTAATGCTGTACTGTCATTGTGTTTTAATAAGGCTTGTTCCTCACTGTCATAGATATTCCTAGTTAAGAATCAAACAGGTATAAAAGTGAACATTATTTTCAGGGTTAAACTGTGAACAAGTCACTTCATATTGTTTGAGTTTCATTTTTAAGCCTTAGGTGTGCATTCTGCATTACATAATTGCATTTAAAAAAAAACCAGCTAATGTTAATATTTACTCAAGTTCTGTGTCTGTAGCGTCAGAGCATATGGAATTTATTCCAAGCACAGAAATGCTATCATGAGAAACTGAAATTGAAACTCCTCTTGAGCATAAACTTTAGTTACTATGTACTAATAACATAAGGGTATATACTGTATGTGTGGACTTTCAGTACAATTGAATGTTTTATTTCTATGAACATATAGAACGTAGTTTAAGGTTCCAATGTATTGAGAGAGAAAAAAACGTCAAAGGGATGCATTTTGTATAGCAAGAGATGTAATGCTCTTTAGCAAAACAGATAAAATCTCTGATGTCAGAATTACAGCAGCCTTATATGTAGCCTGCTAGAAAAGTATTTGTATTTCGTGTTTATTTCCGTATTGTCATAGTGAATTTACTGTGTGAAATTTTGGCTCCTCTTATGGAGAGCATGTCACCACAGTGCAGCACCACCCTTTTTTTCTCTCTGTGTTTTGTTTTGTTTTGTTTTTTCCTGTATGCATATACTTCTGTTTACCCGATGAAAGTGGATTTTTTTTGCTTAAGAATTTAGTCAGGAACAGTTCGTTTGTTGTCGTGGGATCTTTAACATGGGCTAAATGCATGCTACACACAGGTCTCGATTTATCGTCTGATCCGAAAGACGTGCACCAAGACCATCACTTAAAATCTAGTGGAGGGGGGAGAAACATCCCTGACCAGTAATTTGAACCCACATTTTTTTTTTTTGCGTCCTAGGCTGGTGCTTGAACCAATAGTTCACTTAGAATGGCCATACCCAGAACTTAAGTGCTGACTGATACACCAAATACAACTATCACTACCAGTATAGTTCCTATATAATCATTCTTAGAACTGCATTCAGTCTCTCGTCTTACCACCCACCGTGGGCTGTAGCAAAAGTAGTAATACTAATACCTTAAGGACACTACTGCAGCCTGTGGATAGAACTTTTGTTTTTCTGTTGGAAAATTGAATGTTGATAGAGAATTGTTTGATTGTAATCATCTGTCTATTACTCTGAAAGCGTGTTATTATGGCTTCTCAGAACTTGAGATCCTTGCTGTGAAAATAACTTTCTGTGCAGATAGGTGCTCAGCGTTCTAAGTTGACATTAAATTTGATATTTATATGTCTGTAGTTTATTTATTTGTTTGTTTGTTTTATTTATTTATGTATTTGGTTTCAAAGCAGATTTTTCTCCAGACTTGATTGTTTAGCTGTTCACATGCTTAAAGATTATATAGAGTAGACAGTCTGCACACAAAAATGATAAACAAAAAGATTGACTGGTACTTTATAAAGTAAACTTATTACTTGACTGATACTTCATAAAGTAAACATATCACTGGCAACGTATAGGAAAACTAAATGTAAAAAACAGTCCGGTCTGAAGTCTTGAGCAGTGGGGTTAATTTTGGATGGAAGATGCAAATCATTCGGTTGAAAATAGTTTTGGACTGAATGGAATTAGATCTATATATATATATATATATATATATATATATATATATATATATATATATATATATATATATATATATATATATATATATATATATATATATATATATAATCCCCCATAGTTTTGTGTTTGAAAGGTGGGTCATGCTTTCTGGGAAAAGCTGATAACACTTTTTTTGTGTCTGTAATTCAGCTGATATAATTTCATTTTACTAACATACAGTCAAAAATGTTTAAGAACAATATCCCAGTGTGGATTTACCAGAGTTCCGACATAGAAATTGAATTTGGAGTCCGTAGAACTGGTTTAGGAGGGTGGGTGGAAGAAATTCATTTTGGAGACCATAGAACTGGTTTTGCAGGGAGGAAGGATTTAAGCATAAGGGAGGAAGGATTTAAGCATAAGCATGCAGCATAGTCAGTGTGGACAATGTAGTCTGTAGAACTGGGTTAGGAAAAAAAAAAGAGCTAGCAGAGGGATTGTTTAGTGGTTAGCTGTGAAAGTGGCCAATGAGAAAAACGTGGAGCATAATGCCTGTGCTTACCCGAGTGACCTGCAGGGTTGTGTGGCATGTCTGAACATCCCCCTAGTACAGACTACTCTTCACTAGTTCAACCCATTTGATCATGACAGATGATTTGTGTCCTTGCAATTGTACACATGTACACGTGCCAGCAACACTACTGATCTCTTGTCTTTCTGTGGACTTTGTTTTTGCCTTCTCAAGTTCTGTACCAGCTTTCAGCTTCTTCCATTGCACATGCACCTTGATGTGAGGAACCTTCTGAAACTGAAAGCTTGGCTGACTTCTTGTCTTCTTTGTTCACTGTTCTCTCAGTAATGGCGCTGTCTTAAGGGACTGATGAGAAACTGCTTATCTGTTCTACATATACCTCATTGTGTTCTGATAGGGTATGCTCCTGTCTGTCCTAGACATTCCTGACATATCTGTTTTATTTTCTTTCTGTTTTTCCTTTTTCTCTCTTTGACCTCATCCTACTTTGATCTTTGAATTATTGTGTTCATTGTCACATTGTAAGGACAGCCATCAGCTGTTTTATGTTCCTAATGACAGCATCTGTGACTAACTCAACTCATCATTGTTTCTTTCCGAGTCCACTTTGCATTAAGAAGTTTAACTGTATTGCTCTTGCTCCGTTCGCTCTACTTCTTACTCATGCTGTCTCTGTGTTTGGTCTGTCTCTTAGAAACACACGTACAGAAGTTGTGATTGATTATGTGCACTTGACATATTAACAAAATGTCACTGTGTCATTGTCATTTTTTCAGTGCTTAAAATCGAGAATAATTGGCAGACAAGACTGCTTTTTCTTTCAAGAGGACTGGACATCTGAACTGAGTTTTAACAGGCAAAAGTTAATGATAGATCATGTACATGAGAAAATATTTTTTTTATTGATTGTCAGATTCTTCAGTCAGTCAGGTGCTTTTGCAAGCAAAAGGCAGTTTTGTGGTTAGATGTGAAATTTGTATAGAATTTGACACCAGCAGTGAAGTCTGTTTGATTTAAACCAGCATAAATCAGGATGGAAATTTGGCGAATTGATGAATGAACACAATCTTCAATAAGGGAAAGGACACTTAACTTTTTGCAGAAATTGGACAGTTTGTTTTATATGATCATTCAAGAACTAGGATGGCTTAGTAGCATGCTGGTTGTTTAGCCAGAGAGTGCTGTTTCGGATGTTTTGCATGCTGTGGTTCATGGAGGGGTAGAGGGAAAGCACTTTTGCCATTATACAAAATCTTCACAATTAAACTACTGAAACGGATCCAGTTTTCATCATCCTGACAGACTTGGGCCGCTGTTGTCAAGTTAGTATGCAGAACTGAGCATTGATTTTTTTCTTGGTTTATTTATTTTTATGTCTTTTTTTTTTTATGTGTGTGTGTGTGTTTGCTTTTTGTTTTATTTGTGTGTGTGTTTCCGTTGGGCGGGATCCCCCCCCACACACACACATGTACGACCATCAGCCATTTGTCTGCTGTAAGTTTCAGGAGAGGCTGTATATGTATAAATATGTGCGTTGCATTGATAGCGAGATTATGTGTGAATCATGCTAGACGCCTTCATTGTCCTCAGACTTACAGCAGATGATACCGTGTTTATTTATTTAATTATTTCATTTATTTATTCATTTATTTATTCTATTTGTTCATTTATTGGGTCTTCTTTGAGGATCATGCTTGTTCCTCACATTTTTAGTTATGCGATAATCATGACATAGACAGCAAGTACTTAGGACTAATGCATTCACTTTATTTATGTCTGTGATAGTTTCCAAAAAAATTGTGTGGGAAGTTGTGGTGTGGTGCTTTGTCTAACTGATTAGCAGAGTGGAGGATTAAACATTTCTTTTATACTTCAGTGATGCATATTGGATTATCCACACCCTCTGACATTCTCAAACATCTGAAAATGAATCACAGACACTGACGAATCATGATAAACAACAGGCTATGTCTCATTTCTGGTTGAACCGCAGACTTTAATGGCAAAGGCCATTCTCCTGATTTTTTTTCCACTTATATATTTTTTTTAAATCTTATCTATTTTTATTTTGGTTCTCTCTGTATTTTAATGGCCCTCTTTCCCCCGAGTTTTGTCATGTTTTGTTTTTCCCTTTTTTGCGTGTGTATTGACATTACTGGTAACCATAGTGATGCAGTGTTGTTATGTTGGTAGCCATGGTGATGGTGAAGGAGGAGAACAGGATGGAAACAGAACCATCTGGTGCCAGCAAAGCTCTGCCCTTCGGCGTCTCTCCAGGTTGGTACTGTCTGCTTTGTCTCAGGTCTTGGATATGTGTGTATGGTGTTGTCGTCTCCTCATCTTGTAAGCTGTGTGGATCATGGGGGCAACTGATAGGACGCAGCAAAGACACAGAGTTACCAGGAAGTATGTTTTGGTGTAGCATGTTATACTTTTGTTGAAAATGCTCCACTGCTACACTTTGTGACAAAATGGTGTTCGGGGGAAACGCATTTCACAGACTTCGCAGTGGGTTAAATAGAATTGAGCAGTGTAGATCTGTAGACTGTAAACTTATTTTGTCAGAAAAAGACCCAAGTTCAGCAAAAGAGTGGAAGAAAAAGAAAAAATGTGATTTTGGTGCCTTATTAGTTGGTTTTGTTGGTGGCCATTTTGAACCTTTGTAAGTTAAGTCAAAACCACATAATAGCTAGGAAGAGTTTGGTTTTCTTTGTCTGCCATTTTGGGTATATATCATAAATCAAACAAAAAGAAATCCTCATTTCAACTTTGGTGATACCGCATATGAGTGCTACACTTAAATTTGGAATGTTACGCTTAAAATGTCAAAGTCCTACACTTTGTGCTTTCTAGGCCATGGCAGCTCTGCAGACAAGTCTCAGTCTTGGTGTGCAGCAACAAACAGTTCAGGCATTGTGAAGTTGGTCCAGCAGTGTTGCCTTCTGTTACAGAATAGCCGTGTTTATTGCTGAAAAATGTTAATGCGTGTTAGGGGGGGTAGGGGAGGGAAATTCAAGAAAATTTCAGTTTGTTCCTGTTTGCTCCTTTGGCTGAAGTGCTATGTTGATAATACGGGGATTACGTTCAACTCTGGGGCCGATCACAGTTTCTTTTTTTAACACATTTTTGACTGCAAAATATCTGCTGGGTTTGCTTCCCCTGACCAAGTAAATTTTGACTAGCAGTAAACACTGTAGGTTGTGTCATACATGGTTCAATCACATGCCTGTTTCTGAATAGATTTGCCTAAAACTTTGTGAAATTGTGTAAAGATAATTGCTTGATATATTGTACAAATGCGAAACAAAAGTATTTTAGACATTCAGTTTGATCATGCTTATGTATAAGCCCATGCTGGCACCATGAAGGGCCAAGTTTTTGCAGCTGGTGGATAGGGTGCAGGAGTCAAAGGGTTAATATGTCCATATTTGTTTGTTTTCTTTTTCTCTTTGGTTTGGTGCTTCATGTGTTCTTGAGTGGTGTTTGTGGATTCATTGCAGTTGCCCTTCAGTTGAACCGACTTGTGGAGCGCACACAGCACCTCACCACCTCTTCAGCCATGTTCCAGCTGCCCCCAGGTGCCATCCCCAGCATATGTACGGCCCCCACCCTGCCCACCCCACCCCGTGTGGTGTCCAGCACCTCCACCCAGCCCCTGTCCTCCATTCTCAAGCCCGCCACCCTCTGTCTCCCTGCCTCTGCTCACACACTGACGCTGGGACCACCAGGTGTGGGGGGCGAGGGCAAGAGCGGTGTTCCTGTTCAGTTTGTGCTGCCTCCTCATGGCGTGGGGTCTGCAGCTGTTGCCGTTGATTCCCGTGAGTTTACTAGAGAAAGTAGGCTTGTTCAAGTCTGTGTAAAGCAAAATGTTTGTGTTTCCTTTTCTTTGTGTTTTCTTTCTTCAGCACCACTCCCATGTTACTACCCTCCTGTGTGACTAACAGGATTCTTACAGTCCTTAAAGTCCTTTAAAAGACCATTTTTGAAGTCCCTATTTCAGGGCTTTGAAAGTCTATAAAAATGAGACTTTTGCTTCAAGTTACCTGAAAAATGCTTAAATTTCATTATTGTTCATTCTGAACAAAATTTGTGTAAAATGTCAGCAAAATGCAAACTGTTTCTGGTATATATACACAGTCATTGTCATTCTTTTGTTACATGTTCTGTGGAAGCAATGAAAATTGTGCAGTATGGGGGTTCCTTGGAAAAAAAAGTGGTGTCTTGAAAATCTTTACAAAGTTCTTAAATCCTACCTCCACCCCACCTCATAGTTCTGTATGAACCCTACTGACTCATTTTAGCTCTTCCAACCGCACCTGCAAACACAGGAGAACTGAGGTCAGCATGACAGCAAGACATGAATGGCCAAGGAATCTGGGACAAGTTTTCACAGTGGTATGATAATGAGAGTGGAGATGACAGTGATGATGCTATGGGGTTTGAGTCTGAATCAAGACTGCATGAAAGGGCAGAACGGTATGCTTATTCTCATATATATATGTGCACGTCTACAATACTGGAACAAGACCTGGGACATGAGGGTGAAAAATTAAAAGTAATAAAAAAAGCAAGCAAAACACATTTTTGAAGAATTCAGACATACCTTTAATAAACAGGAAAAAAGTAAACAGAGTTCATTTAAAGACTTCACTAAAAATCAGCAAAATGTAGACCAAGTGACCGGCGTGATGTGCATTACATGGTTTCCATTTGGTACTGCTTTTTTAGATAAAATAACCAGGCTTCATGGAAAGGATGATGCCATCAATACAGACACCTAAGGTCATGTGTCCAGTATTAAACTTGAACTGAAGAACTTAACCATGTCCTGTATATAAACTTATGTATAGGTGGAGACCGTAACCCACGCAACATTGCGGCTTGACAATTTTTCACTGACAATGGTAGAGCTGTAATATGGAGGTATCTTGATTTATCTTAGACAACATATTAAAAGCTTTCTTTCTATGACAATGATGAGCATTTGGGCATAGCCATATTTATGTAACTGGGAAATGTTGCGTGCATTACGTGGAATCCAAATGGGAAACCATTCTTGTATTCCATCGAGCAACATCAGAATAAATCACTGTTTTTACATTTAGGTACTCTAGATGCATTAGATTGTTTTCAACATTGTTAAGTTTTGTTTGCAGGACTTTACAGTATGCTGTATGCAATGACTTTGCTGGATTTTGAGCAATTTATTCCAATTGACTGGATTTTATAATTTCTTGCATTTCAGCGAATATTGAATTTTATTTGTTAGATGTTACACAGTGAATGCACTAATTCAGCTGATTCATCCTTTCACTAATTCATTCTTTGAATTGGTCCATTCTCAGATTGCTGGAAGTCATAGGGGAGGGGGGGGGGGACTACTTCATCAGTTCATGCTGAGATTCCATTTTTGGTCACATTTTCACAACTTGAGCTGTAAAGTCACTGCATTGGTGTAGCTTTTAAACAGTAAAAATATAGTGCCCGCGTTGGTTAATGGTCAGTGGCTGCAGGATACTCAGGTTGTCACTGGCCACTCAAGCAATGTCATCAATATCTGGAAAGCTGAAGTGTCCACTTCTGTCTCGCACAAATTTCACCAGCGTCTCACCACCTTCTGACTTCAGAACCTGGAAATTGCGCACGCGCGCACACACACACACACACACACACAGAGCTCTGAATAATTGCTTTGATTATTGTATTATGTGGAAAAGGTGAACTAAAAGTTTCAACATTAAAAAGTGTAAGCGACATTGTATTGATCAGATCTTATGCCTATGTACATTTTCAAAACCTACACCAGGTTAATTTTTTAACTTATTGTCTTATTGGACAAAATTATGACCATGGTACTGCATTCAAAACATTTCCTTACCAGTCCATTGTAGAATAATGACTAGCAACAATAATACTAATATTAATTTCTGTAATGATAATAGTAATGATAATAACAAGACAAGGAGTGAGAGTGGTTAATCTGTAGCGCACAAACAAGAAGTATAATCCAATCCGTTGTTTTAACAAGTAATCTTTTAATAGCCACTGAAAAGTAAGGCATAAAAAGCACAATGTAGATCTGTATGCTGTGCCAGTTTCAGATAAGTCCGATCAAAAATGTGCGTAAAGAGGAAGCACAATTGTCATCTCAATAGATCTGAATCGCTTCCAAGATTTTAGATAGCTAATATGGCTTTCCTTCTCCCTATTAATCTTGAAAGAAAGAATAGATCTACTAGATCTACAGTTCAGTGGCTGGGGAAGAAGAAACAAAATACTTAAAGACTGTGACGTGCATACCTTGAAACAAAATCTGCAACAATGTTTCCTCTCTGCAGTAACTCACACTCACAAAGTGCCGACTTTTAAAAATTCTCTGTAGATTTCAACAGCTGTATGTCTTTAACTGGACCATGCAATTGGAATACCATAATTGTTTGCTTTCTGTCCAAAGACATCAATCTGTTGCGAAATGGTAATTGATAACAAAGATTCAGCAAGCTGCGTTGCCGTGGAATCTAAAACCAGTGGCACTTAAAACTATTCCACGAAATTTCCTTTTTGCTGAGAGCGTTCCTTTCCAAAACACAAACAGTAGGGCTCACAATATTCTTAGTAGTCACAACACACGCAGTAAAGCTTGTATAAACAAAAATGCTCCATGTAACGTTTATTCGTTATGTACGCTACAAGAGAAACAACTAATAACCGCTTTCGTTTCTGCAGAAACCCACGACTATGATTCGTTGTACACGTAAGATCATGAATGCATGCTAAGTTTTGCGAAATATAAGAGACTTGCCTGTACACTGTAAACATAAAAAAGTTTCCACTTTTCATGCACAGTAGATATCGTATTGAAATGTTTGTGCGTTACTACAGAAACAATCGCAAATGCCCACATTGATTCGCATTTAGAGAGAATCAATCATTATTTACTCTTTTACTGAGTTTTATCCAGTAAATCTTATCTATTTTTAATAAACAATAAAAGCAAAATTGTATCCTTACCTCAGTTTGCTTGCCACACACACACACCAAACTGAAGAATCCGACACTTGTGGTGACGTCAAGCAGATGTGACGTTCGTTTCAAAGCGTGGGGTGGAGACGAGTCAACCAATGTCAAGCTTGTGTTTGAGCATACATGGGCCATGTGCCGCTTGTCACGTACACATTTTCTTTGTTCTCAAACGCTTTAGATTCAGAGGATGGGGCCAAGATAATTGACTTTGATGATGAGCAAGAAGGATAGGTTGTGTTCGTTACACTAGGAAGCAAAACGTGCCACGCTATAAGCACCTTCAGAGAAACTTGCATTCAGCTTCGTATTTCAACGAACTGAATCATGAGCAGGAAGAACGATCCCCAAAGATACATTTTGGAGTAATTTTGAATCTGTTGAAGCACAACTGTGTTGTGTGGGTAGAACGGAATGCAAGCGTTATCTGTGGAAACTAATGAAACGCACGATCGCCATATTTTTGGATGCACCAAACGCAACTTATTGCATGAAGTTTTGCAATGGCTTATTGTGGGTGGGATTAATGTTTTATTCACTAACAGGACACACACAGTTCATTTGTGTGTTGCTTGTTCTGATTAAGTTACACTGTTGTACAAGTTTCAACCCAAGCCATGTCCCACTTTCTGGCGCTTTTTTTGTCACAACCACAGACAAAATAAAAACAAAAAATCAGGCAAACACAAATGGTGATGAACAATGCTTTATTTTGTTGAAGAAACATGTCGCCAAACCAATTGAAATAAAAAAAAACTCCACCAACATATTGAAGGCAGCTATAACTGAAGCTGAAGTGAGGGCCCTATCATTCTATTGGGTGATTCCAGTATTGTAGACGTGCACATATATATATACTGGTGTCGTCCAGACCTGAAAGATCCAAACAACAGGGATGTTGATAGGATATTTGGGTATCCATCATAATTTGGGGGAATCTCAGTTGTGTGGTCCCAATCTTCCCAACGAGACCATAACATGCTCAACTCTGGGTAAGAGTTGATTGGGACTGAAAAATCCTACAACTTCTATGGTCTGGTTAAGTCGTGTAAACTCTTTTTGAAAAGTGTAAGGCTGTAAGTCAGAGGTTCCATTAAATTGTTCAAAACTACTGGTACACAGGGTTTATGTGCAGACTTAAGGCTTGTGCCATGATCATTATGGATCTTCTCCATCACATCACCAGTGGCATCAGTGCATATGGAATTCATTCGTAGTGCGGAGATATCATCTTGAGAAACTGAAAAACTGAACTGGTACACTAGGTAGCACAACACAGAAATTGACCAATACCAACCCCAGGTTAGCTGGTACAGAATGCATGATTCCTCCTCCTTTCACTGCATGATACACATCTACCCCATCCTGGCACGGTATGTTCTGTTGTAAGGCCACTTTATTTGTAAAAGCTGCAGACTGCTACACAGTTGTGGATAGATATACGGGTAAGTGATAAACGAATATATTGTTGAAAGCTCTAGACCTCACCACCGTGTGTGATTTATGTGCAGATTATGACATAAGTAGTAATAGAAAATGATTATGTTGTTAAGATCGTGAGTCTAGGGTTCTATCAAAACAAATGGAAATCTGAAGATCTGGCTACCGTATCTTGTTTATGTGGGGGATTATGGCATTTGCTATCATTGCTTTCCACTCTTTCCTGCCTTTTTGTCCCCTTCCTTTCCCGTTTTTCCAAACTTTTTAAAATTTGTTTTTGACAAAGAGCAGCTACAAACATAAACAAATACATGACAGTAACAGCAAAGCCTAACTGCATTTGTTATTGTTTTGGATCCTTTTCCATCACATGGCATCTGGATGTTGGCATGGCAACACCACATCTTGAAAGAAAATGACAACAATGGCTAACTGAAAGTGAATGTTGATGTTGCAGGTCAGTTGGGTAATCAGCCCCCACAATTGGTGTTGATGCCCACACCTCCCATTAACAGTAACAGCGGCATCAACAGTAAATCACAACCTCCTGTCTTCACATTCACACCTACAACGTCTGCATCCTCCAACGTTGCCGCTGGTGGTGGGGCTGCCAACAGTCAGGCTGGGGCCCCAACCACCACCACCTCCACTCCCATGATCCTCTTCCTGGCCGGACCTCCAGCCACCACTGCTGGTTTGTCGTCTTCGTCTTCATCGTCAACTTTGGTGAACAACAGCAGTGCGACTGTACCCATGTCAATGCAACAGTCCATGAGCAACGGGCAAGGTGTGGTCTGGCGCTTTCTGCCTTTTCGCAAATAGCTATTGTTGTTTGTGTTAGAGGTTTTGTTTGTTTCTTGTCCAACAACTACTGCTGTGCTGTACTACTGGTTGCCTGCATATTGACATTCTCCTTGTCTTCTTCTTTCTAACCCTTTCACTTCTTCACCCTGTCCATCAGATTCCAGCAGGGATCTGATGGGTGGAGCGAGGGAAGGAAAAGTTAAACTCTTCATGAACTGTGCTTGTAAATTGTGTACCGAGGTCTCAGGCCTGGGCATTCAGACTTGAAACTGAATGTGTACATCAATGAAATGTGTAGTATCCAAGAAAATTTATCTTGATTTTTCTTTCAGAGTCGATGCAGTATATTTTCATATAGTGTTAATTTTTGTAAGACACTTAAAAACAACAAAGCAGCAGCAATCGAAACTAATACAGAACATTTAATTTTGCATGCAACATGCATGTCGCCATAATTTCTTTTTTTTTGACTATGATTCCTCACTCAAACTAGTGTAACAGGAAGATAGTTAATGAATAGTCAGGTCCATCTTTTATGTGAAATATAACATTCTGAAGTGGGGAAAAGAAGTGAGCATCACACCACTAAGTATAGCAATAAAGAAAATAGAATCACGCTAAACTTTCATGTCTTGTGTATGCAAGGAGGGGTTTGTTATGTGTAGATAAAATTTGACGAGGGATATTTTGTTTGTCGCGTACCGTTTTACAGATGTAATATGGGGTAGACTGTGGATCTTAATCGCATTGCCCAGACCTGATTTACTATGTTTTATGTACCAAGAGATTCATGGGAAGGTAAAGCTGGTGACTTGGTGCTGGGCAGAATGCCTTGGGCAGCATTATGTTGTTTGTCCACAGGCTGAAGCAAGACACTCTGAATGAACAGCGTGGAGACTAGTGAAAGATAGGGGGAAAACGACTGTTTCCCCTTCTCTAACAAGGAGTCTAATGGGCATAAGGGAAAATTCCATGTTCTCCCTGACTGACAAGGATTGTGATGGGGGAACAGGGATAAAGTGGAAAATCAATGTTTCCCTGTGACTCATCAGGATTTTAATGGGGAAGGAGGGGGGGGGGGGATCTGTGTTTCCCCTTGACTCACAAGGATTGTAATGAGGAACTGGACAAAAAGAAAAATTCATGTTCCCCTTTGACTCGGGAATAGTAGTGTGGAACAGGGATAAAGGAGAAAAATCCACATTTCCCTGTGACTCATAACAATTGCAGTAGGGAACACGGATAATGAGAAAATCCATATTTCCCTGTGACTCACAAGGGTCGTAATGGAGAACGGGGAGAAAGGGAAAAATCCACGGTTCCCTATGACTCAACAAGAATTGCAATGGAGAACAGGGATAAGGATCCAGGTTTCTCTTGGACTCGCAAGGATTGTAATGGAGAAGAGGCTAAGGGGGAAAAAATCCATGTCTCCTTGTGACTCACAAAGAATCTGAGCGAATGAAAAGGATATTGAAAAATAAGTTTTTTGTTGCAAGACCAAGAGAATGTTGAAAAAAATGGGAGTTAACAAGAAATTACTGTGGTGCTTCCCCGTCCCCCCCCCCTCTTCAGTGTCCTGGTTTGAATGACCTACTTATCACGAGACTACTGCTGCACCTTGAAAACAGTTGGCGATTCCAGATAACGATTTTCTCTTTGTGGATATCGAAAACAGGTTCCTATGTCAGCAGTCTTCTGGTCGGCTGTAACGTCAAGTCAACAGTTGTTGCCTGTGTTCTATATCTTCTTCACCTGTGTGAAGTGTTTTTCTGCCTACAACCTGGTGCCATTGATGCTGCTCTGTGGTGTATTTTTATCCCAGTATTTATTGATTGAAGTTGAACCAAGTCTGACATTTTGTCTGCCAGCTGCACGGCATTTAATGATTGGTCTTTTTATCATTGTCAATGTTCTGGTCTGGGTTTTGTTCACCTGTGATGGATTTTGCACAACCGCATGAACAGTGGAACTTGTCAGAACGAACGTGGATGAAAAATAAGTGTACAGAGACTATGAAGCAAGAAACCAAACAAATAAGTTTGTGTGTTTTTAGGTTAGGATGGCTGCTGTCAGAAGAGAAAATGTGTGTGTGTGTGTGTGCACGCGTACGCTTAAAAGCATGCAGGTATATTCATTTGCCAGTGATAAGATTGTTTCTGGTGTGCTAAATGCCTGTATATTGAAAGAGCACACAGCTGGGACCACAGGTTGCGTTCCTTATGTGTTATTTCATTGTGTCATTTATGTCATCAATAAACACAATACTATTTACTTACATCCTGAAGAATAAGATGAGCATGTAAAATGAAAATAAAAAAAAAGATAACTAGCAGTGGGTTCAGCATGCTTGTACACAGTGGGTTCTACGAGTATTTGCTGTCAGCGAAACTGAAACCACAATTTTAAATTTGTGAGTGATTGGAATCTGTTTCACCTGATAAAGTTTTGAAGAAGTGGACAAAGGATTTATGGTATTGAAATGGTTCTAGCTGGGAGAGATTTGGAACTTTGTAAGTGTCAGTTCAGGACAAGCACAAACCGTTTCAATGTTTCATGAAGGTTAGAAATGTCTGAAATGAATTGGAACCCCTAAAAAGTTAAGTTTGGCAAAAGCATGTGTACCTGAATGTCAGTTTAGTCCTAATAGTACAGTAGTCACTTCCATTTTTTTTTTTCATGTTTTTAAAGTTCAGATTTGGAGTGATTGATAGCTTTCAGGTTACATGCCAAAGTTTCTGAGAAAATGAAAACCCATCCTGGTTTTTGTTTTGAAGACGTCTGTTTTGATCTGTGGAAACAGATTCTGACAGAGAACTCAAGAGTTGAGTGAACAAAGCCATTGACATTCAGACATGTCAGTGTATGATATAAAATGGTCACTGTGTGACCTGTTGTCAAAATCTGTAGAAATGTGTACATTTGTCGCTCTTGCCTTTCTGCCTTGACTTGACTATCAACTTGTAGCAGCATACACTGTGTGTCAGAGACATAGAGAGAGAGACAGGTGACTGACAACAATTTGATATCTGTCTCACTGCAGCCCATCATTCAACAGTGCTGCAGAGTACTCATGACCACATAGGTTTTTGTATGTGAGATGTATCCAATAGACTCTCATCCTGAAATCACCAGCTTCCTGCGTTATCAGCTGTGACGGCAAAGCAAAACCTACACCCGTTCACACTGTCACTTTGCAGGAAGCTGGTGGATAAGGTGAGAGAATGACATGGAGAAGTTTTTGTAGCTGTTGGATAGAGAGGGAGTAACAGGGTGAAGTTTTGTAACTGGTGGATAAGGTGAGGGAGTGACAGGGTAAAGTTTTTGTGGATAGGGTGAGGGTGTGAAAGAGTGAAGCATATACTAACCACCAGTTGACCTGGTGTAGCAGTCAGCGCAGGGACTACCAAGTGGAAGGTTGTGTATTCAAATCCCCATCAATCATGTCAGTATCATTGTGGGATTTTTCAGCCCCAACCAGCTCTTACCCAGAGCTGAATGTGCTATAGGCTCATTAGGAAGACTGAGACTACACAGTCTAGTTTCATCCACTTTGTGGATTCATCATTGAGAGTGTTGGTCAAATCTTCTGACCAACACCACATGTTCTGTATCTCCCGAATCTGATCGACACCAGGATATATGATAGTATGTATAAAATATAGCTCTATCAGGCAGTCTCAATCCTAGATGGAACTCCATAGTATCACGATTCTCCTCCTCCTTCTCCTCCTCCTCCTCATGCCATTTGTAAAAACTGTCCTGCTCCTGTAGCCATAAGGTGGCATATGAAACCCCCTCCCCTCAAAAAAGTGAGCTCAAAGAAATATACCAGAGTGCGATGATCCTAAAAGAAAAGGGGGGAGGAAGAAGCCCAACATATATAGCCATTGGCTTCAGTCAAGCAAAATGAGTCAGCAGTTACATGATGCAGTGGCCAGTCTCTCTGTTTGTGTCTCTGATAGAGTGAAGGTGTGTATAGAGTGAAGGTGTACAGGGTTGTGGGTCTGCCCTTTGACTTGTGCAATAAGTGTACATACATAATCCTTTTGGAAAAAAATGTGATAAATGCATGCATATGTGTGGGGGTGGTGGTGGTGTTTTATTTTTTTTTTTTGTGTGTTTTTTTGTCATGCGCCTTAAGCCTTTCATTCCCTTACTCTATCCACCAGCATCCGACAGGAAGGGTGAGGGAGTGAAAGGTTAAGTGATATCTGGAACGAAAAGTAGTCTGGCTTTTTATGTATGTGAACCATCAGCATGGAATCAATGCTTACTTGATATGGTGGAGGCAGAAATAGACGGTGAGGGTTCATCTCGTAAGATTTTCAGTTTCCAACAGAAACACATGTAATCCTTAGACACCAAACTTCCACATAAGTGTACAAATTTAGTTTTAAAGTGTCATTGAATTGTTCAGAATCAAACTTTCATTTAATCTACACAGTCAGATTTGATAGTCTTTCAAGCAGATTGCATATTTTTTAACAAATAAACTTGTGTAATCTCTGCAAAGCCCACATGATGTTGCACATTGCTAGCAAGGTCTTTATCTTCATTTGATCATGCTGTGTGACTCGTCTTGGAATATGTAGCCCAACTATTGAAAGGAATTTAGCCGTGTTATTCACCTTAAAATAGTCGAATTGTTGAATTCAGGTTCCTAAGGATAATATGAAGTATAAGTGTATGAAATCTTTAGAGGCTGTTTTCTTAAACCCATGTGGGGGAGGAGGGAGGAATGTCATTACAGACAGTCACAGTATTCATATTTTTTGCTCTATAACACTTAATTATGTGTCAAAATGATCACAAGAGGTTGTAGATTTCAAAAAGTCATATATGTCAAAACATCTAAAACTGAGTTGGCATTGGTTTTGTGGTGATGGATCATATATGTGTGTTGTCACCCTCCCTTTTGTCCTGTATGTGGATATTTGTATGAAGCAGCAGAGCGTATGTACATCCAGCTATTGTCTGTCCTTGGAATGAAATGCAAGCATGCATGCTGCTATTGTTGTTCTGTGTATTACTCATAGACAACTGATGTGGACATTTTGTGTATTTACTTTTGTCTGTTTTGTTCTCGTTTTTGTCTTTATTTCATTTAAAAAATTTTTTTATTAGTATTTGATTTTATTTAGTGTGCATACACATGCACATACAGTTTCACACACAAGCGTGCATGCAGACATAACCCACCTGTCAGCGCATACTATGCTACAACTTACAAGGTCAATTGTGAGGAAAATTGTGCAGGAACTGTAAGATTGATGGTCAAGGAATAATGTATTAATACCATATTAGTTTTAGTGCATGCTGCTTATAACTGGGTGGTGTTGAGCTAACATTGCCTGTGTTCGTGTTGCAGTGGACAGCTTGCTGAAGCAGATGCTAGAATCATCCAAAATCAACCCCAGCTAGCTTAGAATGCACGCCACATGTGCCCGGCCAGGCCCCACTTGCCTGTGTGTGCGCATGCATGCGCTTCCTGTGGGGGGAGTATACACGTGCCGACTCCTTGGACTTGAAGCCCCTCTCCACTTGGCTGACTGTTGTGGATGTGCAAAGCATGGTGTAACCCCCTCCCCCTCCTCGATTCCTGTTGTTATGTTCTTCATATGTGGGCTGCACTTCTTCCACCCCCTGTGTGTGTGCTGCATCGTGGCAGAAAGTTCTGTGTATAGGGTTTGTTTCACTGTGTGTCATCTGGATGGACATAGACTTTGTGAGACGGTATGTTGTCCAGATGGAAATAGGGTTTGTAATACGTGTCTTGCAGGTGACCAAAGGGTTTGTATCATTAAGTGTGAGCTAGACATCTTTAGGGGGTTGTATTGTGTGTGGTCTACATAACTGTAAAGTTTGTGTGACTTGTTGAGATGGCTTTGAGTTAGTATCACTGTGTGTCATCCAGATTACATAGCAGTTGTGACATTTCTAGTTAGCCATACTGCCGTATGTGTCTGCCTCCATGCTTGTGTCCTAGTGTGTGTGTGTGTTGTCCAAGTCTGCTGGCTGCACTCTGCCCATCTGCTTTTTGTGGTTGTATTCTGTGCTTCCTTCACTAATCTTGTCTGCAGGTTACCTGTCCCATCATGTAGCTCACACTTGTGTTTTCTCTTCCTTTGTCCAGTCATTCTTGTGTGGATAAAACAAAAACACAACAACTATCAGCCAATATTGAAAACATAATCACCACCTTCCTCTCATCAGCTCCTGGTAATCCAGGGTCTTTAGTGAGATTTTTTTAAAAATTACAAATGTTCTCTTCAAGTTGGAAAAAAAGAATTCTCTTCTTTTGCACTACATGAGACAAAATTGTCGGTTTCTTCGTTTCTGCATGTGCAGTGTAGGTCTGTTGTGTTTATTTGTATTAATGACAAATGGATTTTAATCTTATTTTTTTTAGACACATATTTTTGATAAATGACAAACAGATTTTAATCTACCGTATGGGCCTATTTCCAGCTACTGTCACCCTTTTCCCATCAGAGGGGGTCTGAACGTTCACTGCATTCCTTTGGAGAGAAATGGACAGACAAGTCAGATTGTGTCGTTTACACTGGGAAAGTGGTCACCAGATTTTTAGGATAAAGTCATACTATTCTTTTCCATGATTGTTGTTTGTTTACTGTTTCTTTTCTTCCCTGTCTTTGGGCAAATTTGAGTGAAAATGACGTTTCAAATTTTAGTATTTTGAACTGTTACGATTGTTGCGTTTGTTTTTGTTGGTTGGTTGGTTTATTAGTTGGTTAGTTTGTTTTTTAAGAAGAAAAATGGTGTTTGGCTTGGGCACATGTTCTTGTTTGGGGAAGGGGGGGGGGGGTCTGTTATTCATGCATTAACATATTGTAAAGAAAAGTGGGGCATTCTTAACAATCTCTGTTTCTCTTCAGATAAATTTGAAATGTTTATCTTACTTTTTTTTTGGTTTTGTTTTGTTTTTTTGTTGTTTTGTTTTTGGGAGGGGGTGTTGGGAGCAAAGGGGTTTGCCTATTTTGCTTTAAAAACTTGTTTTTGTTTTGTTTTGCTTTAAGTACAATCAAACAAATCGCTGAAGGACAGAGTATTGAACTGTTTGAAATTAAAATGCGGATGAAATTATGTCAGTCACCTTAACAACAGCAAAAAAGTGTACCAGTTCTCTTGAATTGATTTTCATCGATGAAAAAAGTCTTATGTGAATTTTTCTTCTTACCAATTTATAATGTAAAATTAATCTGTAAATTAGATCGCGATAGATTTTTTTTCCAACCTGTAGTCCATATCAAATTGAAGATGATAAATTTGTTTTTCAGACTTGTCAACCCAACTCATCTGTAAAATTTTGACTTGATCATCCGTGAAATTTTGACTTGCTTTGAAGGAAATATTTTGCTTGTTTGGAGATTACCGAGGTGATGGGAGATAAAAGTCTCGACACTCAAGGCAGCTGTCTCATGGGGGTTTTGTCCCCTTAACCGCATTGCTCTGTGCTTGTAGAATGTCATACTAAATTAATCCACCCATTTTCATTCCAGTGGGCAGTTTTTACGTTTGATTTGTGTTCATGTCTTGCTGGCTGTACTTGTGTACATGTATAGTGTCTTGTTACAGTTTGATTTTTTTTTCATTTAATGTCGGAGCATTAGGGAAAGTATTGGTATCTCTTCTGATTTACTCTGTAGATAATAGGGAATCAGGAAAGAAATTATACTGACCAGTTAGAGTTGGTTTTTTTTTATTGTAACCAGCATATTCAAAAGAAGAAAATCTGTTGGAGCTTGTTCCTTATAAAGTGATTATTGATTATTCCATGTGCAGTGAATAAATCTTAGGTTGTTGGTTTTATCGGTATTGCAGAAAAACCCTATTCAGGAAGGTCACATTTTTTAAGTCAATTTATGGAGTTCAAAGTGTCTGATATATGGGTAGCATTATTGAAGAATTTGAAATTTTGTTCTAACCATAGATACATGGCACTATGTGGACTTGGGTAGTTCTCTATATTTGTCATCCATACAAATATATCATTAGTTATCCTAGATCTTCTCGACTCTGAGCCTGTACAAAATCATACACAAACATGTGTCCAGACAAGGTCTGAGTCAGAAAGGGGAATGGGAACCATGAGAGGAGAATGGGAACTGTGTTCTGTATCAGCGAGATACAGGTTCTGTGTCGATTTTTGTTTGTTTCTTGGTTTTTTAAGTTTGTTTTTCTTTGTTAAAATGTCAACTTTAGAATTATGGATAAATTGTCATGGGCAACAAATATACCAAACTGATTGTCCAACTTATAAGAACAAGAAATAAAGCCTCTCATAATGTTCCTTCCTGCTGTTATTTTGCTTAAAATAATTTAAGATGGGTTGGTTGCTTATTTTATATGTGGAAAAGTATGCCAATTGACAATAGTCGCAAATCACATTACAAGGAACAAGTTTTACAAGTGTTGAAATGGAAAGGTTTGAAAAAGCTTACTGCACTGTTCACTTGTAACTATCATAATGGTATAAAATATGACTGATCATGATAATTGCTGTTTTATTTTTTTAATTTTTAGCATGTGTTCAAAGATTATCAAAATCACTTTGTGTATTGTGGCATGGATACTTATGATTTGGTGGTGTATGAAGTGATTTCTATTTTGAATGAGTATTAATATTATCGAAAACAGTACCTGTCTTAATGCAGATTTCGTTTAACACATGCACTGTAATTTATTTGTTGTAGTCTGCCAACATTATTAGAAATGTAGATAAGTACCGAACATATTCATCATTTTTACATATTCATCATTTTTAACGGAGAATATGATATCTATTTGTCTTGAAAATATGCTTGTTGAAAAAACAATAGCACTTAACCTGTTCACTTCAACCTATTCACTTCTTCATGCTGTGTAACTTAATCTATCTGTTTGTTAGCTTAGGTTTGCTTCTTTGTCCTATGTAAGTTGACCATTGGGGTTCACGACTGTAGTCAACTCTGATTGGTGTTGGACAAGTGCAGGTAACTGTAGTTGACCTGGATGATGGAAAAATTCCCATTGCTCTTTTCGGCACCAGTCATAAATAGAATTGATGGTTAGGTTTTAGAGTTTGGACAGTGTAAGAGTAGCTGCCTTGAGGCCAACAAGTGCTTTGCTTGCATAAGCAGCATGCAGCGTTGCACTTCTTTGTGAGGTCAATGCATGTTGTTGCTCTGTGGCTGGAGGAGTGTTGTTGACAGAGCGACTTAAACAGTATATTATTTTGATGTCCTTTTGCTGGAAACATTTTCTGTTTTAAGATCGGTGGCCCCATTGATAATAAAACAAATGTGGGCTTGACCCTTGTGGGGGGGGGCAGTCACAAGGGTCAATTTTTTTAATGAGCTGACTGGTTCTATTGATAGAGCCCTGGACTCAAAGCCTGACATCTCAAGTTAGTCCCAGCCCACAGTATTAAAAACTGGCCTGTTTTCTGCCCATCTTGATGTTTACATCATTCTGGTGGTGGCAGCTTAGTGTTTCGTAGGTCCCTTCTCCACCCACTCCCCCATATCAAGACCTTGCCAGCGTATAGGACTTTGCGCCAGCCCAGAGTCTCCAAGATAATTTGCTGCTAGGTTTAGGTGGAGCACATGTGGTGTTGTCCGAGTACAATGAATCCATAATGAACAAACTTCAAGCTTTTTTAATATTGACCCAAAAAACTGTCAGAGAAACGGAATGTGCTAGGTAGACAACACACACATTGTGTATAGATAACGAAGAATTGGTGGATTCCCTTTGTATCTGTAGATAACAAAGAATTGGTCAATTCTATTAAAATCTAGACACACCCAAAGAGAACCAAGTTCTTTTTGTTTGTATTGGTTGCTCATTGAACCTAGTTGGCATATTTCTCAAGTTTTTAGTTCTGTTTCTGTTTGTTTAAAAGAAAGGGGGGAGGGGGAGCCTGCATCTGCTAAAGTAATTTTTATTTCAGTTTTGTTTCATTGTTTTAATAATATGAGATGTTAATGTGATGCTGCTGTGTTCTTGTGGAAAGCTGTCCATGAATGTTCCAAGTTTTAGAGCAGTTTGTTCGTAATCCATTTTCCTTTCTAGTACAGGCTAGTATCTTTAGAAATCCTTTTTTGCTTGTTTAAATTGCATAATCATAATGGTCAACATTCTTAGGAAAGAGCATTTTATCCTGATACCCTGCCTACTAGTACTGTTCACAGCCCTCCTCCGCCCCCCCCCCAATTTTTTTTTTTAAACAACTCTGTTTTGATAAATAAGACAACTTTTCAACTTACTGTGTTAGTTTTTGGCTAATGAAAGTAATGACTTTTTTTTTTACTTCCATTATGACTGACGGTTCATTTTCTCCTTTCAACATTTATGGAATAAAGTTCCGTCTTTTTTTGTTTGTTTTTTGTTGTTGTCTTTTTTGTCTTTTTTTTTTTTAAGAAAAAGATTGATGGTTATCAAGCACCAAGAAATATCAGAATCTGATGTTTTAGTTTTGCTCAGTTCTTGGCGGTTTGTGCATGGAAAAGCAGAAATATTAGGTTAAAGTTCAAGATGGAGCTAGATCAATCATGGCAGTACTTATTAAACAAAGTTTGTACACTGAAGTTTTATTTTCATGCTGGTTAGTCGTATGTTCTTGACCGTTTTATTTTCATGGTTGTTAGTCGTATCTTCTGGATTGTTAACTTACGCAGTCTGAGGTTACCTTCCAACATTTGAAAAGTATCAACCGCCATTATCATCTCAAGTTACTGCTTTGCAACCTATCGTTAAATTGATATAAGCATGCATGATGTGATGTGTCATGCATTTTACGAACATTTTTATGATATGAACGCTTTGGTTGTTTCATTGGTTGTTTGGTGGGGATTTTTTTGTTTATGTTTTCTTGTTTAAAAAAGGGGAATGCGTACGGTTCTTCAAATTGATTTTTTAAGTATATCAGTATTTTCTTTTATTTCTTTGTACAGTTCATGTTCCAGCTACTGGGGTTTTCCAAAAGAAGTGTTACACTTTTTATTGCAAACTCATGGAGGGGGATGCTGTGTGCTTCTTTTGTTTAAACCTCCCTGCCCACCCCCCCAACCCTGATGACGCAACTCCATAATGTCCGCTGACCCATGTCATTTTCAATGAGCCATGTACATAGAAGTTGTCAAGAGCTGGTGGGTGACTGTGATAGAGTGAAGGTGTGAGTGACCGCAGCTAGAGAGTGTAGTAGTTGGTGTAGTGAAGTGTGAGTGACTGGATGGAGCTAGAGAGTAGAGTAGTCACTGTAGAAGGAAGTAGCATGTAAGACGTTGATCAGTGAACAAGGGAGTATGGCAATAGAGACGTGAAGGTGTGAATGACAGACAGCATTGAGTATACATAGTTTGGGCAGCCTTGTTCCTCAATCTTACAGTCATGATAAACATTCCAAGAAAATTGGTCACTAAATTTTTAACCCTTCACTCTCTGACCCCATTCTGCCTCTGAAGCTGGTGGATAGGATAAGAGCGTAAAGGTGTGGGGTATGTTTTTCGTCTTCTGAGTGTGTTCTGATATCTGACAGTTCGGCCTCTGCCTTTGGGAAGAGGTGGGGGAAATTGGATGTAGAAAATCTGATGTAGAAAACCTTTCCATCCATTGCTGAAATCTGAATCAAAGAGACTGCTTGCATTCAAGCAGACAGGAACCTGAAGTGGGCAAAAATAGAATAAGAACATGAATTTATTAGAAAATGTGCCCGTCTTGTGTTCTGTTCAGAATTTGCGTCCTTATTCTATTTTTGTGTATCCCTGGCTGAATCTCGCCAAAATGAGACCAACCATTCTTTTGCCGATTTATATGGCTGATAGTGCAACCACCATTATTGCCAATTTCTTGAAATATTTCATGGAGGGCTGAGTAACAAGGTTTGTAAACTGGAGGAGTGTTTCATTGAATGTCAGGTTGGCATAACAGTGCTGCTAAGCAATTATGTTCTTGCTGTGGTGTCGTTGTGCGTGTGAGTTTTTGTGGATCGCTGGCATTCATCGACGAAAGATGTGTATAGTTGTCATTGTAATGTATTTGATTGTTGATCTACCTGCTGCGTGTTCTCTTGGTCTTGGTTTTCTCTCTGTAAACACTGGTCTGCTAGCACAGTTCAGGAGTAGGTTCAGGTCACAAACCACTCAAATTTGATCGTATGCACGCATGCACATGTGCACATGCGTGCGCGCATGCACGCACACACTCGCACACACACACACACACATGTGAATTAGTATACATGTACCATTGATGGTACAAATTTTACAGACCACTGTTTTACGTCAGCACCCACCTCAGGTGATATGGCCAATGGGGATAAGCATCCCAGGGATGTGGGCGAAGAGGGCCTTAACTGATCCTACACTGACACCACCAGAACAATAATTATGTTAAGACGGGCAATAAAAAGGCCGAGATGTAAAGATTTGCACAAATTAAAATGCTGAAACAGTGAAATTGCAACAGTGAAAGAGAAAGCAAACAAACATTTTTTACAGGAGTTAGTAGTAGTATGCACTGAAAAATAAAATTGCTAACAACAAATGAAAACTACAAAGCCTCCCCACCTCCCATCTGTGATTTAAAAAAAAAAGCGTTCAGACAAGTGATACATCGATAGAAAGTGAAAACCAAGGGGACAGGCACAACTGTGGCCATAAATTTGATAACTATTGTAGTTTATGTCCATTGTGCTTTTATGGTTCTATTTATGTCCTGTATGCTTTCCCATGTTCAATGATTATAATTTTGTCAATGTGTGGTTTAAATCAAAATGATTTAAATTGTTTTAATGAAAATTGTGTAATCTCCATATGCTTTTTTTTTAAATCAGTTTCCTTTCATTTCTTCTTCATTGATTTTAGTTTGCTGCCTTATTTTGCTCTATAAGTGTTGTATAATAGTGATGCAAATGGTTGTTTTTAATTTCTTTGTGTAGCTTATTGTCAATCGATTGCCTTTGTTTGATCATGAAAGAAATTGTGTATATCAGGTAGCTATTAGGTAAAACTTGCGTCCATAAGGGATTTTGTTTTTCTGTTTCATTGAGAAATCCTTGGACGTGATAGTGACAGAATGTTTGTTGACAGCGCTACGCGTTTTGTAGTTATATTGTTGGATTATGTACAGGAGCAAGTGAGGGCCACTTCACTGTCGACTTTTGCATGAAGACAGGATGTTTGAAAACAGTGAATGAAATGTGAATAGCTTTGTAGTTGAGACAGTGGTGCAGAGGACAGATGTGTATACTGCAGATTTTTTTAAGTAATAATGTCAAACCAGTTTTAAATCTGATGGTTAGATCAGGACTTGTACATTTTTGATATAGATGTAGGAAGTCTGTTGATTTATAGGGTTAGTTTCAACCTAATAGGAGTCCTAGAAAATTAGAGAAAGCCTTTGTGAATGAATGTCTTAAGCTGCAGAAAAATAAAGAAAGCAATCATTTTAAAAGCCACAAGAAGTCTTACAAAATGAGAGAAAACCTTTGTAAATGTATATCTTTAAACGTGGAATGATTTTGAGAGAAACAGGTATGACTTTGAAAACTCATTGTTTCTGTCAACAATTTTTTTAAATAGTATCAACACCATAGGTGCAGTTTACTTTTCTGTTGTGGAGATGGATAGACAATCTGATAGTGTAACCTGCCATCCCTGTTGTCTTGCTTCACACCCTTTTCTTATTCCCATGATTTTACACATTCCTTCAGTATTCCTAGGATGATTTTGTCAGTACATAGTCAGACCAAGCAAGTTGTTATATGATTTTTCCATGAACGTGTTCCTTTAAGCCTTTGCAGTTAGGCTGATTGTAAACAATAC
This sequence comes from Monoplex corrugatus, assembly GCA_030674185.1. Lineage (NCBI taxonomy): Eukaryota > Metazoa > Mollusca > Gastropoda > Littorinimorpha > Ranellidae > Monoplex > Monoplex corrugatus. The sequence goes on along the minus strand of JAPXFY010000020.1, from coordinate 40,640,042 downwards.
AGTAACAGGCACCGTAGTCAAGTGGAATGTAACATTAGACTTCCATTCAGAAGGTCTGGGTTTCAATCCTGCCTGGGTACCTCCTGCATGTTGGATGAAAGGGTGGAGATGTTTATTCTGATGCCTAAACCCAGTTTGTGTGAATATGCATGCAGTACATCAAGTATGCTCGTTAAAGAGCCCGTAAATCGGAAGAAGAAAAAATCAGCAAGCATGCCCACCGAAGATTGAGTATGCAGACTGGGCAGCAACCTAACACTAGCACAGTGTGGGCAAAACTGTGTGCATAAGCATATGAGGGAAATTGGAACACTAAAACACTAAAATTGTATGGGGAAAAAAACAGTTACACCAGTTTGAAACATTTTTGACTAATGTGTGAAGTGTAGAACTCTTGACATTCTTGGATCAGCCGAGAGCATGCAGATGCCTTTTTCTCCGTGTGTAAATTTTTACATGAAAAACTCCTATAGACAAGACTGAACAGCCAAAGAAAAATGACAAGTGTTTCGAGGCATTTGCTCAACATCATTCTGTTTGTGCCATTCACGTAGTCAACCTCTAGTCTGATTCAAGTGACTGACATCTGTATACTGTGTCTAGTCCTTTTTATACAACATGATTATGTAATGAAAAAGGATGTAGTGTTACGTCTTCTGGAGCATTCTTAAGCTGGAAAGCAGCAGTTCAGTGTTTGTTTAAGGGGAATGAATTGCACTCAAATATCAAATATACCCAATTTGCCAACAATTGTCCGGCAGATTTCTTCAGCTTGTGCCAAATCTGATGCGCAGGCAAGTTGTTGAAATGGGGAGGTGGAGAGGGGAACAGGACTTTTGAAACACTGACACCACCAGAATGATTGGAGCAAGAATGGGCAGCCACAAGCCAGTTCACAGGTTGTGGCCCACGATTGAACTTGAGACATCAGATCTCGAGTTCAAAGGTCTATCAGAACAGCCAGTCAGTTGGTAAACATTAAAAAATGAAGAAAAGAATTCTTGATGCAGAGATCAAAATCTATGGTGGTTTTGCGGTCTGCATTGATTCTTGTGGAAAAAAATTATTTTGATAAATATGTGATGAACATAATTGGTATTGCTATGATACAATCAGGAAGAATGACACTTGAACGATATTACGATATTGTTTATATAATGAACATTCATTTATTATGTAAGCTGTATTGAATTTATAGTTCAGTTCTTGACGAGTATGCCATATAATTTTATAACTGATCTTACAGTGGGTACAAACATGAAACGGATTTTAAAAAGTCTTTTTGAAAGTGTTGAAGACCTAAAACTTTGCTCATAATTTTTCACATACAATTTCAAGTGGAAACAAACAGCAATGGTCTGCAATAAGCATATAGCCGTAAAGTCTTAGCAGCCAATTTGACTTTCGGGCAAATGGGTGAACAGATATTACTAAACACTTTGACATTGATACCTCAGCCCACTGTCATTCAAATCTACTTCAGTTCTAGCTGTTTCTGTTGATTTATCATTGCATTTTAGATTAATGCAATTTTCTTTTTTGAGAGGGGTTACAAGATAAACGCAGCTTTTGTTATACCAAATATGAAGCTATGTTCCCTATTCTGCCTCAAGTTACTTTAAAAACCATTGTAGAAATGTGATGTGCGTACTCAAAAACTGTTGTAAATGAACCAATTACGATCTGTGTGTGTACTCATAATGGGGCTTTAAGAGAGACACAATGTGAGAAAATGTGCAACTGCTATATTAGTAGTGACAGCATCTGTGTGAACAGGACATCAGGGTTCCACAGTAGTATGAAGCGGGTTGATCTGGCTCATAGTGTGCCAGATTCCCCCCATAAGAACCTCTAGGCTCATTTGTCATATATTGGACGTGTATTTTCTGTCTTCTGTACATAGTTTGATTATAGATTACTTCTTGAATGCACCAACTTCACTTTTGTTTGTTTGGAGGTTTTTTAAGTCTTTACTGTGGTCATTGGCTACTCTTCTGAACTGATCTTTCGCTCCTTCACATTGGGTTGATCATTTGTCAGGACTCAAGGTGACTGTATTGTATCAAAACAGATCTCTCTTTAATCAAAGTTGCCTCTAATGAATAATTAGTTTTTTGCTTTTGTGGTGTGTGTGTGGGGGGGGGGGGGTGGTGGTTAGCTTATTCATGCCAAGATAAAGTGAATTGTTTTCAACAAATCCTGAACTTGTGGGGGAATTAGGAACCAGGAAAACAAAAAAACAAAAAAAGAATAATGCGTATTTAATACAAGACGAGACAGGCACAAATGTTCGGCCAATTGGCCTTTGTCAAGCGTAAGATCACAAACAAACAAAACACCAGCTACAAAAATTAGGAGAGAAAGACTGAAACTTCCTTGCTGCTCTGTCCAGTGTGAGAAAAGGACTAAACTGACTGTTATCACCATTTTCCCATCCCAATGAGGTCTTGGCCTTTTGGCTGCACATATACCTTATTCATTTATTTCGCTTTTATTTTAGTTCATTACATATATATATATATATATATATATATATATATATATATATATATATATATATATATATATAATATTTATCATTCAAAATGTTTTAATTCTCCTTTCACAAGACAGGCCCAGCCGCATCTAAGGGTTTTTTCTCCGGAGTTTTCCTTTCAGCCCCTTCGCTGTTCGTTTAGGACGTTTTTCTTCCTATCCAAGGTCAGACTGGATTCGTTGCTCTTGGCACAATCCGCTTACATTAGCCATACCTCTTGATTATATATTTTCCCATTCAGTCAGTCATATGCTTATATTTTTATCTTATATATTATTTAATAGTAGGATCCTTTACATTCCAAATACTACTATTAGCCAGTGCATCATACTCTCTTAATTTTAGCCCTGAACCCTCTTCAGGATAAAATGATATTACTATGGCATGACCACTTTTCAAACTGCGCAATTCATCTCACTTCTGCTCTGACATCATATTTACTCACAAACACATGATGATGTCATTTTAGTCAGTTTAGTCCTTTTCTCACTCTGGACAGAGCAGCAGGGAAGTTTCAGTCTTTCTCTCCTAATTTTTGTTTTCAGTCTTTCTATCCTAATTTTTGTAGCTGGTGTTTGTTTGTGATCTTAAACGTGACAAAGGCCAGTTGGCCGAAAATTTGTGCCTGTCTTGTCTTGTTGTATTAAATACACATTCTTATTCTTTTTTCGTATTTTTTCTGTGTTCTTATTTGCTTGAACGCAGGCAGTCACACTTGTTTTGGATTGTAGGAAATTAGTTTTTTCCTTTCTTTTCTGTACTTAACTAAATGTGACAGTTGTGCAAATACAAGATTGTGATGATCTCCTTTGAAATTAATCTACCACCTTGAAATCAGTGGAAACGAATTGTTTATTAAATTAGAAATGTCTACACTTGTTCTCTTCCCTTGTTCTAGCCATTTTTTCTCCTTCCCTGTATATTCTGAGGGGAAAATCTGACATGAACGAGAGAGTGTGTATGTACACACACTGTATTTAGAAGTTGTTGGTATTTTTGCCTGTTTATTGATAAATCTTTGCTATTTTCGATCATGATTTAGCCATTGCTCAGTGGGTGAGACTTTTATTTCGATTTAACAAATGCAAGTGTTTTACTTAAGATTTCTACAGACTTCAACCAACATGAGAACAAGTGTTTTAGGCCAACAGTAAGCATATATTATTTACTATACAAGAACTTATTTTTGAAAAATGTTTTTTGTTTTGTATTCAGTTTTCAACATAGCTGCCTTAATGTTCTGTAAACATAGGTATAAGAAATGTGCTATGATAACATCTGGGGGAGAGGTAGGGGGGGGTGGCAGGATGTGCTGTTAAAATTTGATGGATAGATCCTTTATTCAATCTACCCCGAAAACTAAAGGAATATATGTTTTCCATTTTATGGTATTCCCAGTATACTCACATGGACGAATCACATGTTGGATTTCCCTCCCTTGTGACATACATCATGATCCAAACGTTTGTCCTACCTGGGCCCCCAAAAAGTTACATTGAGTATTTCAGTTTTTTTGTTTTTTTTTAACATAAAGCATTATTATAATTATTGAATAACGACAAAAGTCTCAAGTGATATGTAGTACAAAAACCGCAAGATTTAGGATGTAAAACTATCACCTTCTTTTGGCTAGGGTCCCTGGAATGTCAGTTTTGATTTACACAAGTCATGTAATTATGTCTGAACAATGCAAGAAAATAGAGGTTGGAATTGTGAGTATGGCTTTAATTGAATGATAGTAATGACATCCTCGCCTAATGCATAACAGGTTCTGCTGAAATATCCTTTCTTATTTAGTTATTGTACTTAACGCAACAGTGATACATACATTTTTGTTGAAGGATTCAATTTTGATCATGTATTAAAATCGATGAGACTTACTGTCAGCTACTAGGTGTTCAAACATTCTTTTAGGCTGCATTTAGATCAGTGATAAATTGTTTTAGTCAGAATAGGGAAATAATGTCTTGCTGAAATATGATACTGGACTGACTTTTTTTTTCTATTCAGCATTAACCATGATACTGGTTTGATTTTTATTTATTCAACATTAATCATACACAGAATGTTGTAAGATAACTGTAACTAGATAAAAGATTAGTTTTGATGGTAATAAGTTGCATTACATTGTGTGTACATAAAGTAACATGATACAAAATGATGTAAAATCTATATGAAAATGACTGCCAGCATTAAACAGATAGAAAACCAGAAATACAGACAAATAGAATCTGAACACATACTTAGTTTAACAAAACGGAGACGGGGACAAACGTTCAACCAACTGGCCTTTGTCAAGCGTGTACAAAAGACAAGGAATAAAATATATACAAAACTTAGTGGAAAAACAGTAGAAGACTTCCCTGACATTTCGTTGAGCAGGAGGAAAAGATGAAAATTTTGCACCTATTTTGACAATGTTAAAGGGTAAACTAGGTAATAATACACAAGCCACTTACAGAACCGTGAATGAATAGATAAGCATATAACAGATGGCATGATCAATGCTAAAGGGAAAAAATATGGCATTACTGACATGTAAACGAACTGATGGCACACAAATCTGAACATAATTTAGTGATGGGGAAAGAGAACAGATGGGATGAAAGATAGTTCGCCATGTACCACTCATGTGAAAACTAAACACAATGCGCATTTTACCAGCTTGTTTTACATGTTCTTTACCGACCATGTTTGAAGGTCAAGTTCACTATGTACCAGCTCACGTAAAGACTACAAACACTATGTGCATTTTACCAGTATGATTCCTTGTCCATTACCAAGCCTTGTGTTTGAAGGTATTCACATTTCCAAGTCCAATGTCACCACAACCTATTCTTGTTGTTTGCATATCAGTTTATGGAGTTAAGAATGACAGTTACCTCTTTCTGCCATATTTGACGACTAAAGAATACTCCACAAAGAACTGGTTTCAGTTTCTCTTTTAGGGGGAGAAGCTGAACCAAATCTTTACGAGTATCTTTGAGTAAAAGACACTTCAGAAATGACTCCAATTTTGTCATGGAAGAAACTGAAGACTGTACATGTATTTTTGATTCATCAGTTGTTGTGACTTCATCTTTTCAAAACATTGTTTGGGTTGCGCAAAGGTTAAGAGCAGACTAGCTTCAGTTTCTGTGTGAAACGTGTGATTTTGTATGAACGTGTATCATGTTCGTGCATCACATCCCACCTACATTTTTCAGCCTCAGTATGACTGACTACAAGACATGGTAAGTCAACCGAACGAAACTAACCATGTGTGTTCACTTAGAAGTAATAAGCCAAAGTAACTTGGAAACAAAAGCATTGAGGTCAATTGCTCAAGTGGTGTGTTTTGTAACCTTCAAAAGCATTGTTGAAATAGAAAATGGCAATCTGAACAGTATTTTTGTAGGTGAATTTTTGATTTTGTTGAAATGATGCTATTCTCCATAAACATGGTGTCCCAATTGATTGATATGACGGTTGATTTGATTTGACCTAGTTGATTCACTGATACATTTTGTGGTGTTGAAGTTTTTTGTGGAATTTATGTTGGAACCATTGTGATAAACTGATAACATTATATTGTTTGATTGATGATAATGCCTCCTTGTTCTGAGATTTGATGCCATGTTGGTGATGTTATGATGTGTTGGTCACTCCCTGTGCATGTAAACACGTGACTGGTGTCCGTTTTGGCTTGCTCTCTTTCATGCTTCTAATTCATTTTAAATATTATGTCTGCTGAACTGTCTTTCAACTTTGGTATCAACATGCATCAATGTTTGTGCACCTTCATATTGTTGAAAAAGAATTCTTATGGGGGAGGGGGGGGGGGTGCTAAATTTCAAAATGTCAAATTTCAGCTGTCATTCTGATTTTTTTAAAACTTTCAGAGGTAGGTTGAATCTGAAAAAAATGTGTTTGAAGATAACGACAGTACTGATTAAAAAACAACAACAACAAAAACCATGATATACTTTTGAAAAAATTCATTTTCTTCAAAAAGTTCATCCTGTTTCAACTCGTTGTAATGGACAAGGAGAGACCATAGCGCAGACATAAGAAGCTTACTCAAAAACTAATGCAACATCTACACATATACATCCATCACAAATGGGCATCTGATTACGTTTCAAAGTTTCGTCTGGCAGAGATCTTGCCGTAAGCCTATTTAAAGTCAAATCCACGTATTCATCATTTCCACATATTCATCATTTCTAAACGGGCGTCCAATTCAGGTTCAGCCTGTTGTTTCATGAAGATCTTGCAGTAGGCTTGCTCAAGAGTGGAATCCAGGCATGAATCACAAGAGGCATCTGATTCAGTTTCAAACTGTTGTTCCATGAAGAGCTGGCAGTGCTTGTATGCTTTTGAACCTGATGTAAACTTTTTTCTGTGGCTATGAAAAATGGGAACCCAGTGGAAAGCTCATCATATATACATCTGTCCCTGGCTAATTTGGGTCACACAGTTTGCGGTCATGTTTAACATATTCACACAAAACGTCTTGTTTAGGTTCTCTAACTGGACGGACAGGTTGGTTTCAATAATCCATGTAACAAGGCTCGAAATGAATTATGATACAAGACTTGCATAACCGATGTCTTGATAAAAATTTGTTTGGGCCCAACACATGCATTTTTGCTAACTTTCCGAGTTTTGTGTACCACAAGTAAAGTATATGTAGCGTTCAAGTCTTGTGTAGATATCGATACGATACTCCAGATGGGGCGTGTTACAAGTTAGTTATTTCAGGGACACCACATCTGTTATAGGTAGAAAAAAAGGTTTTTGAAGTATTTCATTCCATTGTAATAAACAAAATCAGGAAAAGACATTCAAAGCATTAGACAGGGTTTTTAACAAAATGTTACAAAAACATAAGGCTTTTCAGCCATATATATGATAAACCACTACAAAAGATTGTGTATTGAACAGTAACCGCATGTTACTATGACTAGACATGGGGACACAGAACTCAAACACAGGTCTTATGCTGGATCTGACATACCTGATACTGATGTATGTTTATGTTGTGAAAGTTTTTTCTCCATCAGCATTAGCGCTTGTGTTTTTAACTTATTATGAATGTCCGCTGTATTCAAACAAGCCATGATGAAGTAGGGAGAACAGGAAATGTCAGGTGTACATATTTGTCGAACTAATGATTTTGTGGTCTTGTTGGTGTTCAAAGTGTTTTTGCCGTACCGTCAGCTAGCTGTGTGTCACATTCTGTGTGTCATGCTGTTTGTTGTGTGTGGAAAACATCGGATCATCATCATTAATGTCACCTTTACCATTATCATCATTGTCGTCGCCCTCGTCTCCTTGGCTTGTGAACTGCCTGAAAACATTCTTTGGTTTGCCATTGTTTTCATTTCATGACTGAGAGTGCAGGGTGAATGTAGGCCCTAATGCCTCTGTGAATGTGGAGAAAAATGCCTGACTGGATTACATTATTCACAGTAATTTACATATTACTTTTTGCATATTCGCATATCCCCAACTTCACCCCACTGGGCCATTGAAGAATTCCTTCACTAAAAAAAAGAATGACCATAAAAATGAAAATACGCAATTTCTTTCCATTTCTTTTTATTATTTTGATTATGATCTTACTGATGTTGATGTCCATGGTCACATGTTTAGAAAAAGACTGAAGGTTTATATTTTTTGACAAAATTAAACAAAAAATTTGTAAACATCGAGGTTGAATACAGTTTTGTACAGTTTAGATATTATTTCTTTAGTCTTTTATTGGTGCACTAGTGAAAAAAAGAAAAAAAACTGACCATTTCTTTTCCATATTACCGATGCATGAAATAGTGTGTGTGTGTATGTATCTATACATGTTTGTGTGTGCATAGTGAGCGTACATGTATGTGTGATCATGTAGAATGCAAGAGTGGTTGACATTTCGTGAATGAGATTTCATGCTTCATTTTCTTCATCATACTCATTTGGTACCAAAGGTTTTTATGCACAAACAAATAAAAGTATTGAGAACTTGATTTGTGGCTGTATGTGTGGGCGTGTGTCAGTGAGGGAAAGCAACAGCAGCCTATAGTATGAATACTGAAGTTTGATACAAATGAAAGATTTAAGTTAGCCAAACATTCTTTTGTCATAGCTGGCAGAAATCCATACAGAATGATATCTTTTTAAATACAACATTGAACTATATATCATCAAAAATCTATACAGAGCAAGATCAAAAAAAGAAAAGAAAACCCAGTTAATTATGCATTCAGCTAAAATCTGTACTGAGCAAGATCTTAAAAAGAAAGAAAAGAAAAAAGAAAAGGCCAATTATGCTTTCAGCAAAAATCTATACAGAGCAAGATCTTAAAAAGAAAGAAAAGGCCAATTATGCATTCAGCAAAAATCTGTACACAGCAAGATCTTTCGAAAAACAACGTCCAATTATGCATTCAGCAAAAATCTGTACACAGCAAGATCTTTTTAAAAAAAAAAAAAAAAAAGTCCAATTATGCGTTTGGCAAAACTGTACACGGAGCAATGCCTTTTAAACATAACAATTAATTTATTCCTTCAATGAAAAACGACGGAGTAGTTCTTTTAACATACAACATCAAACTATGCATTCAACAAAAATGTATACAGAACAATATGTTTTAAACACATCACATCAAACTATTCGAGCAATGTTTCAAATATATTGTTAAACTGTGTATTCAACTAAAAATCTATACTGAGTAATAGATTTTAAATACATCTCAAAATACATCTCAAAACTATGCATTACAAAGGATTAAACAAATCACAACATAACATTATTGGTCAGTTCAAGAATAAAAGACTATGTCAATCTTGAACATAAGACCAATATATTGTATGTATTTCTCTCCTCATAGTTGTGTGTAGGGCAGTTGCAGAGTATAAAGGTAGGCTTGGGCGCTCCTTTTTTGAGGAGTGTTCTGAGCTTACTGTTTTTGTACTTTGTATCTGCTTCTATGCTAGCTGAATGGGTAGCGCAAACTGTGTTGGATTTGAGAAGTTCTATACAACATGGGAGATAATTCTCAAGAGTCATGTCCTTTGATAATATTATAAAAATTCTCCCTGCTTCCCTCTTATTTCTTTGGTATTACCTATATGCCTTGGAAGCAACCCTGTATATGTTCTGTCTTGTATATGTGTGTGTGTTTGGTCAGTTCAAGAATAAAAGACTATGTCAATCTTGAACATAAGACCAATATATTGTATGTATTTCTCTCCTCTCTCATAGTTGTGTGTAGGGCAGTTGCAGAGCATAAAGCCAAGGTAGGCTTGGGCGCTCCTTTTTTGAGGAGTGTTCTGAGCTTACTGTTTTTGTACTTTGTATCTGCTTCTATGCTAGCTGAATGGGTAGCGCAAACTGTGTTGGATTTAAGAAGTTCTATACAACATGGGAGATAATTCTCAAGAGTTATGTCCTTTGATTATATAACATTATGAATTAAGAAATACAAGAGCAATATCCTTTAACCATCACATCATAAAATTATGCATTCAGTAAAAATCTATGCACAGCAATACGTTTTAAACACAAGATCACAACATAATTCTGTGCATTAAAAATGTCTTTTAACCCTTTGACTCCCTCACCCTATCCACCAGCTTCCTACCCTTTGACTCCCTCACCCTATCCACCAGCTGCAGGAAGCTGTGGATAGGGTGAGGGAGTCAAAGGGTAGGAAGCTGGTGGATAGGGTGAGGGAGTCAAAGGGTCAAGTTTTTGCTTTGCTAGCATGGTTGGCAATGCAGATGCTGGTGGACAGGTGCTGGAGCCAAAGGGTTAAACACAACTTCTCAACCTTAAAGTGTGTATTCATGGAAAAGTCTATACAGAACAATATCGTTTTTAAACACGTCACACAACATAACACTGTGCATAAAACAACAAAAAAAGAGCAATATCTTCCTTCCACCCCCACAAAAAGAGACTCTCAGAGAGAGAGAGAGCAGTATTTTCCAATTGGAAGGTTTTGGTTTGATCCTGCATGGATAGGCCTACCTACCGCCTTGTTGCTTGTTATTGTTGTTTAAAGCCCAGCCGACTGCATACAGCCGTGTCAGGGCTATAACCAGTTCAAAACACAGTACTTCAACAGGAAAAAAAAGAAAATTTAGTACACATACCAATGCATTCGCGCACATAATCTAAGGACATGCCCCTGGCGTTGACCATTCCGTTCAATTTATCACACAGGGGATTTAAAAAAACATACCTGAATACAAATTTAAACCTAAGGACACTAAAACATATAAAAACGGGCCTAAGTTACCTAAAATTGTTTCCGCATATCTCACATCCCTAGAGCCAAAAAATGCATTTAAAACATGTACCAAATTACCAATCCTATGAAAAAGTATGGAAGACTTTATTCAACACATACAGGTGAATGGACCAGCAAAGCAGAAAATGATCGGAAGAAATGACAGAAAGCAAAGGAACAAAGTAGAAACAAAAAGAGTGACAGAAAAGCGGAAAATTCTAGCACAGAATTTCCAGAATGTGGGATATTATACTGAAAGAGACCCCGGCATCCCCACGGGGGAGAAATCTTGGTTAAAAACAACAAACAAAACAAAAAAAGAGAAAGAAACAGCGAATGAGAGACAGTGTGTGCGTGCGTACGTACGTGAGCACGTGCGTGCGTGTGTGTGTGTGTGTGTTTATAAGACAGAGGGAGAATGACAGCTTGGGTCAGGGGTCACAAGCCAGACTCACCTCCGTCTTCCTCCTCCCAGTCTGCGGTGGCTTTGTGCCTTAGAGATTTGGTCATTGTTGGTGATTGGTAAATGATGAGAGTGTGCCCTTGGTTTGATTCTGGAATCAAGATTTGGCACATTATTATTATTATTACTATCATTATTATTATTATTATCATCATCGTCGTCGTCGTCGTCATCATTATTGTTATTATCATTGTTATTGTTATTATTATCATCATCATCATTATCGTCTTTATCATCATTATCATTATTATTACTATCACTATTATTACTATTGTCACTATTATTATTATTCATATGCTCCTTCTTATCATTATTATATTATAGCACGAGAAATACTTGATACATGTGGCCTCCAACCCTCCTAACTATGAAATGAATACCCGATCCTGGTCAGGGTTTTGGAAGGTAAAGCAGACAGGGAGAGGAGATGGTCGCTGTCCTCGTAATGCATAGACACTACTACTACTACTACTACTACTACTACTACTACTACTACTACTACTACTACTACTACTACTACTACTGCTGCTGCTGCTGCTACTACTACTACTACAACTACTACTTTTTCTTCTTGCATTTTCACCCAGATTATCTCCTCCTCTCCTCTTTTTCTTCTTCTTCTTCTTCCTCCTTCTCTTCATCTTCTTCCTCCTTCTCTTCATCTTCTTCCTCCTTCTCTTCATCTTCCTCCTCTTCCCTCCTTCCTCCTCCTCTCTTCTTCTTCTTCTTCTCTTCTTCTTCTCTTCTCCTTCTTCTTCTTCTCTTCTTCTTCTTCTTCTTTCTTCTTCTTCTTCGTATTCTTCTTCTTTCTTCGTATCTCTTCTTCGTATTCTTCTTCTTCTTCGTTTTCTTCTTCTTCGTATTCGTATTCGTATTCTTCTCTTCTTCGTATTCTTCTTCTTCTTCTCGTATTCTTCTCTCTTCTTCCGTATTCTTTCTTCTTCTTCGTATTCGTATTCGTATTCTTCTTCTTCTTCGATTCGTATTCGTATTCTTCTTCTTCTTCGTTCTTCTTCTTCTTCGTTCTTCTTCTTCTTCTTCATTCTTCTTCTTCTTCTTCGTATTCGTTTCTATTCTTCTTCTTTTTCGTATTCTTCTTCTTCTTCTTCTTTTCTTCTTCTTTTCTTCTTCTTTTCTTCTTCTTCGTATTCTTCTTCTTCTCTTCTTCTTTTCTTCTTCTTCTTCTCTCTTCTTCGTATTCTTCTTCTTCTTCTTCTTCGTATTCTTCCTTCTTCTTCTTCTTCTTCTTCTTCTTCTTCTTCTTCTTCTTCTTCTTCTTCTCTTCTTCTTCTTCTTCTTCTTCTTCTTCGTATTTCGTATTCTTCTTCTTCGTATTCTTCGTATTCTTCGTCTTCTTCTTCTTCTTCGTATTCTTCGTCTTCTTCTTCTTCTTCGTATTCTTCTTCTTCGTATTCTTCTTTTTCTTCGTATTCTTCTTCTTCGTATTCTTCTTCTTCGTATTCTTCTTTTTCTTCGTATTCTTCTTCGTATTCTTCTTCTTCGTATTCTTCTTCTTCTGTTCACCGTGTGTCTACAGCCACCATGGAGTCTGGCAGACAGAGTGTCTGTAGTTGGCCGTGCTTCCTAACACACCACCTGATACAACAGACAGACATCGCTTGCAACGTGTGTTCACCTGCATGGTCCTCCTGCCCACAGGGGCAGTTAGTGAAGATGTCATCTGAGTTAAGGGTGGAGCCTATAACGCCGGCTGGTTGGTTCTGTTGATAGAGTCGTGGACTCAAGATCTCACTATCTCCAGTTCAACCACAACCGAAACATTTTAATCCTTTGACTGCCGCACCCTGTCCACCAGCATCCTGCACTGTCTACCATACCAGCAAAGTAGAAATTTAACCTTCTGATTCCCTCACCCTATCCTCAAGCTTCCTCCAGGAAGATGGTGGATAGGGTGAGGGAGTCTAAGGACCAAGTTTTTGCAGTTAGTGGATAGGGTGCGGCAGTTAAGAGATTAAATTAAAAACCGGCCTGTTCGCTGCCCGTCTTAATGTTTCTGTCATTGTAGTGGTGTCAGCTTAGCGTTTCACAAGTCCCTCCCACTCACCCCTATACCCCTCTTTTCTCTCCATTTCAAGACTTTGCCAGCGCATAGGGTTTTGAGCAGGCTCTGATAAGTGCTGGCAGTTTGCGTAGAGCGCATATGGATTAGTCTGAGGGCAATGAGTCCCTCTTGAACAAACCGCAAACTCCAAACTACTGCTCAGGCCCAGGACCAGACAATGCCCCACCTTGAAGCGATCTGAATGGACGAAATGTCGTTCTCGTCCGATGTAGATGACTGTGTGTGTGTTGAAATTTGCGTAATATTGCAGGGTACTATCACAGAAACCCCTCAGGTCCATACCTGTACTTCAGTCTCAGGAAAGATGCTGACTATGTAAGGCAAGCCAGACAAACTAACCTCTCTACTGAAGGCTTAGGATTAACCAACATAGAATCCCTCAGGTAGAAACAGGCCCATACCTGGACTTCAGTCTGAAACAAGTTGTTGACAATGTCTGGCAAGCCAGACGAATTAGCCTCTCCACTGAAGGCTTAGGATTAACCAACATATAGCAGCACAGCCAATCACACTTACGTTAGACTGCAAACGAGACACTTAGTACATACAATTCTATTGGGATGTTTTCGAGGATCGCTACAGTGAACGGGAGAGGTCCATTGTCTCAGTGGACAGGTTTTGGCCTGTGTTTGTTTACTTTAACTTTTCTTTCATAGCATTCACAGGTAGAAGAACATTCTCGAAGTCATCTTAAGACAGCTTGGGTCAGAGCCCCAGTGTGTTCTGATCCACCTTCTATAAATGAAAAAGGGGAGACACAATACAGACACACAGAGTTGGTCGTAGTAGGAGACAGGCTACTCAACTTGGCAGAGGTGATGAGTCTTTGCCAGAAATATGTAGTGAAGGTACGTCGATATTTTTATTTTGGTGTAGAGTTTTAGGGCTGATAGGTACAAAAGAAGGACTGTTCCAGGACCTAGGCAAATAAGAAGAAGAGGATGAATGATTGTGCTTTAAGTTGAACATGCGTAATTAAAGAAACTACATTGACTTGTAATGCTATGTGTGGACTGCTTTTGAAAGTTATTGCTAATGTGTTTAGTGCGCTTCTGCTCGTCTCTCTCCTTCCGTCTTCTTGTGTGTGATTTCTATATAGAAAGGTAATTCCACATAAACATCCCCCCCCAAATTCTAGAACATCACCCAAAAATCCCTCCCGTGACAGTACCATGGTTTGTTAGAAGGCGCTTAGCGCTTGCAGGCTGGTACCTCTGTCTTCAGTCCTCTATATTTTCTGTAGAGGTCATCCCAACCTTCTTGTTATTTTATTTGCTATTTTGTTTAAAGCCCAGCCGATTGTGTAGAGCCATATCAGGGCTATAACTGTTTCAAAACATACTTCAACTACAAAAAAAGGAAATTCAGTACACGTATCAATGCATTCGCACACATAATTTAAGGAGACGCCCCTGGTGTTGACCAATCTGTCCATTTTATCGCACAGGGGATTTAAACAAAACATAACTGAATACAAATTTAAACATAAGGACACTAAAACATCTATAAAACGGGCCTACATTGCCTAAACCTGCTTCTGTATATTTCATTTCCATAGAGCCAAAAAAATGTGCTTAATACATGAACCCTATTATCAATCCTACGAGAAAGTATGAAATACATTTTCGAAGACATACAGATGAAAGGACCAGCAAGGCAGAAAATGATAGGAAGAAATAACAGAAAGTAAAGGAACGAGGCAGAAACTCTGAGAGTGATACAGGAAATTTCTAGCACAAATTTTCCGGAAAGTGGGGATACTATTCATACTGAAGAAGTCCCCGACATCACCGTGGGGAACACCCCAGCCTAAACTCATGAGCAATGAACATAGCTTGTGATGGCAGGGGACGAGGTATTCAGGAGGTCCTTAGCTGCCTGATAATGGCTCCCCAATACATCATAAAAATATTTTCTAGGTATAGTGTCACGTTTCAGTTTCAGTTTTTCAAGATACCGTCTGTGCGTTTGGAATGAATTCCATCTGCAAAAACGTCACAGGCGCAGTGTGATGGACAAGATCCAAAACGATCACGGCACAAGCTTTGAGTTGGCAAAGTCCTGAGTTCGTACGTAGCCTGTGGGTTTTGTATCTTATACTAGCATTGTATCAGTCTGTCACTGGAACAGTCTTGGTTACATTGTAATGCTGTGTGTATCTGTGTATCTTACTTTACCAAGTGTTTGTCTGTCTCATCCTGTCACAAGCAATTGCCAGTCAGTCTGGGACTGATTAATCATCCCGACATGTCTGGTTTACTTTGCGTCTTATCTCCAAATCTGAACACCATCCGCCAGCCATCATCCGCCATCCATCATCCGCCATCTGCAACACGCTGTGTTGGGGATGGTCGCCTCGATATCAAGTTGAAGGCAGCCTTTCCCAGATCTGTTGTGATAAGAATAAAAGAAAACACATTACAGTATTGCACAGTACAGAACAGTAAACGACATTACAGTGCGCTACAGTACAGAACACTACAGTACACTACAGTACAACACAACGCAACACAATGCAATACAATGCAACACAATACAATCCACTGCAACGCCAAACAGAGAAACAGGATTCAGTACATATCCTGTAAAGCAATGCAATGGAGCAGAACACAACACGCTCTAATCTGCTGAAATGGCGGTAATCAGATAACCCTGTGTGCCAGCTCTGTACAACACATCCTGATCTCAATGCAAAACAGCTCTAACCCAGGTAAGGTACACACGGAGGCACACAGTAGAAAAAATCTCACAAGTGAGCAGTACTGGCAGGGGAATTACCAGGACACCAGAAGCTCCAGACAACCTTCTCTCTACACGGCACGGCAGGAGCCAGCAAACTATGGCTTAAAAAAGCAGTGACATCCAGAGCGTGGAAGCGGGGTTTCCTAGGTTGAGTGGATAATCGGGACAGCAGGACAGATCTTCCAGATTTAAACAGGGCTTTTGCGTGTGACTGTTGTGTGTGTGTGTGTGTGTGTGTGTGGTGTTGTGTGTGTGTGTGTTGTGTGTGTGTGTGTGTGTGGTGGTGTGTGGAAGATAGATAGATAGAATAGATAGACAGATAGATAGATAGATAGATAGATTACATAGACAGATAGGTAGGTAGTCAGACAGAGAGACAGACAGATAGATAGATATAGATAGATACATGAATAGATAGATAGATGTATAGATAGATAGATAGATGTATAGATAGATAGATAGATAGATAGATAGATAGATAGATAGATAGATAGATGATAATAAATAGATAGATAGATAGATACACAGACAGATAGATACACGCTCTATGGAGAGAATCGACGTATGAAACACTATGCTGACGACACTCCACAATGATGAAAACATTTAACCCTTTTGACCCTCGCACCCTGTCCATCAGCTACAAAAACTTGACCCTTTGACTCCCTCACCCTTTCCACCAGCATCCTACAGGAAGCTGGTGGAAAGGGTGAGGGGGTCAAAGGGTTACGTTTTTGCTTTGCTAGCATGATTGACAATGCAGGATGCTGGGAAACAATGTGAGGGTGTCAAAGGGTTAAGATGAGCACCGAGCAGGCCAGTGACCGACTCAGAAGATATCAGATCTTGGGTCCACACTCTATCAACAGAACCAACCAGAGTGCAGGGCAGTAGGTAAAAAAGTAGTCATAATGAGAATGGTGCCCATCTTTCTGTCACTGTTTTACCTTCACCAACCCCTGAACAAGGTCAGGTATTCATTTGCAGCTGGGTACGAAAACCGCATACACTATTTCTTAAGTCAACCAATCGTGGTGTAATGGTTAACATGCAGGCAAGCGTCCGCGAAAAATCGGAACACACACACACGCACGCACGCACCCATGCACTGTCACTCACTCACTCACACACACACACACACACACACACACACACACACACACACACACACACACACACACACATGCACGCGCGCACACACACACACACATAACACAACACAACACAACACAAACACACACACACACACACACACACACACACACACACACACAGAGTAACTCTCGCCAAAGCTCGTCATATTTTCCCTGGGTGTCTCACAGGTTCGAAGAAGGAACTGAAAATTCCTAGCAGCGGCTGTCATCATTAATCATATTCCAAGAAGACACACGGTTTACAGCCACTGACGCAATAACCATTCAGTCTGAAACACGAGATGTATCGAGTTAAATCTAGCAGTGTTCACAGTAAGGATTTATTGTACTAGGACAATTCCATATGCGCTCCCCCTCCCCGAAAACCTGTGGTTTTTCTCCCGTTCGTGGGCTGTACCACCTAGGAATACTTGAATACACGAGTGGGTTTTCATGGGTATTACTGTGGGTTTGGTTTGGTTTGGTTTGGTTTGGTATGGTTTAGTTTGGTTTCCTTTGCTTTGCATTGCATTGCTTTGTTTGTTTTGTTTTGTTTTGCTTGGGTTGGCTGTCAGTTTCTTTTCGTTTCGTTTTGCTTTGTTCAGTTTTGTTTTTGTCTTTGTTTTGTACTTTACTTTTTACTATTTTTTTACCCCGCCATTAACCCTTTGACTCCTGCACCCTGTCCACCAGCATCCTGCCTTCTCAACCATGCCAGTGAAACAACTTAACCCTTTGACTCCCTTACTCCTTCCGCCAGCTTCCTGCAGGAAGCTGGTGGATAGAGTGAGGAAGTCAATAGGTTAAGTTTTTGCAGTTGGTGGATAGGAAGCGGGAGTTAAAGGATTAAGGCAGTCCTTTTCCGTTTTGGGGGGTTGCTAGTGATTATCTGGTTGACTGTCAGACTGAAAAGCAAAACCTTGTGCACTCGCTGGGGAGGTCTTGAAAAGGGGTCAGGGGAGAGGACGAAGGGAAAGAAGGAGGGAGGGAAGGAAGGACACTTGTACTAATGAAGCACAGGGATATGGAGTCTGCTTGGTAGTTTTGTGTTTCTATAAGCCACTAAGTTTGCCGTTTCTTCTAGAACGATTATAGCAATAGCAATTCTCATGCGCTTCTCCGAACTATGCCAGCAATTACCTGGCAAATTCCATGAGCCTGTGAAAAAACGCCCTATAGTCTGGCAGGGTTCTGAAATGGGGAGGGGGGCACCAGCATCCTGCGTTCTCAACCACGCCAGTGAAACAAAAAAATTTAACCCTGCAGGAAGTTGGTGGATAAGGTCAGGGAGTCAAAAAGGGTTAAGTTTTTGCAGTTGGTGGATAGAATGCAGTAGTCAAAGGGTTAAAAACGTCTTGCAGCAAAATGTTGAAGCCCCCTCTCTCTTCCCACCCCTCCCCCACCCCCCCGCCGAGATGGTAGGGAAGTGAGGTAGTAGAGACCTCAACTCATCTCAGAGCTGGCATTATCATGAGGGTGGTGCCTGTATTCTTCCTCTCCCTCATCATGTTGTTGTTGATTTACAGTCATGCAAAATGTAACGAGGCGCACAAAGAGAACAAACTTCGTCTGCCACACAGTTTGGATAGAATGACAATCTGTTCTGGATTACACTTCCAAGAGAAAGAGACAGACAGACAGAGGGAGGGGGACACAGACAGACAGACAGACAGAGACAGACAGACAGACAGAGAAGAAGAAGAAGAGGAAGAAGATCTGGAGATATTTTTCATTAACAAGGGAAGTGGCATAAGCATAAAAATGCTTCTTTTGTTTGTTTGTTTGTTGTTGTTGTTGTTGTTGTTGTTGTTTGACATTCAGCCCTCACCCTTGGAGGGTCAACACTAAAACGAACGTGTCATAACAATAAGGAGAGAGAGAGAGACAGACAGACAGACTGACAAACAGACAGACAGATAGAGACAGACAGACAGACACACAGATAAAAAGAGACAGACAAAAAGAGACAGACAGACAGAGAAAGAGAGACAGACAGACACCGACAGAGAAAAGAGAGAGAGAGAGACAGGAAGAGACAGACAGACAGACTGAGACAGATTCAGACAGAAACAGAGACAGACAGACAGACAGAGACAGAAACAGAGACAGACAGAGACAGAGACAGACACATAGACTGAGGATCCGGTATGGTGAACTTCAGCCAGTGCACTTTAACCTTATGACTCCTGCACCATGTCCTCCGGCATCCTGCATTGCCAACCATCCTACCGATGCGAAAACCTAACCCTGTGACGCCCTCACCCTATCCACCAGTTTCCTGCAGGAAGCTGGTGGACAGGGTGAAGGAGTCAAAAGGTTAGTTTTTTTACAGTTGGTCGATAGGGTGCTCGGTGGAGGTCTGGCCCCCAGACGTGCGGCATGCAGGCCCATCGGCGTGTGGGTATGCCCTGGTGCTCAAGAACCAGACCCCAAGCTATGGGTAAATAGCTCCACTGCCTTGTGGACATCTCGGGAGAGAATAAGGCTAAGGGAGTAAACCCTGAAAAAAAATCACCCTAGTTCCTTGTAGGTTGTCGTGGAAACGACAAAGACTAACGGAGAGACCGTACACAAACCGATGGAAGGCAACGGGAAACCACCATCGTACTTTCCCAAGATGAATCATGGCAAGACAAAACGAGGAAAATAAGGATAACGACGTAAATAGGGACTCCTATGGAGCACCTTCGTCTGGTAGGTACTGTCATGCTGCGCAGGTGACACCAGACCGTCAGCAAGCTACTGCGTTAAATCTAAAACAAAAAACAAAAACAAACAAAAAAACAAAAACA
>JAPXFY010000020.1:40575026-40615026 GCA_030674185.1 Monoplex corrugatus | reverse complement strand
TGGCGATAAAACTAAGTTACATTGTAGTGGCTTTTATGTCTATCTTTGTGTCAATCTGGCGATAAAACTAACTTACATTGTAGTGGCTTTTATGCCTACCTTTGTGTCAATCTGGAGATGAAACTAAGTTACATTGTAGTGGCTTTTATGCCTACTTTGTGTCAATCTGGCGATGAAACAAACTCGGTTACATTATAGTGAAAATATATCGCCATATGCGCTACGTTAACGAAGTTCTCTACTGTTTCTTTCTGCTAAGTGCTGTGCATTGACTCTTTCTTGTTTTTTGTGTACACTTGACGAAAGCCAGTTGGCCGAAAATTTGCACCTGTCTTGTTCTGGTACATAAGCGACACATTCTCAGTCTATTATCGTGCGTCTATGTTTCCTGTTTGCTTGACAACAGCGGTCACATTGATTCCGAGTCCATCTTCGATGTTAAAACTACAACAATAAAAATAACAAACATTATCAAAAACCATTACAACAAAGAAACAGATGAAAACACATTCAGATACCAGTGCAAACGGACTGCACCAACATCCTACACAACCACACAACCACATTAAAGAAACCTATCCCCGAACAACACGATACTTAGCCTCCATCCGCCCCACCGACATATGTGATCCTCTCCATCATCCTAATAACCCCAGCCCATCCTCCATCCCTCCTCCAACAACAACAACGACCACTACAACAACAACCACAATAACAACAACAACGTACCCTGTGGTCTCTCAAATATCTTATCAAACCAGCACACGAAACAGCAAGCAGGCGACACTAATCCGTTTCTCAAATGATTAAACACAGACACAGACACACACACACACACTCACACACACACACACACACACACACACACACACACACACACACACACACACACACACACACACACACCACCTCTCTCTCACACACACACACACACACAACACATGCACCACGACACACACACACACACACACACACACACACACACACACACACACACACACTCACTCTCTCTCTCACACACACACACACAACACACACACAAACACGCATGCACGCACACACACACACACACACACACACACACACCACACTGACACACGACACACACACACACTGACACTCACAACACACACGACACCACACACACACACACACACACACACACACTCTCTCTCTCTCTCTCTCCCACACAAACACACACACACACCACACACACACACACACACACACACACACACACACACACACACACACACACACAACACACAAAACACACACACACACACACACACACACACACAACACACACACACACACACACACACACACACAACCATTTCTTTCAAGCTTGAGATCTTCATATTGACGCAGACGACAAAATCCATCGTCTCAAATAACCTGTGGATCCCACACAGAAAACCGCGAGCAGACATACGACACATGTCCCTGTCTTATTTTGACTGGAAAAGAAAGTTAATCCTCCTTGAAGTTTTTTACATGGACACAAACAAATTTGCCAGTTAAAACGAAGAGCTTACTGTGTTTTCCTTGTTTGTTTTGTTTTTGTTTAGTTTTGTTTGTCGTTTTTTCCAGGTATGATTTACATGAATAGTTAGAGGCCCCAGGTGGCGCAGAGGTAGATATCCCCCTCACCCGCCTTCCAATCTGACCGCTGAGTTTGAATCCGACTCAGAAATCTCTTTTCATTAAACTTCTTTTGAATGTGTGTGTGTGTGTGGTGTGTGTGTGTGTGTGTGTGTGTGTGTGTGTGTGTGTGTGTGTGTGTGTGTGTGTGTGTGTGTGTGTGTGTGTGTGTGTGTGTGTGTGTGTGTGTGTGTGTGTGTGTGAATGACAAGGTAATTTTGCTGTTTCACGTCAAAACAGCAAATTTTATCTAAAGAAAGAACACTCAATTTTCAGTGGAAAAAAACAGAAATACTGGCGAAGTGGTCGAGCGGATAGGATTCCAGGCTTCTAATCAGAAGGTCCTCGGTTCGATTCCCCTAAAAAATTCTTCCAGGTGGATAAAAAGTTAGCAGACTTTCCTATCTCCCAGTTCAACGTGAGTGTAGATTCACCTATCTCCCAGTTCAATGTGTGTGTAGACTCACCTATCTCCCAGTTCAACGTGTGTGTAGACTCACCTATCTCCCAGTTCCACACGTGTGTGTACTCACCTATCTCCAGTTCAACGTGTGTGCAGACTCACCTATCTCCCAGTTCAACGTGTGTAGACTCACCTATCTCTCAGTTCAACGTGTGTAGACTCACCTATCTCCCAGTTCAACGTGTGTGTAGACTCACCTATCTCCCAGTTCAACGTGTGTAGACTCACCTATCTCCCAGTTCAACGTGGTGTAGACCACCTATCTCCCAGTTCAACGTGTGTGTAGACTCACCTATCTCCCAGTTCAACGTGTGTAGACTCACCTATCTCCCAGTTCAACGTGAGTGTAGACTCACCTATCTCCCAGTTCAACGTGTGT
This sequence comes from Monoplex corrugatus, assembly GCA_030674185.1. Lineage (NCBI taxonomy): Eukaryota > Metazoa > Mollusca > Gastropoda > Littorinimorpha > Ranellidae > Monoplex > Monoplex corrugatus. The sequence goes on along the minus strand of JAPXFY010000020.1, from coordinate 40,612,540 downwards.
GTAGACTCACCTATCTCCCAGTTCCACACGTGTGTGTACTCACCTATCTCTCAGTTCAACGTGTGTGCAGACTCACCTATCTCCCAGTTCAACGTGTGTAGACTCACCTATCTCTCAGTTCAACGTGTGTAGACTCACCTATCTCTCAGTTCAAGTGTGTGTAGACTCACTATCCCAGTCAACGTGTGTAGACTCACCTATCTCCCAGTTCAACGTGAGTGTAGACTCACCTATCTCCCAGTTCAACATGTGTGTAGACTCACCTATCTCTCAGTTCAACGTGAGTGTAGACTCACCTATCTCCCAGTTCAATGTGTGTGTAGACTCACCTATCTCCCAGTTCAACTGTGTGAACACTCACTTCTCCAGTCAGTGAGTGTGACTCACCTATCTCCCAGTTCAACGTGAGTGTAGACTCACCTATCTCCTAGTTCAACGTGTGTGTAGACTCACCTATCTCTCAGTTCAAGTGAGTGTGACTCACCTATCTCCCAGTTCAATGTGTGTGTAGACTCACCTATCTCCCAGTTCAACGTGAGTGTAGACTCACCTATCTCCCAGTTCAACGTGAGTGTAGACTCACCTATCTCCCAGTTCAACGTGAGTGTAGACTCACCTATCTCCCAGTTCAACTGTGTGTGTAGACTCCTTACAGTGCCCGAACACCCTCTCGTGTATTTAAACACGCAGAACATAAAACCATGCACATTCAAAGATGCTTTAAGTCTATATCAGTGTCTGTTGGTTTACGGTAACCTGAAAACGCCCAGCAGGAACTCACGGTCAAGTTTATACTGCTTATAGCCCAGCCGACTATTAGAGCCACATCAGGGCCGACACCACGTCAAAAACGACAACCTGGATTCCTCTCATACTCACCCACATACACACGCACAAGCACAATACACATACAAGACAGCCATTGCTAACCGTTAACCTTGCAAATCTAAAATGCAATTAAAGAAAACCATACTCGGACGTAAAATCATATCGGCATGCACTCCCACTGAAGACGAAGTATGCAGACTGTGCAGCAACATACCGCCTGACATGTGTGGGCAAAACAACGTGCATACATGCATCCGAGAAAAATCTGAACGCTGTATTGTTTTAAAAGAAAAGTTAAGAGTTCGAATCTCAGGCGAACCACAGTTTTTAATATTCATATTCACATTTCACATTCCTATTGACGTCCACGTTCACATTCATATTCATATTCACGTTCGCATTCATCTTCGTGTTCATATTCACGTTCACATTCATATTCACATTCATATTCATATTCACACTCGCATTCACATTTATATTCATTTTCACATTCACACTCATTTCTTTTGTCACAGTGGATTTACTGTGTGAAACTTGGGCTTGTCTCTCCTTTGAGAGCGCATCGCCGCAGTACAGGGCCACCCAATTTTTTTTCAACCAAGACTTTAGAAAGGCAAAAAGGCTTACTGGCTTTCGAGGGATGGACCTGGGAAATCAACCTCTCTCTCCAATGTTTTATACCAGGGAAGTTGGGCGAATGCCCTACTCTTCACGATTTTCAACTGCTGCGGTATCTTTAGCGAACGCAGACCTGAAGGCACACGGGTCAGAAGGCACACGTGTCAGAAGGCACACAGGTCAGAAGGTACACGGGTCAGAAGACACACGGGTCAGAAGGCACACGGGTCAGAAGGCATCACGGTCAGAAGGTACACGGTCAGAAGACCAACGGGTAAGAAGCACACGGTCAGAAGGCACACGGGTCAGAGGTAACGGGTCAGAGACAACGTCGAAGGCACAGTCAGAAGGCCACATCAAAGGTCACTGGTTTCGAGGTACGGTGAGACACTGGGTAAGGCTCTCGGTCGGCCATGGTTAGAGGCACAGGTAGAAGTGTAGGGTCAGAATGCCACGGTAGTTCACACTACGGGTCAAGGCACCAGGTCAGAAGGACACGGGTCAGAAGACACACGGTCAGAAGGCACACGGTCAGAAGGCACACGGTCAGAAGGACACAGGTCGGGTCAGGGCAAGCACACGGGTCCGACTCGTTTTTCGTCCCTTCTGAAGGACAGTACGTTCCGTTCGATTTTCCGTTAAACTGAAGATGAACCCTAGAACCTCGAGTTTAGTTTTATCGGGAGGCAAACGTCTGAACCATTCTGCCACTCTTCTCTGTTGGTGTGGTTTTTGTTTGTTTTTTGTTTGTTTTTGTTTGTTTGTTTGTTGTTTGTTTTGTTAGTTTTTTTCCCACCTACGTGGGCTGGCTTCGTTGATAAAGCCGTTGACTGAAAATCTCAAATCTCGAGTTCAATCCCAGTCCGCAACATAAAAACTGACCTGTTCACTGCCCGTCTAATGTTTCCATCATTCTGGTGGTGTCAGCTTACTGTTTCCTGGATCCCTCTCCCTCTCTCCCATGTCCAGATCTTGCCAGTGTTAGGTTTTGTGCAGACTCAACAAGTTTGCCAGATAATCCTGGCAGATTTGGGAGGAGCGCATATGGAATAGTGCAAGTGCCGATAAATCCCTCACATCCCCCCCAAAACACACACACACACAACACCAACACACACGCACACACACACACACACACACACACACTCACCACACACATGCGAACGCAAACGCGAACACACACACACACACACACACACACACACACACACACACACACACACACACACCAAACTCAATATACATACATGTAACTTTACTTGGATATGAAATATCCTTTGATAAACGGTCGGGAAATCCTTGCTGATTTGTGAAAACATTTGGCCTGATTGTGAACTTAACCTCTGACCTGTGATAATAGAACTTGTGAGAATAAACTTTGTGCACACACCACGCAGTTGTACCAAGGACCATGAACAAGGGAGATTATCTTCAAATAACGTCTACATTTTGAGGACACTTCAGGCCGCATTATCTTACTTCTTGTCCCTTAATTCCAACACCTGTTCACCAGATTCCTCCAGCTATGTCGGTTGTGTGCCAATGCCTGCGTTTCAGCAAATGGTGTCTTTGTCCATTTTGCAATGTTGCCAGTCCCTCGTTTTTGGATTTTTCTTGATTGCTTGTTTGTTTGTTTGTTGTTTGTTTGTTTGTCATTTTTCGTCTTCCCCTCTGTCTCCCTCCTCAACACTTCCCTGCAGGATAGATTTAGCAAGGCCTCTGTATAATTTTTACAGGGCCATAACCAACGTAGTTTTCTTTTCTTAATGGTAGTCAGTAGATCTTCACTTGGTCCAGTGTGCTGCTTGATGGTTGGTGCACTTGTTCATTGGTGATATGATCAGTGTATCTGATGTTTAGTATCTTGCCATATCACCTTACTTCTATGATTTGGCGTCGTCTTTCCAAATCCGACGTGAGGATCCAGTCCAAACACATAACACAGACCATACAGACACATTGGCCATTAACTGGAGGAATCTACAAAATAAATTTGGTGGAAATCTGCTCACAAACTTCAAAAATATTTCCTCTCATACTCACCCACATACACACGTACAAGCACAATACACACAACACACACACACACACACACACACACACACACACACACCACGCACGCAGCACGCACGCACGCAAAGAGAGAGAGAGCCCTTGCGGTGATAACAATCTTTTGTGTAGTTTTCTTAGACATTTTTTTTTTTAAAAATCAACCCACCTCTCCATAAAAAAGAGGAAGAAATAAACAAAGAACGAAAGAAAGAAGAAAAAAAAGAAAGAAGAAAAAAAATTACAGAAAAACATTCACTTCTAAAGGTGATTCTCTGTAACAGGACCCTGGACCCAGTAACACATTGAATCTGGTTTCCCCGGAACTCAGACCGTGTTTGTAAAGATTCTTGGAAACCGGGAAATTGAACACATCATGGGCAAGAGAGACACGGACGTTTTTCGTTCACCGCCTACAAAGTCAGATCATATCTAGCGATCAAGGAGATCGTTTCTGCTTGCCTGCTTGCTTGCTTGCTTGCTTGCTTGCTTTCATAGTTGCTGCTTGGCAGCCATGGAGCTGGGTTGTCAGAGAGAAGAGCAGCCTTCCTCCCGCGTCCCCTGTTGCGACAAGACAAATGGGAGGGACCTCCAGAAGCTGGGGGTCGATCTCCTTGCGTCGGAGGACCCAGGCGCTGCTCCACCGTAAGGGAACTGAACAGATGAACGACATTCTTGTCTGAAGTCAGAGACCGTGCAGACATTTGCTGTATACCGCATCGGGGACTTCTTCCTCCGCAGAAACGGCTGAAGGTCAGGGCTGTCTAATAACCCCGAGGTCGTGCGGGAATGAGGTGGTAGGGATTTAAAACTTTGCTAGGGACCCTTGAGAAGCTTTCCTTACAAACCATAATGCGGGATGTTTATTTCTTTTGTTAGAGTCGTGGATTCAAGATCTGATATCTCGAGTTCAATCCCAGCCCGCAACATTCAAACTGGCCTGTTTGCTGCCCTTCTGAAATATTCCCATCAGTTCAATGATGTCAGTTTTTGTATTTGATATGCCTCTTCTCTCCTCCTTCTCTAAGACCTTCAGGGAGTGCCAGATAACTACTGGCAGATTTGGATGGAGCGCTTATGGAATTATCCGTGTGCTATGAATCCCTCTTGAATAAACTCATGAACTCGAAACCTCGACAATAAGTTGAACAGGTCAAGGTTGTCTCATAACCTTGAGGTCGTTGGAGAGTGAGATGGTGGAAACTGTCCCGATTTTTTTTCTCAAGACACTGAAAGGTTTTCCTAGAAATCATTAGTTGAACAGGTTAAGGTTATCTCATGACCCTGGTAAGGGAGTGAGGTGTTTGAGATTTGATTAACCCTTTGAGTCCCGCATCCTATCCACCAACTGCAAAAACGTAATCCTTTGACTCCCTCACCCTATCCACCAGCTTCCTGTCAACCCTTTGACCCCCTCACCCTGTCCACCAGCTTCCTGCGGATAGGGCGAGGGAGTCAAAGGGTTCAGTTTGTTGCTTTGCTAGCATGGTTGGCAATGCAGAATGCTGGTGGACAGGGTGCGGGAGTCAAAGGGTTAAAAACTTTGCTCGGGACCCTGAATGGTTTTCTCAAAAACCATTAGGCGAAACTGTATAACTGCGTAAGACCAGCTATGTACTTATGTCGTAAGTGCTCGACTTGTTCTGCATGTAGGTGCTTTGTTGATGCGTTTAAACACGTTATGAACACGTGGCACTGGTCCTTGTCGTGCAAACAGCATGATAGACATTCTCAACATGCATGGTAATGTAGGTTTATGTACGTTTGGTTGGTTGGTTGGTTGGTTGGTTGGTTTGGCTGGTTGGCTGGTTGGCTGGTTGGTTTGCTGGTTTGTTGGTTGGCTGGTTGGTTTGCATGTTGGTTGGTTTGGTTGGTTGGTTGGTTGGCTGTTGGTGGTTGGTTGGTTGGGTTCGTTGGTTGTTGGTTTTGGTTGGTGGTTGTGTTTGGATGGTTGGATGGTTGGTTTGTGGTTAGTTGGTTTGCTTGTTGGTTGGTTTGCTTGTTGGTTGGTTTGGTTGGTTGGTTGGTTGGTTGGCTGGTTGGTTGGTTGGTTGGTTGGTTGGATGGTTGGTTTGCTGGTTGGTTGGTTTGGCTGGTTGGCTGGTTGGTTTGCTTGTTGGTTGGTTTGCTTGTTGGTTGGTTTGCTTGTTGGTTGGTTTGGTTGGTTGGTTGGTTGGTTGGTTGGCTGGTTGGTTTGGTTGGTTGGGTTGGTTGGTTGGTTGGTTGGCTGGTTGGTTGGTTGGTTGGTTGGTTGGTTGGTTGGTTTGCTTGGCTTGTTGGTTGGTTGGTTGGTTTGGTTGGTTGGCTGGTTGGTTGGTTGGTTTGCTTTTTGTTTTTGTCTGTTGGTTGGTTGGTTGGTTGGTTGGTTGGTTTGCTTGCTTGTTGGTTGGTTGGTTGGTTTGGTTGGTTGGCTGGTTGGTTGGTTGGTTTGCTTTTTGTTTTTGTCTGTTGGTTGGTTGGTTGGTTGGCTGGTTGGTTAGTACGTTTGTTTGTTTGTTTGTTTGTTTGTTTTCCCCCTCAGTTTGGAGTTGAAGAGATACTCATCGCACGGTTAATATGCCAGGTTTCGCAGCAGTATAGCAGTGTTGATATCACGTTTGAATCAATACCAACAAGACATTAAAAAAAAATCCATCTTAAGAGGAAAACGATTCATTCAAGGGTGTGTTTTTCCCCAGAAACTGAAAATTGAAATTTAAAGATAATAAAACAGATCAAACTCGTGATTTCCCTTCCACGAACTCAGATCTTTACCTGTCTTTATCACGTTAAAGTTTCCCGGAAATCTGCTCTAGTGGGCACGACAAAGATTCTTGAAAAGTTAATTGAATCAAAATCTTTCGCAGGCAAGACCGAAAACAACTTCACGGAAAATAGTCAGGCGAGGCTTGTCCCATAAACTGAGGTCGTAGGGGATTGAGGTGGTGGTGACCTCAACATTTTTGGGTGGGTTTGTTTGTTTGTTTGTTTGTTTGTTTGTTTGTTTGTTTGTTTGTTTGTTTCCTTTTTTCTTTTATTTGTCGACTTGCATAATTCAATTACGCCCCTTTACAAGTACAGCAGACAACGATGTTCGACAACCAACACATAATCAATTGTCTAAGCCATATAAACCAAACGATTTAAAGGGTGGGAGGTTATCAGCCTTCTGCTTAGGAACTTTTTTTTTCCGCGGCCGCCATATAAATCTTCATTATAAACAGTCGCCGTGGTGTAGTGGTTAACGCAACGGACTACAGACTGGAAGGTTGTGGGTTCGAATCCCCATCAGTACCTTAAAAAATCATTGTGGGATTTTTGGCTCTAACCGGCTCCTACCCAGAGTTGGGCGTGCTATGGGCTCATTGGGAAGACTGGAACTACACAGTCGAGTCTCATCTACTTCGCGGATGCGTCACTGAGGGTGTTGCTCACATCATTTAACCAGCATCGCAGGTGTCTGTATCTCTCGGGCCTGGTTGACGCCAGGATATATTATGATACTAAGCGTAGAGTACAGCCCTGTCACACAGTCTCAATCCTAGATGGAACTCTACAGCATCATGATTATCATCCACATCGACATCATCATCATCGCATAATGAAAACTGTTTCAGCTTCTGTGGCCATTAAAGTGGCGTAGAAAATGAGACAGGAGGGGGGGGGGGGGGGGGAGGGGGTGAGGCACTAAGGTAACTTCCCTGAATGCAATGATCTTTTTAAAAAAATCTTCATTATCATAATTAGTCATAGTAGTAGTAGTAACATGAGGGCGGTGCCCATCTCCTCTCCCTCGTTGCTTTACCTTCCCAAACTCTGAACTGGGTGAGGTACCCATTGACAGCTGGGCGGGCTGGAGGTTGCACCCACCAAGATATTTCTCGAGCCCAGAATCAGCTTTGCACTAACAGAAAAGGGAATTTGGAGTTCAAACCCTTATCAGGATCAATTTAAGTTTCAGTTTCAGTTTCTCAAGATGACGTCACCGCGCTCGGAACGAATTTCATATGCACTAATGTCACAAATGCTGTGTAGTATGGTGATCATGGCACAAGCCTTAAGCCTGCACATAAACCCAAATATCAACGTTAACAACAAAATACAGTGATTCTCCAGGGGTTTTGTTTGAAGCTGAAACAGGCATATGTGTATGTGTATATATACGTGTGTGTGTGTTGTGTGTGTGTGTGTGTGTGTGTGTGTGTGTGTGTGTGTGTGTGTGTGTGTGCGTGTGTGTGTGTGTGTGTGTATACATACATGCATGTATGTGTGTGTGTGTATACATATAATTATATATACACACACACACATAATATATATATACATATATATGTACACACACACACACACATATATATATATATATATATATTATGTGTGTGTGTGTGTGTGTGTGTGTGTGTACATATATGTATGTAAGTGTATGTATGTCTATATATATGTATATATATATATATATACGTACATACATATGTATGTGTATGTATACATATATACATATGTGTTTTTTTTCAAGATGTTTGTAAATGCTATGTATTTAAAAATGAATAAAAACAAGTTAAAAAAAAAAGAAAGAAAAAATGGACAACAGAGCTTGAGCCCGTTATCTGACCGCCACGATGGTCAAATGGGTAAGACTGTCTTTCCTAAGTGGAAGGTCTGGGTTCCATCTTGATTGTATACTGTTAAAGAGTGGACATTTTTCAGATCTCCCAACATGTGTGCAAGCTTGATGATGCCTTAAACCCCTTTCGTGCGTACACGCATCAACAACAAATATCAAACACGCACGTTAAAGATCCTATAAGTCGTGTCTGGTGATCCTAGTATGACTTACGGAAACCTGAAAACACCCAGCACGCACGCCTACCCAAGACGAAGCATGCAGACTGTGCAGCCACATACCGCCTGCAAAGTGTAGGCTAAAAGCAACGTGCACACAAACATCCAAGACATTTGGGGTGTGGGGGTGTGGGGGTGTGAAGAGAAATAACAAAAACATGGGGGTAGAAAAAAAAATCCTCGCGAGATCATTGATCTTCTCACAGCTCAGTCATGGCATGTCACTTCTAAAGCCAAAAAAAAAAAAAAAAAAAAAAAAATCACGCGCAAACATGCATCAGAAATATAATTCACTTAGTAGTGCGACACATGAGGCAAAAACAGAACGCTTCAACAGGCTCGGTCGGGAGAGAGCCTCAAGGCATTACCCCACCGTCTATCCAGCGTTAACGGAAACCCTGCAGAAAAGAATAAAATAAAATAAGAAAAAGGAAGAAGGGGGAGGAAGAGAGAGAGAGAGAGAGAGAGGAAGACAGACAGAGAAAGAGAGAGGAAGAGTGAAAGAGAGAGACAGATAGAGAGAGGAGCGAGAGACAGAGAAAGAGAGGAGAGACAGACAGACACACAGACAGAGAGAATGAGAGAGAAACAGAGAGACAGACAGACAGACACACACAGAGACAGAGATTGAGAAAGAGAGAGAGAGAGAGACAGACAGGCACAGACAGACCGAGAAAAAGAGAAAGACAGAGACAGGAGAGAGAGAGAGAAGAGAGGAGAGAGAAAAACACAGAGACAGATAGACAGACAGAAAGAGAGGGACAGAGAGAGAGGGAAAGACAGAGACAGACAGACAGACAGACACACAGAAGAGAGAGAGAGAGAGAGGAGGGGAGAGAGAGAGAGAGAGAGAGAGAGAGCTGGCAGGCGCAGAGGTACTACTCCCTGCATTCCAGTTTGACTGCACTAGTTGGACTTTGACTAGGAACAAAAAAAAACAAAAAAACCTTTGCGCAAAGCCATCTGATGAGGGATGTGGAAGGTGAAGGTAAAGCAGCGTGGGAGAGGAGAAAGGGACTGCCCTCACAAGGCTGGCCCAGAAAAACGTTGCCATATCTACCACCTCACTCCCCTATAATGTTATGGGGCCACCCGTGGGGATGATGGAGGGGCTCTTTCAATATTTAAGCAGTATCCCCCAAAATTTCTGTACTGGTAATTTCCTCTCTTCTGTCACGCTCTTTGTTTCTGTCTTGTTCCTTTGCTTTCTGTCATTTCTTCCTATCATTTTCCACCTTGCGGTCCATTCACCTGTATGTGTTCGATAAAGTCTTACGTACTTTGTCTTACGATTGATGACTGGGTACATGTATTAAGTGCATTTTTGGTTCTGAGGAAATGTGACGTGCAGAAGCAGTTTTAGATCATCGAGGCCTGTTTGTGTGTATGTTTTAGTGTCCTTAGTTATGTCAGAGGCCTGTTTGTGTGTATGTTTTAGTGTCCTTAGTTATGTCAGAGGTCTGTTTGTATGTATGTTTTAGTGTCCTTAGTTATGTCAGAGGTCTGTTTGTATGTATGTTTTAGTGTCCTTAGTTATGTCAGAGGTCTGTTTGTGTGTATGTTTTAGTGTCCTTAGTTATGTCAGAGGCCTGTTTGTGTGTATGTTTTAGTGTCCTTAGTTATGTCAGAGGCCTGTTTGTATGTATGTTTTAGTGTCCTTAGTTATGTCAGAGGCCTGTTTGTATGTATGTTTTAGTGTCCTTAGTTATGTCAGAGGCCTGTTTGTATGTATGTTTTAGTGTCCTTAGTTATGTCAGAGGTCTGTTTGTGTGTATGTTTTAGTGTCCTTAGTTATGTCAGAGGCCTGTTTGTATGTATGTTTTAGTGTCCTTAGTTATGTCAGAGGTCTGTTTGTGTGTATGTTTTAATGTCCTTAGTTATGTCAGTTCTTCTTCTAAGAAGAATGTTGAGAGTTCCATGGACAGCAAAGAAAACAAACGAGACAGTCTTGATAGAGGCAGACACAAGTAGATCACTCATAAGGAAGATTAGGAAAATACAGCAACACTTATAGGCCATTTTATGAGGAAGGGGGATTTGGAGCACCTGGTCACAATGGGAAAGCTGGAGGGAAAGAGAGCACCGGGTAGACCCAGGGAGAAAATGCTGGACGGACTTGCAGAGTGGCTGGGGACGAGGAGGGTGGGGGAGATGCTGGGGGCAACGAGAGATAAAGACAGATCGCCAACGCCATGTGGCAGGGCACCTGATGATGATGAGTTATATCAGTATTCAGGTTTGATTTTTTAAATCCCCCGGTGATACACTGGACGGTGTGGTTAACGACAGGGGCATTATCCTTAGAACATATGCACGAATGCATCGGTACGTGTACTTTAATTGTCTTTTTAAGGTGTTTAAGGTTGTTGTTGTTGTTTTTTTTTATCTGTAGTTAACTATGGTGTACATTTTGAGTTGATTTACAGCCCTGATATGGCTTTGTGCGGGCTGAGCTTTAAACAGCAATAAACCGCGCCAGTTCTGCTTTTTTTTTTTTTCATTCTTGCACGGACCCGAAGTTAATCACAGTAAAGATTCTTGGAATCCTGGTTTAGGTAAGAGCTCCTAAGGGCAAGGATCAAGGATTGCTTCACACACAGACGGCGTTGAACTGATTAGTTTGAGAGTGGGAGGTGAGGGTGGAGATGGAGGTTTAAAAAATGGATGAAGGGAGATAAGCGCGCCTCTGTGTGTGTGTGTGTGTGTGTGTGTGTGTGTGTGTGTGTGTGTGTATGAGTGAGAGTGAGAGAGAGAGAGGGGGGAGAGAGAGAGACAGACAGACAGACAGACAGACAGACAGTTGCGAGAAGACGAGAGTGTTGTATATGGGGAAGGATGTGTGGTATGTTTATCTTTTACTGCATTCTATTTTTATCGTCTGAATGTTTTTGTTACATGTGTAGATCGGCAATGACAACTTGTAAGACAGGTCCAGTGCCACCTTGTCCTTGAATGCATGTAATTCGTGTTTTCAATTAAGAATTGTCTGTCTGTCTATCTGTCTGTCTGTCTGTCTGTCTGTCTGTCTGTCTCTCTCTCTCTCTCTCTCTCTCTCTCTCTCTCTCTCTCTCTCTCTCTCTCTCTCTCTCCCTACCCATCCATCCATCCATCCGTCCATCCATCTATGTATTTATCGACATACATCCATCCATCCATCAATACATCCATACATACGTATATCTATATCAATATATACACATGTATATATACATAGATATACATATATATACATATATATCTCGGGGTGGGTGTGTGTGGGGGGGGGAGGGTGCGTGCGTGTGTGTGCGTGTGTGTGTGTGTGTGTGTGTGTGTGTGTGTGTTGCGTGCGTATGTGTGTGTGTGTTTGTGTGTGTGTGTGTTAGTGTAACGGGCGGGAATTAAATTGTCATTCTGTCACGCGCTTACGTGTGCACGCGCACACACACATACACACACACACTTCCCTATTGAAACAGTACATTTTTTGGGTGGAGAACAATTTCGAAGAAGACTACTTGGGTTCAGATTGTATGGTTCAGCCTGATCGTTAACAACACTAGGAAGAAGATATTTTCTTTTACCATGTCCGTCTCCCGCCCTCAGACTGGAGGCAGAAACTGAACACGGCAGTTTTTGTTGTTGTTTTTACTTAACCCTTTGACTCCTGTGCACTGTCCACCAGTATCCTGTATTGTCAACCACGCTAGCAAAGCAAACAATGCAAAAATGCTTCAGGTGTGTGTGTGTGTGTGTGTGTGTGTGTGTGTGTGTGTGCGTGCGTGTACGTGCGTGACAGAATGACAATTTAATTCCCGCCCCTTACATTAACACACACACACACACACACACACACACACACACACACACACACACACACACACACACACACACACACACACACACACACCTGAAGCATTTTTATTCTCTGTATGAAGAACATGAAAGTATGTTTACAGAGAAGGCCATTTGGCGCAGCTCGCCAGCCTGCACATGCACATACTCACGCACACACAGACACACACACACACACACGCACACACACACACACACACACACACACACACACACACACACACACACACACACACACACACACACACACACACACACACACACCTGTACACGCACGCCAACATTGATAGCAAAACTGGGAGAGTCAAGTTTGCGATGACTGGAAGTCTTCAATATCCACCGCCCACCCCTATCCACTTTTTTGTGGGTGGATTATGTTCTGCTTTTTACGCCGCCTTGCGGCAAATAGATGCTTTCTAGGAAAACCTGAGGTCTGTCTGCCAAAGAAAAAACGCCCTTATTGACACAGCAAGAGATAAGGATAACGATAAGGATACTTTAGTTTCCACCAATAAAAGTTGTTAGCTTAAAAACCCTTTTTTCTTTCTTTCTTTTTTTCCAAACTTGCCGTCAATTGCGTCTTGGGTGTTTTCATGTTTCCATACGCACGATATGACTTACAGAATCTTTAACGTGTATATTTGATATTGTGCATGGGTATACTACACACGGAGGGTGTTCAGGCCAGGTAGATCTACACACGGAGGGTGTTCAGGCCAGGTAGATCTACACACGGAGGGTGTTCAGGCCAGGTAGATCTACACACGGAGGGTGTTCAGGCCAGGCAGATCTACACACATGTTGACCTGGGGGGTGGGAAAATGTCTAGCCTTTATCCACCAGGCGGAGGTGTCATGGCGAATCGAATCCATGGCCTTCCGATTACATGTCCGACATTTACTCACTAGACTACAGCGCCCTGAGAGAGAGAGAGAGAGAGAGAGAGAGAGAGAGAGAGAGAGAGACAGAGAGAGAGAGAGAGAGAGAGAGACAGAGAGACAGAGACAGAGACAGAGAGACAGAGACAGACAAAGAGCCAGAGACAGACAGACAGACGGACGGACAGACAGAGACAGAGACATAGAGACAGACAGATACACAGGCACACAGAAACAAATCCTTGTATCGTTCTACGTTCCATGGCCCAAACCAGACCCAACCCTGAGCTACTTCTAGGGATGAAACGTTTCCAGTAAAAGCGCTAAACATTTATAAACGCTGTCGACGAAGTGATAGTCTGGTGTTGGTGGTAAATCGCTATAAAACTCACTGATGCATCAATCCCTGTTGAGTAAATCTTTTAATACCCGAGGGCATGATGTTGATAAAGCCAATATCTACTGCTGTTCTTGCTGAAACATTTATTAGGGGGTTATTTTTTTTAAAGCCCAGCCGACTGCGTACAGCCATATCAGGGCTATAACCGTTTCAAAACATACACAATACTTCAACAGGAAAAAAAAGAAAAGAAAATTAAGTACACACATCAATGCACTCGTGCACATAATCTAAGGAGATACCCCTGGCGTTGATCACTCTATCGAATTTATCGCACAGGGGATTTAAAAAAAAACACCTGAATACAAATTTAAACATAACCAAGGACACCAAAACATACAAAAACAGGCCCAAATTACCTAACATTGCTCATATCTCACCTCCTCAGAACCAAACGTATACCCAGTACATGTACCCAACTATCAACCTCAAGAGAAGGTACGTGAAACCCCACCGAACATTTACAGGTGAATGGACGAACAAAACAAAAAATGATAGGAAGAAATAACAGAAAGCAAAGGAGGAAGACAGAAAAGAAGAAATTTCTAGCACAGAACCTCCAGAAGGTGGGGATACTATGTATACCGAAAGAGCCCCCGTCATCCCCACGGGGATTACTGAAACATTTACACGCACTTTTGTTCATTTGTTTGCTGTCTTTTGGCAAAATGTGTTCTCTGTTAGCTGGGATATTCTGTTATCAAGAGACAGCCCCACAGAGCTAAGCATGACCCAGAGCAACAATGCCTCACCACCCACCAGATAGGTCACCTCTCGACCCCCGACGCCACAAGCCAAGTTGTAGCCATTTCGCCAAACAAAGGAAGTGGGGGGGGGGGGGGGGGCATCCATGTCCTGCATGACTCATTCCAACCCAGTCATCAGTTACCTTGTCTACAAGCCGAATCAATGGCAAGATGGGGAGATGACAAACCCCTGGACACAGCCACACAACGCGCACCAGCCAGGTCAGGCCCAGCCAACGATTGATTGATTGATTGATTGATTGATTGGTTGATTGATTGATTGATTGACTGATTTGGATCAGTTTTTACGTCGGCACCCACCTCAGGTGATATGGCCGACGGGGATAACCATCCCACGTAAGTGGGACCTCTCTGATCCTATACTGACTCCACCAGAACAACGATGATGTTCAGATGGCAGTGAGAAGGCCAGTTTTAATGCAGCGCACCCCGGGATTCGAACCCACAACCATTAGCGTATGAATCCGACGCTCAACGAACTGAGCAACTGGGGCCCACCAACGAGCCCTTCTTTGCCTTATTTTGGGCTGTCCACTCTCTACTGGGTAGCTTGTCCAACCACCAGCTCACCCCCATTCACTGCAGTCGAAACACGACCCAGTCGGAATCTCCAAATATTGTTTTACCAAAACCTCACGGGATGGTTTATTCAATATATTGTGTGTGTCAGGTGGGAAATTCCACACGCTTTTTTAGGGTGAAAAAGTAAATGAGAGAGTATTGTCATAGCCCCAAGAGAAGGAAAGCAAGGTTGTCTCTCTTGCTAATAAGATAACACCACACAAAACCAAACAAACAAAACAGACATTTTACTCCACAGAATAAACTGTCTGGTCTGTAATGACAAGAGGACACAGAAACCTTGAGGAAGACAACACACACAAAAATGAAAAAAAAAAAAAAAAAAATCTACAAGATCGATAAACAGATCAAGACAGGACAGATGGACAGATAGATAGGTGATTGACAGATAGATATAGATAGATAGATAGATAGATAGATAAGTAGATAGATAGATAGATAGATAGACAGACAGACAGACAGATAGATAGATAGATAGATAGATAGATAGATGGATGGATGGATGGATGGATGGATGGATGCATGGATGGATGCATGGATGAATGGATGGATGGATAATTTATATGATAACGAAGAGAGACTACTGGTGGCTGGAGAGGGATGGTGATTAGGGGGGACTGGGGTTGGCAGTTCAGAAGACCCTCGCAGAGTGCTGTGCCAACAGTATTCAAGCCCTGTTAATGCCTGTGGCCTCAATACCCTGCAGTACTTTAAGATTGTGTGAACTTGTCCTAGTTGTTGGCGTGGACAGGGGGGTGTTGGTTTCGTGTGTGTGTGTGTGTGTGTGTGTGTGTCTGTGTGCGTGTGTGTGTGTGTGTGTGTGTGTGTGTGTGTGTGTGTGTGTGTGTGTGTGTGTGTGTGTGTGTGTGTGTGTGCGCGTGTGTGTGTGTGTGTGTGTTCGTTCTTTGATTTAACGTCTTTTCACTATGAGTGATATTAGACGAAAAAAAAAAAAAAAAAGTATGTGAGATGAGAGATGGGCGTGTTGGTTTTGAGGCATAGAGGAGACAGAGTTATAGACATAAGTAGGTGGGAAAATAGAAAAATAGAACAAGAACTTAACACTAACATTTAACATCAACAATGTGTATGGAAAATTTAACTCTAAAGTACAAACTTCATAAACTTAAAGTAATGCATTAACAGGACTGTGAACCAACGATTCTGAAATTTTAACTGACAAAAATTGATCGGAAGTTACTTCTTTAAAATGAGTTTCAGAATAATTTTCTTGTGTAAACATTTTTGGTAAAAAAGAACGTAGCATTTTGCAGTAAAATAGTCAGTGAAACAGTGTGAATTGTTCGCCGCAAATACACTTGACATTTTTACAGTATTTTGTTTTCAATGCGTTTAGCTGAATACGAAAATGAACAGCAACAATCGTTCTCAAATGATATATGGAAGAAAACTGCAATTTTTTACATACATTTTGAAATGAAACTTTTATCATTTGTTGTGACACAAACTTTTCATGGAAATATTCATGAAAACGAATCCATGAGGCTGATTCTAGCAAGTTGCAAGCTTCTTTTACGGAAGTATTAATACGTAATTCTGTAGTATTATCAGAATTGTGTGCACTTTCCTTAGCTGCTCTGTCAACTACTTCGTTGCCGTGAAGACCAACGTGAGAAGGCACCCAGCATAAACTGAGATCTGTACCTTTTATCCTTAAACGATGTATAAGATGATTTGCCTCAGTAATTATATCAGGTCTTGTGTCTGTATCAAAAGACTGCAAGGCATATAATACAGATTTTGAATCAACAAAGAGAACTACTTTGAAAAATAGATGTGTAAGGTTTACTAGATAATGCAACGCTTGTAAAATAGCGACTAATTCCGCTGTAAAGATAGATATATTTGCCCCAGTGAAAAATGACTTTATTATTTTATATTTTGGAACATAAAATGCTGCTCCAGCACATTTATTTTCTAAGACTGATCCATCGGTAAAAGTATGGAGGTGGATACGGTATTTTTCATCGACGTGTTCTCTTGCTCTGCATATCGAAATGTTAACGTTTTCATATTTCTTAGCATCTGTATAATCAATATCAAAAGTAGCTTTTAGCATTTCCCATGTAGGGATGGGCGTTGTGGATGGTGTTTCAGCTATTTCATCCAGATTTATGTTAGACTGTTTGACCAGGTCAGAAACGTAAGTTGCAACAATCATTTGTGTGTGTGTGTGTATGTGTGTGTGTGTGTGTGTGTGTGTGTGTGTGTGTGTGTGTGTGTGTGTTCGTTCCTTGATTTAACGTCTTTTCACTATAAGTGATATTAGACGGGTAAAAATGGCATGGAGGATGATTTTTTTTTTTTTTTTTTTGGGGGGGGGGGGGGGGGGAGGGGAGAGGGGACAGAGGGGAACAGAGTAAGAGACGGGAAAAAAAAATTAAAAGGAATCGGCAAGGTTTTTAGAAAAAGGATATGGATGAACAGAGAAATGAAACTAGAACAACGCTAACATTAAATGTAAAAGAAAACATCGTCATAAAAAACGAAACAAAACAAAATAAAATAATAATAATTAAAATAATAACCTTAAAGTAACGCATTAACAGGACTGTGAACCAATGATTCTGAAATTTTAACTAACAGAACTTGATCTGATATTACTTCTTTAAAATGCTTTTCAAGATAGTTTCCTTGTGTAAACATCTTTGGTAAGAAATAACGAAGCTTTCTGCAGTAAAACAAACAGTGATACAATGTGAATTGTTCACCGCAAATACATAAAACGTTTTTACAATATTTAGTTTTCAAAGCGTTCATTTGAATACGAAAATATGTGGTAACAATTGATCTCAAATGATATAACGAAGAATACTGAATTTTTTTACAGATATTTTGAACTGAAAGTTTGATTCTTTTTTGGGACACAAATTTTTCATTTAAATGTTCATGAAATCGAATCCATGATGCTAATTCTAGCGAGTTGTAAGCTTCATTTACCGAGGTGTTAACATGTAATTCTATGGAATTTTCAGAATTGAGTGCACCGGATTTAGCTGCTCTGTCAACTACGTTGTTGCCTTGAAGACCAACGTGAGAAGGCACCCAGCATAAACTGATTTCCGAGCCATTTATCTTAAACAGTGTATTAGATGATTTGCCTCAATTATTAAATCAGGTCTTGTGTCTGTATCAAAAGACTGTAAGGCATATAACACAGATTTTGAATCAACAAAGAGAACTACTTTGAAAGACACAGGCCGAAGGCTTATTAAATAATGCAACGCTTGAACAACAGCGACCAGTTCTGCTGTATATATAGATACATTTGTCCCAATGAAAAAAGACTTTTTAATGTTAAATTCTGGAACATAAAACGCTGCTCCAGCGCTCTGATTTGCTAAGACTGACCCATCGGTAAAAATGTGGAGGTGGGTACGGTACTTTTCATCGATGTGTTCACAAACTGTGGATAGCGTAATGTTGACATTATCATCTTTTTTAACGTCTGCATAATCGAGATCAAACGTGGCCTTTAGCATTTCCCATGTAGGGATAGGCGTTAACATTGGTTTTTTGGCTATTTCATCCATAGTTATGCTGGATTGTTTGATCAGGTCAGATATGTAAGTTGCGGTTGTAATTTGTGATGAAATGTTTTTTGCTCGTTTTGGAAAGTCAATATCAGACCTGATTTTAATTTCTTTGCTCACAAAATTATTCGCTTGTGAAGTAGTTCTAATTGCAAACTTTGCTGTAGCTAGCTCACGATGGTTGTTTAGAGGTAGAATTCCAGCAGCTTTGTACGTTACCAGAGTAGAAGCATGAGTTGGTACACCTAGTGCAATTTTAAGACTTTTGCAGTCCAAGTTCTGAATCTTTTTTAGTAAATATTTAGGTGCATTGAAAAAAATTTCTTGCGCGTAGGATAATTTAGACCTGACCAGCGCTGTTGCCAGATGAATCAGTATATTTGTATCCATTCCCCAGGGTAATTTGCTTATTATCTTTAGAAAATTTAAGGTTTTTCGTGCTTTTGTTAAAATATAATCAAAATGGATATTCCAGCTTAATTTCGACGTGATGTAAACTCCCAGAAATTTTACGACCTGTTTGTAATTTAACACTTCACCAAGCAATTTGAAAGTAGGTAAGTTATTTGAGTTACCACCAGGATCAAACAGCATCATGTTAGTTTTTTCTGCCGACAATGACAGACCATTTTCTAACATATAGTTTCCAAGGTTATCAAGATCAATTTGATACAACTTCCTGATGTAATTCCGTGTTCTCTGTGGAGTTGTCTTTTTTAAAGTGATATTCATCCAAGTACATATATCATCAGCATACTGTACTAAAACAACACGATTTGAAAGAGCTTTAGGAAGATCCTGTATAAGGATATTAAATAAAATAGGTGCTATCACTGAACCTTGTGGAATCCCCATGTCAAGGCATCGTGAAGTAGAATAACTAGCTCCCACTCTAGCCCGTATTGTTCTATTAGCTAAAAAAGATTTAATGTAATTGTACATATTACCAGATAAACCAACAGATTTTAGCTTGAACAATAGACGTTTATGCCAAACTTGTGTGTGTGTGTGTGTGTGTGTGTGTGTGTGTGTGTGTGTGTGTGTGAGTGTGTGTGTGTGTGTGTGTGTGTGTCAGAAAGATTGAGAAATATCGGTGTACTGTGACAAGTATTCTTTTTAATCATTATTATATTTCACGTGTGATTGTCTGCGTGCGTGCGTGCGTGCGTGCGTGCGTGCGTGCGTGCGTGCGAGCGTGCGTGCGTGCGTGCATGTGTGTGTGTGTGCGTGTGTGCGTGTGGTGCAAAGCGTGCCGGGGAGATCAAGGTGTGATAAGACTTTTTCAGGTTTATTTGTTTAGTTGATTTGTTTTATCATTTTGAACCACTTGATGTCGAAAACAGCCCTTGACCTCAGGAGGAATCCCGTACGCGGTTCCAACTAATCACAACGACCCACTGAACTTTCGTGGACACAGCAACCCTTTGCCTTAGCTTATCGTTACTGTTTACAGCCCAGCCGACTGAGCAGAGCCATGTCAGGCTATAACCATCTCAAAAAGTAGATCATACCTTACTGGAAGGGGGAAAAGAAAAAGAATATGGAAAAGAAAATTAAATACGCATATTAATGCATTTGCGTACATAATCTAAGGATATACCCCTGGCGTTGACTACTCCGTGCAATTTATCACCAAGGGATTAAAAAAACCCTGATTACAAAATTAAACATAACTATAGACACTAAAACAAATATAAAAACGGGCTTAAATTCCCTAAAATTACTACTGCGTATAATAATAATAATAATTACAATATTTATATAGCGCAAAATCTTGATAAAATCAAATCTAAGCGCTGAATCTAAGCGTATCATATTTCCTTAGAGCCAAAAATGCACTTAATACATGTACCCAGTTCTCAATCCTGAGAGAAAGTGTGTAAGACTTTATTGAACACATACAGGTGGAAGGACCAGCATAGCAAGAAAATGATAGGAAGAAATGACAGAAAGCAAAGGAGCAAAAGAGAAACAGATAATCACAGAAAAGAGGAAACTTCTAGCACAGATATTCCAGAAGGTGGGGATACTATTCACACTGAAGTAGTCCCCAGCATCCTCATGGCGGGTTGGCTTAGCTGGTGTGACGATGCCGTGTTCATGACGCAAGATCCTGTGTTCGATCCTGTGGTGGGCCACGTTCCCTCCTCCTCCCCCCCCCCCTTCCCCCATTTTCAACGCCATCTTAATGGCTTCAGAAGCTCCGACAGTTTTTACAAGATGATGATGATGGCGATGATGATAATAATCATGATGCTATGGAGTTCCATTTTTTTCTGGATTGAGACTGTGTGACAGGCTGTGTACTCTACACTTCCTCTCGTAAAATATTCTGGTGGCGACCAGGCCCGAGAGATACAGACACCTGCGGTGCTGATCAGGAGATTTTAAACAATACCCTCAACGACACATTCGTGAAGTAGCTGAGACTCGACTGTGCAGTCCCAGTCTTCCCAACGAGCACACAGCACGCACAGCTCTGGATAGGAACTGTTTGGGGACTGAATAATCTCGCAATGATTTTGACAAGACATGACTGATGGGGGAATCGAGCCCAGAACCTTCCAATCTGTAATCCGTGGCGCTAACAACCACACCACGGCGACTGGTGGCCCACGGGGGTTTACTTTCCTTTTTACTTCAGTTGCTTTGAACGCCCTCCATGCTCATAACGCAAGGGTTCTGTGTCAGGCTACGGGTTTTTGTTTTTTGTTTTGTTTTGTTTTGTTTGTTTGTTTCTATTTGTTGTTGTTTGTGTGTGTGTGTATCTGTCTGTCAGTGTATGTGTATGCATATCTGTGTATGTGTGTGTGTCTGTCTGTGTGTGTCTCTATGTTGTGTGTCTGTGTCTGTATCTGTGTGTGTGTGTGTCTGCCTCTGTGAGTGTGTGTGTGTGTGTGTGTGTGCGCTCGCGCGCGCGCGTGCGTGCGTGTGTATGTATGTATGTATGTGTGTGTGTGTGTGTGTGTGTGTGTGTGTGTGTGTGTGTGTGTGTGTGTGTGTGTGTGTGTTGTGATACTGGCGGGCGGTTAGCTGAGACGGTGAGAGCTCATAACGTGGGGGTCGTGAGTTCAACTCCCAAGTGGGCCACGAATTTTTGTCCCACTAGCTCGGTTGCAATCCTAACTCTCGCCCTCCCCCTCCCTCTTCCATACCATCTCCTAGTTGTCATCTCCCATCCCACTGTTTGTTTTGTTTTTGCTGTCCTGTGTTCTAGACCGCTAAGGTAGCCACAGGATCTGGCACAAGAGTTCACAATGCTATAATGATGCATAACGAAGAGAATGATGATCATAACGCTATGGAGCTCTATTTTGGACTGAGGCTGTGTGACAGTGTTGTAAACTCTACGCTTTCTTTCAAATTACAACCTGGCGTCAGTCGGGCCGACAGTACACAGATGCATGCAGTATTAGTCAATTGTATTTCAGGAAATTTCAGCGCCGCCCTCACCGACGCATCCGTGAAGTGGGTAAGACTCGACTGTGTGTTCCCAGCCTTCCCGATGAGCCCACATCACGCTCAACTCTGGGCAGAAACCGATTCGTCATCATGCGCCCTGATACATGGCGTTGGCGATCATGGCCCTCCATACGCATCTATCCCTTGTCGCCGCAAGCACACCTTCCACCCTCTTTGTCCTTAGCCACCCTGCAAGTATGTCCAATATTTTCTCCCTGGGTCTATCTGGTGTTCTCTTTCTTTCCAGCTTTCCTGTTGTGAGCAGGTGCTCTAATTCCCCTTTCCTTGTAAAATGGCCTGTAAATGTTGCTTGTCTTTTCCTAATCTTCCTTATCAATGATCTTCTTGTGTCTGCCTCCATCGAGACTGTTTCGTTTGTTTTCTTTGCTGTCTTTGGAACTCTCAACATTCTTATTGATTATTGAACGTCTTTACATGGAAACCTATTGCGGCCGGTAAATCCCATAACGACTTTAACAGGTCTGATAAGATTTGAACTCTCAACCTTTCAATCGTTGATCGGTTGTGCTAACCACTGCACAAAGCCGACAAATGCTCCCCTCTATATTCTGATGCACTAACCCCTCGTCCATGACATTTACAAATAAAGGGAGAGAAAAATAGATGACAAAATAAATGACGTCTCCATGTAAAGACGTTCAATAATCAAAACCAGTTTTAGAGAATTCAGAACTATAGTGACTAGATTTTTAGTCGGCTGATTGGGTTTTGTTTGTTGTTTGTTTGTTTGTTTGATTGTTTGTTTGTTTGTTTGTTTGTTTGTTTGTTTGTTTTGATAGAGCCGTGGACTCAAGAACTAATATCTCGAGTTCAATCCCAGCCCGCAACATTAAAAACTGGCCAGTTCGCTGCTACCCATCTCAATGTTTCCATCAGTCTGGTGGTGTTAGATAAGTCCCCCTTCCCCCACTTCCCTGGGATGGTTATCCCCGTCGGCCATATCACCTGAGGTTGGGTGTCGAGGTAAAAACTGAACCAAATCAATCAGCGTTCAAGGAAACAGGAACCAGCAACACACGAGTTTGACTTTTCTTCGAGAAAGAATCATCGCACTCGGACAATTCCATATGCGCTCCACCCAAATCTGCCTGCAAGTGCCTGGCAGACTCCCTGAGCCTGCGCAAAACCCTGTGCGTTGCCAAGGTCTCGAACTGAGGAGCGGAAAGGGGAAGGAAAAAGGAAGACCTTAAAACACTAAGCTGACACCCCCAGAATGATTGAAACGTTAAATTAAAGATGGACAGCAAACGGCGCAGTTTTTTTTTCTCTCCTTTTTTGTTGTTGCTGTTGTTTGTTTGTTTGTTTGTTTGTTTGCTTGTTTGTTTGTTTGTTAAGTTGTGGGCTGGGACTGAACTTGATGTCTCAGATTTTGAGAGTCCATAAGCTCTATCAAAAGAACCAATCAACCCGCAAAAACGCAGGAAAATATAATGTAAACGTTTGTGTGTTTAATACAAAGAACGAAACCAGCGCAAGTTTTCGAGCACTGGCCCTTATCAAGCGTACACTAAAGACGACAACAATAACAACAGCAGCAAAACCAAATACACAAAACTTGTTGAAAAGACACAGAGAGAGAGAGAGAGAGAGAGAGAGAGAGAGAGAGAGAAGAGAGAGGGGAGAGAGACAGATAGACAGACAGACAGAAGAGAGGGAGAGAGAATGAAGACAGACTGAGAAAGAGAGTGAGAGAGAGAATAAAAGACAAGACAAAGAGAGCCAGACAGAGAGAGAAGAATGAAGACAGAAAAGACAAAAATGGAGAGAGAGAGAGAGAGAAGAGAGAGAGAGAGAGAGAGAGAGAGAGAGAGAGAGAGAGAGAGAGAGAGAGAGAGAGAGCAGCAGCAGTAAAACTTCCCCTGATGTTTCGCCACGCAGAAGAATATGTTCAAAGTTTCAAACAACAGAGGACTGTCATTACTTGTATTTTGATTCATTCCCCGAAAACAAGGTCGTATTTATATATACAGGATACTTGGTCAAGGTAGCGGACTGTCATTGCTGCGATTATGTCCGGGAAGGAATGTCCCATACGGCAATTAATGGTTTCGTGTGTAACAGACGGATGACTATGACGAGTCATGTACTAAGTTCGGTGTGGATGGTTTTTCCCATTTTACCTGCGCATGTGTGTGGGGGGATGTTTTTATGTGTTGCGAAATTTGAGTCTGTCTGTCTGTCTGTCTGTCACTCTCTCTCTCTCTCTCTCTCTCTCTCCCCTCCCCTCTTTCTCACCCTCCTTCCCTCTCTACCCCCCACGTGTGTGTACTGGTGTTGGTGTGTGTGTGTGTGTGTGTGTGTGTGTGTGTGTGTGTGTGCGTGCGTGCGCGCGTGCGTGCGTGCGTGCGTGTGTGCGCGCGCGTTTGAGAGTGTGTTATTAAAGACGGATTCTTTTTTATTGTTGTTGCTGATGTTATTTGCAAATTTGATCGTTGGTGGTTGTTGGTTGGTGCTTTTTTGTCCTTTGTTTTTGTATTCTGCAGCTATGTTGAGAAATGGAATGTTGCGAAACACTTTATTTGTATTTAAAGTTGGTGTATGATGAAAGCGTGCGTGTGTGTGGGTGGTGGTAGTGGGGGTGGTGGTGGTGTGGTGTATGTATGTGTGTGTACAATGTGCGTGTACATGTGATGTGTATGTCTGCTGTGTGTGTAGATGGCTGGTGCGTATGCATGTGTGTGTGTATGTGTGTGTACAATGTGTGTATATGTGACGTGAAGTGTGTGTGTGTGTGCGTGTGTGTGTATGTGTGTGTGATATTTTTTTTTTTTATTTCATTGACTTGTGCTGGGCTTTAGGTTTCAATAGGCTACTGGTGTTTACTGTAAAACGTGAAATCAAAGACAGCCGAAGACTATGCTAAATTGCGAAACAGTTGGTTGTTGTCTACACTTGCGCGCTTGTTTGTGTATGTGTATGGGAGAGAGGGAGGGAGAGAGAGAGATGAAGGAAGGGGGAGAGAGAGAGAGAGAGAGGAGAGAGAGAGTGTGTGTGTGTGTGTGAATGTGAGAGAGGAGGAACAAAGAGACAGACAGACAGATAGACCGACAGAGACAAAGAGAATGTACCTGTTTTTTGTTTGTTTGTTTGTTTGTTTGTTTGCATGTGCGTTAACGTGTCATGGAGAGAGAATGTGTGTGTGCATGTGTGTGGCGTTTTTTGTATGTGCATGTGTAGGTGTGTGCGTGAGTCAATATTCAATTCTTTCTGATGGTAACTCTCTCTCTCTCTCTCTCTCTCTCTCTCTCTCTCTCTCACACTGAGCAGAAGACAGCAGAGACGAGCAGTCTACTACAACAGGTAACAAACAACAACAGACAGACAGAGACAGAGACAGTCTACTACAACCAGGTAACCAAACAAACAACGCTATACTTCATTACTTCTGTCGCAACATTAGAATTTTCATCTCTCTCTCCTCTCTCTCTCTCTCTCTCTCTCTCTCTCTCTCTCTCACACACCAAACCTCGAACAGAAATCCGGTCTTTCTGGGGAGAAAAAAATACCAAAAAAATTTCACCTGCCAGCGGAATTTCATGCTTGGTTGCATCTTAAAAACTTGGCCTCGTGTCACAAGACCTACATAACTGCGCAGGTAAAAATAATGGCAGGATTGAACTGTAAGAAATAAAACACCGTTTAATAAGAAACCGCAACCATTTCAACCGAACAGTTTTGTTACTTCCCTTTAAGTTAAGCCACGAGTTATTTATAGCTGAACACGCGACTTGGGGGAAATAGTCCTTTCAGTTGTCGCGGAACTACCTGAAATGGCAGTCGGAAACTGAAACTCGGAATTTTGGACTTTTTCGACAAGTCACGTCAGTAGGTTGGGCTTCCAACTGGAAAGTACCGGGTTCGATCCGCCTATACATGTACACCTACCTCTGATGAGTGGGTAAAGGCTGTATTAGAGATGTTTCCGGTCTCCCACGTCAACAAGTGTATGCAAACTTGCCAGTTACCTAAATCCCCTCTCGTGTATACACGCGTGCAGAATATCAAATGTGCAAGCTAAAGGTCCTGTTAGTCGTGTCAGTGGCTGCTGGCTTATGGAAACATGAAAACATCCAGCATGCATGTCAGCCAAGACAGGCGTATGCAGACTGTGCAGTAACATACCGTCTGCACAGTGTGGGCAAAAACAATGTGTATACACACATCTGAGAAAATAATCGGAACACTCTCCCCACCCCACCCCACCCTCTCTCTCTCTCTGTAGATAGATAAGATAGAGAGATAGAGAGGATAGGATGTGAGAGATAGATAGATAGAAGATAGATATATAGTGATAGACAGTAGTAGATAGAAGATAGATAGGATAGATAGATAGAAAAAGATCTAGGATCTATTATATCTATTTCATCTATATATATCCATATGTACACACGCACACATACACACACATATGTGTGCATATATATATATATATATATATATATATATATAGATATATACACACATATAGGTATGTGTATATATGTATATGTATATATATATATATACATATAATGTGTGTGTGTGTGTGTGTGTGTGTGTGTGTGTGTGTGTGTGTGTGTGTGTGTGTGTGTGTGTGTGTGTGTGTGTGTGTACTCTATTCGTGGTTGCAGCTTAGTTGCTCGATGAGTAATTTCTGCATCAGTCATATCGTCTGGCTATTCCCAACAGCGTCCCTCTGGATTTTTTTCATATCATTATT
This sequence comes from Monoplex corrugatus, assembly GCA_030674185.1. Lineage (NCBI taxonomy): Eukaryota > Metazoa > Mollusca > Gastropoda > Littorinimorpha > Ranellidae > Monoplex > Monoplex corrugatus. Next base: position 40,586,030 of record JAPXFY010000020.1, on the reverse strand, counting down.
GTGTATACGCCTATAAAAACTGAATATTTTCCCCGTTCTTTTGTCCCTTTCAGTTCTGTCAGTTGACAGATATGCTCAGTGGATTCTTTTGCCTGGGATTGTCCACATTCGGGGTTGATTGCTTTTTACTGTTTTGACCGACTCGTGTAGTGGATTTTTTACATTTTCCAATGATCTGAAATCTGCCTTTAGTTTTTCTATTCTGTCTTGACTGTATTGAAGGAAGGTCAAGCAGGTACCGCATAGTCTCCGTGGAGGTGTCTTTTGTGGTTCCAAGGATCGCTTCATTGCTCCATTCACTATTCTGTCTAGTTTCAAAACACTGGTCTGACAAAGTTGTGTGGTCAAGTCGACAACACTCAGTATTATAGCTTAGTTATAGCTGGAAGAGATGGCCTTGTTCAATCAATGCCTTTAGCTGTCATTGTTTTCATGACTGAAAGGCTCTTTTGATATTAGAATGTAGTGGTTTCCACATGTTTTCTGAAAATTGCCATTCCATTCTATCAAAACTGAAGCCAATGTAGTGTAGTTATCTGTTTGCTCGACATTGGTTGCTCTGAACATAACTGGTGGAATGTTCTTTCTGGCCGATTTGTTATCAAGGTTGAAGAACTGTGCCTGTGCTTTGGTAGGGTTTATTGAAGATACGGTTTCTTGGCACCACTGATCTATGTTGTTAAACTATTCTTGGACTGCTTTGTTTCTTTTTAGTGCATACTTACCTGTCTTGTAGATAAGCCCATTCGCCAGCAAAGGTGAGTTTACGCGTTGGTTCACTGCTGTTAAGATCAGCAAGTCCTTTTGTATGTATGTTATAGAGTACTAGAGTTTTACTTGGGGAATCCTTGTGGTGCTGAACACCAGTTTCCAATTCGTAGAATCTCTTTTTTTTCTTGGAGTATGGCGGCAATCTTTTCTTGTGACTGTCATGTTGACGCCATATCGCTTAAGAAATTTCACGAGTAGTGTGAATTGGATATCAATATACGCAACTATACCCAACCCAACCCAGCATTAATCCTTTGATTCCCACACCCTGTCTACCTGCTGGAAGCTGGTGGATAGAGTGAGGGAGTCGAAGAGTAAGTTTTTGCAGTTGTTGGATAGGATGCGTGAGTCAAAGGGTTTATCAACGAAACCAAACCAAACCAAACCCAAAACCAAACCAAACCAAACCAAACCAAACCAAACCAAACCAAACCAAAACCAAACCCAAAACCATACTCAAAACCAAACCAAACCAAACCATACTCAAAACCAAACCAAACAGAGCCATACTCAAAACCAAACCAAACCAAACCAAACCCAAAACCAAACCAAACCATACTCAAAACCAAACCAAACTAAACCATACTCAAAACCAAACCAAACCGAACCATTTTCAAAACCAAACCATACTAAACCAAACCCCAACCAAAACAAACAAACAAACACAAGCCATGTTGCCTACTGAAGGATCCATCTCACGACGCCTGTCGTTATCAACATGGCTCTCTATGCATTACAGTCATCGCAGATAACACGGAGTCTAATAATGACATCCGCGTGTTGAATCCGCACCGTCACTGATTATTGATAACAATGAGGATGCCCTGTACCATGGAGGTTACCCAGTGCTTTGCTGTCGTCACTCACACATGCACATACACACGCACCCTATGCGCGCACACACAAACACACACATTAGCATTAACACAAACATACGCACACACATTCGCATACATTTTTACATGCATAAACTCACTCACACACATATGCTCACACTCACACACACACACCCACACACCACACACACACACACACACACTCTCCTCTCTCACACACACACACACACACACACACACACACACACACACACACACACACACACACACACACACACGAACACACACACATACACATAAACCCCAACCCACCCACCTCGACATTAAAAAATACACATATATTAGCATTCACAGACACACACGCAAATGCGCGCACGCGCACGTGCACACACGCGCGCACGCACACACACACACACACAGTGCAAAACTCAGTAAAGAGAGTGGCCTACTGGTTAAAGGATCCGCTTATGACACCAGAAACCTGGGTTCAAATCCCTCACTTTATCCATTAGCGTCGTGCTTCGTCAACCGTGCCATCGACAGCAAAGCAAAAATTTAACCCTTTCACTCCGTTAACCTATCCACTAGCTTCCTACAGGAAGCTGGTAGATAGAGTACGGGAGTCAAAAGGTTAAATGTTTTGGGGGTGGGCTGGGTGCGGGAGTCAAAGGTTAAATCCCAGCCGACTACTAAGACCCAATCAGGGCTTTTCCATCATGTATTCTTTGTTCTTCTTCTGATACACGGCTGTTCAAAATCGCTTGATACAGACGCAAGATTCACGCTCTACACTTTCCGATGTTTTGCCCAATGTGGACCTTTTCTGCGGAATAGTCTGCACTTTGTTCTGAGAAATTGGACAGACTTTTCCTCTTGTAAGACCCGAATAAAAAAGCCCCATCTTTCCCGTGAATCCAATTGTTTATATCAACTTTGCTATACTGACGTTATCCCATCCTGTTTTAGTCTGCTTTTATATTGTCTTCTTTGTGGATGTTATTGAGAGTTGTGTGTGCATGATGTTAATGGGTAAAATTACTGAATATGTGTTGCAGGAATATTTCGTTTCTTTGTGTATTATACATGTAGAATCGTAAGCGCCTGGAGCATTGTTGGGCTTACCATAAATGAACAGTATTGTTTTATCACTATTGTTTCTTCAAGTCTAAATCGCATGACAAAATTCGTTCCAATACGTATGACTATATATGATGAAATTTATTGATCTCTGGCAAAAACCTTTAAAATGACATCCATAGGAACATCTCTGAAGAGGTTCTTTAAGGGATCCACTGTACATTGCTTATGTTTCACTATCGTGTAAATACAAGCATTCAATGAAGTGTGTGATACCAAGTGGGTCGTCGGTATTCAACCAAAGTGCTTCTACGTTTCTTTGGTTTTTAAAAGGGATGAATGAGAGAAGCGATTTTCTTTGCCTTCTTACCCACCCCCCACCCCCTACCCCCACCCCCCAAAAAACAACAACAACAACAAAAACACCCGATCTTCAGTGATGGTCAAACTGCTACTCTTTAGGATGAAGAGACATAATCGAGGTCAACAATCACACGGCTCACGTTAACCCTTTGATTCCCCCATCCCATCTGCCGGCATCCCGCGTTGTCAGCCATGACAGCAAAGCCAAAACAGTTTATGGACGGGCTGCGGGAGTCAAAGGTTAAAGACCCCACAGCAACAAAGGAATTGTCCCTGGCAAAAAGTTTGTACAAAAATCAACATCCATACGTAAACAGAAACACATGCATACAGAAAAAGTCGTGGCGCTGCACTGCGGCGACCACTCTTCCTGGGAAGAGCCACCCGAATTTCACACGGTAAACCCACTGGACCCTCACAGCTGATTTTCAGTTCTATAGTGCGGTGCCCAAGGATTCCTCACGGAATTAAGGGAGGAGGAGGAAAAGGACGCAGATGAGGAGGAGAAGGAGGAAGATGACAATGACGAAGAAGAAGAAGATGGTGGTGGTGATGGGGGGAGTGGTGGTGGTGGTGAAAAAAAAAGAGGAGGAGAAGGAAAAGAAGAACGAGAAAAAGGAGAAGGAGAAGAAGAAGGAAGAGGAGGAGGAGGAGGAGAAGAAGAAGAAGAAGAAGAAGATGATGATGATGATGATGATGATGATTATGACGGTGATGACGGTGATGATGAAGAAGGAAAAGAAAAAGGAGGAGGAGGAGGAGAAGAAGGAGGAGGAGGCGGAGAAAAAGAAGAAGGAGGAGGAGGAGAAGAAGAGGAAGCTTCAGTTTCAATTTCAATTTCTCCAGATGACGTCTCCACGCTCGGAATGAATTCTATATGCACTAACGTAACCGGTGCCATGTAATGGAGAAGATCCAGAATGATCACGGCACAAGCCTTAAGCCTGATAGTTCCACAACCCTGGAGTCGTAGGGGAGTGAGGTGACAGAGACCTCAACTTTTCCCGGGGCCAGCACCACAAGCACGGCGCCTATCCCCTCTCCCTCGCTTCAAATTCATATTCATATTCACTTTTATTTTTACCGAGACTTCAGAAAGGCAAGAAGGCTACTGAGTCTTCAAGGGGTGGCACCTGGAAATCAACGTATCTCTCCAGTGTTTTATACCAAGGCAGCCGGGCAATGCCCTGCTCTTCAGCGCTTAGATTTGATTTTATCAAGATTTTGCGCTATATAAATATTGTAATTATTATTATTATTATTTTCAACTTTTCAACTGCCGTGGGATCTTTAGTGTGTGCAGCCAGAAGGCACACGGGTCCGACTCGTTTTTCGTTCCCTTCCGAAGAACTAGACGTTCAGTTCGATTTTCCGGTCAAACTGAGGAGAAAAGTCGAGGCCTCTACGGCGAGCGAACCGTGGAACCTCGTGTTTAGTTATTGGCAGGCAAACGTCTGAGAAGAAGAAGAAGGAGGAGTAAAATATTGTTATAAGAGGTTTTGTCAATAGAAGTCATGTATTATGTATACACAAATACACAATTTTTTGCCAAGAAATGTATGGTTTTTATATCAGCTTTGGTTGAACCAAGTCGACATTGACCACAAGGTGATTATTGTATAATTGCGCTTGTCCAATTATATATATATATATATATATATATATTATATATATATATATATATATATATATATATATATATATATATATATATATATACTATAACGGCGTGTGGACAGCTCAATAAAGTTCTGCAATGTAATTGCCATTAAACATTATATAAGATGACTATGTATATTATGCTGAACAACATTGTATGATGAACAGGAGGACTAAGTTTACTTAAAGCCTATATTATGCACTGTCCTAGATATTGATATTGTGTATGTGATTTATGATTACTCCTATGTACAGTAAGAATGATGTAACATTCTTTGTGGGAACCTTGTTCGGTTAAAAAAATTGGAATAAAAAAAAAGAAGAACAGGAAGAACAAGAACAAGAAGAAACCCACCGTGACACAAAAAAGGAACTAAATACAATATAATGGATAAATCATTTACTGGATGTGGATCCTGATTTATGGCCATACCATAACCGCATAATATTACTCCTCATAAAACCTAGGTTCCAAGTTATCAACAAAAAGAAAGAAAACAAAAAGACAAACATGTGTGTGTGTGTGTGTGTGTGTGTGTGAGAGAGAGAGAGAGAGAGAGAGAGAGTGTGTGTGTGTGTGTGTGTGTGTGTGTGTGTGTGTGTGTGTGTGTGTGTGTGTGTGTGTGTGTGTGTGTGTGTGTGTGTGTGTGTGTTGTGTGTGTGTGTGTGTGTGTTTATAATGCTGACAAGAAAACTACATGTGGGGTCGTGGCTCGGAACAGAGAATTTCCCAGAAAAAAAGTTCCAAATACCCAGCAGCACATTACGAAGGCCTGCACATGGCTGTCTTGTAGTGACTAAGCTGTTCCTGGTTGATTTTTTCCTCGTTTTGTTGTCGCCGTCGTCGTTGTTGTTGTTGTCGTTGTTGTTGTTGCTGTTGTCGTTGTTGCTGTTGTTGTTGATGCTGTTGTCGTTGTTGCTGTTATTGTTGTCTAAACGTGTGGTGGTTGATTCTTTTGACAGAGCCGTGGACTCAAGATGTGTTATCTCCAATTCAATCCCAGCCCGAAACATTACAATTTTGCCTTTTTGCTGCCCATCTTAATGTTTCCCCAGTTCTGGTTGGTAAGGTCTTAAAATGGGGACGGGGGAGAGGAGGGTGTAGAGAAGGGACGTATGAGAAACGAAGCTGACACCACCAGAATGGTGTAAACATAAAGATGGGCAGCAAACAGGCAAGGTCTTTCTTTTTTTTTTTTTTTTTTTTACACCACCAGAATGATGGAAACATTAAGATGGACAGCAAACAGGCAAGGTCTTTTTTTCACCACCAGAATGATGGAAACATTAAGATGGACAGCAAACAGGCAAGGTCTTTTTTACACCACTAGAATGATGGAAACATTAAGATGGGCAGCAAACAGGCAAGGTCTTTTTTACACCACTAGAATGATGGAAACATTAAGATGGGCAGCAAACAGGCAAGGTCTTTTTTACACCACCAGAATGATGGAAACATTAAGATGGACAGCAAACAGGCAAGGTCTTTTTTACACCACCAGAATGATGGAAACATTAAGATGGACAGCAAACAGGCAAGGTCTTTTTTACACCACTAGAATGATGGAAACATTAAGATGGACAGCAAACAGGCAAGGTCTTTTTTACACCACCAGAATGATGGAAACATGAAGATGGGCAGCAAACAGGCAAGGTCTTTTTTTTTCTTTCTCTGACACCATCATAACGGTGGAAACTTTAAAACGGGCAGCAAAAAGGCAAAGTTATTTTACATCATCAGAATGATGGAAACGTTAAGATGGGCAGCAAACACGCAAGGTGGTTTCTATTTTGTTGTTGTTGTTGTTATCGTGCTTTTTGTTTTTGACACCACCAGACTGATGGAAATATTAAGATAGGAAGCAAACACGCAAGTTTTTTTTTTTTTTAATTTTATTTTGTTTGGGTTTTTTGGGGATGGGATGACCTCAAGATATCAGATCTTGAATCCATGGTTGTGTCAAAAGGTCCGATCAGTCAAGGACAAAAACAGGGAATATCTAAAACTTCTTATAAAAATGTGTACATGCTAGTCATCGTAAACACTACGTGTGGAAAGGCCTCCTTTATACCTAATTAACAAACGAATTTCGACTGAGGAAGCCCCCGGGACAGGAAAACTTCGATTTTCTGAAGAAGAGCAAACAACGTGGTAAATAATCCTTACAGTTGCACCATTAACACTCTGGTCGTCAGGGAGTGAGATGGTAGAGACCTAACTTTCGTAGAAAGAGCCGAGCTTTGTAGTAGACTAAAACGAATGAAGGAGAGTTCGAAATAAACGCACAAGTACATCACTAGTGAGACTTTTGTACCTAGTGACTGCCATCGTTCAACCAAACAAGAACCAGAAAGATTTTACGTGCTAGTCCTCCTACGTGCACACTGTGTGGGCCTTAAAGGGCCTTAAACCTCAGCCAATGAATAAATTTCCCCAGTTACAAGAGACAAAAAGATCTTCGTATAATTGTTTGTTCTCACACACACATATATGTATATACATACACACACACACGCACACACATATATACACACACACACACACACACACATATATATATATATATATATATATATATATATATATATACATGTGTGTGTGTGTATATACATGTATATATACACAGGGGGGTGCAAAAGTAGGTATACAGTAAGTATCACATCATTATTATAATGCTTAATTCCGCTCTCGATTAGAGGAGTGTGTGAATACCGACGGCAAGCAGTTTGAGTATCTGAGGGATTAAGGCTGTGCTTGTTATTACATGTATGTGCAATATTCATTTGTTTGTATAATAAATGCAATGAGTATTGTACGTGTTTTCTTTTTTCGAACTGTATACCTACTTTTGCATCCCCCTGTATATATATATTGTGTGTCTGTCTGTCTGTCTGTATACATATATATATATATACACACACACGCACACACACACATATATATATATATATATATATATATATATATATATATATATTGTGTGTGTGTGTGTGTGTGTGTGTGTGTGTGTGTGTGTGTGTGTGTGTGTGTGTGTGTGTGCGTGCGTGTGCGTGTGTGTGTGTGTACCGTATTTTGTATTTCTGGCTTCTGCTAACGGGAATTATACAGACTTTGCAGCAACATACCGCCTGCAGAGTGTGCACAAAGCAAAATGCATACTAGCACCAGAAAAAAGGGTACACTATTAAAAGTGTAAAAACACTAAACTCTTTAGGAGAGGGGTGGTGGCGAGTGTAGTCTCCCCCCCCCCTCTCCCGCACATCCAGCCCTTATGATCATGAAGAAACGGTACGCTTCCTCTTAGGTCATCCCTGCCATAACCCACATCAATTCTGCGAAGAGACGACCCGCAGTAAAACCAGGAACGCTATCAATCATATCAGTCCTGTGACGCTCCTGCTTACTGCATCTAAAAATAGACCTGCGCGCTCCAGTTGTCGATCAATATGACAAAGGACCCATTCACAATTCAGGTTCTGTTCTCACTCTTTTTCCAGTCAGCCAATGAAAAGAGGTGTTAGTCACAGTGCGGGTTCCGTGTCAGTTCGGGTTTTCCGAGAAGACTGTTCAACGAGAAATGACGCAGTGTTCTCTATTTGTAAGTGAAGATCCTGAAACGGGTCAAGCCCTTTGTACTTTTCGCTCTCACGCTCAGCCCCTTCCCCTTGTGGGAAACAAAACGACTTCTGCATACCCAAGTTTCCTTTGTTTTTGGTTTTCTTTCCCCTCTGTTCAGAAAATAGGCCTACTACATTCGTCGCGGAATATTTAAGTTACTTGGCTACTTTCATTTTTCTCTCTCTCTCTCTCTCTGGTAAGTTCAAGTTTCATGAAATATGTTCTAACTTCAGTCGAATTCTATTTGGTTATTAAAATTTCTAAACTTGTGTTATCTTTATCATCTAAAATATCACAGCACAATAATGTTAACATGATAATGAATGGATGGTGATGTTGATGATGATGGTGACGAGGACGATGATGATGATGATGGGTGTGTGTGTGTGTGTGTGTGTGTGTGTGTGTGTGTGTGTGTGTGTGTGTGTGTGTGTGTGCAGCAGAAAAAAGAGGGAGAGACAGACAGACAGACAGAGACAGACAGATAGACAGACACAGAGAAACAGACGGAGTCGACACACAGAGCGAAGGGCGTTTGTGGCGAAGGGGGGTGCGAGCATTTTAGGTTTTAAAGATGTGTGAGAAAGCCGGGGTGGGGGAGGAGAGAAGAGGAAATGAAAATACGTTTTCCAAGGACGAAGATATCGACACACAAGTCAACGGGGGGGGGGGGGATGGGGGGGGTGGGTGGGTGGGCAGAGCAGGAGAGAGAAGGGGAGGGAAGGAGGGAGATGGGGGAGGGAGAGAAAGAGAGAGAGAAATGGAGGGAGAGAGAAAGGGAGGGAGAGCGAAAGATTTGAAATAAAATAGAGAAGAGAGAGAGAGAGAGAGAGAGAGAGAGACAGACAGACAGACAGCAGACAGACAGAAACAGACCGAGACAAAAGAGAGACTTTAACAATAAGGCAGACGACAGAGTGCGCAAGAGCGAGCGCGTGCATATGTGTCTCTAAATATGGGCAAAACGGGAGGAAGGATTAAAAAATCGATGGATGACGTGGTGGCTGCCACGTCAGTTCGAAGAACAAGAGGGGAAGAGAAACCTGAAGCATTCGGCGAAAACAGGAGCCAAAAGGACCACTAGGCCTACGCCAGCTCAGCGGGATATTTTCAGCTCTCAAGCTGACACCAACGGCGGAGGAAGGAGAGGGTGGGAGGAATCCGGGGAAATTCCTGCACAGACGGGCTGTGTGTATGCGTGTGTGTGTGTGTCCGTTTATGTGTGCGTGCGTGCGCGTGTGTGTGTGTGTATGTATATGTGTATGTGTGTGTGTATGCGTGTGCGTGCGTGTGTGTGTGTGTGTATGTGCGTGTGTGTGTGTATGTGTGTGTGTGTGTGTGTGTGTGTGTGTGTGTGTGTGCGCGTGTGTGTTGTGTGTACTTTCGTGTGAGTGCGAGTGTGTGTTTGTGTGCGAGTGTGTGTGTGCGAGTGTGTATGTGTGTGTGTGTCGCGTGCGCGTGTGCGTGTGTATGTGCGTGTGTGTGTGTGTGTGCGCGCGCGCGCGTTGCGTGCCAGTACATGCGTGTGTGTATATATGTAGGCATGTGTGTGTGCGCGCGAGCGCGTGGGGGGGGAGGGGGAGGGATGAGGAGAGAGAGTGAGAAGGACCTATGGCACACTCAGCTGACACTGCCAGAATGATGGAAACATTAAGACGGGCAGCGAACAGTCCAAATTTTAATGTTGTGGGCTGGGATTGAACTCAAGATATCAGATCTTGAGTCCATGGCTCTGCCAATTAACCCGCGTACAATCTTGGACCGATGGATTGTGTTGTGTGTGTGTGTGTGTGTGTGTGTGTGCTGCGGGACTGTTTGTGTGTATAAATGTGACTGCTGAAATGAACGTGTACAAGTCCTTGTCTGCTTTGCTCTTTACTCTGTTCCGTAAAATGAAAAGTTGAGAAAAAAATAAAATAAATTGTCTGCATATACCCACCTTAAGAAAAGTTCACAAGCATACTCAGGTTTATAAAACATTGGCATTTGAAAAAAAAACATTCAGTTCGCTAAATTGGAGAATAGATCACCAGTATATTTTTGACTTTGGGTTGTATATTTCACGGGGAATGCATACTGTACAGTTTTACAAGCACACAGAAAGATAAATGAAGGTGGCACCGGATCTTGGCGACATCTTCTCCACCGCAGGAAGCAATCTACATTTCAAGCAGAAAAAAATCTTTTGTAACGAGAGAAATAAAAAAAAAAAAAAAAAGGGGGGGGGGGGGGGGGCGGCAAACGACCCAACAACAAATCTAGTCTAATATATAAAACTTAATTGCAGATTCTGTTGTTATTTTGTGTGTGTGTGTGTGTGTGTGTGTGTGTGTGTGTGTGTGTGTGTGTGTGTGTGTGTGTGTGTGTTTGTGTGTGTGCATGAGTGTGTGCATGAGTGTGTGTGTATGTGTGTGTGTGTGTGTGTGTGTGTGTGTGTGTGTGTGTGTGTGTGTGTGTGTGTGTGTGTGCCAATGCGCGATAGAGAGAGAAAGAGAGAAAGACAGAGACAAGAAGACAGACTGAGACAGACACAGACACAGAGACAGACACAGACACAGACACAGACACAGACACAGACAGACAGACACAGACAGACAGACAGACAGACAGAGACAGTCTGCATGTGAAACCGCGTGTACATGCGTGTGCACATCATCATGCTGGGGGAGACACACATGC
>JAPXFY010000020.1:40565026-40570026 GCA_030674185.1 Monoplex corrugatus | reverse complement strand
CTACGAGTAATAGGTCTACTACCGATTAAATTAAAACACACGGACGTCTGACGTCTAAAGGAGTGTAGTTTGGATTTTTGTGTGTGGATCATGTTCACGCTCAACTCGGTCGTTTGTTTCCCTGGTCTGGTAACACAACGAAACCTTTCACGCTGCGACAACGCGTTCGACGCCTCGGACTGTGGCGGTAGTTCGCTCAACGTAGACATGTTGCCTCAGTCTTTGTTTATTGATGATAACCGCGGCATCGATGATGAGCGGGACGAGAGGGTCAACAGGATGCCAACCTCTTTCAGCAGCGATAGCGATGAGGACAGGGAGAGAGAGAGGATGGACGACTGCCGTTCTTCCCACCCCCACCCCCACTCAAACTACGCAGAAGAGATGCTGGTTTCGGTTTCCCAGAATAATTCTACTGAAAAAACGACGGCGCGCCTAGTTTTCACGGATTGCGGGTGATGAAGACGGCTCTGACAGAGGGACAGCCCAGCAGTCTCCAGCCCTCAGTACAGACATGATGCAGGTTTCTGTCACAAACAGTCACAGTGGAATGGGACACAGCTTTTCCAGCCACCGTGCTGCCAGAGAACATATGGTAACAGAAACTTCTTTTACCGTGGGTGCAAACCGTAGTGACAGAAGATCGCTGCAAGCTTCTTTTAGCAGAGACGTGGCTGGGACTTCATTCAGGGAAGAAGACGGTGTAACAGCTGCCGCGATGCAGGCGTCTTCCCCCAGCGCCGCGAAGGAGAAAACCCAGACTTTTGTGTATGAAAACGGTGCTGACAAAGGGTTAACACAGACTTGTGTCACTGAGGGAAGCGGTACTCACAGACCTGAACAGATGGACATTTCTGGAACCAAAGACATAAATAGCGTGTACGAAGACGGCCTTCCATCAGCCGAGCCTGATGACAGGGGTGGCAGGAAGGTGGGCTTGTTTCTCCCCCTGCCCCTTTACCCACGGACATCGACAGACGGCTTCCCCCCCTGCACCATCCCCACTCCCCCCTGTTATCGTCTTGTCAGTACGGGGGGGTGTCCGCCATGGCTCCACCTTCATCTCCTTTATCTCCGTCATCGTCAGTGTCAGGGTCAGGTGTTGCCCGTAACAGTCTAGCCAACAGTGCATCCATCTTGGCTGTTGGAGACATGTCCTGGCGAAACAGTAGTGACAGGAACACCCATACGGTCTCCGCCATGCAACATGATGCACGCGATTCCAGACTCCTGCAGGTTCCACACAATGCCCATTCTGTGCGCCGCTTTTTTGTCTCGGCGCCAGCACGGACATTTCAAGACAACAGCACGGATTCCCCACACAGCGGCTTTGCAATATCGCCATCACCATCGCTCACCACTCATGTAGCAGACGATGCCCAGCGTCAGAACAGCGGCGTCTCGACTTCAGATAGTGCAGGCGGGTTCACCCTTCCTCCTCCTCTTCCACAGACATCTCACTCCCTGGACGGTTTTCCCTCAGCGCCAGCGCGGACCCACTCCAACAGCAGTACCGAGTCCATGGACAGCGGGGTGTGGTCTTTGAGCCCATCGTCAAGCCTTGTAGGAAATATCCCTCCACAGTACAACTCTTCCTCTTTGCAACCTACCATGCCTCCTCCTCATCATCATCATCACCATCATCAACTTCCTGCCTCAGCTGTCAGACCAGTGTCCGACAGTCTGACACTATCCCCGCAAGCCAATGGCTCCTTAGCGCTTCCGTCAACCGACCGAGACGCAGGACCTCGCAGATCCTCCCTGCCTCTTCATTGTCAACTCTCTGGGAGCAGCCGCCCTGCAGACAGCAACGCCCCAACGAACGGACATCATCATTCGGGAAGCAACAACACCCCGCCCCTGGCACGGAACCATCCTACAAATACCAATGCCTCTCGTCTGGCATCAGCAACCAACAACCATCCCGCAAACAACGCCACCAACAACAACGCCACCAACAACAACACCACTCATCTTTTGCCCCCAGGCGACGACGTGTAGATCGTAGTGCTCTGTGCGAAACGGACTTTGAAAGACTGGGACGCAGTATGAGGGAGCTGGAAGAAGGCTGCTTCTATTATCAGCAGCTGGATTCTGACAGTGCCAGAGACCTGCTTCAGGACTCTCCCCTGGGTACCTTCGTGGTCCGGGACAGTTCCGATGCCAGGTTCCTGTTCGCCATCTCCATGAAGACGGAGAGAGGACCCACCTCTGTCCGAGTCAGCTACGCCAGAGGACTCTTTCAAATGGACTGTGACAACCGCCTGAAGAGGACTTTGCCAAAGTAAGTATTTGTTTGGTTGGTTACTAATTTAGTGATTTACTTGCTTGTCTGTTTTGTTCGTATGATAACGTGTGTGTGTGTTTTGTGTGTGTGTGTGTGTGTACGTGTGTGTGTGTGTGTGTGTGTGTCTGTGTGCGCGCGCGCTCTTGTATTTTTTTTTATTCTGTGTTTGTGTCTGTGTGTTGTGTGTGTGCTTTGGTATTTTTATTTTTATTCTCTGTGTGTGTGCGTGTGTGTTTTTGTTTGTTTGTTTTTGTTCTGTGTTTGTGTATTTATTGTACTATATGTATGTGTTTAGCGTGTGTGTACATCTTATTTATCATGTTATATGTTTGCCTCATATAAAGAATAATAATAGTAATAATAATGATGATAATGATTAATAATGATGACGATGGTACTGATAATGCGTATACTGATAAGAAGAAGAATAAAAAATGAACACAATCATTATCGTCATAAGAATTAGATAATAACAATTATAATTATAATGATATTGATAACTGTTATTACTGTCATGTCAAAGACGGTGATGTGGTGACAAAAAGCGAAAATAAATAAATATCTAAGAATTAAAACAAAGCAAACATTCCCCCAAACTCATGATAAATAGATAAAGATAAGGTATAGGTTAACAACTGAAGAAACAAATAAATTAGTAAATGTACAAAAAAAAAACAACACCTTACACAACTGAACAAATAAATAACAAACACGCGCAGAACCAAACAAACAACACACACAACACAACACAACACCACAACACACACACAACACACACACACACACACAACACAACACCAACACAACACAAACACAACACAAACAAACAACAACACACAACACACACACACACACACACACACACACCACACACACACAGAGAGAGAGAGAAAGAGAGAGAGAGGACTGTATCAAACATTAAATTTAAAAGACTATTCTCGTAGACAAAAAGCCAACTTTCAGTCTAATCTTTAACTGCAGAGCCACGTTCAAATCAAAGACAGTTTTTCAGCGGGGCAAAGAATTCAATGGATTGTCTTAAAAAAATTTTTTTTTAAAAACCGTACCAGGTTGTCGGGACTGCCACAGACCCCAGTGATAAGGCGTTCTCTTGGAAACGACAAGGAACTCCCATGAACCCGAGATCTCTCCGGGTTTCGATTACAAAGTGCCTCGCCACGTTGGCAACACACACACACACACACACACACACACACACCACACACACACACACACACACACACACACATTGACAACACACACACACACACACACACACAACACACACATCACACAACACACACACACACACACACACCACGTTGACAACACACACACATGCCACGTTGACAATACACACACACACACTCTCTCTCTCTCTCTCTCTCTCTCTCTCTCTTTCTCTGTGTGTGTGTGTGGTGTGTGTTGTGGGTGTATAAAGGAAATTGGGAAACTGGATTAACGTTGATGTAGGTTTTTTTCATGCAGGTAATGTCAATGTATTTTCATGTATCATTGAACAAATGCATCAGTGGTTACTGTAGTTCTAATCTATCGTTAAAAAAAAATATTTTTTTTTAAAAGGAATTTTTTCGATAGATGAAGAGAAACGTTTTTTTTCTTTTTAGCTTTTACATTAATACGTTGCATATAATTAATAACTGAGGAATAATTCAAGAAGGGCAATTACTAATATGGTAGAACTTTTCTGTGCAATGGAGAAAGTTTGAATTTTACATTTTTAATAGAGAAAAGCCTTGTAAAGATTAAAAGATTAGAGCAATATTACATTGTATGGAGAACTTTTTGTGATCTAAGGGAGAATTTGGAAGTTTGTAAAATAGAAACGAACAATTAACAACACAAAACAAGAGAGAATAAAACAAAACCAAAATATAAAACACCCCGAAACAAAAATCAGGAAATCTTGGTTAAAGCTTCGGAAACATGCGTTAAGTTATTGTATGGTAGAATTTTTGCGTGCAGCAAGCAAAAACAGATTTTCCTACAAAACAAACAAACAAACAAACAAACAATTAACAGTTAACAGACTATTTATGTTCCAAACTGAAAACAGATTTTCGTACACAATAACAGTATAAGAATTTTAATAAGAAAGAATCATGATCATATCTAAGATCAAAGAAAGAAGTACGGTATGAAAATTGTAAAGAGTGTATTTTCATGCTGAGATCTTTTAAAAATGAAACAATAAACAGCTGAATAAATTAATCTTGAAATATACGCATTTACATCGTGTAGATGACTTTCAAACGGTTCGGGAATATGCGTACTTGTATGGTGTTTCTGGTGTACGAAATGTTATGGCGACGGTCTTGTGTCAAGAAAAGGAAATTACGATTTCTCCTTTTTTTTTTTTTCTTAAAGGAAAAGTACATAGAGTTAAAAAGTTAAGATAAGCACATGGGACATCGGCTGATCGTCTCATCCGAAAGATTAACACTTAGACCACAACTTAACCCTTTGACTCCCGCACCCTGTCCACCAGCCTCCTGCATTGTCAACCGTTCTAGCAAAGCAAAAACTTAACCCTCTGACTCCCTCACCCTATACCCCAGCTTCCTGCAGGAAACTGGTGGATAGGGTGAGGGAGTCAGAGGGTTAAGTTTTTTTCAGTTGGTGTATAGGGCACGGGAGTCAAAGGGTTAAGTTTTTTGCAGTTTGGTGCATAGGGCGTGGGAGTCAAAGGGTT
>JAPXFY010000020.1:40540026-40560026 GCA_030674185.1 Monoplex corrugatus | reverse complement strand
ATTTCACAAAAAGGGAAATAATCCTAGTAAAGAGAAAGGGAAGTAATGCGTATTTCAGCTTCCTCAATTAAAAACAAACAAACAAACAATAATGCCTGATTTTCACGTTAGAATTTTGACATTCATACAAAGATTGTCATGAATTGCAAGACGTTTGTTAAATAGACATGTCGTTGGTGTCTTAAAAGTGTTATGAAATGATCAAGCAACGAAATAAGCATTCAAAGCGCGTCTTGCTTTCCAACCTTCGAAGCTCCCCCTCCCCCCCCCCCCCCCAATAATCGATTGGTCGGGTGATCAGATTGATACCTTGAGTGAACGATTGTATTGAGAGATTGGTTTGATCAGTCGATTGATTTATAGACTGACTGCATTGACGTGTTCTCAGGGTGGGTGTCAGCTTAGTATTTCATAAATTCCTCCCCTCCTCTCCCCGTCTCGATTTCGAGACCATACTGTCCGATATTTGCTGGCAGGTTTTATGGAGTGCATATGTAATTGTCCCAGTGCAATGAATCCCTTTTGGACAAACTCCAGACACTCGTTCTACTATCGTCTTCGTCATTATTGTCGTTGTTATTGCAATTTTTCATCATAGTTTTTGCTATTTCTTATTTTCTGCTATTATTGTTTATTCTTATTCTTATTTATTATCATTGTTGTTGTTGTTGTTGTTATCATCATCATCATCATCATTAAAAAATGGCGACAGCAGAGTGGCATCCAGGAGTCATGACCTGGATGCAGCCTGGCCCCTTAGAGTGTCGGGAGTTAAGGGCCGAAACACTTGCTTGACGGAGGTTTCTCCTCTGAGGACCTTCTGCTGTCCAGCTCTCGCAAGAGTTTCTTACTTCTTCTTCTTCTTCTTATATCATTATTATTATTATTATTGTTTTTAAAATCATTATTAATATAAGTAATAGTATTATTACTATCATTATTATTATTATCATTATTATTGTTATCATCATCATCATCATCATTATTGTTATCATGATTGTTATTATTATTCACATCGTCATTCACACAAGTACTTTTATTTTATAACACCCCCGAAAAAACTTGTGTGTTTTCCGACAGATTCGAGACGGTTCTTGAGCTGATCGCCTTCCACAGCGCCCTGAGCAGTGAGCAGCAGCAGGCCAGCCAGTACAGGTGGCTTGAAAGCTCAAACCGCAAGGACCTGGTGGTCAAGCTGTCCACCCCTCGCCGCCACTCGCCCCCTTCCCTCACCCACCTGGCCAGGCTCACCGTCAACCGCTGCCTGGAGGACCTGCACCTGCCCTTCAGGTCCACCGACCTGCTGCCCGTGCCGGACTCTGTGCGACAGTTTTTGAGGGCCTATCCTTACAAACTGTGAACATTGGACACAGAGAGAAGGGGAAAGGAGAGAGACAGACAGACAGACAGACAATGAGAGAGAGAGAGAGAGAGATAAAGAGGGAAACAGAGAGAGAGAGTAGGGCAATCTCCTACCCATCCCTGTTCCGCGAAGCAATGTTCTGAGGGCGGCAGTTTTGGAGTGACTACCCTTACAATTTGTGACCTTTGGACAAAGCGAAAGGAAAGAGATCTCCTGATCATCCCTAATCAGTGACGCAGTGTCCTGAGAGCTTAATCTTAAGATGTCAGCTGATATATCGCGAGAGATCTATCATAGATACAAATAGATCTGTCTTACCAGGTGGTACCTGACATTCCTCGGAAACTTTGAGCTGGATGTGCAACGAGAGAGAGAGAGAGAGAGTGTGTGTGTGTGTGTGTGTGTGTGGAGAGAGGGAGAGTGTGTGTGTGTGTGTTTATGTAGAGAGAGAGTGTATGTGTGTTTGTGTGTGTGTGTGTGTGTGTGTGTGTGTGTGTGTGTGTGTGTGTGTGTGTGTGTGTGTGTTCCTTTCGGGATTCTGGGAAGCTGTTCTTGGCTTGCCATTCAAACTGCGAGGTGGACACACAAACTTCAACGTTTCTCAAAACAGCGTCTCTACAGTGGATGATTAAGTTGGACATGTCACGTGTAGTACAGATGAATAATATGGAACTGTGTAGTGTAGATGTGTAAAAAGGACATATAATAGAGATGTGTCATTTGGACATAAAGCGAATGTGTAATGTTGGTGTGTACAATGGATATAAAAAAGAGATGTGTCATTTGGACAAAAGTGTGTTATGTATGTGTGTAAAATGAAATACGGGGGTGTTTAATTTGGACTTAAAATATCAATGTGTTGTGTGGATGAATAATACAGACTTACAGACACAATTAAGAGGTGTCTGATTTATTAGTGTGTGATGTGGATGAATAATACAGACTTATAGACACAATTAAGATGTGTCTGATTAATGTGTGATGTGGATGAATAATGTAGAGTTAAAGGCACAATTAAGATGATGTTGTATTTGAATATGTTATGTGGCCACGTAACCTGGGTGCATAATAATGTCTTGTAGTGTGGATGCCAGACACGGACATAGCCATGACTAGAGAATGAGCTTGAAGTGTGGCGGTGTGTTTTGGAGACAGACTGGGCGGCTTGGGATCAAATCTACGGAAGTTGGGGGTTGGGGGTGGGGTGGGCGGTTTGGAAGCAGGGAGAATCTGATAGTACGGTAGACCCACGATGTGGGCTCGAAAGACACTTAACAGAAAAAGTGGAGTTTGTTCAAAAGGGATTCATGGCACTCCGGCCTTCCCATCTGTGCTCCATCTAAATATGCCAGCATTATCTGGCATATTCCCTGAGCCTGCGCAAAACTCTTAAGCGCTGGCAAAAGTCTTGAAGTAGGCGAGGAGGAGGGGGGGGGGGGGGGGAGAGACCTATGAAAACACAAAGTCAGTGCGTATGGAAAGCATTGTGAGCGCGGAGAAGTTGTCTTGAGAAACTGAAACAGAAACTGAAACTAAAGGTGTGTATTTGATTTCCTGTCATTCGTATTTTTACATACACGAATACACACGATATGTTGACTTGGGAGATCGGAAAAAGTCTCGAACCTTTTTGCCTGAGAGCTTGGGGAAAGTTTTGAAACTTTTACCTATACCTGAGAGATCGGGAGAAGTCTCCAGTCTTTTACCTAAGAGATCAGGAAAAGTGTCAAACCTTTTACCTGAGAGATCAGGAAAAGTGTCAAACCTTTTACCTGAGAGATCGGGAAAAGTCTCCAATCTTTTACCTGAGAGATCTGGAAAAGTCTCCAACCTTTTACCTGAGAGATCTGGAAAAGTCTCCAACCTTTTACCTGAGAGATCGGGAAAATACTCCAACCTTTTACCTGAGAGATCGGGAAAAGTCTCCAACCTTTTAGTTTTACCCTCCAGGCAGGCCGGAACCCAAACTTTCCAACTGAATGATCAGTGCTTTAACCATTTAACTATTTGCACCCATTGTTATATTCTTTTTATTGTTTTGAGAAGAACACAGATATCTACACTAATCCCGAGTTGGTTTTTCTCTTTGTTTGATTTGTTTTGTTTTGCTTGGTTTGGTTTGGGTTTTTTGCTTTTTTGTTGTTTTGTTTGTTTTGGGGTTTTTAAAAAAAATTTACAACATTCACATAATGTTGTACAACATCCCCCAAATTTTATTTCTTCATTTTTGAGTTGTGTCTGACAAGATTCGCAACAACCACAAACTGTTCTGTATCTTTTATACTAGTTCTAATACTGTGTCTGACAAGATTCGCAACAACCACAAACTGTTCTGTATCTTTTATACTAGTTCTAATACTGTGTCTGAAAAGACGACAGTTTCATGATTATACACGTTTTAGCATTTCTGAATCATGTCTGCAAAGACTGACATTTGTTGCCTGCTATTATGTCATTTAAAAGCGTTTGTTTGAAGAGAGACACAACATCAGCAAAATGATTTTGTCTATCAAGTAGGAACAGAAAAACTAACGACACTCTCAATCCAAAAGATACGTGTATGTAACCGACACCAACTGAGATGCTATACTAGTTACTGCGGCTTACTTCAATATACAAGTGTTTGATCGTTGACTGACGTGTTCACTGGTTACAGAAATGTTTGCAGAACGTTGTTTGTTTGTTTTTGTTTGTTTGTTTGTTTGCAAAACAGTTGTCTGTTTATTAACTATAAGCTGACCGATGTTTTGTTAACGATAAGCTGCCAGATATGTTTATTTATCGTTGAACTGTTTGCTTCATTTAGAAATGTTGGCACAACAGTCCAAAAAATTGTACGTTTTATCTCAGGAACTGGCCCATGACAAGGACGTCTTGCTGTCCGGATTATAGATAATGTACAGGAATATTTAAATGTCTGGTCAAGTCAACTTGACCGTCAGCCATTTTTTCTAATAAAGTAAAAATTGATTTGGAACGAAGTTCGTTTTCATTTGTTTGTTTTGTATGCATTTATCACTTAGAGCGTGTCACTGATTTTGTTTGTTTAAAATCGTTGCTTGGGAGAGAGAGAGAGAGAGTGTGTGTGTGTGTGTGTGTGTGTGTCTGTCTGTCTGTGTGTGTGTGGAGAGAGACAGAGAGAGAGAGAGACTGTGTCTGTGTGTGTGTAGAGAGAGAGAGACACAGAGAGAGAGAGTGTGTGTGTGTGTGGAGAGAGACAGAGAGAGAGACACAGAGAGAGAGTGTGTGTGTGTGTGTGTGTATACACATGGACTAACAAGGTACGAAACACTGTCTCAGATTTTCATTTAAATTTTGTATTTAATCGTACGTGTGTGATGCTGGTACCTATAGTCATTGTTGAACTTAAAGAGCCTGTATCATAATATACACATACACATTATACTGTCTATCTATCTATCTACCTATCTTACTGTCTGCCTATCTATCTATCTATCTACAGTCTACCTATCTTACTGTCTATCTATCTATAGTCTACCTATCTTACTGTCTGCCTATCTATCTATCTATCTACAGTCTACCTATCTTACTGTCTATCTATCTATAGTCTACCTATCTTACTGTCTCTATCTATCTATCTATCTACAGTCTACCTATCTTACTGTCTGCCTATCTATCTATAGTCTACCTATCTTACTGTCTGTCTATCTATCTATCTATCTACAGTCTACCTACTTACTGTCTATATCTATCTATAGTCTACCTATCTTACTGTCTATCTATCTATAGTCTACCTACTTACTGTCTATCTATCTATCTATAGTCTACCTATCTTACTGTCTGCCTATCTATCTACAGTCTACCTATCTTACTGTCTGTCTATCTATCTATAGTCTACCTATCTTACTGTCTGCCTATCTATCTATCTATCTACAGTCTACCTATCTTACTGTCTATCATATCTATATCTACCTATCTTACTGTCTGCTATCTATCTATCTATCTACAGTCTACCTATCTTACTGTCTATCTATCTATAGTCTACCTATCTTACTGTCTATCTATCTATAGTCTACCTACCTTACTGTCTATCTATCTATCTATAGTCTACCTATCTTACTGTCTGCTATCTATCTATAGTCTACCTATCTTACTGTCTATCTATAGTCTACCTACTCTTACTGTCTATCTATCTATCTATAGTCTACCTATCTTACTGTCTGCCTATCTATCTATAGTCTACCTATCTTACTGTCTATCTATCTATAGTCTACCTACCTTACTGTCTGCCTATCTATCTATAGTCTACCTATCTTACTGTCTATCTATCTATCTACCTATCTTACTGTCTATCTATCTATCTACAGTCTACCTATCTTATTGTCTGCTATCTATCTATCTGTCTATCTATAGTCTACCTATCGTACTGTCTATCTATCTATCTATCAGTCTACCTATCTTATGTCTGCCTATCTATCTATCTATCTGTCTATCTATAGTCTACCTACTTACTGTCTATCTATCTATCTATAGTCTACCTATCTTACTGTCTATCTATCTATAGTCTACCTATCTTACTGTCTGTCTATCTATCTATAGTCTACCTATCTTACTGTCTATCTATCTATCTACAGTCTACCTATCTTACTGTCTATCTATCTATAGTCTACCTATCTTACTATCTATCTATAGTCTACCTATCTTACTGTCTGTCTATCTATCTATCTATAGTCTACCTATCTTACTGTCTGTCTATCTATCTATCTATAGTCTACCTATCTTACTGTCTGTATCTATCTATAGTCTACCTATCTTACTGTTCTATCTATCTATCTATAGTCTACCTATCTTACTGTCTATAATTAATAATAATTTAATAATTACAATATTTATATAGCGCAAAATCTTGATAAAATCAAATCTAAGCGCTGAAACACACACACACACACGCACGCACCACACGCCCGCACACACACGCCCAGCACACACACCACACCACGACACACACACACACACACACACACACACACACACACACACACACACGGCTATAAATGGGGAGAAAGAATAAAAACAATGGAAAATTATAGAGAGCATATTATATACAATTATATATTGCAATGTGATTCCCCTCCGAGTTCAACGAATAACTCGCGACCCCAGCTACCATCTTTTCTGTCACATACACATAACAACACTACTCTCTCTCTCTCTCTCTCTCTCTTCCTCTCTCTCTCTCTCTCTCTCTCTCTCTCTTTTCGTCGCCCTTTGAGTCCACGGCTCTATCAACCAACTTGGAAAATACTGGTACTCAGTAAACGGTCGAAAGATTGACGCAGACAGTGTGTCAGTTTGTTCTTCCTACCTCTGGCTGGCGTGTAAGTCTATATAATATAAATTACACACATTTGCGTAGCGCAAACAGTTTTTATCATAACACGCTCATTGCTCTTTGCAAAACAGAAAAATGGGAGGATGGAGTGTTTGTCTCATCTATACATTAATGCAGTATAAATAAAATTAGGCTTACACATCAATGCAGCATAAACAGAGTAGCACCTGGTAAACGGGAGAGAGAGAGAGACAGAGACAGACACAGACAGACAGACAGACAGAAAGAAGGGGATATATATATAATATATATAATAACACACATCAGTTTTTATTCGTCGTCCGTTTTTAGTAGAAATGTACTTGTACAAATATTTTCAAGAGAAACACACACACACACACACACACACACACACACACACACACACACACACACAGGGAGGGAGGGGGGAGAGAGACAGATAGACAAAGAAAGTGAGACAAAACAGGCAGGCACGCACGCGCTCTCGCATACTTACATGAACGTACACAGAGGCTTCAACACGCACGAACGCGCGCGCGCGCGCCGCACACACATACACACGCGCGTGCGCTCGCTCCCCCCACCCCCCCCCCCCCCACTCCCCCGACAGATCAGTTCTAAACATACCATTTCCCCAGCCACAATTGTATCGCTAATACAACTCCCTGCTCCCCCTCCCCCACCCGCCTCTTCCAATGCCTCCCCCCTCCCTTTCAACTCTTTTAAATTCAATATGATCCGTTATCACCATTTCATATCGAAAATAACTATCGAATTTCTCTGCTAGTTTGGTTGACTGTGCACAAGAAGAGAAAGCCGGAATCACTGGCAAATTGTTTTCATATAAAAACAACAGAACAAAAAATGGTCCAATCAAGTTTAATATCCCTGTTCAACAAATTAATGAATTAACTCTCTGTCTGTCTGTGTCTTTCTTTGTCTCTCTCTGTCTCCACGCCCCCCCCCCCCGTCCAAAAAAATTTTCACAAGAAATATTTTGTCTTATTTTCATTAATCGAAATATTGGTGTGTGTTCAGCCTTTTGTAAGGGCCATTGGGCCAAACCAACCATTTTGAGTTTGATTCTCTCTCTTGTCCGTCTCTCTCTCTCTCTCTCTCTTCTCTCTCTCTCTCTCTCCCTCCCCTTTTCTACCCTCTCTCTCACGCCGACACCCTCCACCCACCCCCCAGAGGTCCAAAGGTCCTTCAGATCTTTTATGTGTCTCGGTGTGACAACGTGAGGAACGACGAATCACACATTCCTGAGAAACAGCAAGACAAACACAGATAACCTCTGCAACCTGTGTGTGTGTGGTGTGTGTGTGTGTGTGTGTGTGTGTGTGTGTGTGTGTGTGTGTGTGTGGTGTGTGTGGGTTTGTGGGTGCGTGGTGTGTGTGTGTGAGTGTGTGTTCGCACGAGCGTGCGCAAGCGTGTGTGTGTGTGTGTGTGTGAGAGAGAGAGAGAGAGAGAGGTAGAGAGACTGTGTGGTGTGTGTGTGTGTTGTGTGTGTGTGTGTGTGTGTGTGTGTGTGTGTGTGTGTGTGTGTGTGTGTGTGTGTAGAGCCTAAGAGAGACAGAGACAGACAGACGGACAGAGACGGAGAGAAACAGAAACAGAGACATAGTGAGACAGAGACAGACAGACAGACACTGAAAATTCACTGAATTTTTATTTTCTTAAGTACATGTACTTTCAAACGCATAACGCTTGTACTCTTCATGGATACCTGACTGTCTCAAGCCACTGCCTGTTAAATGCAGAAGCAAGTCTCTTGAGGTATGAAGCACAGAGAAGAGTCAGAAGGTGTTTCTCAGCATGGTATATGTTTGAGGAGCTGATGACAAAAACCTGAAATGCCCAAAGCAGGGTTTCACAAGAATACCAATTTACTGGAGAAATAAGTAGCTTCAGCTGTTCTACTAAAAACTGAAGTTTTTTTCTTTTGGTAGAGAATCCTTGTCTTCAACACCATCTTCAGTCTGCTAATGTGAGCACAAGTCCTGCAAAGCATCAATGAAGAGCTGCATCTGTTGCCTAGTGCCAGTGCTATCCATGCTGCCAGTGGAGAAATGAGACAGCAAAATGTCAAACTGTGACCAAAATGTAAGAACAGGAGACTTCTGACCAAAAACTCCACTTCACCGAGCAGTCGGGTACCAGTCTTGCAAAACCTGTAAAATTTTTACATGTAGTAGATATTGCACACACTGGCGCGTACACACACACACACACACACACACACACACACACACAAAACACACACACACACACACACACACACACACACACCACAATCTTTACACACACACATACATATACCACAATGTCAACACACACACATGTATACATACACCATAATTTCTCATCTCTCTTTCACTCTCGCTCTCTCTCTCTGTCTCACACAACACACACACACACACACACACACACACACACACACACCACACACACACACAACACACACACACACACACACACACACACACACCACAGTCACACATACACTCATCACAATTTCACACATGCACAATCACAGAGACAAGAGACATTCTCACAACACACACACACACACACACACACACACACACACACACACACACACACACACACACACACACACACACACACACATACACACGCCACCATCACCACAGAAAACATACACCACAAACACACAATCAGCACCATCTGACATAGACTATAAAATTACAAATACACACACCCACACTCACCAACCCCCCCCCCCCCACACACACACAAACGCACGCACACACGCACAAACACGCTCCCTCTTTATCTCTCTCATGAGTGAATACACACATACTCACATGAATGTTAAAAGACATACACAAATCACCCACACACCCACACCCACACACACACTAGATAGGTCCAGCCATTTTTGTAATTTGAAATATATTCACTATTTCAATTTTAAAAGTAACAATAAAGTCATATAACGCAAAATATCTGACTCATAGCTCTAATGTTTTTTAGAGATATTGCAGTTTGGCCAATTGGCCATATTTGTACCCACATTTCTTCAGAAGTGTGTGTCTCGTACGTATAAAAACTGATACACTTATTGTATTTTATATGTACATTAAGCCTATTTTTTTTAGAACTCTAAAATTATTTTGCTCTGCACTGTTCGTCCTCAAAAATGGCAAAAATGCCAATTTGTCCACTCGTCACTCTGTGGCAAACACACGTTAACGCTGCTTAATGGTTCATAACTCAGGGACTAGCCATGCTACGTCCAAAATGCAGATATCGAAAAGATCCAGCACTGAATATGGAAACAGCATTTGCTAAAAACAACTGTTCAATCTTATCTTTATGTACATAATTAGATTGAAATAGATAAAATCTGACACATTTTCTCATTATTTTCTCATCATTTGGAGGGAAAAAATAAAATGCTCTGACATCTCCTCAGGGAAATGATTTCCAAATTTAATGCATATCCAGAAGTAATAAATGAGTCCTAATTGTCCTATAATCTTTACACATGTTTTGAAATTCACCCTGTTCCCCTGTCCCACTCCTAGTTGCTATATTATTATTTGTACTGTGATTGGTGACGCAACAAAGAGCATCCACGTCTTTTGTCTGCCAGTATTGTTTTCAGCATTTTTTAGAGGACCTTGACTTTCTCAGACCTGCTTGAAGTTTGAAAACTGCGTTTGTTTGGCAATATACTTCGCTAAAGCAAAAATCTGCTTTTTCTCTGTGACAGCTAAGGGCTTCTGCTTCTGCATTCTCTATATTCATTTCTGCTTCCAGCCTGAAATTGATACACTTCAGTGATTTGACTATGTTGTAACAATGACACTCAGCCTGGTCAGGTATAGGATGATATATATCACTGTAAAGAATTCAGGAAAGGTGGTGCTGCTGCTGCTGACTGTATAAATGATGGACAGGAATGTCAATCTTTCTGGATAGTGGGATGGCTGATGAGAGGGAACCTGTTTTGAACTATTTTTGAATTCACTGGGAGCATCTATGTAAATTTGTACCATGGTCTCACCATCCTGTTTTCTTTCATTTGATCTGTTTCTTCTTTACTTCATCATGCATATTAATTAACCTGGACAGCACTAATAAAGTTCAGATGTTTACACAAATATCTGACCCAAAGACAGTTTCTTGGTTTCCAGTTTTTGTTGGACGCGAAATATATCTAATTTCAGGATTAACCCCACAGGAATGTTGTCAAGGTTCTCCATCAACATGGTGTGTCTGACAAAAAAAGTGCTTTGGACACCTGGTGCTGTTTAGAAAATGGGCCAATCCATTCAATGTTCTTGTCAACATTGAGAAATTCTTGTAAATGTAACGATGTGTTTTGGAAAATTGATGAAAACGTGCCGACCAGCACTCGCAGCAGCTCTACATTACGAGGAGACACAGGTTCTGTCTGGTGTCTGCAGATGTCAGTGAAGCGAGTCTGGACTCATTCCATGTGTCCCCTCGTGTCTTTAGCATGTAGAGTTGAAGCAATAAATGTTTGTTCACGTACATATTTGGCAAATATGCTGACCGACCCTTCTTCTTCGGTCCAATTCTTTCAGCAAGCAGTTGGAACTGGTCATCCTCTGAAATTCACACACACACAGAGAGAGAGAGAAGAGAAGAGAGAGAGAGAGGGGAGAGAGAGAGAGAGAGAGAAGAGTTCAACCAAACCTCTAGAACACAGAAATCTACCAAACTTGAAACGAACACTAGTTACATCTGATATGTTAACAAAACATGTCAAATTTGTATACTCGTTAGCAGAGCAATAAGTTTGTTAGTATGCACTGATTGAAATAATAACTATACCGTGTCCTGATGACAACATTTAGAATAAAACATTTTTTATGGGTTTTTTTTTTAAAGACTTATTTATTTATCTATATTTGGTCCTGGAAAAAGGTCGAAAAACATTTGTACTTTCGCTCGTATGCAGTTCTCATACTTGAGTTATCGGTCTTCTTGGAGCGTTTTTGCCAATTTTTTTTTAATGCTTATTCATTATATTCTTTACCGAAAAAAAATGATTAACATTTCAAATTTTTTTTACAAAAATACAAGCAATGTCTATTTCTGTGATTGGTATCTGAAAGATATAGATTTTTTTTTTCTATCACGGGAGACAACAAACTATTCTAGACCGAACACATGCCTGGTAAGAAAATCAAAATTTATAATAATTCAAAAAAAAAAAGCAAAAAGCTTCGACTAACGGTCACTTCCATACTAGGCTAATCAAGATCACGCTCAAGATTTTTTAGATCTATCGAGACAAAGTCGTTCCTCGGTACGGAAATCTCGTCAGTTTCGGACGACGTCGTTGAACCCGGTCCGCTGTACCAGTACCTTTCGTATTGGCAGAAGAAGAGAAAGCCGGAATCACTGGCAAATTGTTTTCATATAAAAACAACAGAACAAAAAATTCTCTACAAAATGAATGGTAATACAACACTGTTCGTGTAGAATTGTTGACTTTACGGTGCCTTTTCAAAAAGACGTTTGTATCTCAGCACTGAAAGAACAGTATTCAATTCAAGGAATTTTGACGACATTTATTTCACTGGATTCTTCAGGCTGTCCCCTTGAATTTGATACCAAAATCAGCGCAGTGCATATAGTTTGTAAAAGTTCCGACAGCATTTCCGACAACTAGTGTTGATCAGTCCCGGGAAAATTTTGCACGTCGTTCGGTATGTGTATTTTAGATTGCTCATGGTCAAAGCACCCATCTTTCACACCCAAATAAAGACACATGTTTCATGCCTGAATGTCGTTTAATGTATCGACATAATTGTTTATCTTCCGATGGTGAATGGCGGACGAGCAGAAGCAATTTAAAATCCGCAATTTCTACCAGTTTTGCTGCATGTTAGCCATTAGCGTAGAGAGGCTGGACCTACCTACACACACAACACACGCACACACATACACATACACCAAACATCCTAGAAAACACACACCATGTGACCATAAGCACACACAATCAACATTGATTAGTTACATGTATGCCTAATACTGTAAATACATTTCATTTATGTATTAATAAACATGAAATCTGATACTTAACAACTCTTTTGGTGAAAATTTCTGCATGCAAGTCGGTGAAAACTTGCACTGATAACAGCAAGGTAGGCGCTGTGGTACCTGGACAGTCAATCATCCTGTAGAAGCTCCAGTATGAAGACTGTCCTGTGTTCTCACCACTGGTAGTATTGGTAGTGCTGTACAACCTATACATCCACAATTTACTGTCCACTTTATTTTTAAATTTCGCACGTACGTCAGAAAAGTCTGCAATCTTGTCAGCATTCATCCAGTCACTGAATGCTTGCTCGTCTCTTTCAGTCTTTGCTGTACTTCAGCACGTCTATCGTCAGGCTGGTGGCCTCTTGAGACAAACAGGACGGGCATTTTGACAATAAATACAGAGGGTCAAGCGGTAAATGAAGGATAGGGTTGTGCCGGTCCAGGGGGTCGCTACGATTCCTGATAAGCCTGTCCAGATACCAGTTAGGCTGGTTGGGTCCCCCCTTCCCTCCCTCCCTTTTTTTTTTTTAACCTGCTGCAACACGCTGCCCCGGAGTTGAACTATAATAATAATAATAATAATTACAATATTTATATAGCGCAAAATCTTGATAAAATCAAATCTAAGCGCTGAAACAGACAAACACACACGCACGCACGCACACACACGCACGCACGCACACACACGCACGCACGCATACACACACGCGCGCGCGCGCGCACACACACACACACGCACACGGCTATAAATGGGGAGAAAGAATAAAAGCAATGGAAAATTATAGAGAGCATATTATATACAATTATATATTACAATGTGATTCCCCTCCGAGTGGAGACAGGCTGCAGAGGGGATTGAGTGAGGTCAGGATTTTATGCAGAGGAGAAAAGGTGAGTTTTGAGAGCGGACTTGAAGGAGACAAAAGTAGGTTGCTGACGGACTGAGAGAGGAAGTTTGTTCCAGGAGAGCGGATCAGAAACAGAGAAGGCTCGTGGACCATAGGTATTGAGCTTAGTGCGTGGAAAGCGAAAAGTCAGAGGATCGGAGGCAGAGTAGGCTTGACACGTAATCAGGGGCTGCGTTATTGAGGCTTTTGTAGCACATGGTGTCTAGTTTGTACTGTATGCGCTTTGATACAGGGAGCCAGTGAAGTTGTGCCAGGAGAGGAGATATGTGGTCAGCTTTTTTCTTTTTGAGTACAAGGCGTGCAGCATTGTTTTGAATGCGCTGTAGGATGTGAATGGTGGAGGCAGGAAGACCGGACAGGAGTGAATTGCAATAGTCAATGCGAGACATTATGAAGGATGAGAACGAGTTTTGCAGTTGTTTCAACAGAGAGATACTTCCTGATCAGGCTTATACGATGGAGGTGATAGTAGCAAGATCTGGCAGTTTGAGAAACAAAGTTGTTCATGGAGAGGGTAGAGTCAATGCAGACACCAAGGTTTTTTAGCTGAATGAGAAATTGGGACTGATGTGTTACATAATGGGAGAGAAAGAGGAGGCAGCTGAGAAAGTTTCTGACGGGTGCCAATGAGGATAGCTTCTGTCTTGTCATCATTTAGCTGAAGTTTGTTGTATGTCATCCAATTTTTAATGTTCGAGTAACACTCAGTGGTGCGAGTCAGGAGGCGCTGTATATTGTCAGGTGAGTCACTGTCTTGAAGTTAGTTGTCATCAGCATAGAAGTGGTGTTTTATAGAGTGGGAGTTGATGATGGTGGACAGGGGGGAGGTGTAAAGAGTGAAAAGAACAGGGCCAAGGACAGATCCTTGTGGAACACCACAGGTCAGGTATGCAGGTTGAGAATAAGTGCCATTGATGAGAACAGTTTGTTTTCTGTTTGATAGATATGAAGTGAACCAGGAGAGAGCAATGTCAGAGATGCCAAAAGTATGATGAAGTCTAGAAAGGAGAATAC
Organism: Monoplex corrugatus; assembly: GCA_030674185.1. Classification (NCBI taxonomy): domain Eukaryota; kingdom Metazoa; phylum Mollusca; class Gastropoda; order Littorinimorpha; family Ranellidae; genus Monoplex; species Monoplex corrugatus. The sequence goes on along the minus strand of JAPXFY010000020.1, from coordinate 40,545,382 downwards.
CATGATCAATGGTATCAAAGGCTGCAGACAGATCAAGGAGTATGAGGAGAGAGACTTTGCCAGTATCAGTTGCAAGGAGGAGATTGTTGAGAATGTGTAGCAAGGCAGTTTCAGTGCTATGGCACTGGCGGTAAGCTGACTGGAAAGGATTGAGGAGATTGTTGGCAGACAGGTGAGAGTTCAGTTGGTTGAGGACAACTTTTTCGATGAGTTTTGACAAGAAAGAGAGATTAGAGATAGGCCGGTAATTTTTCAGTTCATTTGGGTCTAAATTGTATTTCTTGTGGAGAGGGTGAACAATAGCAGACTTGAAAGAATCTGGGACAGTTCCAGTTTGGAGAGAAGTGTTGATGATGTCAGTGATGAATGGGAGGAGCGTAGGGAGACAGTCAGAGTAGAGAGAACCTGGAAGAGGATCCAGTTCGCAGGTTTTGAACGACATGGATCTGATTGTGTTGAGAATTTCTTCTTGTGAGACTGAGGTAAAAGTAGTAAGAGGGTGTGCCAGAGAAGGAAGGGTCAGGTGGGCATGGTTGACAGGGTGTCCTGTCAAGCCTGTCACGAAGAGTTTGTATTTTGGTGGTGAAATACTTGGAGAATACAGATGGGAGTTCTTCATTTGTGTGTTTTGTTGGGAGAGGTAAATCTTTTCGTGTGCCAAGGAGATGATTCATGGTTGTAAAGAGTTCTTTTGAAAAAGAGGCATTCAGGATTTTGGTTTGGAAATAGTTTGTTTTTGCACATGCAATGAGGGTGGATACTTTTGTTTCAGAGGCTTAGAAAAGTTGCCTATGTACAGTGAGTTTGGATTTGCGCCAGCGGCGCTCTGCTCTGCGGCGGGCACGTTTTGCACAGGCAATCTCATGAGTGAGCCAGGGGGTAGGGAGGCGGTCAGATAAAAGACGGGTTGTGGCTGGAGCATGAGTGTCTCAGGGATAAGCGGTTGGGGTTTTGAGGCCACCTTAGATCTCCCTCTATCCTTTTGTTGTCCCAAATAGACCTATTTTTATGTTTTATCTTACGCCTCTGCGCACACAGGTCAACAATAGTCAATGATGATGGCTGACCTTCCAAATTGAAACTGGACATCTTCAGTCAATGTTGGCCTGGATCTCTCCACGGTCAAAACACGACCGCCTGGTCTGTCACAGAATCAGATCTAATTACACTCTGCGCTGAAATGTTTTGCACATACAACTGACTGAAATGTTGGTTTCAAGTTTGCACGTGGAATTTCACTTTTCCGCCATAGCTGTCGCTTGTCTGCATCGGTTGGAAATGAGAACACGGACATCTCGTTTTTATCACAATTGCCTCTACACCCAGGCACACAGCACTTTTTGGGGCTCGTTCACGTCATCCACTCACGAAATAATTCCCAACTGTTGCTGGTTAAAGTACATTTAAAGACGAAGAAATACTCCGATGATGCGCTTCTAACATGCGTGTCGGCTGCTGCTCACGTGACGTCACATGCTGAGTCGGCCGGTTAACGAAGGTCACGTCTGTTTCGCAAAGGTCACGTCTGCCTCGCGAAGGTCACGTCTATTTCGCTAAGGTCACGTCTGTTTCGCTAAGGTCGCGTCTGTTTGTGAAGGTCACGGTAAGAGGCTCCTACCCAGAGTTGGACGTTGTTGCACTACAGCCTTTCCATCAAAAGACCACTCAGTAAAGTGTAGTTTTCTCTTTTCATCTACTACCATATCTTTTCAAAACGTGCCTCAAACGGCGTGGTGATAGAACTTTATTTTCTTCAACACATCTTTCAACACATCACAAAACTATGTGACTCTAAAGCTAACTGTCCCCCAGCGCTAATCGCCAAAGAGAATTCGCGTTGTGTCCTGGAGTCCCGTCTGAGTTGGTACCCCCGTGTCTTCCTTCTGTCCTCTGTTTTATCCCGGAAGCGGCGTGTCCAGGTACATCCTCCGAAGGCAGGCTGTGACACTGAAAGATGAAGGCAGCGTGTCCAGGTACATCCTCCGAAGGCAGGCTGTGACACTGAAAGATGACCCCTGGGCATCCCCAGTGAAGGCTATTAAATTCAGTCCACTCACTTTTCGTTTGCTGGTATAACCACTCAGCTTTGCTTGGATTAACAAGCAATCCCATAGCTTACTATTCACCTGGGGGTCACATCCCTTAAAGCCCCTCAGCTTTTCTTGGACTAACGAATAATCCCACCTGTTTATTATCCGCCTAAGGGTTTCACCATCTGTTACCAAGCACAAAGGCGACCATTGATGTATAACAACGTGCTATGGGTTCATTGGGAAGACTGGGACAACACAGTCGACCCTCATCCACTTCACAGATGCATCAGTGAGGGTGCTGCTCAAATTTTCTGACCAGCACCGAAAGTGTCTGTATCTCACGGGCCTGGTTGACGCCAGGATATATTATGGTAGTAAGCGTAGAGTACAGCCCTGTCACGCAGTCTCAGTCCTAGATGGAACTCCGTAGCATCATGACTATCATCCTCATCGTCATCTTCACCATCATCGCATTGTAAAAGCTGTGGCATCTGCAGCCATTAAGATGGTGTAAAAGATGGGATTTAAAAAAAATGAAGAAGAAGAAAAAGGTGAGCACCAAGAAACTTGTCTTAGTGCGATGATCCTAAAAGACAAAAAAAAAAAAAAAAAGACACCAAAAAAGTAGAAGATATATGATAATCATTTTCATTGCTGTCTTAAATGTAGGTCTTGTGATTCGTCCCTTTCCTCGTAGTAGAAGGGGTTAACATGTATTTGTTTCACGTGATGTCCCTCTCCGCAAACACACACACATACACATACACACACACAACATACACACACACACACACACATACACACACACACACACACTCACTCACACAGAAACACACACACATACACACACACATACAAACACGCATACACACACACACTCACACATACACACACATACACACACACACACAAACACACACACACATACACACACACACACAAACACACACACACACACACACACACACACACACACACACACACACACACACACACACACACATCAAAGTGTATACAAAAATGAAGCAGAAGAAATGATGATTCATGAGAAACGACCACGTAACCACAGACGGCCTCAGCACGTTTGAACAGGACATGGAGATAAAATGGTAACGGCTGTCACGTGAACCTGATATCGTTGGGGAGTGAGGTAGAGGGGGACCTCCACTTCTTCCTAATCAGCATTGTTGAGAGAGAGAGAGAAAAGGAGGGAGAGAGGGAGGGAGGGAGGGAGAGACAGGTAGACAGAGAGAGAGAGACAGAGGGAGAACTAGAAAGAGACAGACAGGGGGAGAAAGAGGGAGAAAGAGAGAGACAGAGAGAGACCAACAGACAGGGACAAAGACAGGCAGACAGAGGGAGAAAAAGAGAGAGGAGAGAGAGGGGGAGAGAAATGAACTGAGAAATGGAGAGAGGGAGAGAGAGACGGAGACAGAGAGAGAGAGAGTGAGAAAGAGAGAGAGGAGCGAGAGAGAGGCAGACAAACAGACAGACGGACGGACAGTCGGACAGAGGGAGGGAGAAAGAGAAAGAGAGAGACCAGAGAGACAGACAGAGAGAGAGGTTAATATCTGCATAGGACTAGACAGGATCTTCTGCAGTTGATTCTGAAGATTCATTTCGCATCCACATAATTTACATAAAATTAAATCGTTTCACTTTCTTATATGAAACTTAGGCTCGTCATTGCCTTAAATGTCTGTCAAACATGTAGTATTTGATACTGTTCGGTTTGCGTTGCTTATAGCCCAGCCGACCACTGAGGCCACATCAGGCCTAACACCACGTCGAAAACACCTCCAAGTCTAATTAATGAAAACAATCATTAACAAGCCAAATGATAAGTCTTTCATGTTTACAATGCGTTTAAAATGATTCCCATACGCATTATCATACATGTATGAGATGAAATCTATTGATCTCTTGTAAAAACTAAAGAATTCGTCCAGAGGAACACCTTTGAAGCTGTTCTTTAAGGCGTCTGCTTTGCTAACATGGTTGACAATGCAGGATGCTGGTGGACACGGTGCAGGAATCAAAGGGTTAAGCAACGTACTGATTATTGTATAGCCCATCCTATTGCCCAGCGACCCAAACGTGGGATTACGGGTTGCTTACTACAACCACACGTGAACATGAAGATCAAAATGATGACGATGGCGATAAAGATGGGACCATGTTTGGTCTCATCTCTTCACTTTGATCTGTCTAGTATGGGTAACCGGGGGCAAAAGTTATTGAAACAAACCAACGGAACAAAGACATAAACAAACACATACAAAAACAAACAAAGAAGCAGGCATGCACGTAAAAGCCTACTCATATATTCAAGTGAACGTGGAAGAGGCAACGAAACCGACCCATCAGTGTTTGTATGACACTTCATGAAGGATTGGCATCAGACACTCGTAATACATTCTCACTCATTTCCCGTCCCAAACCCTAACGTCCCATCACCCCAGCCATCTGCTGCGAAAATACAAAGAACTGAACACATCTGTCTGTCTGTTGGTCTGTCTGTCTATCTCTCTCTGTCACTGTCTCTGTCCCTGTCTCTGTCTCTCTGTCTCTCTCTCTCTGTCTCTCTCTCTCTCTCTGTCTCTCACTGTCTCGGTCTCTGTCTCTCTTTCTCTGTCTCTCTCTCTGTCTCTGTCTCTCTGTCTGTCTCTCTCTCTCACTGTCTCTATCTCTGTCTCTCTCGTCTGTCTATCTCTCTCTTCTCTGTCTGTCTGTCTGTCTCTCTCTTCCCCCCTCTCCCTTCCGCATCCCTTCCCCGTCTCTTCTGTCACTGCTCCTGTTATTCTGTCCCATTTCATCTGTTGTCTGTTCTGTTTCTGCCTGTCTGCCTGGCTCTCTGGCTCTCACGATCTCTGTCTCTCCCCCAGACAGACAGACAGACAGACAGAGGGAGGAAAATGGCTTGGATCAGAGGTCACACGCCCTACTCCCCTCCTGCCTTCTCCCTCCATGTTTGCGCGTGTTGTGTGCCCTGGAGATATGGTCTTTGTTGATGATTGCGTTGGTGAATGATGGGAGTGCGTGCCTTTGGTTTGATTCTTAAATCAAAATTTGGTGCATTGTTATTATTATTATTATTATCATCATCATCATCATTATCACGACTAGTAGTAGTAGTAGTAGTAATAGTTACAATCATTATCATTATCATCATCATCACAAATATTATTATTACTATTATCAGTAGTAGTAACAGTAGTAGTAGCAGCAGTAGTAGTAGTAGTAGTAGTATATCATCATCATCATCATTATCATTATTTAATTATTTGTTTTTTGTTGTGCTGTTGTTGTTGTTATCATCATCA
>JAPXFY010000020.1:40527526-40535026 GCA_030674185.1 Monoplex corrugatus | reverse complement strand
TGCCTCTGTCTCTGTATCCGTTTCTCTCTGTCTCTGATTTTATGCACGCATGCGAAAGCTGACGAGAAACACTTTGTCCTCCTCTGTCCAGCTTTGGATAGTTTTCCATCAAAGTTTGTCCCACAATATTACAATAAAAATCCAAACATGTTCTAAGTTATGTTCACTATTGAACTAGCTATGACTCAACACAAGTGCGACCGCCCGCGTTCAAGCAAGCAGGAACCAGAAAAACACGAAAATAGATACAGAACACGTATTTATTATAACTAGACAAGACAAACGCAAATTTTGGCCAATTGGCTTTGTCAAGCGTAAATGTAAGATCACAAACACATTTACGATTTCATTTTAGTCCTTTTCTCCCATTGGATGAAGCAGCAGGGACGTTTCAGTCTTTTTCTTCATTTGTTTTGTTTTGTTTTTGTATTTGTTGTTTGTTCGTTTGTGATCTTACGTTTACGCTTGAATGGCCAAAAATTTGCGCCTGCCTTGTCTGGTTGTATTAAATACGCGTTCTGATTCTATTTTCGTGTTTTCTGGTACCTTGTTATGAGAGTTGAGAGTTTCGGTTTTTTCCACTTAGCGCGCATCAAATAAGGGAAATTGCGATGTCCTAATATGTAGTTTGTTATTTTGTTATCAGTCATTAATCTTCTTCTCTGATGTAGTTGATTGTTTTTTTTGTAACACATTTTAAAGACCTCTTCAGTAGACGCTTATGGCTTTATTTGTCTGTTTTTTTTATTTATTTAAATCAAATATCTGGAAGTCTGAAGTCTGAAAACTCTGTCTCTGTCTCTGTCTCTCCCTCTCTGTCTCCCGTTTGTTGCTCTCTCTTTCTCTCTCTCTCTCTCTCTGTCTTTGCATCGTTTTTCTCTCTCTCTCTCTCTCTCTCTCTGCCTCTCTCTCTCTGCCTCGTTGCCTCTCTCTCTCTCTCTCTCTCTGCTATGCCTCGTTGCTCTCTGCTCTCTCTGCATCTCTGTCTCTGCTCGTTGCTCTCTCTCTCTCTTTCTCCCCCCCCTTTTTTTTTCCTACTCTGTCTGTCTCTTTCTCTCTGTCTCTGTCTCTGTTTGTCTGTCTGTCTGTCTGTCTCTCTCTTCTCTCCTCGCTCGCTCGCTCATTCGCTCGCACTCGCTCTCTTTATCTGTCTCTTTCTCTCATTATCTCCCCCCCTCCTATCTCTCACTCTCCCTGTCTCTCGTCTCCCCTCTCTCTTCCGTCCCTCCTTCTCTCTCTCCCGTTCCTCTTTCTCTTTCACACGCTCTCTGTGTCTCTCATTCTCTCATTTTCTACACACACACACACACACACACCACACACACACACACACACACACACACACACACACACACACACACACACACACACACACACACACACACACACACACACACACACACACATCCCCCACTCTCTCTCTCTGTCTGTATAGATTAGCAACAGCAAGTTTGAAAAATGGCTTCAATAACTTTTACCGCTGGAAAATATAGCGTCATTGTCATTGTCATTCTCTCTCTCTCTCTCTCTCTCTCTCTGTCTCTCTCTCTGTCTCTCTCTCTGTCTCTCTCTCTCTCTCTCTGTCTCTCTCTCTCTCTCTCTCTCTGAGGCCTGTGTAATGTATTCCAAGGTTTTGCCGGCTGAAGCGTTGTGTTTGTTCTATTCATATTCATCATGTCTCCTTCATTTCCGTCATCTTCAATCACACCAGCAAGCCTATACGCGTGCACGCACACAAACATATTCCTCCTCTCTCCCTAACATGTTTTGTCTGTCTGTCTGTCTGTCTGTCTGTCGCTATCCGTTTGTCTGCAAGTCTGTCTCCCCCCCCCCCCCTCTCTCTCGCTCAAACACACATACAGACACATACATACAAACACACGCGCGCACACATACACACACACACACCCGCACTCTGCATCCTCACACACACACATACACGCGCGCGGCGCAACACACACAACACACACAAACACACACTTTGACCCCTTCTCTCCCTCTTTCTCTACAACACGCACGAACACACACACAACACACACACACACACACACACACACACACACACACACACACACACACACACACACACACACACACACACCACACACACACACACACACGAGTCTCTTTTTCTCTCTCGCTTTCACAACACACACGCGCGCGCACACACATACGCGCACACGCACTCACGCACGCACATCACTATCCCTCATATTTCCGCTCAGAATCGAAGCCACCAAAAGGGCAACATGACAGAGGGGGTGGGGAAAGATACGAAGGGAAGGGTAAGGGAGTGAAGGAACACACACACACGCACGCACACACACTCGTGCGCGCACGCGCACACACTCGTGCGCGCACGCGCGCACACACACACACACACAGACAGACAGAGAGATATACACACACACACATAGACATCCACACATAGACATACACACGCAGGCGCGCGCGCGTGCACACACACACACACACACACACACACACACACACACTCACACAGAGACAGAGACAGACAGAGACTGAGACACAGAGACACAGAGAGAGAGAGAGAGAGAGAGAGAGAGAGAGAGAGAGCACACATACACACACACACATACACACACACACACACACACACACACACACACACACACACACACACACACACATACACATACACACACACCATCAAAAAGGTCACTTGAGAACCGAAGCAACCAAAAGATTATATCACGGGAGAGGGAAGGGGGTACTGAGGGAGGGAAACGAGAGGAAGGGTAGTGAAGGTTACATTGTAGGCACAAGACATCCGATGGGAAAGCACCAGCTGTACTGGTGACATCAATATCAGAATCTCATTCCTAGAAACCGCCGACATGGATCTGGTTTCGGTTTCTTGGAAACCCCGTCAAAAGAAACCAAAAACGGTTGACGGTTTGCAGTATGAGGTTGGTTCTATAAATTGTTCAACGAGTTAGTAGACAGAGGACATCAAGCGAAGAATAAGTTTGTCCTCCCCCTCCCCCAGCCCCCACCTCTACTCTGTTTTTATTTATTTCCGTATAATGCATGCATTTTAATTCCCCAAACACAATGAATTTGCTATGGAAGTTTGCCAAAGATTGTCTGAAAGAGAGAGAGACAGCCAGAGAGAGAGAGAGACCAGAGAGGAGACAGAGAGAAAGAGAGACAGAGAGAGACAGACAGAGAGAGAGAGACAGAGAGAGAGACAGAGACAGACAGAGAGAAGAGAGACAGACAGAAAGACAGAGATAATAGAGAGAGAGGCAGAGAAAGAGAGAGAGAGACAGAGACAGACAGACAGAGACAGACAGAGACAGAGAGAGAAACAGAGAGAGAGACAGAGACAGAGAAAAGAGAGGAGAGAGAGAGGAGAGTCGCATATCGACCAGAGAAAGGTGTTGTGTCTGTGTGTATGTCCACAATTATCAAATGTTTTTGTATAATTAAACCTAAATTCTGAACATTTGTGAACCCTGTCGTATCCCCTTGTGGAGATGCCGGGGCTCTTGCAGTATAAATAGCATCCCCACCTTCTGGAAATTCTGTGCTAGAAGTTTCCTCTTTTCTGTCACTGTCTTTGTTCTGCTTTCCTCTTTCGCTTTCTGTCATTTCTTCCTATCATTTTCTGCCTTACTGGCCCATTCACCTGTATGTGTTCAATAAAGCCTTACATGCTTTAATAATATATCTAGTGTATTCTTGGCTCTAGGGAAATGAGATATGTGAAGGACCATTTTTTTCTGTTGCAGACTAGTCTTCAGTCCTAGACGGCAAATGAAAACTGGACTGTTTGCTGCTCACCTTAACCCTTCGACCCCCGTACCCTATCCGCCAACTGCAAAAAAATTCACCCTTGGACTCCCTAACCCTATCCACCAGCTACCTGCAGGAAGCTGATGGATAGGGTGAGGAAGTCCAAGAGTCACGTTTTATTGCCTTGCTAGCACGATTGACAATGCAGGGTGCTGGTGGACAGGGCGAGGAAGTCCAGGGGTTAGGGAAGCTGGTGGATAGGGTGAGGGAGTCCAAGGGTTAAGTTTTTGCTTTGCTAGCATGGTTGACAATGCTGGTGCACAAGATGAGGGAGTCAAAGGGTTAAGGAAGCTGGTGGATAGGGTGAGGGAGTCCAACGGTTAAGTTTTTGCTTCGCTAGCATGGTTGACAATGCTGGTGGACAAGGTGAGGGAGTCAAAGGGTTAAGGAAACTGGTGGATAGGGTGACGGGGTCCAACGGTTAAGTTTTTGCTTTGCTAGCACGGTTGACAATGCTGGATGCTGGTGGACAGGGTGCGGGAGTCAAAGGGTTTATGCCCCAGTGAGTCTGGTGAATGGCAGCATAGTGTTTCATAGATCCCTGTCCCACCCCCTCGCCTCAACAAAACCTTTGCAGAATACAGGGTTCTGCGTAAAGTTAAGGATTCTACCAGTTCATCATTAGGAGATGTTGGTGGAGCGCATATGGAATTGTCTGCGTGCCATGAATCTGTTATGAACAAATCCGTATTCAAAAATTTGTGTTGCGTATTGTTATGCTTTACCCTGGCACAAAACCATGAAATTCAGTTACGATTAATATTTGCTCTAATCTCCCAACACACACACACACACACACAACATATACAACACAACACACACACACACACACACACACACACACACACACACACACACACACACACACACACACACACACACATTCTCTCTCTCTCTCTTTCTCTCTTGCAAACATACACACACACACACTCACACAAGCACAGGTATATCTATCTATCTATCTATCTATCTATCTATCTATCTATCTGTCTGTCTGTCTATCTATCTATCTATCTATCTATCTATCTCTGTCTTCTATCTATCTATCTATCTATCTATCTGTCTATCTATCTATTTATCTATCTATCTATCTATCTGTCTGTCTATCTGTCTGTCTTCTATCTATCTATCTATATATATATATATATATATATATATATATATATATATATGTAGTGTGTGTGTGTGTGTGTGTGTGTGTGTGTGTGTGTGTGTGTGTGTGTACGTGAGTATGTATGTATGTATGTGTGTGTAGACAGATACTAGACAGGCAGACATACAGATAGACAAAAGCAGAGATGGTCAAACACACAATTAGACTAACGACCAGATAGACAGTCGAACAGATAGATAGACAGAGATACAGATGGACAGACAGACAGACAGACAGACAGACAGACAGAGGGACACATAGATAGTTCTGTTCTGTTCTGTTCTGTTCTGTTGAGTTAAAAGTCATACCACTCTCACAGTATATATATTATTTGACTAGCTATAAGAATGTTCCTCAAAGAAGCTTTAAAACATTTTGCCTGCACTGCGAGATAACGTTGCTGTTGTTGGATTCTCTTGACTACGAGATTGACAAACAGACAGACAAAGAAGTGTACAGGCAGAGGAACAGACAGACAGACAGACAGTATAGTTTCCTACCGCTGTGGAGAGAGGGAACAGAGAGAGAAGGGAGAGAGAGAGAGAGAATGACAAGATGGAGTGAAGAGAGGAGAGAGAGAAAGAAAGAGAGAGAGAGAAGAGAGAGAGAGAAGAGAGAGAGAGAAGAAGAGAGAAAGCGAGAAAGAGAGAGAGAGAGAATGACAATGACAATGACAATTGACATGTATATGTTCGTTCGTTCGTTCTTTGATTTAACGTCTTTTCACTATAAGTGATATTAGACGGCCATGTATATATGTATATATGTATATCCGTATGTGTATCTGTGTGTGTATATGTGTGCAGGAGAGAGAGAGAGAGAGAGAGAGAGAGAGAGAGAGAGAATATATATACATATATATATTTGTGTGTGTGTGTGTGTGTGTGTGTGTGTGTGTGTGTGTGTGTTGTGTGTGTGTGTGTAGTGTGGTGTGTGTTGTGTGTGTTGTGTGTGTGTGTGTGTGTGTGTGTGTGTGGTGTGTGTGTGTGTGTGCGTGTGCTGTGCCTGTGTGTGTTTTGTGGTTTGGGAGATTAGAATAGTTTCCCGTTCGTTCGAATTAAATCTATCACTATGACAGGACGCTGTCCTCAGAAAAGTGAAGTCAGTTCTATAATTTAGCTCCTTTGGGTCATGAATGCCTCGTTTCGTGACTTTAGGAATTATCGAACACTTAAAAACAAAATCAGTTTAACGGAGGTAGGAGACAAACAACAGCAACACACACACAACACACACACACGCACATCTCGGGTTATGCTTTTCTCTTGGTGTCCAGAGATGGGAGTAAAACCATGGACAGGGTTAGTGAAACCCTTAAAAAGCTGTTGTTGTGAAAGAATAGTGCAGGTATTTTTCTAGCCACGTCAGAGACAGAGAGAGAGAGAGAGAGAGAGAGAGATAGAGAGAGACAGAGAGAGAGGGACAGAGGACAGAGACAGACAGAAGAAAGGAGACAGACAGGAGGGACAGACAGAGACAGGGAGGAGAGGAGAGAGAGAGAAAGAGAGACAGTGACAAGAAGAGCGATGTGGGAAAGAGAGAAACAGAGAAAGAAAGAGGAGAGGGAGAGTGGAGAGATAGGGGAGACAGAGAGGGAAAGAGAGACAGGAGAGAGAGGGGGGAGAGAGAGGAGAGAGAGGGGGAGGAGAGAAGAGGGGGGGGAGAGATGCAAGAAGAGAGCAAGCGGGAGGGGGGGGGAAGAAGGAGAGAAAGAAGAGAAGGGTAAAAGAGGGGAGTGGAGAAGAGAGGGGGAAAGAGAAGAAGAGAGAAGAAAAGGGAGGGAGAGAGAAGAAAGAGAAGAGAGAGAGAGAGAGAGAGAGGAGAGAGAGAGAGGAGAGGTAGAGAAAAAGAGAGAATGACAATGACAACGACAATAATAACGATACTTTTATTTTCCAACGGTAGGAGTTAATGGCTTAAAAGCCATTTTTCAAACTTGCTGTTTTTTTATGTTTTTTTTTTTTTTTCACTCCCTGGTAACAAACTGAACACAAATGTAAACACAGTGAAGTACACTATAACATATATGAAACTGGTCTAAATGACCTGAAATTTCTTCTGCTTATCAAAGATTTTCTCTCCACTCCCTCCTCCCCCCCCCCTCTCTCTCTCTCTCCCTCTCTCTCCACTCTTGCCAGGGAGTTAAAAAGACAGCAAGTTTGAAAAATGTTTTTTTCAGCCAGTAACTTTACCGTTGGAAAATATAGTATCGTTATTATTGTCGTTGTCGTTGTCTCTCTGTCTCTGTCTCTCTGTCTCTGTCTCTCTCTCTCTCTTCCCTTAGAACAGAAAACGCACGAAATAAATGTACAAAACCATAAAGCTTCAGAGAGGAACCAAAAATGCACCTAATAGCCTAATAGCCTACATGTACCCAATCATAAGGCTTTACAGAAGACATATATATGAATGGACCAGCAAGGCAGAAAATAATAAGAGACGACAGAAAGCAAAGGAGCAAGGCAGAAACAAAGAATGTGACACATAAGAGGACATTTCTAACTGTCTGTCTGTCTGTCTATCCGTCT
>JAPXFY010000020.1:40497526-40520026 GCA_030674185.1 Monoplex corrugatus | reverse complement strand
CCCATTTATAGCCGTGTGTGTGTGTGTGTGCGTGTGTGTGCGTGCGTGTGTGTGCGTGCGTGCGTGTGTGTGTGTTTCAGCGCTTAGTTTTGATTTTATCAAGATTTTGCGCTATATAATAAATGTAATTATTATTATATTATTATTATATCCACACCACAGTGACGGTGGCACACACACATACAGAATTAGTCAATTACGCACTGTTTACTGTACACAGACACATTATAAAGACAGTGGCACACACGCACACCACACTAAGAATGACACACAAGCAGAATCTCGCGCGTGCACACACACACACACACACACAACACACACACACACACACACACACACACACACACACACACACACACACACACCACTCTCACATACACACGACACAACACAACACACACACACACACACACACACACACACACACACTGAGACACTACCCCCCTCCCCCCCCCCCCACAAATGGTACATGATGAGTTTTGAAATGTTCCCACCCTCCCCTTTTACCATCTCCCTTGATACACACTACAGTATAGGCCTAGCTGACCATTCCAGTCTGTGACTTAGTGCCCGTTCATGATTGGCACAGTAGTCAAGTGGATAAGATATCGACCATCCAGTTAACAGGTTTGGGTTCGATTTTGCCTGGGGTAAAGGGTGAGATGTTGTTTCCAGTCTCTCAGGTCAAAATGTGCAGAACTAGTAGTTCATAAACCCCCACCCTTCGTGTGTATACACATGTAGAAGTGTGTGTGTGTGTGTGTGTGCGCACGCGTGCATGTGTGCTTGTGTGTGTGCGTGTGCTCTCAGATACTCAGGTGGTCTGATTGAATGTTGTGGATTTTATTTTGTTTTTTTTATCATCAAATATACACGTTGAATATCCTGTAAGTAACTTGGATTAAGAAATGTATGTTAGTCACATGATTCAGTGGCTGGCTTATGGGAACATGAAATCAGTCATACTCAGCCTGCATGCCATTCAAAGATAAACAGTGCAACAATACAGTGGAATGTGGTCAGCCATCCTAACAGCTTTGTGTGTCCATGTGCAATGTGTAGTCAGATTATGTACAATGCACAGTGAATCCAAACATAAGTATACAAGAATGATTTATAATAGTAAATGTTATGATTGTTGTCGTTATTATTTGTTGGTAATATTTTTGTTGTTGTTTCATTTAGAATGAGTTTATGATAGTAACTGTCATGAATGTTGTCATTATTAATTGTTGGTACCATTTTTCCTTTGTTGTTGTTTCATTTAGAATGATTTATGATAGCAAATCATCTAAATGTTATGATTGTTGTCATTATTAGTTGTTGGTAACATTTTTCCTTTGTTGTTTCGTTTAGAATGATTTATGATTGTAAATGTTATGGTTGTTGTCATTATTATTTGTTGGTAATATTTTTCCTTTGTTGCTGGTACTTCATTTAGTTTTATTTATGATTTATTGTTGTAGTAAATACATCTATCTATAGATCTATCTGTCTACAGATCTATCTATCTTAGTATCTATCTATCTGTCTATCTCTCTATCTGTCTGTCTATAGATCTATCTTAGTATCTATCTGTCTATATTTGTATCTATCTATCTATCTATCTGTCTATCTATCTATCTATCTATCTATCTATCTATCTATCTATCTATCGGATGCTGTTACAGGTGGGTGTGAGGGGAGACAACCTGGTGGTGCTGGGTGTAGAGAAAAAAGCAGTGGCCAAACTGCAAGAGGAACGAACAGTTCGTAAAATTGCTTTGTTGGACGACCATGTGGCTCTGGCTTTTGCTGGTGAGTTAACATCCCGGAGTTTATGCTTCTGAGTTAATACCACGGAGTTTACGCTTCTGAGTTAACACCATGGAGTTTACACTTCTGAGTTAACACTAGGGAGTTTACACTTCTGAGTTAACATCCGGGAGTTTGCACTTCTGAGTTAACAGCACAGAGTTTACACTTCTGTGTTAACACCATAGAGTTTACACTTCTGTGTTAACACCATGGAGTTTACACTTCTGAGTTTGTAAATGAGGGATTGATGGATCTAATTCTGATTTGTTGATAGTTTTAAATTTCATTCAGTGTGACTTCAACTTGTTCTTAAATGGTGATTGATCTAATCCTAATTTGTTGATAGTTTTAAATTCATTGAGCATGACGTGGGCTTGTTCTTAAACACTGATTGATCAAATTCTAATTTGTTGATCATTTTAAATTTATTGAATGTGACTTACGCTTGTTCTTAAATATTGATTGATCTAATTCTGATTTGTTGACAGTTTTAAATTCTTTGAGTGTGTCTTCAGCTTGTTCTTAAATAATGATTGATCTAATTCTAATTTGATGATAGTTTTAAATTCATTGGGTGTGAATTCAGCTTATTCTTAAATGTTGCTTGATCTAATTCTAGTTTGTTGATAGTTTTAAATTCATTGAGTGTGACTTAGCTTGTTCTTAAACACTGATTGATCAAATTCTTATTTGTTGATAGTTTTAAATTCATCAACTTCAAGTGTGACTTCCGCTTGTTCTCATACATTGATTGATCTAATTCTTATTTTTTGATAGTTTTATATTCATTGAGTTCTGACTTTTGTTGGTGGTATGTCACTATGTGACAGCCCTGTATAGCCCTCAGCAGCAGCTGGGCTCTGAGCAGCTTGAACTGAGTTGAATTAAAGACTAGTTTTAACCCTTTGACTCCCGCACCCTGTACACAAACAGCAAAAACTTAACCCTTTACCTCCCTTATCCTATCCACCTGTTTCCTGCAGGAAGCTGGTGGATAGGATGAGGGAATCAAAAGGTTATGTGTTTGCTTTACTAGCATGGTTGGCAAGGCAGGATGCTGGTGAACAGGGTGCAGGAATCAGAGGGTTAAGTTTATTCATATTGTATCTTTTGAAGAAACTTAATTTACAAAAAAAAAAGAACAAAAATATTCTTATAACCATACTTGGAAACATTCACTGAATTCAGTGGGCAATTTTTGTTTTTGTTTTTTTGTTAGTTTGAAAACTGATTGCTGATGTATAGATTTTGGGATGAATTTGTGTGAGGGAATGGTTTTATGCTTTAGTTTATCAAAGTGAAAGGGGCAGGTCTCTTGATGCCTACGTGATTTCATGTGTGATGTGTCTGCTACAGGACTGACGGCAGATGCCCGCATCTTGATTAATCGTGCGAGGATCGAGTGTCAGAGTCACAAACTGACTGTTGAAGATCCTGTGACGGTGGAATACATCACACGTTACATTGCTCAGCTGAAGCAGGTGTGTGTGTGTGTGTGTGTGTGTGTGTGTGTGTGTGTGTGTGTGTGTGTGTGTGTGTGTGTGTGTGTGTACATAGTATGTGTGTATGTATAGTCTCTATGTGTGTGTGTGTGTGTGTGTGTTTGTGTCATTGTATTTTTTTGGGTATTTTTACTATTTCTTTATTTGTTTATTATGGTAATATTAATGAAACAGAAAATTTCATATCTTTGATGCCTTCACTTGACTTGCATTAAGTGCACTTTTGGCTCTAAGGATATGAAATATACAGAAGCAATTTTATGTAATTCAGGCCCATTTTTACATGTTTTATTGTCTTTAGTTATGTTTAAATGTGTCTTCAGGTATGTTTTTTAAATCCCCTGTATAATAAACTGGACAGAATTGTCAGCGCCAGGGGCATCTCCTCAGATTATGTGCGCGAATGCATTGATATGTGTACTTAATTTTCTTTTGTGTTTTTTTCCTGTTGAAGTATTGTGTATGTTTTGAAACGGTCAAAGCCCTGATATGGCTCTGTGCCATTGGCAGGACTTTAAACAGAAATAACAATAACAATAGCTTGATATCTCATTGTGCAGAAATACACTCAGAGCAATGGGAGACGTCCATTTGGCCTGTCCTCACTCATCATTGGCTTTGACTTTGATGGCACCCCTCATCTGTACCAGACCGATCCTTCCGGAACTTACCATGAGTGGAAAGTAAGGCATACTGTATGTTGTTCATTGGAAACGCTTACTTGAGCGATCAAGGATGGTGCCACTAAGGGGCTCTGGTGTGGCCATATGGTGCTACTATGGGCCCCTGATGTGGCCATATGGTGCTACTATGGGGTCCTGATGTAGCCATATGGTGCACTATGGGGCCCTGGTGTGGCCATATGGTGCTACTATGGGGTCCTGATGTAGCCATATGGTGCTATATGGGGCCCTGATGTGGCCATATGGTGCTACTATGGGGGCCCTGATGTAGCCATATGGTGCCACTATGGGGCCCTGATGTAGCCATATGGTGCTACTATGGGGCCTTGATGTAGCCATATGGTGCTACTATGGGGCCCTGATGTAGCCATATGGTGCTACTATGGGGCCCTGGTGTGGCCATATGATGCTACTATGAGCCCCTGATGTAGCCATATGGTGCCACTATGGGGCCCTGATGTGGCCATATGGAGCCACTATGGGTCCCTGGTGTGACCATATGGTGCTACTATGGGGCCTTGATGTAGCCTATGGTGCCCTATGGGCCTGGTGTGACCATATGGTGCTACTATGGAGTCCTGATGTGGCCATATGGTGCCACTATGAGGCCTTGATGTAGCCATAAGTGCTACTATGGGGTCCTGATGTAGCCATATGGTGCTACTATGGGGTCCTGATGTAGCCATATGGTGCTACTATGGGGACCTGATGTAGCCATATGGTGCTACTATGGGGCCCTGGTGTGGCCATATGTGCTACTATGGGTCCTGGTGTAGCCATATGGTGCTACTATGGGGACCTGATGTAGCCATATGGTGCTACTATGGGGTCCTGATGTAGCCATATGGTGTTACTATGGGGACCTGATGTAGCCATATGGTGCTACTATGGGGCCTGTGTAGCCATATGGTGCCACTATGGGGACCTGATGTAGCCATATGGTGCTACTATGGGGCCCTGGTGTAGCCATATGGTGCACTATGGGGACCTGATGTACCATATAGTGCCTACTATGGGGCCCTGGTGTGGCCATATGGAGCTACTATGGGGCTGATGTACCATATCTATGGGGCCCTGATGTGGCCATATGGTGCACCTATGGGGCTGATGTAGCCATATTAGTTCCAAGGACTATGGGGCCTGATTAGGCCATATGGTGCCATAGGGGCCCTGATGTGGCCATATGGTGCCCTGGGTGGCCATTATGGTTCCACTATGGGGCCTTGATGTAGCCATATGGTGGGTAATACTAAGGGTCCCTGATATGGTCATATAGTGCCACTATGGGGCCCTGATGTGGTCATATGGTGCCACTATGGGGCCCTGATGTGGTCATATGGTGCCACTATGGGGCCCTGATGTGGTCATATGGTACCACTATGGGGCCCTGATGTAGCCATATGGTGTCACTATGGGTCCCTGATGTAGCCATATGGTGCTTCTATGGGGCCCTGATGTAGCCATATGGTGTCACTATGGGTCCCTGATGTAGCCATATGGTGCTTCTATGGGGCCTTGGTGTGGGCATATGGTGCCACTATGGGTCCCTGATGTAGCCATATGGTGCTACTATGGGGCCTTGATGTATCCATATGGTGCCACTATGGGGCCTAGATGTATCCATATGGTGCCATTATGGGGCCCTGATGTGGCCATATGGTGTCACTATGGGGCCCTGATGTAGCCATATAGTGCCACTATGGGGCCCTGATGTAGCCATATAGTGCCACTATGGGGCCTTGATGTAGCCATATGGTGCCACTATGGGTCCCTGGTGTAGCCATATAGTGCTACTATGGGGCCTTGATGTAGCCATATAGTGCTACTATGGGGCCTTGATGTAGCCATATAGTGCCACTATGGGGCCTTGATGTATCCATATAGTGCTACTATGGGGCCTTGATGTATCCATATAGTGCTACTATGGGGCCTTGATGTATCCATATAGTGCTACTATGGGGCCTTGATGTATCCATATAGTGCTACTATGGGGCCTTGATGTATCCATATAGTGCCACTATGGGGCCTTGATGTATCCATATAGTGCCACTATGGGGCCTTGATGTATCCATATAGTGCTACTATGGGGCCTTGATGTATCCATATAGTGCCACTATGGGGCCTTGATGTAGCCATATAGTGCCACTATGGGGCCTTGATGTATCCATATAGTGCCACTATGGGGCCTTGATGTATCCATATAGTGCCACTATGGGGCCTTGATTTGGCCATATGGCCCATGTGTGAAATTGCTGGTGAGTGGCCCTGGTCGCTGAGCTGGAATTAATTTAAATAATAATAATGAAGATGATGACAGTGATGGTGATAATAATAATGATAATAATAAAAACAATGATGATGATGATGATGATGATTGTTATGATGATGACTACGACGATATGGCTATACGCAGTCGGTTGGGCCTTAGACAACAATAGCAATAACAATAACAATAATACAACAATGATGACGATGATGATGTTGATGATGATTACTGTTATTTATAATATTATTATTGTTATTAGTAGTAGTAGTAGTAGTACTAGTAGTGATAGTAGTAGCAGTAGTAGTAGTGGTATTATTATTATTACTATTGTTTATTATTATTATTATTATTATTATTATTGTCTGTGTACTCACACACACACATATCTGTTTTCATACACACTGACCTGTTCATTTAAAAACTGCCGTGAGTTCCAGCAAAGTAACTCACAGAGCCTTGACCTTTGTCCACTGTGGCAGGCCAACACGATAGGTCGCAGTGCCAAGACCGTGCGTGAGTTCCTGGAGAAACACTACACGGATGAGGCTGCCACTAGCGACAAGGAAACGATCAAACTGGCGCTGAAAGCGCTGATGGAGGTGGTGCAGTCTGGCGCCAAGAACATGGAGGTGGCAGTGATGCGCCGTGGACAGCCGCTGCAGGTACATGCATGCATGCACACTCTCAAAGACAGTTTTGTTTGTCTGTTTCTGTCTTTCTCACCCACAAATAGATAATGCTTTGGTTGTCTTGCAAAATATATCGGTACATAGAAACCAGAAACATATGAAAATAGAATGAGAACACCTATTTGATTCACAAAACGAGATGGGCACAAATCAGAATGAGAACACCTATTTGATTCACAAAACAAGATGGGCACAAATCAGAATGAGAACACCTATTTGATTCACAAAACGAGATGGGCACAAATTAGAATAACACCCATTTGATTCACAAAACGAGATGGGCACAAAATAGAATGAGAATGCCTATTTGATTCACAAAACGAGACAGGCACAAATTAGAATAACACCCATTTGATTCACAAAACGAGATGGGCACAAAATAGAATGAGAATGCCTATTTGATTCACAAAACGAGACGGGCACAAATTAGAATAACACCCATTTGATTCACAAAACGAGACAAGAACATCTATCTTATTCACAAAACGAGGCAGGCACAAATTAGAATGAGAACACGTATTTGATTCACAAAACGAGATGGGCTCAAATTAGAATGAGAACACCTGTTTGATTCACAAAAGGAGACAGGCACAAATTAGAATGAAAACACCTGTTTGATTCACAAAATGAGAAAGGCACAAATTAGAATGAGAACACCTATTTGATTCACAAAACGGGACAGGCACAAATTAGAATGAGAATGCCTGTTTGATTCACAAAATGGGACAGGCACAAATTAGAATGAGAACACCTATTTGATTCACAAAAGGAGACAGGCACAAATTAGGATGAGAACACCTGTTTGATTCACAAAACGAGACAGACACAAATTAGGATGACAACACCTATTTGATTCACAAAACAAGACAGCTTCAAATTAGAATGAGAACACCTGCTTGATTCACAAAATGAGACGGGCACAAATTAGGATGAGAACACTTATTTGATTCACAAAACGAGACAGGCACAAATTAGGATGAGAACACCTATTTGATTCACAAAATGAGACAGGCACAAATTAGAATGAGAACACCTATTTGATTCACAAAATGAGACAGACACAAATTTTTCGGCCAGCCCCCCCTTTTCAAGCAAGACAAAAACAGCAAAGAGCAAAATCCAATTTCACAGAATTATGAGAGAGAGAAAAAACCAGGAGACTTCTCAGATATTTTGTTGAGGAAGTGAGATGATTTCTATAGTGTGAAAGTGGTAGTGCCATATTATTGACGTGGTTTTATTGGAGACCACTATGTGTCAGAAGACATAGAACTATGACTTTTTCCTTTTTTTGGTGTCATTACATGCACTTTTTGGCAAAATTACTTCAGGTGGGTTGCCATTACCTTCCTCAAGCACAGTGCACATACTGTGCAGGTGTCCTGGCCATTGTTTCCTTGGAAATCTTCTGCCCATGACCATGTTTCTGCCCTTAATTCCTGACACTCTAAGGGGGCCTCCAGGTGGAAGGGTTACAGAACATTATATTGGCAAATGTGCAGCACATAGTGCCAAAAAATGTAATGTCTTTCTGCCTTCATGTGATGCCTGATCATGTTCATTGGTGGTTACTTATGATAAAACAAGAAGAGAGAGATGTGCATCACTATATTAGTCCCAGTCTTCCCGACGAACCCATAGCACACTCAGCTCTGTGTCGGAACAGGATTTGGGCAAAAAACAAACAAACCCTACAATGATTTTGACAGGACGGATGGGGATTTGAACCCACAATCTTCCAGTGGGTAGTCCATTGTGCTAACCACTGCGCCACTGTGACTGTTAACTCTTTCAGCCCTGCGCCCGACAAATTGGCCTCTCAGCTCCTGCGCCCGACAAATTGTCGGGCGCACACACTCACTCACTTTCGGTTTCATTTGTATGAATATTCATTACGGAAGGGACGTTACTCCGTCACTCTTCCCTTCCGATAACTTCAAAGATTCCGCCAAGTCATTTTGAAGCAATTTTATGCAGTTTTTTGTTGTTTTTTTGACATCAAGATGATTAAACAGCTTGCTACACAGTGCAAGAAGTTTTGGATGAAATCCTCCTCAATAAAGGCAGTGACTTTGAGCCTGAAACAGAAGTAACGGCCTCTGAATCGAGTGTATCTCCGTCGATCGGCACTTCACTCGACAAAGAGCCTTTGCAACGACCGAAAATTGATGAAATTTATGAAATGGAGGTAGAAAATCAACCATCAGCATCAAGTGGGCATGTTCATATTGATGCTTCTAGAATTCTCCGACATACTGTACGGCAAGAAAGCAACTGTGACAGTGATAATGAGAATTGAAGGCTCCTTTTGTCACTATCTTGCCGTACAGTATGTTGGAGCGATCTCTGGCCCCACTACCACCACCACTACCATCCTCAACTCATGATAGGGCCTCTGAATTGAGTGTATCCCACATTTGCAGAAAAAGTGTTCCTTTTTCCTTGATTTTTTTCGACATTGTGGATATTATGGGATTTAACACAATTTCAAAGTAATAATACCCATTTTGTAGTATCTCCTTAAGTGTTCACTTGTGTGCATTGTGATTTTGGTGTGCCTCTTTAATTGTGAATATAAATAAATAATAAAAATAAGATTTTCTGTAGTTTTTGTAAATTTTCATAAAATTTTTACTAAGACTAAAAACATTAAATGATCTGAAATTTATATATGAAAGAGAACATTTATATATCAGCAAGCATACAAAACTTCAATGAATTTCATCAAGTAGTTTTTGAGATATAGGTGTTTTATTGGGGTACCTTTTGATTGTACTGTTCCCCCCAAAACCCCCCAGGCTGGGAAAGCATTTCTCTTGTAAAACAGACAGGGCTGAAAGAGTTAATATGCACCAAATATGATTCATATGACTGATTCATGTATTCTTGTTGTGCTCTCTTTCAGATGCTAGAAAGTGAGGAGATAGAGAAGTATATCTCGGAGATCGAGAAAGAGAGGGAGGAAGAAGCGGAGAAGAAGAAGCAGAAGAAATGAAACACAATATGTTGTGGTTATTTAGTTATAATGTTGAGAAGTGTGAATGTGTGAGAAAGTAGGCCTATATATTATTTGTGTGTGTGTGTGTGTGTGTGTGTGTGTGTGTGTGTGTGTGTGTGTGTGTGTGTGTGAGATTCATAGTAGTGTAGTGAAATCTTTTGTCCCATGTTAACTACCAGTTGAATGCAGTGAATACATTTGAATGTAGTGGCTACTTTAACCTTTTGACTCCCTAATACATTTGAACATAGTGGATAAACCTTTTGACACCCTCATCCTATCGACCAGCTGCAGAAACTTAACCCTTTTACCTTTTACTCCATCACCTTGTCCACCAGTTTCCTGCAGTTAGCTGATGGAGGGAGTGAAAAGGTGAAGATCTTACTTTGCTGTCTTGTGTGATAATGCCGGAAGGTGATGGAAAGGGTGAGGGGGTAAAAGGGTTGTTTTTTGCTTTGCTGTTATGGCTGATAATGTAGGACACTGATGGACAGGGTGAGGAAGTGAAAAAAGTTCTGTTTTTGCATAACTCTCATGGCTGATGACGCAGCAAGCTGGTGGACAGGGTGAGGGGGTAAAAGGGTGTTTTTTGGCTTTGCTGTCGTGGTTGACAATGCAGGAAGCTGGTGAATAGAATCTGGGAGTGAAAAGGTTAAGTTTTCACTTTGCTATCATGACTGACAATGCAGGAAACTAGTGGTTAAAGGCCTGGCATCCAATCTGGCGGATCGGGTGAAAAGGACCAGTTCACAGATTTTCATCCTTGCGTGCACTCTGTGCTCGTGTTATTGCAGAGTGTTCATACGCGCACGTGGATAGGCCGTACAGTTATAGTATGGTCAAGCTGAAACTGACAGTGATATGCCTGCAGCTCTGTTGTGGTCCCAGAAAAGTGCCACAGACCTAAACTTTATTTTTAGGTCTGTGGTGCTGGGCAGGATGCATGCGCCAGACACTAGCTCCACCCATCATAGTTCAGTTCTGCCCTGATTTGAAATGTGCTTGTTATGGCGTTTTCCATTAATGCCACATTATACATTATGTTTCTATCGATTTGTTATGGCATTTTCCATTAATGCCACATTATACATTATGTTTAACGAAGTATGAGGACATAATACTGGTTACCATTCTACCAAATAAGGAGTTCTTTCGTTGCAATGGCTACCTTTCTACCAAATATGAAGTTGTTTTGTTGCTTCTGCATCGAACTACTTGAGAAAACATTGGAGAGATGTGATGCCTGGTGTTACAAGGGTTAGAAATGAAGCGGACATCTCGGGCACACAGCGCTTTATATAGTCCTGCTGTGGAATTAAAGTGAGGGAGTGAAAGGGTTACATTATTTCTTTGCTGTCATGGGTTATAATGCAGGAAGCTGGTGGATAGGGTGAGGGAATCAGAAGGATAAGAAGATGTCGAATAAGAAGAAGAGGAAGAATCTTTTATTTAATGTCTGTTCACAGTAGTGATTTCACACACACGAGGTGGGGTGGAGGATGAGTATGGGGAAGGGAAATTGATGTCGAAGAAATAATGAAAATTTACCGGCCATTATGTCACCATTCTCTGATAAAACAAGGTAAACATTGATTTTTTTCATTTGAGTTTTTGTTTTTCTGTTTCATTGAAAAACAACTAAGATTTAATTGATTATAATATTAATGATATTTGATTAATCTATACCGTGGCTGACGAATGCTTAAACTCTTGGGTTATTGGGTTGTTAGCTATCCCTGCTTATGCACACATTTAAGTCAGATTTTTTTTTTCATTTATTTAAATATTTTTGTTTTGCTCATATATGGATTTATTTAGCGTTTTTGTTCGTGCATTTGTTTGTTGTTACACTTTATTTATTTACTTATCCATGTAATTATTTATTGTAATTATCGTCCCTTGTGAGAGGATGGTAGATTGTAACTTATTGATGGTGTTAATGATTAGCTTTGGACTGCTGAAAGTAACACCTTCTAAATATTAACTAACAGTTGTTGACTTCTGATATTTGATAATCATGAAGATAAGTCTGGTATCGTACAATAATAAGAGACTGATGTGGAACTGGTTCATGCAGGGCAAATTTCAAATTACTATTGTGTCATCCAGAATCACTCAGAACCAGAATGAGAATGCATATTAATTAACGAAACAGGCCAAGGCTCATATTTTCGGCTAACTGAGCTTTGATAACAAAGAAACAAATAGGCCTAACAAAAACTTAGGAATATAAACAATACCAGAACTTCTATGACACTTTGTCAAGCTGGAGAAACTGATACGAGTAAAAGACTCATAGATAAAAAATCATAAATGTTTTTTTGAATCATGTTACTTTAAAGCAAGGGAGAGAAATATGAATGAAGCACTGTGAGATGAATTCTTCATTGTTTGTAATTATGTCATATGTGAAATTTGTGCTAAGGAAAGTATGGTGTACCAGCCAGAGTTATAGCGTGTTTGTTATGTAAGTGTGAATTTTTCCTGGAAAAGTTACGTTCCACATGTTGTGAATGTTCTCAGAAAGTTACAGCTTGCCCGATGATAATCAACGTTTTCTGAGAAAGATAACGTATCCTTGTCTTTCACAATCATGGAGATATTAGGGAAAGTCTGATGTGAAATCAAGTGTGATCACTTTGGTTGGAAAATTTGCTTGGTAATATTTTCATTTTGTCCAGTTTTTGGATAGTTGGGGTGTGGTGTGGAGTGTTGTTGGTTTTTGTGAGGTATTGTTGTTGTGTATTTGTGTCTTTCTTGTTACTTATCTGATATGATTTTGGGGTGAGCGTCCCCTGTGGGCGTCCCCTGTGGGGATGCTGGAGCTTCTTTCATTGTAAATAGTATTCCCACCTTCTGGAAATTATGTGCTAGAAATTTCCTCTTTTTAAGTCACTCTTTATTTCTGCCTTATTCGTTTTGCTTTCTGTCATATCTTCCTATCAATTTCTGCCTTGCTGGTCCATTCATCTGCATGTGTTTGATAAAGTCTTTCATACTTTGTCTTTCGATTGATAATTGGGCACATGTATTAAGTGCAGTTTTGGTTCTAGGGAACTGCGATATGCAGAAGCAATTTTAGGTAATTTAGGCCCATTTTTATATATGTTTAAATTTGTATTCAGTATGTTTTTTAAATCTCCTGTACGATAAATTGGATGGAGTGGTCAGCGCTAGGGGCATCATCCTGAGATTATGTGTGTGAATGCATTGATATGTGTACTTAATTTTTTTTGTTTGGTTGGTTGTTTTTTGTTGTTGTTGTTGTTGTTTTTTGCCTGTTGAAGTATTGTTTATGTTTTGAAATGGTTATAGTCCTGATATGCTTCCACGCATTGAGCTATGTTTTAAACAGAAATGACAGCGATAGTGGGGTGGGGGTGTTTGAGGTGTTGCTGTTGGTGTTTGTCGGAATGTTTTGTTGTTTTATTTCTGTATTTTATTGTTCTCTGACGTGATTTGTTGGGGATGTTCATACTCTGGGTAAATGTTTTAGTTTTGTTTTCATGTATGGAAATGTTTGTGTCATTTGATGAAAGATGTCCTTTAACAGTCTTGTTTTTTTCTTGTTATTTTGTGTGTATGTATGTAGTGTGTGTATGTGTTTTTCAGAGAGTCATTGTTCGTTGTTTTGTTTTGTTTTTTCTTATTCTATTCGTCTTCTTATCTGTTTTATATGGTTTTGTAGTGTACTAACTTTTTTACCCCACTAGATCTTTCCCCCGGGCTTTGTTATTCTTTATTTCTTTGTTTATTTATTTGCTTCATCCAGACTGCGAGACTGACTGAGGTGTGACATGCTTTATGTAAAAAAAGAACAGCTTATTGATTTTCAAATAAAAAAGTTAAATCTAGATAGCATGACTGTTAGTACTTTTTAGAAAAAAAAAACTGGCTTCCTATTTATTTATACTATTGTCAACTAACAGCAGTATGAAAGAGTAATGGACTCTCACTTTAATGCAGTGTATGTGTCAGAGAAAGCAGATTTTGTTTTTGTATGAGACCAGAAAGATTTTGTTGTGTGTGTGTGTGTGCTTTTTCATGAAAGTATTAAATAAACTGATGTGTTGATTTGTAGTAAATTTTTGTTGCTTGCTATGGAAGTGTGTGTATGTTGTGTGTGTGTGTGTGTGTGGCGGAGTATTTCTTTCTTTCTCTTTCTCTCTCTCTTTTTCTTTCTCTCTCTGTCTCTCTCGCTCTCTCTCTCTCGC
The DNA here is from genome assembly GCA_030674185.1 of Monoplex corrugatus. Classification (NCBI taxonomy): domain Eukaryota; kingdom Metazoa; phylum Mollusca; class Gastropoda; order Littorinimorpha; family Ranellidae; genus Monoplex; species Monoplex corrugatus. Next base: position 40,505,877 of record JAPXFY010000020.1, on the reverse strand, counting down.
TCTCTCTCTCTCTCTCTCTCTGCCTCTGTCTCTGTCTCTCTCTCTCACTTGTGTGATTGTGTGTGAGAGAGCGAGAGAGTACGGGGGTGTGTGTGTGCATGCATCCACGTGTGCGTGCGTTTGTGTGTGTGTGTGTTGTGTTACTCTGTGTATGTGTTGTGTGTGTTGTGTCTGTTGGTGTGTATATTTGTGTGTGTGTGTCTCTGTGTGTACCTGTATATGTGTGTGTCTGTCCGTCTCCATGTGTGTGTGTTAATGTGTGTGTTTGTGTATGTGTACATGCGTGTGTGTATGTGTGTGTGTCTCAGTGCGTGTGTGTGTATGTGTGTGTGTGTGTGTGTGTGTGAACGGAACTGGAAATACTTAGGCACAAACGCCCACCGCCAGTCAAATACTGTCATTGACTTTTTCAACCCTCGGTTGGTTTCTACCCGGAGCTGGGCATGCAATGGGCTAAGCTGTGGAGGTTGGGACCACATCCAAATCATTTATTCATGGTCTATGTTCAAATCCTGCTGATAACACAACAAAAGTTAATGTTGCAATTTTCACCACCCTCTAAAGACAGCATGCGCAGTCTGTGCAGCAACATAACGCCTTCACTGTGTAGACCAAACAAGACTATCTTGCTTGTACACGACACATAATCTGTGGCAACATTGCCAAAAAGCCGCGAAGTAGCCCAGACCAAGTTAGACAATGTACGGGAGCTAATCCATGTAAATCTAGTAGTAAGATTGCAGTTGCTTCCCTTGAATTTCTACTTGGCTGTATAGAAATTTCTTGTTAAATTTGAGTACTATTATCATAGATGTTGTCGTTGTTGTTGTACTAGTAGTAGTTGTTGTTGTCATTAATATTGTAGAACCATGAGCACACTCTGTTAATTTGGAGTTATGTAGCCTAGGTCGCATGATTTGTTATTGCTGTGGTGGTGTGTTTGTGTGTGTGTTAACACGACGAATTCTTTTTTTTTATATAATTTTTTTCTTTAACAAGCAAGAGGAGACGATGATGATGATGATGACAATAATTACATAAATTCGTCACGATTTTGAGAGTCCTCCATCACCAAAATGCCGCTTGGCATTAAATACAATGCTAATTTATGGGCGGAAATCAGTTTTAAAAAAATTAGACATAAAAAATAACAAGGATAAATAAAAATAAACGAAAAGTGGGACTGAGAAATTCGGAAAAAGAAAAGCAACCATAATCCTTATTCCACGCGCAAGCTGTATGTAAATGACTTGCGTGAAACTGACAAGGAGCGCGTGCAATGCACGTTAAGAGTGTCTGGTGGAGTGGCATGGAGAGAAGAAATATTGTGACATCTTTAAAAGCATCCCAAAGTGCTTGTCGCTTCCAAAACATTGCTGTTGAACCACCATTAACCACCCATACTTGTCTCCCCTTCATCCTCCTTAAAGAAAATAAAAAAATATAAATCTGCATTAAAAAAAATAATGGTCATGAAGAAGAAGAAGAAGAAAATAATGATGAAAAAGAAGAGCAAGAACGAGAAAGAAAGAAAGAAAGAAGAAAGAAAGAAAGAAAAAAGAAGAAGACGATGATGATGAAGAAAAAGAAGAAGAAGAAAAAGACGAAGAACAAGAACAAGAAAGAAAGAAGAAGAAGAAAGAAGAAGAAAAAAGAATGAAGAAAAAGAGAAGAAGAAGCAGAAGATATAATGATGAGGAGGGGGAAGAAGAGGAAGAAGGAGGAGGAGGAAGAGGTGTCTTGGTTTGATTTGACTGTGTCAAGTGTGAGACATTAGACATAAAGCGACAGCCGAAAACTCTTACTGTCTCTGTGAAAACATGTCTATTTTGGAATTTTATTTTATTTTATTTTGGTTTTTTTTTTATTTCAGTTCAGTTCATTTTATTTTATCTTATCTTATTTCGTTTGTTTCATTTTATTTTATTTTATTTTATAGTCTATTATATTTTGTTTATTTTATTTTACTTATTTTATTATAACCTATGATCTTATTTTATCTTATGTTATTTCATTTTGTTTTATCTTCTTTCATTTTATTCTGTTGTGTCATTTCATTACATTTCATTTCATTCTATTCATGTCATTTTAATTTTGTTTTAGTTATAGTGTCTTGTTTCATTGTATCTTCTTTTGTTTCATTTTCAAGATATGTCATATCATTTAACATATCCCGCCAATCCAAATTTCTTGTCTTTTCACAGCATGTATACCTTTGAAATTTATTCTGTTTCATTTTTCGTTTATTTGGTATGACATAATTTGACTATATCTGGTTTTATCAAGACATTTAACGATATTAAACGTAAAACGACAACTGGAACTTTTTTCCCTCTTCAAAATGTTGCTGTATCATTTTTTTCTTTTACATTTTTTTTATTTGATCTAATTTAATTTGTAACTTCGAGCTGTCTCTTCAAAATACATTTGTGTGAAAATGTATTGCTTTACTTTATTTCAATTCAATTTTATTCTATTTCATCCTAAAATTTTACACACACACACACACACACACACACACACACACACACACACACACACACACACACACACACACACACGCACACACACGCACACACACACACACACACACGCACACACAGATGTACACAGACGGCATACACACGGCACACATACACACACACAGACATACAGACACACGCACTGATTGCTGTTCGAAATCTGTTATTAACAAGAAAAAAGGGGGGAGGTTGAAAATGATTAATACAGAGAGAGAGAGAGACAGACAGACAGACAGACAGACAGACCAACAGACAGAGTGAATTAGAGAGAGAAAGAGCAACAAAGAGAGAGCGAGAGAGCGAGAGAGAGAGAGAGAGAGAGAAACAGAGTGACAAAGCGAGAGAGAGAGAGCGACAAAGAGAGAGAGAGAGAGAGAAAGAGCGAGAGAGAGAGAGAGGGAGACAGACGGACTGACAGACAGACAAAAAGACAATAAGACAAAAAGACAGACGCAGACCGACCGACCGACCGACCGACCGACCGACCGACCGACCGACCGACCGACCGACCGACCGACAGACAGACAGACAGACAGACAGACAGACAGACAGACAGACAGACAGACAGACAGACAGACAGACGGAAACATGGCTAAGAGACCACAGAAATCCAATCAACGATGAAAGATGTTTTCGCTTCAGGTTTAGAGCGCGTTCTTATTCGATAAAGGGACAGCAGAGATTGAATCATGGAATCTGCTTTTTTCTTCTTCTTCTGTCCTTCCACATCCATATGGTGAGACCACATCTGACTTGATCTGATTGATTTGGTTCAGTTTTTACGTCGACACCCACCTCAGGTGATATGGCCGACGGGGATAACTATCCCAGGGAAGTGGGGGAAGCGGGAGACCTATCTAATCCTATACTGAGACCACCAGAACAACAGTGATTTTAGAATGGGACAGTGAGAAGGCCACTTTTAATGTAGCGTTCTCCGGGATTTGAACCCACAACCATCAGCATGTGAATCTGACGCAAAAGCATATGCACACTCGCTCGCATACGCGAGCGCACATACACAGAGAGAAAGAGACAGACAGAGAAAGAGACAGACAGAGAAAGAGACAGATAGACAAAGAGACGTACAAAGACAGACTGAGACTGAGACAGACATCAAGAAAGAGAGAGGCAGAAACAGAAAGACAGACAGAATGATACACAAAGAAAGAGGGAGGAGGAGGGAGAGAGAGAGAGAGAGAGAGGACAGACAGACAGACAGACAGACAGAGCTAGCTTAGAAAGACAGAGGGAAAGACAGACAGACAGCTAGACAGACAGCGGTAGAAAGAGAGCGAGAGTGAGCTTAGACTGGCAGAGGAAGAGAGAGAGAGAGAGAGAGGGAAGGAGGGATAAGAGAGAGAGCTTAGATAGACAGAGGAGAGAGAGAGAGAGAGAGAGCTTAGACGGACAGAGGGAAAGAGAGATGAAGAGAGAGCTTCATCATCATCATCATCAGATGCCTTACCACATGGCGTTGGCGATCATGGCCTTCCGTCTACGAGCCTGTATTTCTATCCCTTGTTGCCTCGAGCACCTCCTCCACCCTCTTTGTCTTCAGCTACTCTGCAAGTCCGTCCAATATCTTCTCCCTGGGTCTACCTGGTGCTCTCTTTCCCTGCAGCTTTCCTGTTGTGACCAGGTGCTCCAATTCCCCTTTCCTCATAAAATGGCCTATAAATGTTGCCTCTCTTTTCCTAATCTTCCTTATGAATGATCTTCTTGTGTCTGCCTCCATCAAGACTGTCTCGTTTTTTTTCTTTGCTGTCCATGGAATTCTCAGCATTCTTCTTAGAAACCACATCCTGAACACACAGACATACAGACACATACACATAAAGACCTTTCAATGAATTTTCTCTCCACATCCCCCCCCCCTCTCGCTCTCACATATATGTGCACACTCACACACACATACATACACAAATAACTTCTAAATGAGTTCACGCACTTAGACAGAGGAAAATAGAGAAAGAGAAAGAGAGACAGACAGAGGCAGAGAGAGATAGAGACAGAGAGAGAGTCAGAGGGAGATTAGACAGAGAGATGGAGAGGAAAAGAGACAGACAGACAGACAGACAGAAGACAGAGAGAGAGGGGTGGGGTGGGCAAAGAGAGAAAGAGAAATAACTGTTTTTTGGTCTTCTTTTTTATATTATACGGGGTTTTTTTTTGTGTTTTTTTTTTAGATAATAGTGTTTCTCTCAAATTTCACCAAAAGAACACCCAACCAGTTGTTTTCTGAAGATTCCTCCTAGGCCGCAGTGACATTGCTCGGGGAAGAAACATGGCTGTTCAACAACTTCCGGTCCGACAGATGGCGGTCTAAAAAAGCAGGGGAATTAATCGATCGACTTCCGGCAGCTTGCATTTCCAAGTCCACGGTTTGTTTCGTGGTGGTGGGTTTCTTTTGTTTGCCTCACGACTGACATTCTGCTTGAGGACATTCTTGTGCTGTTTGTGAGAGAACATGCATTTGGATGGAATTAGAAATGTGTGTGTGCGCGCGCGCGCGCGCGCGCGCGTGTGTGTGTGGTGTGTGGTATGGATGCATGAGTGTTTGAGTGTGTATGTGTATGTGTGTGTGTGTGCGCGCGCGCGCGCTCGCGCGTGTGTGTGTGTATGTCTCTCTCTCTGTGAACACTTTAGAAGCAATTTGTGTGTGTGTGTGTGCGCGTGCGCGTGTGTGTGTGTGCGTGTGAACTCATTTAGAAGTTATTTATGTATGTATGTGTGTGTGAGTGTGCATATATGTGTGTGTGTGTGTGGAGAGAGAGAGAGAGAGAGAGAGAGAGAGAGAGAGAGAGAGAGAGGGATGTGGAGAGAAAATTCATTGAAAGGTCTTTATGCGTATGTGTCTGTATGTCTGTGTGTCTGTGCGTGCGTGCGCGCGCGCGCGCGTGTGTGTGTGTGTGTATGTGCGCGAGTGTCATTTGCATGTGACCTACTCAAGATTGCACTGAAAACGATGTTGTGTTGTGAAATAAACTGCATTTGCACAGAAATATGAATGTGTGTACTTCTCTCTCTCTCTCTCTCTCTCTCTCTCTCTCTCTCTCTCTCTCTCTCTCTCTCTCTCTCTCTCTCTCTCTTGTTTTCTCTGTCTGCCTTTCTGTCTGTCTCTGTCTGTCTCTCTGTCTGTCTCTCTGCCTCTGTATGTGTGTGTTTGTTTGTGTATGTGTTTGTGTGTGTGTGTGTATGTATGTGCGTCTGTGTGTGTATGTGTGTGTTTGTGTTTGTGTATATGTGTGTGTGCGTGTGCGTGTGCGTGTGTACGTATGTGCGTATTCATGTTTGTGTGTGTGTATGTATGTGTGTATGTATGTATGTGTGTTTGTGTGTGTTTGTGTGTGCGCGTATATGTGTATGTATGAATGTGTGTGTGTGTGTGTGTGTGTGTGTGTGTGCATGTGTGCGTATGTGCATCTGTGTATGTGCATGTACATATGTTTGTGTGTGTGTGTGTGTGCGTATATGTATGTATGTACGTACGTACGTACGTACGTACGTATGTATGTATGTATGTATGTACGTATGTATGTATGTATGTATGTATGCATGCATGAATGTAATGATATGTATGTATGTATGTATGTGTTGTGTGTGGTGTACGTAAGTGTGTCTACGCGTGTATGTACGTCAGTGTTTGTGTGTGTATGTGCATGTGTGTGTGCATTTTGCGTGGATGTGTGATTGTGTGTGTGTGTGTGTAGGTTGTGTGAAGCTGGTGGATTGGGTGAGGGAATCAAAGAGTTAAGTTTTTGTAGTTGGTGGACAGGGTGCAGGAATCAAAGGGTTAATCATTGTAATATTGTCAGCTTAATGTTTCATAGGCTTTCTTCTCTCTGCCACCCCACCCATCCTATTTCAAAACCTTGCTTGTGCCTTGGGTGTTTGCGCAGGCTCAAGGAGTCTACTAGATGATTGCTGGCATATTTGGATGGAGCGCTCATGGAATCGCCCGAGTACGATGAATACCTCTAGAACAAGCTCCTAACTTCTTGATGTATGAAACAAATATGTTGTCTCTGTCTGTCTGTCTATGTCTGTCTGTCTGTCTATCTGTCCGTCTGTCGGTCTCTCTCTGTCTCTCTCTCTGTCTGTCTGTCTGTCTGTCTGTCTCTCTCTCCTCTCTCTCTCTCTCTCCTCTCTCTCTCTCCTCCTCTCTCTCTTCTCTCTTCTCTTCTCTCTCTCTCTCACTTCTGCTTTATCTGACAGACCATCTCTGTCGTAATGCTGAACACGGGAAAAAGTCACATGATTTTTTCCGTCATGCATTGCAATCTCAGTTCTCGCGGGATTTGACGTGGCTTTGTTGCTGAGCGAGTCACTTATCGGAGCGGTGGGCGGGAAAGCAGATAAGCGCTCCCCAATAATGACTTACTGATCTCATTCATGAATTGAAGAGTCTCGTTAAGCTCCCAATGATTAGATTCCTCAGCTCCCCCCCACCCTCAAGTCGTTGTCTGGTAAATGCGGGTTGGCTGGCCCTGCTGAGAGAGCCATGGACTCAAGATCTGATGTTTGGAGTTCAATTCCAGCCTGCAACGTAAAACCTGGCTTGTTAACCCTTTGATTCCCGCACCCTATTCAACAACTGCAAAAACTTAACCATTTGACTCTCACCCTATCCAGGAAGCTGGTGGATACGGTGAGGGAGTCAAAGGGTTAAGGTTTTGCTACGCTAGCATGGTCGACAACTCAGGGTGCTGGTGGATAGAATACGGGAGTCAAAGGGTTAACTGGCTAGGGAGAAGTGTGGCAGAATGGTTCAGACGTTCGCCTGACAATAACTAAACTCGAGGTTCCAGGGTTCGCTCCCCGTTGAGGCCTCGATTTTTCTCTTCAGTTGGACCGAAAAATGGAACTGTACGTCTAATCCTTCGGAACGGTACGAAAAAGAAGTCGGACCCGTGTGCTTTCTGGCCTGCGGCAGTTGGAAATCGTGAAGAGCAGGGCATTCGCCCAGCTGCCCTGGTATAAAACATAGCAGAGAGATGGTTGATTTCCCAGGTCTGCCCCCTTGAAGGCCAATTAGCCTTTTCGCCTTTCTGAAGTCTTGGTAAAAAAACTGGATGGCGCTGCACTGCGGCGACACACTCTTAAAGGGGAGAGCAGCCCGAGTTTCACATGATAAATCCACTGGGAAAATGGTAAAGTGTTTTGAAGTTTTTAGTTTGAAGCTGCTCTGTCTGTCTGTCTGTCTGTCTGTCTGTCTGTCTCTCTCTTCTGTCCTCTGCTCCTCTGCCAAACTCTCACCCAGCAACTACGCCCTATACCGGAGTTGCCTTCTACTGGAGCATTTCCGGAAGCAGTCTGCGGGCCACTTCCGGGGCGGTCTGTCTACTTCCGGTGATTTATGGGGTTCGTGTGTGTGTGCTAGAAATGAGCAAGGGTATAGAATAGGGGATGCGGGGAGGGGAGGAGGTGATTAGGGACTGGATTAGCATTGATTAGTATGTATGTAATGTGTGTATCTGTGTGTTTGTGAGTGTTTGTGTGTGTGTGTGTTTGTGTGTGTTTGTGTGTGTATATGTATGTGTGTTTGTTTGTTTGTTTGTTTGTTTGTTTGTTTGTGTGTGTGTGTGTGTGCACAGATGTGTGTGTGTGTGTGAGTAATTTTTTTGTGAGTCAGGGAGTGTATGTGTGTATGTGTATTAGTGTGCATGTATGAGTGAGTGAGTGAGTGTGTGTGTGTGTGTGTGTGTGTGTGTGTGTGTGTGTGTGTGTGTGTGTGTGTGTGTGTGTGTGTGTGTGTGTGTGTGTGTGTGTGTGTGTGTGTGTGTTTGCGTGTGTGCAGTAATAACCAAAGGTGGAATGGGAAAGGAG
>JAPXFY010000020.1:40490026-40492526 GCA_030674185.1 Monoplex corrugatus | reverse complement strand
AATTTTGGCTGTGTCAGCATTGTTGGCAAGGCAGGATGTTGGTAGTGCGGGAGCCAAAGGGTTAAAGTAAGTCTGGACTTCTGTTCATAAATAACTGGCTGCTTGGTTTTGCTGAATTCAATATTCATGTTATTATTGTCATGTTTTTCTGGTTATCTTGGAATTTTCCTCTCGCGGGCTGGGTGGACCTTCTAATAGAGCCGTGAACTCGAGATCCCAGCCCGCTACATTAAAGGGACGAAGCACTTGCTTGAACTGGGTTCCTCCACTGAGGACCTTCTGCTGTCCAGCTGTCTCCAGAGTTTCTTACCAGTAACCTGTTCTCTGTCCACATTAATGTCTCCATCATTCTGGTGGTACTACCTCAGTGTATCGTAGATCCTTGTCCTACCTCCCCCCCCCCCCCCCCATTCCCCGCTCCCTCCCCATTTCAAGATCTTCCCAGCGGATAGGGTTTTGCACAATCTGCCAGATATAATTGCTGGCAGATTTGGGTGGAGCGCGTATGGAATGGTCCGATTGCGATGAATCCCTCTTAAACAAACTCAAAAGTACAAACAAACAACTTGAAGACGTCTGGTACTCGTGGGACGGCGAGAGAGGAAAGAAAGTAAATCGTTAAACAGGGGCGAAGAGGGGGAAGGGAGGAGGGGGAGGGGGAGGGCGAGGGGGATGGAAGGAATGATATACATCTTTGCAGATGGTAGGACAGTGGTGGGGGTTTTGGGGGGTGGTGGGTGGTGGGTGGTGATGGGCCTCTCCAATATAGATCTATAGAGGCCAGGGCATCGTTGAAGTAAGTCTAGACGTCTGATGATAAATAATTTCTGTGTGTGGGGCAAGTCTCGGCGGTCCCTGGTTAGGTCGTCACCGCCGGGTGATTTGTGTGGAGAAAGTTTTGCTGAATGACGCTGTTTGTTTCTTTCCCCAGGTCCACGGCTGGTCGACTGGTCATTAGGCTTCCACGTCAGATCGGCCACCAAGGGCTTTTTGAAATTATTCTTATTATTTGATTTCATTTTATCTTATGTTTTTTTTCTTTTTCTTTCTTTCTTTCTTTATTCATTTATTTATTTGTGTGTTTATTTGTGTGTTTGTTTATTCATTCATTCATTATTCATTCATTCATTCATTCATTCATTCATTTATTTATTTATTTATTCATTCATTTATTATCTATTTGTTTATTTATTGGTTTATGAATTGATTGGTTTATGTGTTTGTTTATGTATTTGTTTATGCATGTATGTATGTATGTGTAGTATGTATGTATGTATGTACGTATGTATGTATGTATGTATGTTATATGTCTGTCTGTCTGTCTATCTGTATGACTGTCTGTCTGTCTGTCTGTATGTATGTATGTATGTATGCATGTATGTATGCATGTATGTATGTATGTATGTATGTATGTATGTATGCAATGTATGAATGTATGTATGTAGTATGTATGTGTGTATGTATATATGTATGTATGTATGTATGTATGTGTGTATGCACGTATGTATGTATGTATGTATGTATGTATGTTTTGTATGTATGTATATATGTACATATGTATGTATGTATGTATGTATGTATGTATGTATTATATCTATCTATCATGTGTGTATGTATGTATGTAAGTACGTACGTACGTACATACGTACACACGGACGTAGGTACGTATGTATGTGTGTATGTCTGTCTGTATATGTCTGTCTGTCTATCTATCTGTCTATCTATCTATCTGTCTATCTATCTATCTGTCTATCTATCTATCTATCTATATCTATCTATTTGTTTAGTTATTTATTTACTTTCCCTTCGCGGGCTTTGGCCCCTATTGAAAGCATGCAACAGTTTCAGAATTTGACAGTCGAACTAGATCCTTTTCTCCCAGACTATCCCCTTACGACCAAGCAATACAACCAGGTCATGTACACGATCTTAAGTCTCATCTACCTGACAGATGCTAAGTTCATGCCACCGATAATGGTACTCATTACCCAACGCAGCAGGTATCCTAAATTCCGAGTCCTGTATTCATCGCATAAATGTGATTTGTAGCGTTTTGTTTGTGCTGATTGGCAAACACAGCAGGTTATTTACATTTTATTCTCTTTTTTTAAGTCTTAGTCGATGCTGGATGAAATATTTACGACGTTAATTTGCATGAATGAAGCTTTTCCAAATGATCTTGGTCCATTATGGGAAACCTCCTGCTGAGATTATCCTCATCGTCACAGAACAACGCATATCCCATATTGCAATATTGTTTGTGATTTTGCTGAATCTGCAAGGCGGAAGCGACAAAGACAAACAAACAAAACCAAGATGATCAAACTATACCTTCAATGTCTCTTTTTGAGAAATGTGCTCCAGTGAATCAACCTTCACATTAGCGTCTTAACTCTGTGACTTACTACACCCTGTCAATAGATTTCCATACATCAGACATTATTGCAGAGCAAAACCATAACCATTTCACTCTTTCCCCTATCCATCAGCTTCCTGTAAA
>JAPXFY010000020.1:40480026-40485026 GCA_030674185.1 Monoplex corrugatus | reverse complement strand
CTCTGCGAGGGGCACCCATTAGGTTTATGCAACCTGGCTTTCCAAGAACTCTTACAGGTAATCTGACTATTCCAGTTTTTTTTTATGTACCCCCAAACAGCCTGCAACACTTTGCCATCCTCTCAAACTAACTGTCTGTGACACCCCCGGCCACGTTGACTGGGGTAGGTCAAAAATAGCACCCTCGTAGAACGCTTGAGTATCTTCGGCGATTTTGAAACTGCTTTCTCTTCAACTGCCGCTTGACGAAAAGGTAAAAAGAATAGTATAGTACTCATAGGGGCTAAGTCCGGCAATGTTATCAGAGACGCACACTTCCAGTTCCAGTTCCAGTTCCAGAGAGAGAGAGGAGAGGAGAGAGAGAGAGAGAGAGGATCAGAGAGAGAGAAAGAGGAGAGATAGATAGATAAAGAGAGAGAGAGAGAGAGGAGAGATAGATAGATAAGAGAGAGAGAGAGAGAGAGAAAGAGGAGAGATAGATAGATAAAGAGAGAGAGAGAGAGAGAGAGAAGATAAGAGAGAGAGAGAGAGAGAGAGAGAGAGAGAAAGAGGAGAGATAGATAGATAAAGAGAGAGAGAGAGAGGAGAGATAGATAGATACAGAGAGAGAGAGAGAGAGAGAGAGAGAGAGAGAGAAGAGAGAGAGATAGATAGATAAGAGAGAGAGAGAGAGAGGAGAGATAGATAGATACAGAGAGAGAGAGAGAGAGAGAAAGAGGAGAGATAGATAGATAGAAGAAAGATAAAGGAGAGATAGATAGATAGATAGATAAATACTAGGACAGAGAGATAGAGAGAAGAGAAGATGAGAGATAGATAAGATAAAGAGAGATAGATAGATAGATAATACTAGAGAGAGAGAGAGAGAGAGATAGATAGAGTAGATAGAGAGAAGAGAGAGAGAGAGAGAGAGAGAGAGAGAGAGAGGTATTTCTCTATTCATTTATTTATTATTTTCACAAGAAAAATGAATCACCAACATGTGTCTCCTATCAGCTTGTGGCCAAAGGATCCCAGAGCTGATCGTTTGCAGACTGAAGTGTGCGTCTAAAATCAGTACAAGACGATTCTGAAGACAAAAATTATCAGAAAATGGTCACACCATTCTAACTTTCTCCTCTTTTTGTTTAATTCTTATTCATTTATTTGTTTATTAGAAAATGATGCAGTTTGACTGTTCCATAGAAACACAAGAACAGATATATCTCGAAAGAAAAATGGACAGTGTCAACACTCTGTCTTTTATGAAGAACCCACTTACTCTATGTGTTTGGTAAAGTCATACGTACTTTCTATTAGGATTGATAGTTAGATACTTGTGTTAAATGCATTTTTGGCTTTAGGAAAATGAGATATACAGAAGCAATTTCAGGTAATTTAGGCCCGTTTTTATATATATTTTAGTGTTCTTAGTCATGTTTACAATTCATATTCAGGCATGCGTGATAAATTGGACAGAGTGGTCAACGCCAGTGGCATCATCCTTAGATTATGTACGCGATTGCATTGATGTGTGTACTTAATTTTCCTTTCCTTTTTTTCCCTGTTGAAATATTGTGTTTATTTTGAAATGGTTATAGCCCTGATATGGTTGTACGCAGTCGGCTGGGCTTTTAAACAAACATGACAATAACGACAATAACTCCAAGAGAATGGGAATTAGTTATGGCCATGCCAGTTTTTTTGTTTGTTCTTTTGCTTGCTTGCTTGCTTGCTTGCTTGCTTGCTTGCTTGTTTACACCAACACAGATGTATACAAAATACCCATCGTTTTCGATATTTGGGTCCTCGTCTGGGTACAAACACACACGCACTCACGCACGCACGTGCGCGCACACACACACATACGGCGCGCACACACGCCCACAACTACACACTCACACACATACACACATACAACACACACACACACACACACACACACACGAGGAGAGAGAAGAAGAGAGAGAGAGGAGAGAGAGAAGAGAGAGAAAGAGAGAGAGAGAAGAGAGAGAGAAAGAGAGAGAGAGAGAAGAGAGAGAGAAGAGAGAGAGAGAGAGAGAGAAAGAGAGAGAGAGAGAAGAGAGAGAGAGGAGAAGAGAGAGAGAGAGAGAGAGAGAAAGAGAGAGAGAGAGAAAAGAAAAGCAGAGTGAAGCAGAGAGAAAGAGAGAGAAAGAGAGAGAGAGAAGAGGAGAAGAGAGAGAGGAGAAGAGAGAAATGACAGAAAAAAAGAGAGCAAGGAGCAGAAGCAAAGGAGAGAGGGAAGAAGAAAGAAGAAAATATAGCAGCAGCAACAGAATTCGCAGAAGGAGGAAGAAAAATGTAAATACAAAGACAAGAGCAAGCAAAGAGATGACAAACAAGGAGCATCCCACAGCAAGAAGAGATGACAGAACAAAGGAGCAAGGCAAGCAAGAGATACAGAAACAAATATCAGCAGAACAAATATGACACATATAAATTCCCACACAAACCAATATACTGTTTACTGAAACCACCACCGCAGGATATACGCACGATACACATAACACATTACTCATATTATACACAACATATACTTACACACACACACACACACACACACACACACACACACACACACACACACACACACACACACACACACACACACATACATACATACATACATACATACTCACACATATGCACACACACGTACAGACACACACAGAGACCCCCTCCCCCTACGGTCGATATGAAAAAAAGTGCATGCAATGATAAAACAGACCACCAAGGCCAGATTCATCATGACAAAATGATCGATCGTTTGATCATTATTTTTTTCCCACCTCCTTCTTGTAGTTGTTGATATTCCACTGTGTTCATCTCGCTAATCAGGCGTGAACAGCCGTCACTAGATGGCGCTGAGCATATCCGTCATTTCCGTCAGGGAAGGGAAGTGCGTCGTTTGATGTGACGTCACTTCCTCTACAGGCAATTTGAGCCGTTGAAGTGGATGAATGCCATTTGTCTGTCAGAATCATCGCACTATTTGCGTTCAACTTTCTTTTTTTCCCTTTTTTTGTGTTGTTTGTTTGTTTTTACAATGATGATGGTGACGATGGGAATGTTCCATCTAGGATTGAGATTGAGTTACAGAGCTGTACTCTATGTTTGCTATCATAGTATATTCTGGCATCAACCAGGCCTGAGAGATACACTTTGGTGTTGGTCAAGAGATTTGAACAACACCCTCAATAACAGATTCGTGAGATGGATGGGATTCGACTGTGTAATAATCCCAGTCTTCCTAATGATCCCATGGGGCCACAGAACCTAGGACAAAGTCATCGCACTCGGATAATTCCATATGCTCTCCATCCACATCTACCAGCAATTATCTGGAAGACTCCCTGAGCCAGCGCAAAGACCTATGCGCTGTCAGGGTCCTGAAATGGGAAGGGGGGGGGGGGACAGGGATCTATGAAACACTAAGCTGACACCGCCAGAATGATGAAAATGTTAAGATGGGCAGCAAACAGGACAGTCTTGAATGTTACGGGCTGGGATTAAATTCGAGATTTCAGATCTTGAGTCCACGGCTCTATCAAAACAAACAAACAAACAAACAAACAAACAAACAAACAAACAAACAAACAAACAAACAAAACAAACAAACAAAACCCAACAACAACAAAACAAACAAACAAACAAACAAAAAACCTCAGCCAGTCCTCATTGTAAAAACAACAACAACAACAACAACAAAAACGTAGTGTACTCAGCACTAAGGAAGAAGTGGTTAAGGCTAAAAATAACTCTACATGACATGAAATGATGAGAATCGAACCTGTGAGACATCAGTTCATTGTATGAGTCAATGCACCACGGGTGACCTCTTTGCTCTTTTTTTCATTTTCATTTCGCTGATATATTTCTACTTTAACCCCTACCCCCTCAAAAATCCCCCCATTCAAAATCTTACCCAGTGGAACTGTACGCCTATTTTCCGCATCTTTCATTCGCGCACGTGCAGCCTATTCACTGAGAAAGGATCGCGTGTCTCCCTCCGCGCGTAAGGTTACACGGGCTTAACGTCCGCGCGGTAAAAACATGGCGTCTGAAAACACACCAGCTTTGGTTTTGTCACGCATAAAGCTCTGGCTGTTTGGCTTCTGTTGATGGGCTGGACACGTGTGAAACCAAAAACAAACAAAGAAACAAACAAAGAAATAAACAAAGAAAAGAACCGAAAGAGAAACAAAGAAAGAAGCAAACAAACAAACAAAAAGAAACACAGAAATAAGAAGACAAGGAAACGGAGAAAAAATGCAAATAATAAAGACAGAAACAAAGAAACAAAACAAAGGAACAAACAAAGAGACAAAATAAGAAAGAGACAAAACCCAACAAAGAACCATACAAAGAAACACAGAAACAAAGAAACAAAAATAAAACAACAGACAAACGACACATACAGATGCAAAGACAGACAGACAGAAATAAATAAATAAATAAAAAAGAAATAAAGAAAGAAAGAAGGAAACAAAGACAGAAATAAACAAAGAATAAGACAGACAGAAACAAACATACAAAACAAGAAAGAAAAAAAAAAAGAAAAAAGGCAGCAACAAAAATGAAATCAACTAGGAAAAAAAACGAATTAGTGAAAGTGGAAAGTGGGTCCTTGTGGACACAGTACTCACCTAGAACGTGAAAAACACGGGTTCAGTTCCAGACAGACAGGGATTTTTCTTCCTGCCCTCCCTCCCCCCTCTCACTAGGCTTGAATGTTGATCTGGATGCTAGACTTCTGGATGAGACAATAAGCAGAGGTTCCATCTGCAGCGTGCGCTTATTACACCTTCACCCTCTGTGAAAACATATTTCTGGATTATCGGGAATATCCAATTTAATTCTCAGCCAAATTCCAGGCTTATCAGAGACCCTAACGAGAAATCCCGTTTTTGCGGTAGGGCTAAATCCAGGAGACAACTTGGCTGTCTTGGATTAGGGTTGACAGGGTTAAATATCCCACGGCAACATGAGTTGTCCTGGGC
>JAPXFY010000020.1:40450026-40467526 GCA_030674185.1 Monoplex corrugatus | reverse complement strand
GGATTTGTGGAGCGGTTGAAGACAGAAAGGGTGGGAAATATACTTGTGGCGCCAAAAGATAGATTTGCTTGAAAGGCCATGAGGCAAGGCACATGGTGATGATGATGATGATGATGATGATGATAATGATGATGATGATGCTGATAAACATGATGATGATGATAAAACATGATGATGATGATGATGATGGCAAATTGATTTTGATTCTCTATATGGAAGTAATTATTGTTGATGTACGTAGTAACGAGTTGTGTGGTTTTTATTCACTGTTTCATTTTGTGGAGGGGTGGGGGTGGGGGTGGGGTGGAGAGGCGGCAAATTGAGTTTGATATATTACGTGAGGGAAAATTGTTGCTGTTTTTCCTGGCGCCTTTTCGTCTATAAACTTATGTGGCGACATCAAAGTGACCGCCAGCGTTCAAGCAAAAAGGAACCAGAAATACACAAAAAACAACAACAACACAACAACAACAAACAACAACAATAACAATAACAATAACAATAAACAAACAACAACAACAACAACGGCAACAACAACAGCAACACAAACAAAACTAGAAAGAGAGAATATGTGTGTGTGTGAGACAGAGAAGATGACAGCTTGGGTCAAGGGTCATTCGTCTAACAGGCTTGAATGTACCCTAGCTCAGCATCTTGACTGTGTTTGTTTGTGTGTGTGTGTTTGATTGTTTTGTTTTTGTTTTTGTTGTTTGTGTTGTGTGTGTGTGTGTGTGTGTGTGTGTGTGTGTGTGTCTGTGTGTGTGTGGCATGTGTGTGTGTGTGTGTGTGTGTGTGTGTGTTGTGTGTGTGTGTGTCTGTGTGTGTGTGTGTCTGTGTGTGTGTGCGTGTGTGTGTGTGTGTGACACGGAGGGAGGATGACGACTTGGATCAGGGGTCACACGCTCTACTTTCCTCCTGTCTTCTCCCTCTGCGTGCTTTGTGCCCTGGATATTTGGTCGTTGTTGGTGATTGCTTTGTAAATGTTGAGAGCGCACGCCTTGGTTTGGTTCTTGAATCAATATTTGGCGCACGCTTAAGATCCCACGGCTATTGAAAATCATGAAGAGCAAGGCATTGGCCTGGCTGCCCTAGTATAAAACTATTGGAGAGATAGATTGATTTCCATTTCCCAGACCCCTCCCCTTGAAAATCAAATAGCCTTCTTGTCTTTCTGAAGTTTTGTAAAAAAAAATTGAGTGGCGCTGGGATGCGGCGACGCGCTCTCAATGGGGAGAGCAGCAGAGTTTCACATGGTAAATCCACTGTGACAAAAGAAATGAATATGCATAATACGAGGGGCACACATTATGTTTTGCAACATAGACGAACTAATGATGTCACTACTTTGTTTTTTTATCATTACATCATAGACCAGTTTCGTAATACTTGTGACAAACATTTTTGCTTGATTCCGTACAACCATTGTCATTCCATGCGACAAAATGTCGGTAAGGGTGACGGGTCTTCTGCCAGCAGTGTTGACCTTTCGCGAAGGGATTTTCGAGCTATGATGTATTATGACTACTGCCAAGGAAAATCTTGTCAAGAGTGCTTTCAAAGTTTAAAACACTGTTTTGGAGATCAATCTCCGTCCAAAGCCACTGTTTTCAGGTGGTTCAGACAGTTCATGTCTGGAGCGAAAACGTTGGAAGACGATGACCGTTGTGGTCGAATGGCAACGACCGTTACCCCAGAAAACGTCTCTAGGGTAAAGTCCCTGATTAAGAAGGACCCAAAAATGACATACGCTGAAATACAGGATATCATGAAGATTTCATCGGGAAGTCTCACTCGCATTCTTACGACTGCTTGGCGTAAAGAAACGTTGTGCCCGTTGGGTGCCCCATAACCTGAGTGAAGAGCAGAAGCGGGGTAGGGTGGACTGGTGCACCCACATGCTAAGAAAATTTGACGGAGGAAGGTCTCCTCGCGTTTGGGACATCGTAACAGGAGACGAAACCTGGGTATACCAATACGACCCGAGACGAAGCAACAGTCGGCGGTGTGGGTCTTCCCAGATGAGAACCCACCAAAAGAAACAGAAGTGCTTCCAAACAAATTATAGCGTGTTTTTTGCAAAATTCGGCCACGTTGCCACCATACCGCTTGAGGACAGAAAGACGGTTACGGCTGACTGGTATGTCAACCACTGTTTGCCTAAAGTCTTCCAGGCATGGTGTAAACGGCGTCCCGAACGGGTGTCCGTGGTCTACTGCTCCATCATGACAATGCCAGCGCGCACGCAGCAGCCGTAACTCTGGACTTTCTAGCGCCAATGATGTTCAGCTGGTCACCCACCCACCATATTCACCTGATTTAGCCCCCTGTGACTGGTTTTTGTTCCCTTCCGTCAAAAGGCAGCTGAAGGGAAAGCAGTTTCAGAACGCCGAAGATGCCCGAGCTTTTTTCGAGGGCGTCATTTTGGACATACCCCGGTCAACGTGGTCTGGTGTAATAGACAGCTGGTTTGAGAGGATGGTCAAATGTGTACAGGCTGAGGGGGGTTTCTTCGAAAAACTGGAGTAGACAGAGAGGTTGAAATGTTGTTGAAAAACCAGATTGCAAAACATAATGAGTGACCCTCGTATGAATAATAGTATGGGGAGGGGGAGGGGAGGAGAAGTGACCTATGAAACACTAAGCTGACACCATCAGAATGACTGGAGCATTAAGATGGGCAAGCGAACGGAGATTGAACTCGAAACAAGAATGTTGAGTACACTATTCTGTCTACCAAGCCAGTCAGACTGCTATGTAAATAGATACATGAATAAATCGATGATTATACACACCTCAACAAGGATTTCGTTGCTGTTTATGGACTCCTATCTTGTTAGTTGATTGATAGACCGGGTAGACACCCAGAGAAAGAAAAAAAAGAATGTTGGATGGATTTGCAGAGTGGATGAAAACAGAAATTGCGGGTGGGTGGGTGGGAGATACACTCGCAGTGACAAAAAAGATAGGTTCGTATGGAAGGCCATGATCGCCAACGCCATGCGGCATGGCACATGATGATGAGGAGGAGGAGGAAGAGGAAGACGAGAGAAGAATGATGACGATGATACGATGACGATGACGACGGCGATGATGATGATGATGATGATGTGGTGGTGGTGGTGTGTGGTGGTGAGGTGATGGTGATGGTGGTGATGATGATGATGATGATGATGATGATGATGACGACGACGACGACGATGACGGTTGATCGAGTTACCTTCTCTAGGTCAACGAAGAGAGTTTACGTATCAGTACAGTCATCTGCTCTGTCGTGTTCGTTCTAAATCCAGTGAATTTGTTCCTTTGTTTTCTTTCTTTTTCCCTATATGTTTAATTAATCTTCCAGCAGGCCGAAGTTTGTAGTGGTCCCATTGGGTCAACTGCATAGAGCACCAATCATGCTGGTAAGGGGGGGAAGGGGACCCCGGGTTCGGTTCTCCACGGCTGTTTGTTGTTGTTGATGATGATGATAACACCATGGTCTCCAACTTCAATCTCAACCTGCCAAATTAAAAAAAATGGGCTGTTCGCTACTCATCTTAACCGTTCGACCCCCGCACGCTATCCGCCAACTGCAAAAACGTAACCCTTTGACTCCTTCACCCTATCTACTAGCTTCCTGCATAAAGTTGGTGGATAGGGTGAGGGAGTCAAAGGGTTAATATTTTGCTTTGCTAGCATGGGTGACAATGCAGGTTGCTGAGGGACAGGGTGCGGGAGTCAAGGGGTTAATAACTCCTCCGTAGCACGTGGGGTGTCTCGTTTAACATTTCTTATCAATGTGGTAGCAATGAGAGGTCGTGGATCGTAGCGGTCGGGGAGATAAATTGATAGAAATTCCAACTTTTCATTTCTGAGCCTCTCTGGTTCCCAGATGCTGATGATATATTTCTCTGATAGTCTGTCTCTGTCTGTCTGTCTGTCTGTCTGTACGTATGTACGTGCGTGAGTGATGTATGTATGTATGTATATACGTATGTATGTATATATGTATGTATGTATGTATGTATGTATGTATGGATTATGGATGTATGGATAGATGTATGGATGGATGGATGCATGTACATGTATGTATGTGTATGTAACGTACATGTATGTATGTATGTATGTATGTATGTATGTATGTATGCATGTGCATGTATGTATGTATGTATGTATGTATGAGTATGTATGTATGTATGTATGTATGTATGTATGGCGGAGGCGGGAGAATGGTGGTTGCAGCAGTTATTTCATCATCTACAAGAAGAAGTGATGCTGGCGAGGAGGATGACTGGGCAGAGAGGAGCAGGGGAGATAATGTTTGATCAATATATTGTGATTATCTCCCCTGCACGCGCGAGCTTTCGCCGCGTGAGTGCTGTGAACGCTCTATGGGTTTTAATTCTCCTGTTTAGATTAGGAGGGGGGAGAGGGGGAGGTCAGGGGGTGGGGGCAAATTGAGTTTGATATTTCAGTCGGGTGAGAATTGATTTCAATCTTATCCTTGGCGCCTATTTGTCTATTCTTACATATGGCTGTTGATAAACAAAGAAAAAAAACGAATGATTGAACAAATAAATACATAGCGTGAAAAATAAATACATAGCATGAAAAATAAATAGATGGATAGATAGATAGATAGATATATAGACAGATAGATAGATAGATAGATAGATAAATGAATAAATAAGTAAATAAATATAGAAATAAAAATAGATAAACAAATGTCTTGAGAGGGATTTTGTGGTTGTTTACAGACTGTTGGTTGGTTGCTTGGCTGGCTGGTTTGGTTGGTTGGTTGGTTGGTTGGTTGGTTGGCCCTCGGGAGCAGCACGTTTTTTTTATTTCAAATCTCAATTTTCTTTTTATTCATTTTAAACAAGATATACAAACAGTATCAGCAAAGCAGAATCGTTTGTATCAGACGTAACTAAAGTTCAAAATACATGTGAAAATTCCTCATCTTCAACAAGAGTCTATGTATGTGAATTACAGTAAATGTCAACAGTGTTAAGATAAATATATGAACACACACATGTAGCTGAGAGAGAAAAGAGCCAACTTTTTGTTTTTGCTTTTTGCTGTTTAGTTCTTGAGAACAAACTGAAATTGCAACTGTTTGTTTGTTTATTTGTTTGTTTTGATTTATTTGTTCGTTCGTTTGTTCATTTGTTTGTTTGTTTATTTGTTTGTTTGTCAACATAAATATTTCTCATCACTACATAAGTGTGAATGGATGAACATGACCAAATTTTGAAGACAAACGCCACTGTGTTTACTTATTGTCCATTATGCCATTGACATGTCAGCAACGAAGGTTCTCCACTTGTGTCTGTTCTGGGCCAGCCTCTGTATAGTACCTCAAGTGTGCTTCATGGCTTAAGGTCTGCTATTGTTTGCCACCAGGTGTTCCTGGGTCTCGTTCTCTTACGTTGTCCTCCCGGAGTCTAGAGGAGGGAAATTCATGTGATGTTATCCTGCTCTCTTCGAATGATGTGCCCAATCCATATCCATCGTTTCTTCCTGATGATAGTGTCCATACTCTCTTGACTGTTCTGGGCAAATAGTTGATGGATGGAACCAAGATTGTCCCAATGGTAGATTGATACGTTATGTAAAAAAAAATATCATCATCATTATGTGCCCTGCCGCATGGCGTTGGCGATCATGGCCCTCCATACGAATCTTTACCTTGTCGCTGCAAGTGGATCTCCCACTGTTTCTGTCCTCAACCACCCTGCAAGTCCGTCTAATATTTTCTCCCTGGATCTACCTGGTGCTCTTTTTCCTTCCAGCTTTCCTGTTGTGACCAGGTACTCTAATTGCTCTTTCCCTACAAAATGTCCAATAAATGTTGCTTGTCTTTTCCTGATCTTCTTTATTAATGTTCTTCTTGCGTCTGCCTCTTTCCATACTGTCTCGTTTGTTTTCTTTAAAAAGTATAGACTAGGAAAAACATAGGCTAGGTAGGACCTCAGGACCTGGCCAGCTCATGGGTTTATGTGCAGGCTTTTAAGGCGTGTGCCATGATCACCATACACGTGTGGCGTTAGTGCATATGGAATTTGTTCCGAGCGCGGAGACGTCATCTTGAGAAACTGAAGCTGATACTGAAACTGGAGATAGTGCTGGGCCAGTAGATTCGCATGGTTTTTCAAGCTTCTTTTGTGTGTCATCCTCCAAGCATTGTGAGTCATAAGATAAGGAGGTGTCTGAGGTCTCAGCAAAACACAGTTCTATCCGAGAAGCTCTTTCTTCCATTCTTTGTTGGTTCAACCCAACAGCAGTAGCACTGTCCTTGTAGATCACGGACACGGCAGTCCATAATTATTATCCTAGGGACTCGCCGAGTCTTGACCGACGCTTCTGGTCAGTGTTGTATGAATAGGGTAGTGGTGAGCATTGTGGGGGAAGAGGTGATAAGGCGGGTGTGTGTGTGGGAAAATAGAGGGGATAAGGCGGGGGGGGGGGGTAGTTTGAGGGGGATACGGCGGGTGGGCGGACGGGGCGGATAAGTCGGAAAAGGGAGTAAAGAAGGACAGTAATCCTTTGCTTTTCTCGGATTTTCTATTTCTGGATTTGCCGGCTTTTGGGCGTTAAGGGTAGATTTGTTTCTGGTGTGTTTTTCCATGTTTGGTTCTCAGCCTGCCTGTCTGCCTGCCTGCCTGCCTGTCTGCCTGTTTGTCTGTCTGTCTGTCTGTGTCTGTCTGTCTGTGTCTGTCTGCCCTGTCTGTCTCACTCTGTTTCTCTCTGCGTTTCTTTCTTTCTCTCTCTCTTCTCTCTCTCTTCTCTCTCTCTCTCTCGCTGCCTGTCTGCCTCTCTATCTATCTGCCTATCTATCTCTCTACCTACCTACCTATATACCTACTCATCTATCTATCTATCTATATATCTATCTATCTATCTATCTGTCTGTCTGTCTGTCTATCAACCTATCTATCTATCTATTGGTCTGTCTGTCTGTCTGATCTATCTATCTATCTGTCCGTCTGTCTGTCTGTCTGTCTATCTATCTAACTATCTGTCTATTAGCCTGTCTATCTATCATCTATCCATCCATCTATCTATCTATCTATCTATCTACTATCATCTATCTATCTATCTATCTCACAGTCTCTCTGAATTTTGACTGGTTTGGTCACAGTCTCTCTGAACATTGACTGTTTTGTCACACAGTCTCTCTGAATAGTAACTGTTTTGTCACATAGTCTGTCTGAATAGTAACTGTTTTGTCACATAGTCTGTCTGAATAGTAACTGTTTTTGTCACATAGTCTGTCTGAATAGTAACTGTTTTGTCACATAGTCTGTCTGAATAGTAACTGTTTTGTTCACACAGTCTGTCTGAATAGTGACTGTTTTTGTCACACTCTCTCTGAATAGTGACTGTTTTGTCACACTCTCTCTGAATAGTGACTGTTTTGTCACATAGTCTCTCTGAATAGTGACTGTTTTTGTCACACTGTCTGTCTGAATAGTGACTGTTTTGTCACACTGTCTGTCTGAATAGTGACTGTTTTGTCACAGTCTGTCTGAATAGTGACTGTTTTTGTCACACTTCTCTGAATAGTGACTGTTTTTGTCACACAGTCTGTCTGAATAGTGACTGTTTTGTCACACACTCTCTGAATAGTGACTGTTTTGTCACACTGTCTGTCTGAATAGTGACTGTTTATTGTCACACTGTCTGTCTGAATAGTGACTGTTTTTGTCACACTCTCTCTGAATAGTGACTGTTTTGTCCCCAGTCTGTCTGAATAGTGACTGTTTTTGTCATACTGTCTGTCTGAATAGTGACTGTTTTTGTCATACTGTCTGTCTGAATAGTGACTGTTTTTGTCACACACTCTCTGAATATGACTGTTTTTGTCACACTCTCTCTGAATAGTGACTGTTTTTGTCACACTCTCTCTGAATAGTGACTGTTTTGTCACACTCTCTGTGTGAATAGTGACTGTTTTGTCACACTGTCTCTGAATAGTGACTGTTTTGTCACATGTCTGTCTGAATAGTGACTGTTTTGTCACACTCTCTCTGAATAGTGACTGTTTTGTCACACTGTCTGTCTGAATAGTGACTGTTTTTGTCACACTGTCTGTCTGAATAGTGACTGTTTTTGTCACACTGTCTGTCTGAATAGTGACTGTTTTGTCACAACTGTCTGTCTGAATAGTGACTGTTTTGTCACACTGTCTGTCTGAATAGTGACTGTTTTGTCACACTGTCTGTCTGAATAGTGACTGTTTTGTTATACTGTCTGTCTGAATAGTGACTGTTTTGTCACACTTGTCTGTTTGAAAGTGACTGTTTTGTCACACTGTCTGTCTGAATAGTGACTGTTTTGTCAACCACTCTCTGAATAGTGACTGTTTTGTCACACAGTCTGTCTGAATAGTGACTGTTTTGTTTTACTGTCTGTCTGAATAGTGACTGTATTGTCACACTCTCTCTGAATAGTGACTGTTTTGTCACACTGTCTGTCTGAATAAGTGAACTGTTTTGTCACACTCTCTCTGAATAGTGACTGTTTTGTCACACTGTCTGTCTGAATAGTGACTGTTTTGTATACTGTCTGTCTGAATAGTGACTGTTTTGTCACACTCTCTCTGAATAGTGACTGTTTTTGTCATACAGTCTGTCTGAATAGTGACTGTTTTGTCCACTCTCTCTGAATAGTGACTGTTTTGTCACACTGTCTGTCTGAATAGTGACTGTTTTGTCACACAGTCTGTCTGAATAGTGACTGTTTTGTCACACTCTCTCTGAATAGTGACTGTTTTGTCACACAGTCTGTCTGAATAGTGACTGTTTTGTCAACACACTCTCTCTGAATAGTGACTGTTTTGTCACACAGTCTGTCTGAATAGTGACTGTTTTGTCACACTCTCTCTGAATAGTGACTGTTTTTGTCACACTCTCTCTGAATAGTGAACTGTTTTGTCACACTCTCTCTGAATAGTGACTGTTTTGTCACATCTCTCTGAATAGTGACTGTTTTGTCACACTCTCTCTGAATAGTGACTGTTTTGTCACACTCTCTCTGAATAGTGACTGTTTTGTCACACACTCTGAATAGTGACTGTTTTGTCACACACTCTCTCTGAATAGTGACTGTTTTGTCACACACTCTGAATAGTGACTGTTTTGTCACACACTCTGAATAGTGACTGTTTTGTCACACACTCTGAATAGTGACTGTTTTGTCACACACTCTGAATAGTGACTGTTTTTGTCACACAGTCTTTTTGAATATTGACTGTTTTTGTCAAACAGTGTCTCTGAATTTTGACTGGTTTTGTCACAGTCTCTCTGAAGTTTGATTGTAGGTGTAGAAAAAACATGTGTTATGATGTAAACAGGTTCCTGTGGCAAACAGGTAACAAACCGGAACGCGCGTACAGAAAAATCACAAGTTACTATTACTTTTGTTCAAAGCCCAGCCGACTGTGTACAGCCATATCAGGGCTATAACCATTTCAATACACACACAATACTTCAACAGGAAAAAAAAAAAATTAAGTACATGTATCAATACATTCGCGCACATAATCTAAGGACATGCCCCTGGGTTGACCACTTTCGTCCAATTTATCACACACGGGATTTAAAAAAAACATACCTGAATATAAATTTAAACATAACTAAGGACACTTAAACATATATAAAAACGGGCCTAAATTACCTCAAATCGCTTCCGCATATCTTATTTCCCTAGAGCCAAAAACGCACTTAATACATGTGCCCATTATCAATCCTAAGAGAAAGTACATAACACTTTATCGAACACATACAGGTAAATGGACCAGAAAAGACAGAAAATGATAGAAAGAAATAACAGAAAGCAAAGGAATAAGGCAGAAACTATCTATCTATCTATCTATCTATCTATCTATCTATCACTATCTATCTATCTATCTATCTATCTATCTATCTATCTATCTATCTGTCTATCTTTCTATCTATCTGTCTACTAGCTGTCTGTCTATCTGTCTGTCTGTCTGTCTATCTATCTACATATATCTATCTATCATTCTATCTATCTATCTATCTATATCTATCTGTTTGTTTGTTTGTATGTCTGTCTGTCAATCATCAATCAATCAATCAATCAATCAATTAATCAATCAATCAATCCAATCAATCTATCTATCTGTCTCTCTCTCTATCTATCTATCCATCTATATATCTATCCATCTATCTATTTATGTATACATGTATCTCTCTCTCTTATATATATATCTCTCCATATCTATCTCTCTATCTGTCAATTTGTCTATCTATCTATCTATCTGTCTGTCTGTCAGTCTGTCAGTCTATCAATTTATCTATCTGTCTGTCTGTCTGTCTATCTATCTATCTGTCTGTCTGTCTATCTATTCATCTATCTATTTGTCTGTTTGTCTATCTGCCCGTCTATCAATCATTAATCAATCAATTAATCTATCTATCTATCCATCTGTGTGTCTCTGTCTCTCTATCTATCCATCTATCTATCCATGTATACATGTATCTCTCTCTATATATCCATCTCTATCTCTCTGTCAGTTTGTCATCTATCTACCTACCTATCTATCTACCTATCTATCTATCTATCTATCTATCTATATCTACCTATCTATCTATCCTATCTATCTATCTATCTATCTATCTGTCTGTCTGTCTGTCAATCATCAATCAATCAATCAATCTATCCATCTGTCCCTCTCTCTCTTTCTCCATCTATCTATCTATCCATCTATGTATATATATATATATATATATATATATATAATAATATATATATAACATGTATCTATATATATATATCCATCTCTATCTCTCTATCTGTCAATTTGTCTATCTATCTATCTGTCACTGTGTCTGTGTCTGTCTTCTGTCTCAATCTCCCTCCCTCTCTATCTATCTGCTGACACAATTACCCAAAGTGACTTTCCATTTCCATCGCAGTAGGAGGACATCTGAACTGTCTTGCTGTCACCTCTTCCTTGTGTCTATCCCCCTCCCTTCTCCTCGCCCTTTACCAACGATCGATGTGCGTGTGTGTGGTGTGTGTGTGTGTGTGTGTGTGTGTTGTGTGTGTTGTGTGTGTGTGTGTGTGTTTGTGTGTGTGTGTGGTGTTGTGTGTGTGTGTGTGTTGTTTGTTTTGTTGTGTGTGTTTGTGTGTGTTTGTGTGTTTGTGTGTGTGTGTGTGTGTTTTGTGTGTTTGTGTGTGTGTTGTGTGTGTGTGTGTTTGTGTGTGTTGTGTGTGTTGTGTGTGTTGTGTTGTGGTTGTGTTGTGTGTCTGTGTCTGTGTCTGTGTCTGTGTCTGTGTCTGTGTCTGTGTCTGTCTGTCTCTCTCTCTCTCTTCTTTTCTCTCTCTGTCTCTGTCTCTGTGTGTGTGTGTCTGCGTGTGTGGGTTTTTTTTTTTAACTGTAATAACACACACACACACACACACACACACACACAAACACACACACATCGTGTAAAAGCACAATGTGAATAAGAAAAAAAATAACAACAACACAAACAACACACACACACAACACACACACACACACACACACACACACACTACACACACACACAACACACACACACACACATACACACACACACACACACACACATACACACACAACACACACACACACACACACAACCACACACACACACTACACACCACACACACACACACAAACCACACACACCACACACATACACACACACACACACATACACACACACACACACACACACACACACACACACACACACACACACACACACACACACACACACACACACACACACACACACCACACAAATGTACACACATAATAAGAGGGGAAAGTTAGGAGTTTGCAGTTGTTGTTGTTTTTTACAGTGGGATTCGTAGCACTTGGACAATTCCACATATGCTTCACCCAAATTGTACAGCCTGCGCAAAAGCCTATGTGCTGGTAAAATCTTAGAATGGAGAGGGAAGGGAGAAATGGGATCCATGAAACTACAAGCTGACGCCACCAGAATGATTGGAGCATTAAAATGGGCTGCAAACAGGGAGAAGGAGAAAGACTAAGTGACAGACAGACAGACAGACAGACAGTAAGACAGACAGTAGACAGACACGGGCAGACAGACGGACAGAGACAGAGATAAAAAGATATATTAAATAAAGAGAGAGACAGAGAAGAGAGAGAGAGAGGAAGACAGAGACAGAGTGAGAAAGAGAAAGAGAAAAAGAGAGAGAAAGAGAGACAAAGAAATAAAGAGAGGGAGACAGACAAAGAGAGAGAGAGAAGAGAGAGAGAGAGACAAGAGAGAAGAGATGAGACAAAGAAATAGAGAGAGAGACAGACAGAGGGACAATGAGATAAAGGGAGAGAAAAGAAAGAAAAAAGAGAGAGAGAGAGAGGGGGGGGGGGGAGAAATATTGCTGTAAAGCATATCTATCACGCACCTCCTCTTCCTCCTCCTCCCTCCCTCCTCTCTCTCTGTGTCTCTGTCTCTGTCTCTGTCTGTCTGTTTTGTCTGTCTGTCTGTCTCTCTCTCTCTACTTCTCTGTCTTTCTCTCTCTATTTCTACCTTTCTTTCTCTTACACACATTAAGTACTATTTTATTACCGACATTTCTTTTTCTCCTTCTCTCTCTCTGCCTCTCTGTCTCTCTCTCTATGTCTCTGTCTGTCTCTGTCTCTTTCTCTTTAACTCCCTGTTTCTCACGACCGACATTTTCCTAGAGGGAATACCTCTGAAGTAAGTGAGTCCACTTAAGGAAACGACATCATCTTCATTATCATCATTATTCCATCCCCTCCCCTCCCCCATCCCCTTCTCTGGACTCGGGGTGACAATAGCGCTCGCTATTTCTAGTGACCTCCCTGTTATCTGTGTGCGTGTGTGTGTGTGTGTGTGTGTGTGGTGTGTGTGTGTGTGTGTGTGTGTGTGTGTGTGTGTGTGAGTGTGTGTGCGTGAATGTGTGTGTGTGTGTGTGTGTGAGTGTTGTGTGTGTGTGTGTGTGTGTGTGTGTGTGTGTGTGTGTGTGTGCATGTCTGTGTGTGTGTGTGTATGTGTGTATGTCTATGTGTGTGTATGTGTATGTATGTTCAATTTTATTTAATGTCTATCCACATACTGTAACATTAAACGACGATGGAAAGAGGAGAGAGAAACGGTTAGAGGAAGAAGAACTATAGCATACATGAAATTAGGAAAATTATCAAAGTCTAACTGACAACATAGTAAAGAAATCTGAAAATGAAATCTAAATGAGCATTATTATCTTTAAAAAAAAACCGTCTGGTTTAACTGGATTTCTTATAAACAATAGCGTAAGTGAATGAACAGATATTTCTGACAAAACCCGTGTTTATGTGTGTGTGTTATATATATGTGTGTATGTGTGTGTTTGTGTATGTGTGTGTATGTGTGTCTGCCTGTGTGTCTGTGTGTCTGTGTGCATGTCTGTGTGTCTGTCTATCTGTCTGTCTGTCTATCAGTCTGTCTGTCCGTCTGTCTGTCTGTCACTCTGTTTGTCTGTCTGTCCCTCTGTTTGTCCCTCTATCTGTCTGTTTGTTCCTCTGTCTGTCTGTCCCTCTGTTGTCTGTCTGTCCCTCTGTTTGTCTGCCTGTCTGTCCCTCTTTCGGTCTGTTTGTTCCTCTGTCTGTCTGTCTGTCTGTCTGTCTGTCGGTCTTTGTCTCATTTACAGAGAGATGTAGCTATCACTCCAATCGATAACAGAATGTCTTGGCTCGCGCCCTCTCCCTCTTGTTTTTTTTTTGTTTTTTTTTTTTTACCCACCCTCTCTCTCTCTCTCTCTCCTCCCCCTCTCTCTCTCCTCCCCCCCCTCTCTCTCTCTTTCTTTCTGTCCCTGTCCCACACATCTTGAGGGCACAAACCACTACAGGAGACACAGACCACATTACCTGGAATGGTCATCATCACTATTATATGGCACTAGTTTTATTCCCCTCCGGTTTTCCTGTCACTTACTGTGGAAATAATACACACTTTGACACGGCTTTCTGTCTGTCTGTCTGCCTGTCTGTCTGTCTGTCTCTGTCTGTTTGTCTGTCCTCTCTCTCTGTCTCTTTCTTTCTCTCTCTGTCTCTTTCTTTCTCTGTCTGTCTGTCTGTCTCTCTCTCTATTTCTCCTCTCTCTGTGTCTCTCTCTCTTTTTTTCTGTCTTTCTCTCTCTTTTTCTCTGTCTGTCTGTCGTCTGTCTGTCTGTCTGTCTTCTCTCTCTCTCTCTCTCTCTCTCCTCTCTCTCTCTCTCTCTCTCTCCCTCTCTCTGTGAGTGTATGTCTTCCTCTCTTTTCTCTTTCTCTGTGTTTCTCTCTCACTCTCTCTTTCTCACAGTCTGTCTGTCTGTCCCCCCCCTCTCTCTCTCTCTGTCAGTCTGTCTGCCTGTCTGTCTCTCTTCTCTGTCTGTCTGTCTGTCTGTCTCTGTCTCTATCTCTCACTGTCTCACTGCCTGCCTGACTCTCTGTCTGTCTCGGTCTCTGCGTGTGTGTATGTGTGTCTGTCTGTCTGTCTCTCTCTTACTGTCTCTCATTCTTCCTCTCCCTCTCTTCGTGCCTACCTCTCCTTATCAACACTACTAGTGTTCAGTTTTATATCACTTTGATCTCTTTGTACCACTATAGTTCATTTGTGTCCATATGGAATCTGTGTTGATACTATGGTGCATTTGTATCAGTGTAGAATATTTCAGTTTCAATAGTTTTTATGTCCTTATGCTGTCATGATTTATTCGTATTGATATAGATGTCTATGAGTCATACGTGTGTTGTGCAAACCCTTCATAGGTGCAGACTAGATGGCTAGATTGAAAATGCCTTGATCTAATGTTGCGCGAAAATGAAAACGTGTTTCTCTCTCCTCCTCTCTTTCTCTCTCTCTCTCTCTCTCTCTCTTCTCTCTCTCTCTCTCTCTCTTCTCTTTTCCTCTCTCTCTGTTCTCTCTCTCTCTTTCTGTTTTTCTCTCTGTCTCTCTCTCTCTTCTTCTCTTCTCTTTCTCTCTCCCCTCTCCTCCCTCTCTTCTCTGTTTCTCTCTGTCTCTCTGTTTCTCTCTCTCTCTCTCCCCTCCTCTCTCGTCTCTCTTTGTCTCTTCCTGTCTGTCTCTCTCGCTCCTCTCGCACTCTCTGTCTCTGTATCTTTCTCTCTCTCTTCTCTTCTCTCGCTCTCCTCTCTCTCTCCTCTCCTCCCCCCCCCCCCCAGTCAGTCATCGCTATTATATATCAACATTAATTTTCTGCTCGTCTCACCTCTGTTTGGTGTGACGATGGTCCAGTGTTTTTAGTGTGGGCTCAGTCCTTCTCTCACCGATCCAACGATAGGCTCTGGTTATATTAGACAAGATTTATTGCTGTTATTGGATGTTGTGTTGGTGGGTGGTGGCCGTGTGTGGTTGTGATGATGTGATGTGTGACGGCAGTGTGGTGAGTGTGACGGTGGTGATGGTGTACTTGTATTATGATGGTACGATGGTGTGGTAGAGATTGTTGATGTGTGGTGATGTAGTTATACGATAGGCACAGTGCGGTGAATGGTGATCAGTTGTTGATGCATTGATAAAGTCGTGATGGTACTGATGATGAAGTAAGTGAATGGAGAAAGGATAAGAGTATGCTGATGATGGTAGTGGTGGTGGTGATGATGTTGTTGATGGTGGTGGTGATAGTAGTGATGGTGATTGCCGCAATCAGTGGCGGCAGTTGCGGTGATAATGACTACAAAGCTAATTTCTTATCAGTTGGTTCTTTTGATAAAGCTCTTGATAAAAGATCTGACATTTCGAACGGTACTGACAATGACAGTCACAGTGACAACGACGACGACATCGACAACGACAATAACAACAACAATGACAATGATAATAACGAGAACGACAACGACAACGACAACGACATGGACATCGACAATGACTATGACAATTATAAAAATGTTTTATTTTCTTAAGGTAGAAGTTTGCAGCTAAAGGCTATTTGTCAAACTTGCCGTTGCTAATCTCTCTACATTTTTTCTAAACCAAGGAAATACTGAAAATGGAGTATATCAACCAATCAATAAGACATCAGTTTATGGAGAAATGAGCAGCGTGGTGATAGTGAACACTACAGTGATACAGAAGATGGGGCACAAAAATGATAGATAAAGAAGACACAGGAAGAACGTAGAAAGAGAGAGATATAGGGAAGAGGGAGAGAGAGTGAGAGAGAGAGTGAGAGTGAGAGAGAGAGTGTGAGAGTGAGAGAGAGAGAGTGAGAGAGAGAGATAGAGTGAGAGAGAGAGAGAGAGAGAGAGAAAGAAGAGACAGAGGGTGAGACAGAGAGAGAGAGAGACAGATAGAGAGAGAGAGAGACAGATAGATAGATAGATAGATAGATAGATAGATAGATAGATAGATAGAGAGAGAGAGAGAGAGAGAGAGAGAGAGATAAAGAAAGAAAGAGAACGAGACAGAGTCGGAGAGAGAGAGAAAGAGAGAGAAACTGAAACTGAAACTGAAAATAGTTTATTGCCATTGACATTTTTGTCCTTGTGGCAAGGAGCATAAAACAAAGTCATTAAATTTTTCGGCGACGTTTTCTCGAAACAAAGATTTATAAATATAGTCATGGCTGACAATACATCCATTTGAATTTATTCCCTAAAGATGAAGAAAAAATTGAACGGAAAAAGTTGAACAAAATGTTGAACAAAAAGTTGAAGAAACAGTTGACCACCCAACGTAATTAGTCATATAGATAAGAGGAAGACCCAAATCCGCCAAATAAACATAAGAACAGTATAAAGTGATATCTTCACTGAATATAAACTTACATTAATTTAAAAAGTTGAACAAAAAGTTAAATAGTTAACCACCTGACATAATTAGTCATATAAGAGGAAGACCCAAATCCAGAAAACAAACAAAAAAAACAATATAACGTAACATCTTCACTGGAGATAAACGTACATTAATTTTAAAAGTTGAACAAAAAGTTGAGGAAACAGTTGACCACCCGACGTAATTGAGAAAGAGAGAGAGAGAAGGAGAGAGAGAGACTGAGACAGAGAGACACAGAGAGAGAAGGAGAGAGACAGAGAGACAGAGACAGAGAGAATGAGAGAGACACAGAGAGACAGAGAGAGATAACACATTTTTTAACTTGTCAAGGGTAGTGGCATAAGCACGTTACTGCTTTTTTGTTCATCCAACCTTCGCCTATGCTACACTCTAATTCTAAGAGAGAATTACATAAAAACATTACATTCATACAAATTCCGAATATAGGAGGACACAGAAAGAGAGAGAGAGAGAGAGAAAGAGAGAGACAGACAGACAGAGACGGAGACAGAGACAGAGGGAGACAGAGACACAGAGAGAGAGACACAGACAGACAGAGAGAGAGGGAAGGAGAGAGAGACAGACAGAGAGAGACAGAGACAGACAGACAGAAAGAGAGAGAAAGAGAGAGAGAGAGAGAGAACCATTCGTCAAAATCCATTTTTTTCAAATTTGCCCAAATCACCAGATCTGCTTGAAAATTATTAA
>JAPXFY010000020.1:40440026-40445026 GCA_030674185.1 Monoplex corrugatus | reverse complement strand
TGCCGTCTGATGAAATGATCGTTCCCAGGTATTTGAATTTATCAACCTGTGTCAAGGTTGTGCCATTTGCTGTTATTTTGCATGAGGGGATTTCATGTTTTTTACTGATCACCATGACTTCAGTCTTCCTGCTGTTTAGTTCCAGCCCCTTACCTTTGCTTTCTATTTCTAGTATATTCACAAGGTTTTGTAGGTCCCTTTCACTTTCTGCAATTAGCACGGTGTCATCTACGTATCGAATGTTATCATTTTCCCACCAACCTTTAATCCAGGGTCTTCTTCTAGGTTTCTCATGATGTTTTCGCTGTAAAGTGAAAACAGATCTGGTGACAAAACACAACCCTGTCTGACTCCTCTTTTGATGTTTTGAAAAGAGCTTACATTGTTTTCTATTCTCATTGCAGCTGTTTGTTCCCAGTACATATTTCTGATTATTCGTAGATCTTTTCCATCAACATTGAGTCTCTCCAGTTGGTTGATCAATTCATCATGTCTTTCCCGATCGAAAGCCTTGGTGTAGTCAACAAAGCATAAATACAAATCCTTATTCAGCTCATTTGACCTCTCTACGATAGTTCTTAGGATGTATATGGCATTAATATTTCCTTTCCCTTCCACAAATCCACACTGTTCTTCTGCTATTTCTCTTTTGATTCTATTCCTTGTCCTCATCATGATTATTCTTAACAGGATTTTTGTTACATGACTCATCAAACTGATTGTGGGATGGAGTTCGCATTCTATAGCCCCTATCTTCTTTGGAAGTGCAATGAAAATTGATTTTGACATATCTTTGGGGATTTTTCCAGTGTCGTAAATTTCATTTAGGAGGACTCTTATTATTTCTATGCCAAATTCCTCCAGGGCTTCAATCATCTCTTGTGAACTATAGTTTTGTCTTATCCAAAACAACGCGCCTTTTAAATCCAAGGCACAACAAATATATGACCAGAATATTGTGAATCATAATTATTGTACTGAGAGATAGGTTTAGCCCGGTAGCCATTATAATTATTGTTATACATTCTAATAAAAGTCCCTGTGTTCACAGAAAGGTGACAGACTGTGATCCTCCTTCACTGTGCCTTCAGTGGACAAAAAGCCCCGCACATCCAGGACCCGTGTCAACACCCCAAGACACCTCAAGGCGTCATTTACACCTTTCCCCTCCGTCTAGTCCATCTCGTCCGATCTTCATGATGACCTGGTAAGTAACTAGACCAAAACTGAAAACTGGGGGTGGGTGGGATGGGATGGATAGAGGAAAGGGGAGGGGTTGCGAGAGGGGTAGTGAGATGGAGGGGATTTCTTGTCTTTCACCGACCACCATGTCATCCAGTGGGGTGGGGGGAAACAGTGGGAGGAAACCCCGGGTGTGGTGAAAAGAGGAAGGGAACCCCGTGTGGGGTGAAACAGAGTGAGAACTCGGGGGGTGGGGTGGGGGAAATAGACAGAGGGACCTCTGGCTGGTGGGGGGGCGAGTTTGAAGAAAGGGAGGGAACTCTGGGTGGGAGAACAGAGGAAGGGGAACTCTGGATGGGGGGGGGGGGAGAAAAGAGGGAGGGAACTCCGGAGTGGGGTAGAACAGTGGAAGGGAACTCCAGGTAAGAGGAACAGTGGAAGGGAACTCCGGGAGGCTAGAACAAAGGGAGGGAACTTTGGATTGGGTAGAACAGAGGGAGGGAACTTTGGATGGGGTAGAACAGAGGGAGGGAACTCCAGATGGGTGGGGAACAGAGGGAGGGAAGTCCAGGGGGTAGAACAGGAGAGAACTCCAGGGGGTAGAACAGAGGAAGGGAACTCTGGATGGGGGGAGAACAGAGGGAGGGAACTCCGGAGTAGGGTAGAACAGTGGAAGGGAACTCCGGGTAAGGGGAACAGTGGAAGGGAACTCAGGGGGTAGAACAGAGGGAGGGAACCCCGGAGTGGGGAAGAACAGAGGCAGGAAACTCCAGATGGGGGAACGGGGCACAGGGGGAGTGAACTCGGGGGCTGGGGTGCGGGGAACAGAGGGAGCGAACTCCAGGGGGTCAGGAAACAGAGGGAGGGAACTCCAGGGGGTAGAACAGAGGGGGGAACTCCAGGGGGTAGAACAGCGGGTGGAAACTCCAGGGGGTAGAACAGCGGGTGGAAACTCCAGGGGTAGAACAGAGGGAGAGAACTCCGGAGTGAAGAAGAACTGAGGGAGGGAACAGAAGCAGTGAACTCGGGGGGTTCGGGGTGTGGGGAACAGAGGGAGGGAACTCCAGGGGGTGCAGGGAACAGAGGGAGGGAACTCGTGGTGGAAGAGAGGGAAGACACTCATGGGGCGGGGGACAGAGGGAGGGAACTCCAGGTTGGGGGAAACAGAGGGAGGGAACTCTGGATAAGGGGAAACAGAGAGGGCGGGAACAGAGTGAGGAAATCTGGGGGGGAGAGGGAAACAGAGAGAGGGAACTCTGTGTGGGAACAGAGAGAGGGAATTACAGGTGTAAGGTGGAACAGAGGGAGGGAACACACGGTGAGGAAGAAACAGAGGGAGGGAATTCCAGGTGGGGGGGAACAGATGGAGGAAACTCCGGGGCGGTAACAGATGGCGGGAATTCTGGTGGGGAAGAAACAGAGGGAGGGAACTCTGGGAGATAACAGAGGGCGGGAACTCCAGGTGGGGTAACAGCAATAGGAAATTCTGGGTGGAAGAACACAGGGAGGGAACTCCAGGGCGTAACAGAGGGAGGGAACTCTGGATGGGGGGGGAAAGAGGGAGGGAACTCTGGATGGGGGGAACAGAGGGAGGGAACTCTGGATGGGGGGGGGAAACAGAGGGAGGGAACTCTGGAAGGGGGGGGAACAGAGGGAGGGAACTCTGGATGGGGGGGGAAACAGAGGGAGGGAACTCTGGATGGGGGGGGGGAACAGAGGGAGGGAACTCTGGATGGGGGTAACAGAGGTAGGGGAACTCTGGGTGGGGGGAAACACAGGGAAGGAACTCCGGGTGGGGTGAACAGAGGGAGAGAATTCCGGGTGGGGGAAATAGAATGAGGGAACTCTGGGTGGTGGGAAACAGAGAGAGGAAACTCGGGGTGGGGTGGGGTGGGGAAACGGACAGAGGGAACTCCGGGTGGGGGAGAACAGAAGAAAGTCCTTCGGTTGGGGGGAGGGGGGGGAAGAAAAGGAGTGAACTCCGGGTGGAGATGAAACAGTGGGAGGGAACTCTGGTTGAGGAGGAAAATAAAGGAAAGGAACTCTTGTTGAAGAGGGAAACAGACGGAGGGAACTCCAGGTGGAGGGGGGGGGGGCAGAGAAAGGGAACTGGGTGGGGGAACAGAAGGAGGGAACTCTGGGTGGGGGTAAACAGAGGGAGGGAACTCTAGATTGGGTGAAACAAATGAAGGGACATTTAGGTGGGGGAACAAAAGCCAAAACTCTGGGAATGGGAACAAAGGGTGTGACGATTAAAAGGAAAAACAAAAAGAGGGAACTTGGAGGGAAGTTGGCGGAAGGAAGTCTGGGAGAAGCAATGGAGTAGGAGGGGGACAAGTGAGGGGGAAATTCAAGGGGAAACAAGGGGACAGACAGGGAGGATAAGGTAAAGGCTCTTCCAGGGAACTTCAGGGAAGGGGAGAAAATATCCAAATGGGAAGGAACGACGGGGGTAAGGTGTTTTTTGTTCGTTTTCTTTTTTTTTTTTTTAAGAGAGTGTTACAAATAGATGGGAACTTCAGGAAGTAACACAGAAAGACAAACTATAACTTTGGAGTGGACACTTCGGAGAGCACCAAAGGAAGGGAATTCTGGGTGAGGGGGAAAAAGGGAGGAACTCAGGATGGAGGACACGATAGGAGAGAACTCTAGATGGAGGTACTGAAGGAAGAAAAAGGCGGAGTACAAAATAGGAAGAAAGTGGACCAAGAGGGAAGGATTTTAAGAGGAGCGAAAACAAGGGTTTCGGGGGGGTGAGGGGAATTTGGGAGGGGAACCATGGGGTGGAAATTTGGGAGAGAACCAGGGAGATAAATGGGATGCAATTTTGAGGTGGAAAGAGGATAAGTTAGAAGGAACATCAAGGAGAACCAAGGGGAAGGAATTACAGGACAAGGAGAGCAAGGGGAGGGAACTTAAGACTTGGAGAGGAAGTAATCGAGGAAACACTGAAGGAGAAGAGAACCAGTGCGAGGGAACTCTCAGGAGGGAGGAGGGGAGTTTGGCAGATGGACAAATGTAAGGGAACAATGGGGTGGTATGGGGAAAAAGCGGGAGGGAACTTCAGGGCAGGGTGGGCAAGGGAAATACGCATCAGGACAAAGAGACAAAAGAAGGAAACTTTGGTGGAACTTTTGGAAGGGGGGAAGGCAGTGGAAGGGAACCTAAAGGAGCCTAAAGGAAGGTGCAGAGAGGGAGGGATACAAGTTGGAGAGAACTTTGGGTTAAATGGAAGGGAGGTGTACAAGTAGAATGGAAAGTAGGGAGAAACAATTAATGGGGGCGGGAAGAGACTCTCTGGGAGAGACAAGTTGGAGGAAACTGTTGGTTGGGAGGAGTAAACAAGCGGATGGGAAGTTCAAAAAGAAACAAGGAAAGGAAACTTCAGGCAAGAAGAACAAGGGGAGGAAACATTGGAGGAATTTATAGACAAGGGAACTTGGGAAAGGGAACGTCAGGAGAAAATAACCAATGAATGGGAGTCGGGCAGGGGAGGGGGGTTACTTAAGACAGGGAACTCTGGGTTAGATCTTGGAGAGTGGGGGCACTGAGAGGAAATTTGAGGAGGGACGCTCAGAGAAAGATGGAAGCGGTTGGGAGGGGTACAAATGGAAAAGAACTTCAGGGTGAACAGCAGTGGGGTGGAGATTTGGGAGAGAACCAAAGAGTTGGACTCAGGATGGGGGAAACAAAGGGGGAGGGGGAATTCGGGAGGAACCAATTGGAGAGAACTTTGGTGGAAATCAGTGGAATGAAACCCGCAACTGGAATCGTCCCTCACATGTCCCTCCCATTTCCCTGGTGTGGCTGAACCAAAC
>JAPXFY010000020.1:40340026-40425026 GCA_030674185.1 Monoplex corrugatus | reverse complement strand
AATGGACCTACAAGGCAAAAAATGAGACAAGAAGAGATGACAGAAATCAAAGGAGCAGGGCAGAAACAGAGAGACAGAACAGAGGGAATTCCAAGTACAGAAAGTGCGGATATTGTGAATGCTGAATGAGCTCCCCCGGTATCCCCACGGAGGGCTAACGACAGACAGACACAGCGAGAGAGAGAGACACACAAAAGAGAGAGAGAGAGAGAGAGAAAGAAAGACAGACAGACAGAGAGACAGACAGACAGAGACAAAGACAGAGAAAGACAGAGAAAGACAGAGACAGAAAGGCAGACAGAAGAAAACAAGACAAAGAGAGGGAGAAAGAGAGAGAGAGAGAGAAGACAGACAGACAGACAGACAGACAGTCAGACAGACTGAAAGAAACAGAAAGACACAGAGGGGGAAGAGAGAGAGAGGGAGAGAGAGAGAGAATGAAAGAGACAGAGACAGACAGAGACAGAAAGAGAAAACGAGAGAGAGTGAGTGAGAGAGACAGACAGACAGACAGACAGACAGACGGGGACAAAGAAAACGAAACAGACAGAGACAGAGAGACACAGAGACATAGAGAGAACAATAAGAGAGAGAGACAGAGAGAGAGAGAGAGAGACAGATAGACACAGACAGACGCATAGACAGATAGACACAGACAGAAAAAGAGACAGAGAAATTCCAGTATACCCTAATTTCTCCATAACGGGGTGTCACGATAAAACCGCGAACGCGGCCAGCCACCATCATCAAACATTCATGTCAACGATACCCACCCACCCATCTACACGCAGCTACTCAGTCAGCCACTCAGTCAGCCCAGTCATTCAGCCACTCAAAAACCTGCAATCAAGCGCCGACACCGTGCGGTCCCTACCTGCTCGCTTGTCCTTAAATTTATGTATTTACGTCCATCACCACGCGGGCTTGTCGGTTCTTACGATACTGCTGTGTATTTAAGATCTGATATCTCGAGTTCAATCCCAGCCTGCGACATTAAACACTAACCTGTTCGCTGCCCATCTTAATGTTTCCATCATTCTAGTGGTGTCAGTTTAGTGTTTCAAAAGTCCCTCCCCCTCCTCCCCCATTTCAAGTCTTTGCCAGCGCGTACGGCTTTGCGCAGGCTTAGGGAGTCTGCCAGATAATTTTGGGCGGATTTTGGGTGGAGCACATATGGAATTGTCCGTGTGCGATGAATCCCTCTTGAACAAACTCCAAACTCCATCGTTACAAAGGTAGGTTTGGTTGTCCCTTAATTAACTAATTAACCCCCTGAGCTCGTAGGAGAATGAGGTGGTAAAGACCGGGGTCTTTCTGTGATATGAGACACGTTTATCCTTAGAGGCTAGTTGTGTTTTGATTCAGACCTTTGAGTATATTCATTTATTTCATTTATTTATTCTCTTCTTTGAAGATAAGGCACTCAGATACACACATCATTTCAATGTAACCAATATTGTTCCAGTGATAGACTGATACAATACTGATATCAGATTAAAACAAAACATAGGCTAGGTAGGATCTCAGGACCTGGCCAGCTCATGGATTTATGTGCAGGCTTAAGGCTTGCGCCATGATCGTTCTGGAATTTCTCCATCATATGGCACCCATGACGTCAGTGCAGACGGAATTCGTTCCAAGCGCAGTGATGTCATCTTGAGAAACTGAAACTGAAACTAACTTTAACCCTTTGACTCTCGCAACCTGTCCACCAACATCAAAAACCCAATCCTTTGACTCCCTCACCCAATCCCCAGGTTTCCTGCATGAAGCTGGTGGATAGGGCGAGGGAATCAAAGGGTTAAGTTTTTGCTTTGCTAGCATGGTTGGCAGTGCAGGATGCTGGTAGACAGGATGCGGGAGTCAAAGGGTTAAATAAAGTCGGGTGCCCATTCACAACCGCTATTGTGGACGCCGCACGCAGGTACAATGTTCCAGAACATGGTTCGCACTTGCGCAAATTCATGCAGTGGACAGGAAGGCGAGTTGTCTACGTCTGCACCATCCGTGCCTCTTTCCCAGCTCCCTCCCCCCTCCCCCTCCCCCCCCCCCCTTCAGGCCCAGTTAGCCGTCTTCTTTTCTGAAGTCTTGGTAAAGAAAAAAAAACTATGAGAGAGAGAGAGAGAGAGAGAGAGAGAGAGAGAGAGAGAGAGAGAGAGAGAGAGAGAGAGAGAGAGAGAGAGAATATGAGAATTGGCAGCGAACAGGCCAGTTTTTGAAATGCTGCCGGCCAGGACTGAACTCGAGATATGGATAAGATTTTGAGTTCATTATTGTATCAAAACAAACAAACAAACAAACAAACAAACAAACAGACAAACAAACAAAAACAACAGTTGTTTATTGCCACGCCCCAATGACTCTTCATGGATTTAAGGGAGGAGAAGAAGAGAGGAGGAGGAGGAGGAGAAGAAGAAGAAGAAGAAGAAGAAGAACAAGAACAACAACAACAACAACAACAACAAGAAAAAGGAGAATGAGGAGGAGGAGAAGAAGAAGCAGAAAGAAAAGAAAAGAAGAAGAAGAAGAACAACAACAACAACAAGAAAAAGGAGGAGAAGGAGGGAGGAGAAGAAAAAGAAGTAAAAGAAGGACATTTGCAAGGGAGAAAACTTTGCTTTCCTTCGTTTGGTGCTGTACAATTTTTTTCACAATTACGTTATGAATTTTTAAGAATGAGCGTACAGTTAAGGACCTAACGCATTGATGACTTTCTATCAGCTTGCATGGTGGAGGTAATAATAACTTTCGTGAAAGAGAGAAGGGAATAGTGGGGGGGGGGGGGGGGGGGAACGGAAGAGAGAGGGACAGGGAGGAGGGGGTGTTAGTTGTGGCTGATGATGATGATGACAGCGGTGACGGGCTAATGGTCAGACGCGACGGAGGCGAGTCGTTTGTCGATGTTGTTGTCGCGTTAATTGGACCGTAGGAAAAAATTCGTTGGCCGCAGTGAACCGAAAGTCCAGACCTTCTACGCCATTAACCCTTGACTCCCACACTGTATCCATCAGCATCCTGCATCGTCAGCCATGCCAGCAAAGCAAAAACTTAACCCTTTGACTCCCTCACCCTATCCACCAGCTTCCTGCACTCAACCCTTTCCCTCCCTCACCCTTCTGCAGGAAGATGGTGGACAGGGTGAGGGAATCAAAGATCTCATTATCTCCAGTTCAACCACAGCCCGCAACATTTTAACCCTTTGACTGCCGCACCCTGTCCACCAGCATCCTGCATTGCCAACCATGCTAGTAAAGCAAAAATTTAATCCTTTGATTCCTTCACCCTATCCACCAGCTTCCTGCAGGAGGGCGAGGGTGTGAAAGGGTGGAGTGCAGGAAGCTGCGGGATAGGGAGAAGGAGTCGAAGGGTCAATTTTTTGCAGTTGATGGATAGGGTGCGGGAGTCAAAGGGTTAAGTGCAGGAAGCTGGGGGATAGGGATGGGGAGTCAAAGGGTTAATTTTTTGCGGTTGGTGGATAGGGTGCGGGAGTCAAAGGGTTAAGTTCTTGCAGTTGGTGATAGGGTGCACAAATCAAAGGGTTAAGTTTTTGCAGTTGGTGGATAGGGTGAGGGAGTCAAAGGGTTAAGTTTTTGCAGTTGGTGGATAGGGTGAGGGAGTCAATGGGTTATGTTTTTGCAGTTGGTGGATAGGGTGAGGGAGTCAAAGGGTTAATCAGCCGCCAACTTGTGTGCTTTCAAAACGGAGTTTGACAGGCGCGATAGTTAAGTGGGGAAGACGTCAGACTTCCAATCAGAATGTCTGGGTTCGATCCTTCCAGGGTACCTCCCACCTGGTGGGTAAAGGGAGATTATTCCTATCTCCCAAGTCAATTTGTGTGCAGTCGTCCCTTGTTGTAACTGAGAAAATGAAGGATCATGATCAGTATGTGTGCACACCTCTTAGTGTCTGGACCCCCTTGCGTGTGTACAACACACGCCCAACATCAAGTATGCACGTTGAATCAGCCACAGTGCTGTAGCGGTTAGCGCAACGAACTACCGACTGGAAGGTTGTGGGATCGGATCTCCGTCAGTCCCTACAGACTCACTGTCAGATTTTTCGGCGCCAACAGGCTCTATCTATCTATTTGTCTATCTGTCTATCTATCTATCTATCTATCTATCTATCTATCTGTCTGTTTTTCTATCTATCTATCTATCTATCTAACTGTCTGTCTATCTATCTATCTATCTATCTATCTATCTACTATTATCTATACATATCTATCTGTCTGTCTGTTGTCTATCTATTATCCATCTATCTATCTATAATATGTGTGCATGTGTAATCTATAATCTATCTATCTATCTATCTATCTATCTATCTATGTGCATGTCTATCTATAATATGTGTGCATGTATGTATCTTTGTATGTATGTACGTATGTACGTATGTATGTATGTATGTATGTATGTATGTATGTATGTATGTATGTATGTATGTATGTATTATTTACTAGTACTATACTTACACTCAAGACACTAATCTCAGATAGTGCATCATAGTTATGGCCCTGGACCCTCTTCAGGATAAAACAATAATAATATGGCATGACCACTTTCACAGTGCAGAATTCATCTGACTTCCCCTCAGACATCGTATTTGCCTCCCTTCTTCCCAGTTCTTACTATTACTCACAAATACAATATGATTTCATTTCTCCTACTGTACGAAGCAGCGACGAAGGAAAGTTTTTTTTTCTCCTTGTTTTTATTTTTATTTTTATTTTTTACTTTCTGTTTTGTGATATTACGTGTGCGCTTGACAAATGCCAGTTGGCCGAACATTTGCTCCTGTCTTGCCTGGTTGTATCAAATACACGTTCTGATTCTATTGTCATGTTTTTTTGTTTGTTTGTTTTTGTTTTATTTCGTTTTTTTGCTTTGTTTTGTTTTTGTTTTTGTTTGTTTGTTTGTTTGTTTCTGTTCATATGGAATTCTTAAGTCTCCAGGGTTCTATCA
This sequence comes from Monoplex corrugatus, assembly GCA_030674185.1. Lineage (NCBI taxonomy): Eukaryota > Metazoa > Mollusca > Gastropoda > Littorinimorpha > Ranellidae > Monoplex > Monoplex corrugatus. Next base: position 40,420,065 of record JAPXFY010000020.1, on the reverse strand, counting down.
AGAGAACCTACCTCCCCGCAAAATATTCTCCCTTTGAAAATAAAGCTGGGGTGCGGTGGACTAGGATGATAAGAGTGGTTATTGTTATGACTGTTATTGTTGTTTAAAGCCAAGCTGACTGCGTAGAGTCATATCAGGGCTATTACCGCTTGAAAACATACAAAACTTCAACAGGAAGAAAAGAAGAAAAGAAAATCAAGTACACATATAATGCATTCGCGTACATAATCTAAGGACATGCCCCTGGTGTTGATCACTCCGTCCAATTTATCGCACTGGGGATTTAAAACACACACCTGAATACAAATTTAAACATACCTAAGGACACCAAAACATATAAAAACAGGCCTAAATTACCTAAAATTGCTTGCACATATCTCACCTGCCTAGAGCCAAAAATGCACTTAATAATGTCCCAATTATCAATCCTAAGAAAAAGTATGTAAGACTTTATCGAACACATACAGGCGAATGGACCAGCAAGGCAGAAAATGATAGGAAGAAATGACAGAAAGCAAAGGAACAAGGCGGAAACAAAAGAGAGTGACAGAAAAGAGGACATTTCTAGCACAGAATTTCCAGAAGATGGGGACATTATTTATACTGAAAGAGCCCCCAGCATCCCCATGGAGGGGGGGGGGGGAGAAAGAGTGGTTAAAAGAAACTTTGCTATTAAGTAGGCCTACTATCTGATTCTCAAGACTAGGTGGATGACAGACAGATACACAGCCCTTCTTATTTACTTTATGTCCACTATACCCCTGGAAACAAACGAGACAGTCTATTTGGAGGCAGACACAAGTAGATCATTCATAAGGAAGATTAGAAAAAGACAGGCAACATTTATAGGCCATTTTATGAGGAAAGGGGATTTGGAGCACCTGGTTACAACGGGAAAGCTGGAGGGAAAGAGCTCCAGGTAGACCCAGGGAGAAAATACTAGACGGACTTGCAGAGTGGCTAGGGACAGGGAAGGTGGAGGAGATGCTTGAGGCAACAAGAGATAGAGACAGATGGAAGTCCATGATCGCCAACGCCATGCGGCAAGGCACCTGATGATGATGATGATAATACTCCGGGAATATAGCACAGCAACGAAGGTCCTCCATTCCTGTCTGTTTTGTGCCAGCCTCTGTATAGTACTACACATGTGTTTCCAGGCCTTCACGTCTCCTTCTTTTGTTTATCGCCAGGTATTCTGGGGTCTTCCTCTCTTACGTCTTCCTTCTGGTGTCCAGTCAAGGGCAGTCCGGGTGATGTTGTCCTGCGGTCTTCAGATGATGAGCCCAATCCATCTCCGTTGTCTTTTTGTAATGATAGTGTCCACCCCTCCAGTCGATATTAATTCATCTTTCTTAAAAGAAATACAGTAGGTGGTTCATAAAAATGTAAGAAAAAAACATTAAATGAAAACATTGAAAGTGGAACCTGGATGTGACTGTCAGAATGTTTGAATATTTCTGTTTGACTACAAGTGTGTGAAGAGTACAGTGGTTCTGTAGTGAGGTTGGAACTTGAAAATGGAAGTAAGTGACATAATGTTTCCAAATAACTAATATTTAATGCAGTTGAAATAACAAACAAAATAAAAAAGAAAAGGAAAAGAAAAGAAAAGACAGAAAGGAAGGAAAAAGCATCTTTCACTATACAGGTACAGCGCCGTCTCATTAGCTCACTTACAGGGCAAATTGCTACACATTTGCTTCTCTCTGATACAGACCTGTGTCAGTCGTCTCACATTCAACGTGAAGCGTGCCCCCCGCCACGCGCACACACGGCACGCGCACACAGCAGCAAACAGGGCAACACAAAGCAAGCGCAATAAAACCCTCGGCAGCTTGCGCTGAGAGAAAGCGAGGAGGCAGTTGGTGCTTTTCACAGTCAGTATGAACTGTTGCTGTTGTTGGGATGGATGCTGATGGGTTAGCGTGTCACTCACTTAGCTAGCGAGCTAACTGGCCTCCAGTGTCGTCTGCTACAACAAATGACGTCGCCATCTCCTGGTGTGACGTTTCGGAACGAGTGCGCGTGCGCGACCAGAGAATCAGACGACAGTTTGACGGGCAAGACTCCTGAAATTGGAAGAAGTTAAGGAGTGGGGAAAGTAACAGGGCCAGCCGCGCGATCGAAACTGTTTTAAAAGCTCAATTTCCTCTATTAGGGAAGCTCAGACACTTGCCTGGAGTTTATTTCTGGAATGTGCCAGGGAGCAGTGTCGGAGGTGGGATTCGTGTGAGTGCGGAGAAGGTATCGGGTTTAAATCTATCTACACGTGAAGGTTTTCGTCATCCGCGTTCATATTCACTGTTCAGTGTTTGTGTTTGTGTCTGCTAGGATTTTACCTGCCGTGCGGTATGAGGCAGCCACCAGCAACCAGGTCCTGCTGTATCTTGTGACTGCTGTGTATGAAACGTGTGCACGTGTGTGTGTGTGCTGTGCTGTGCTGTACTGCAGTATCACGATCGTGTAGGTAAGTGGGTTTGCATCTCACCTGGCTCTGCCTTTGGTGGTGTTGTGAACATTTACCTGTGCTGTTGATTGATGAAGTCAAAGAGTTTGAGAGGGTGATGATGATGATAATGATGATGGTATGGGATTGTATATTGGTGATGACTATGGTGATGATGATGTGATAAATAAATGCAGATGAGGCTATTTTAACTTCGGATTGAATTCTACTTCTAGTACGTCGGTAAAAAATCACTATTCCCCCACCCTCCTTTTTTTTTTTTTATTGAAGATATTATGGTGGATATTTTAAGGGTTAAACTCTAGGGTCGTTGGCATAAAATCCTGGATTTTTCTTTCCTTTGTTTTTGAAAAAAAAAAAAAAACCGTTGTAACTTTACCAGTCGGCATTCCCTGGGTCAGACTTCCACTACTGCTGACAACATTTGACAGCATATAACCCGAACACTAGCCCTAGTCCTGCCCTATTACCTTCACAATTTGCGTTGAAAAACGGATCCCGAGAGAGGATTTGGAGTTGGGCTAGTGATACTCATCATACTGTTGAAATTGGGATTTTTCGTTCACGCTTTAGGATTTAAGCATTGTTAAGACTTTATGCCCGGTAATGGGGCTATTGTAGGTCTAGCTAGCTCCAGTAGATTTTGAGCAGGAACACCCCCCCCCTCCCCGGGCTTCACTGTTTCATATTAATTTAACCCTAACAGTAACCAGAGGGTGGAATTGGCAAAGGAAAAAAAAGAGGAAAATCTAGGGGGGTCCGGGGGCATGCCCCCCCGGAAAATTGTGAAAATCTATGCATTTTGGGGCATTCTGGAGACAAATTGGAGGATTCTAGCACACTAAAATTCACAGTATTTTTTATATATCCTATCTTAAATTTGCACTCACCAAAGCTAGTGAGAAGACCTCTTAGTGCCAAGAGGGGTAAAATAAGTCCTCAGTGGAGCTTGTGTCTTAGGAGTTTGGGCGACTGTTGTAATTTCCACTCCTATATAGGGTGTGTCCGAACTGAACGTATGCTTGTCGATTTTTTTTTTACGCGGAAAATATTTTTTAACGCGATTTTCGATTTTGATTTACGCGAAAAATCGCGTTTCCGCGACGAATTCCACCCACTGAGTAACTAGCATTCACATTAACTTACCCTAATACTAACTAGCATTCACATTAATTTAACCCTAACACTAACTAGCATTCACATTAATTTAACCCTAACACTAACTAGCATTCACATTAATTTAACCCTAACTTGAACTAGCATTCATATTGACTTAACCCTAACACTAACTAGTATTCACACTAATTTAACCTTAACACTAACTAGCATTCACATGAATTTAACCGTAACACTAACTAGCATTCACATTAATTTAACCCTCACACTAACTAGCATTCACATTAATTTAACCCTAACACTAACCAGCATAGACCCATCTCGTCTGTGAACCTCACCCTTTAGGTATCAGGGGCGGGGAGGGCAGGGTTCCAGACTCCACTCTTCCCTCTCCCCCTCCTCTCTGATATGTCAGAAAGAATTTAATCTGAAATGTTTGTTCAGTGCACAGTGCATACAAAGCGAGAGAATATCTAGATGTGGACTCGCTTTTAAGCCTCTGGATAGAAATTTTACCCCCGGGAGAGCACGCCCTTGGGCCCCCTGCCCCTTCCTCTCCCCCTCCCCCCTCGATTTTTAAGAAACCCCCTTCTACCAAAACCACAATCCACCTCTGTGTTGGCGAGCTCTTCACTGAGAAAACCGATCTCGAGGGAGAGGGTTTGCGGTTGGGTTGTTAGTAGGGGGTAAGACCAGGAATGTTATATAGAACCAATATTGTTGTACGGTTGTGAGGCGATGACAGTCAATAAGCAAAGCCAGAACAAGATTGAGGCAGCCAAGATGTGGTTTCTAAGAAGGATGTTGAGAGTTCCATGGACAGCAAAGAAAACAAACGAGACAGTCTTGATGGAGGCAGACACAAGTAGATCATTCATAAGGAAGATTAGGAAAAGGCAGGCAACATTCATAGGCCATTTCATGAGGAAAGGGGAATTGGAACACCTGCTGGTCACAACGGGAAAGCTGGAGGGAAAGAGAGCACCGGGTAGACCCAGGGAGAAGATACTAGACGGACTTGCAGAGTGGCTGAGCACAGGGAGGGTGGAAGAGATGCTTGAGGCAACAAGAGACAGATGGAAGTCATAATCGCCAACGTCATGCAGCAAGGCACCTGATGATGATGATGATGATGATGATGATGATGATGATGATGATGATGAAGACAAGGACCGATTACATCGTGTACCTAATATACACAAAATCCACGGGAGAGCTGAACTGCTCTATCGTTTAGTTAGTTAGTTAGTTAGTTAGTTCGTTTCTTTCTCGTCATGGACTGCATTATCTAAGTCAAAGCGACTGCCAGCGTTCAGGGAAATACTGTGCTAGAAACACACGTATTTGTTACAACAGAATACATGTATAACAGAGGAAATTTTCTGCCAACTGGCCTTTGTCAAGGGTGCGCAAAAAGACAACAAAGAATAAATAAAGAGGACTCGGTGAAAAAAAAATTAAACAGTAGCAAGACTTCCCCTAAAGTTAAAGGACATGTTGTGCAACAGAAAATGCCGGATATGAACTATTGCGCCTACTTTATCTACAGTTTTGATGACATTGTCATCTCTGTCTCTGTCTCTCTTCTGTCTCCCTGTGTCTGTCTGTCTGTCTGTCTCTGTCCCTCTTTTTTCTCGGTAGAGAATTTACAGTGGCAGTTTCTTCTTTGGTGATGTTGGAATATTTCATAGGTCGCGTGTTCAGATAGGGTGTCTCTTTAAGGCGTTTGTCACTGTAGCATTCGAATTCTGGAAAGGTGTTAAGAGGTTCTGTACGGTGGGCACACTGATGATCAAGTTTAGTAAAAACATTAAACCATATTTGAACACACACACACACACACACACACACACACACACACACACACACACACACACACACACACACACACACACTACACACACACACACACACACACACACTACACACACACACACACACACACAGATTGTCCGAAAGCACAATATTGTATGAATAACACACACACACACACACACACACACACACACACCACACACACACACAACACACACACACACACACACACACACATACACACACACACACACACACAGATTGTCCGAAAGCACAATATTGTATGAATAGCGATCAAAATAAAGCACAAAAACTCGTCACACACACTGTATGTGTATATATGTATGTGTATGCATGTATGTATGTATGTATGCACGCATACACGTACACAAACACACACACTTAGAGCTCGTCTAATATCACTCATAGTGAGAAGACGTTAAATCAAAGAACGAACACACTTTTAGAGAGAGAGAGAGAGAGGGGGGGGGTTAACACGCACAAAGCACAGATTTGTTTTATATGTTGTTAGAGGAGAAAAATAAAATCGATCGTTTGACAGATGTTTTTGTTGTAAATACACAGAACCCATACATCTGTGCGGTCTCCTGTTTCGTTTCTGTTTGACATTTTTCAAGTTCAAACATTTGAAAAAAAAAAGATTTTATGTTGTGTTGTGTTGTGTTTTGTTGTGTTACGTAACTTTGTTTGCTTTGTTTTACTTTACATTACTTTACTGACTGAGTGACTTTTTTTTTTTTTTTTTTTTTTTACTGATTTATGTATTCATTCCTTTATTTGCTTGCTAGGTTTATTTTAACCCTCATAGGACGTTGCTCACTCCTTAGGTTAGTATCAGATTGAAGGTTGTCCCACAACCGAGAGGTCGTAGAAGAATAAGATGGTAGAGATTTCACCTTGATCGGGGCCAGCTTTATGAGGGCGGTGCCCATCTCCTCTCCCTCGCTGCTTTACTTTCCCCAAGTTTGAAGACAGTCACATTCCTAGGGTTGCCGGGGCCTCCCCACTTTCTGGAAATTCTGTGCTAGAATTTTCCTCTTTTCTGTCACTGTCTTTGTTTCTGCCTCGTTCCTTTGCTTTCTGTTATTTCTTCCTATCATTTTCTGCTTTGTAGTTCCATTCATCTGTATGTGTTCGATAAAGTCTTATACTTTATCTTAGGATTGATAATTGGGTACATGTATTGGGTGCATTTTTGGCTCTAGGGAGGTGAGATATGCGGAAGCAGTTTTAGGTAATTTAGGCCTGTTGTTATAAATGTTTTGGTGTCCTTAAGTATTCTTAAGTTTGTATTCGGGTGTGTTTTATAACTCCCCTGTGCGATAAATTGGACGGAGTGGTCAGCGCCGGGGGCATGTCCTCAGATTATGTGCAAGAATACATTGATATGTGTACTTAATTTTCTTCTTTTTTTTTTCCTGTTGAACTTTTGTATGCGTTGAAACGGTTATAACCCTGATGTGGCTCTACGCAGTCGGCTGGGCTTTAAACAACAATAACAGTAACAATGAAGACAGTCAGGTACATTCATATTCGCAGCTGGGTAGACTAGAGGCTGCACGTACGTATATAAAAATTTCACTGTCGTGATTCGCACCCGAGCAGACTCAGTCACGCAGGTCAATTGGAAGGTGGGTTGTTTACCTCTGGGCCAACTAGGCCTCTTTGCCTATATCTTAATTAAATCGAGAACATGGGTTGTAAAAGTAAGAATACTGGCATAACATAACACCTAGCTATCTATGAATAATGAAACATGATTATCTAATACTAAAGTACACAAAATTACAAGCGTCTGATCTGTGAATAATTAGGGGTGGTGTGTGTGTGTGTGTGTGTGTGTGTGTGTGTGTGTGTGTGTGTGTGTGTATGTGTGTGTGTGTGTGTGTGTGTGTGTGTGTGTGTGTGTGTGTGTGTGTGTGTGTGTTTTATAGATAAATACAAGACTTATGTGAGATAATCTATTCCTAAGGCACTCGATAAGTTTCAGGGAAATATGATGACCTCTACATAATTTATTACGAAATACCTCACCTGCTTTGGGAGAGCAGGATATTCCCATGGAGAACCTTAACTCTTTGACTTTCGCACCCTGACCTCCAACTCTTTGACCCTCTCACCCTATCATCAACTTCCTGCAGGAAGCTAATCGATAGGGTGAGGGAGTCAAAGGGTTAAATTGTTGCTTTGCTAACATGGTTGACAATGCAGGATACTGGTAGACAGGGTGTGGGATTCAAAGGGTTAAAACTGATAGAGTGCTCTGGGGGTATCTCGTTGGCAGCTCCTCAACCCTCTGCGGTCTTTCTTTTCTTCTTCTTCTTCTTCTTCTTCTTCTTCTTCTTCTTCTTCTCTCTTCTTCTTCTTCTTCTTCTTCTTCTCTCTTCTTCTTCTTCTTCTTCTTCTTCTTCTCCTCCTCCTCCTCCTCCTCCTTCTCCTTCTTCTCCTCCTCCTCCTTCTCCTCCTCCTCCTCATTCTTCTTCTTCTTCTTCTTCTTCTTCTAATTTTTCTTCTTCTTTCTTCTTTTTCTTCTTCTAATTCTTCTTCTTCTTTCTTCTTCTTCTTCTTCTTCTTCTGCTTATTCTTCTTCTCCTTTTCTTCTTCTTCTCCTCCTCCTCCTTCTTTTTCTTGTTGTTGTTGTTGTTCTTCTTCTTCTTCTTCTTTCTTCTACTTCTTCTTCTTCTTCTTCTTCTTTTTTCTTCTTCTTCTTCTTCTTTTTTCTTCTTCTTCTTTTTCTTCTTCATCTTCATCTTTTTCTTCTCTTCTTCTTCTTTTTTCTTCCTGTCCTTTTTTTTTAAAGGTTTCTTGTTTTGTTGTGTATTTTTAGACCAGACAGTTTATTCTGTCGAAAGAAAGGTCTGTTTTGTCCTCTTGTCCTTTGTCTGTTCATGCCATTGTAAGGGTGACAACCCTTCTTTCCCTCTCTTGTGGCTATGCCAGTCTGTCTCTGTCTACATTTCCTTTACGTGGTAGTGGGTCTCTGGTAGCCATTCTCTGTTCATAAATACAGAACTTCGAAAGTAAAAACACGGATGCTAGTACAACATAACATCCAGCACCTATGAATAACGAAGTACGTTTTTTTAGATTTTTATTAGACAGTACGGATACTAGTACGGCATAATACCCAGCATCTATGAATAACGAAGTACGTTCTTTTTTTTTTTTATTAGACAGTACGGATACAAGTACAACATAACACCCAGCATGATCTATGAATAACGAAGTACGTTCTTTTTATTAGACAGTACGGATACAAGTACAACATAACACCCAGCATGATCTATGAATAACGAAGTACGTTCTTTTTATTAGACAGTACGGATACAAGTACAACATAACACCCAGCATGATCTATGAATAACGAAGTACGTTCTTTTTATTAGACAGTACGGATACAAGTACAACATAACACCCAGCATGATCTATGAATAACGAAGTACGTTCTTTTTATTAGACAGTACGGATACAAGTACAACATAACACCCAGCATGATCTATGAATAACGAAGTACGTTCTTTTTATTAGACAGTACGGATACAAGTACAACATAACACCCAGCATGATCTATGAATAACGAAGTACGTTCTTTTTATTAGACAGTACGGATACAAGTACAACATAACACCCAGCATCTATGAATAACGAAGTACGTTCTTTTTTCTTTTTTATTAGACAGTACGGATACAAGTACAACATAACACCAGCATCTATGAATAACGAAGTACGTTCTTTTTATTAGACAGTACGGATACAAGTACAACATAACACCCAGCATCTATGAATAACGAAGTATGTTCTTTTTATTAGACAGTACGGATACAAGTACAACATAACACCCAGCATCTATGAATAACGAAGTATGTTCTTTTTATTAGACAGTACGGATACAAGTACAACATAACACCCAGCATCTATAAATAACGAAGTATGTTCTTTTTATATTAGACAGTACAGATACTAGTACAGCATAACACCCAGCATCTATGAATAATGAAGTGTGCTTATTCAGTAGACACTCTATTCCTTAGGCACCCGAACAAGTTTCAGAGATTGTATCCCAGTAGAATAATCAAGGTCGTAAGCGTCTATGAATAATTGATCATAATTATCAACAAATACAAGGCTGCGTTATATATAACCTATTCCCGAGACACTCTCAACAAGTTTCGGAGAAATACTCCACCGATGAATTATTGAAATTGTGATGTGAAACACGGGGTAATTTCTCTCCCATGACATGTACAAAGGGTTTTAATTAACAGTGTTTCGTGACAAATGGACGTGGTCGTTGTCACTCCGCACAGAGAAGAACAGGCGAGCTGTCCCCGTTTGTGGCGATTCTGGTGCTGGAAATAGTCACATTCTGGGATATCGGCTGGGTGCCGAAGATAAAGAAAAGGCTGTGGATAAGGAAAAGGTAAAGAATAAAGGTAAAGGTTACAGACAGAAGGGGGGGGGGGGTGGTTGTGGTGAAGGAAGAGAGGGAGGAAGGGGGAGGGGTCCCACCACAGCGAGAATGGTGTTTGCAGTTTGTTCAAGTAAGAGATACCGCACTCGGACAGTTCCATATACGCTCCACCCAGATCTACCAGCAGTGATCTGACAGACTCCCTGAGCTTGCGCAAAAACTATGTGCTGCCAAGGTCTTGAATTGGGGGAGAGGAGAAAGGGGGGGGGGGGGGCAGAAGGGACCTGCGAAACCCCGACGAAGCTGAAACCCCCAAGATGATGGAAACATTAAGTCAGGCAGCCAACAGGCCAGAGTTTACTTTTTGGGGGAGGGATTGCACTCGGGATATCAGATTCTGATTTAACAACTCTATCAAAGGATCAGCCAGTCCGTGAGATCGTTGGAGAACGAGATGTTAACGTCGCCTGCTTCTCAAGATGGAAAGACGGGGGTGGGAGGGAAGGGGTTGAGACCAGTGTCCACCTTTCCTTCCCTGCTTTTATCTCCGTTCTCTGTCTCTAAACAAGGACAGGTATCCACTTATAACTGGGTGGACTAAAGCTGTGTATTCAGCTGGAGCACGAACTTGATCACCCGTGCATTTGGTAACCACAATCTGTCATGCTTGACTTTGGCTTTCTGCTGTAACTACTGCAGATTGTCCGGTGACCTTACAGATACTCGCTGATATTACTGACCAGTCGCATGTACCGCTAGGGCTTCTGAACTGTGACTGATTTGCGCCCTTCAACTTGACTTCGTAGGCTTCTTTGATTAATTACTACATATTTTGAAGGAGATGGGTCAGGGCATTCGTGATAAGATTCTGTGAAATAGTAAATACTGTTTGTTTATTATTTGTTCGGTATGATTGGTTAAGCTGATGTAAAATCTAAAGCAAAATGACTGCCAGCGTTCCAACGAAAGGAACCAGAAACACACGAAAATACATAAGAACGCGATATAATGCTCAAATCAAGACAGGTGCAAGTTTTCGGCCAACTGACCTTGTTAAGTGTATACAAAAGACTAGAATGAGTGAAGCAGCAGGTAAGTAAGTCTTTTCTCCTAATTTTTGTATTTGGTGTTTGTTCGTTTGTGATCTTACGTCTATGCTTGACAAAGGCCGGTTGGTCGAAAATTTGCGCCTGTCTTGTCTGGTTGTATGAAATACACGCTCTGATTATTTTTACGTGTTTTTTTTTTCTGGTTCCTGTTTGCTTGAACGCGGTTAGTCACACTTATTTTGAATTTCAGTGAACAAATACGTAAAACTGGGCAAAAGTAGCAGCAGCTGATGTGTTTGATTTGGTTAATTATTCGTTAGGTTTGTTCGTTGTTAACCCAACGTTTAGCCACACTTTGAAAATCTCCAGTTCAGACTCTTCATCTGTTTTTTCGTTATCTGTCTGCATGTTCCATCTTGGCGGTCGTGGGTACTCCCACCCCCACCGTTTTAATTAACACTGTTCCTGGATTGATGGACGTGATCGTTGCAGCCCCACACACAATTTCAGAACAGTCAAGCTGTCTCTGTTTGTGGCGGTTCTTTTGCTAGAAAAATTCACAGACCCCGGGTATCAGCCGGGTGCTGAAGTTAATTATGTTTAGAGTTTGTCCACACGTGGGGATGCCGGGGGCTCTTTCAGTGTAAATAGTATCCTCACCTTCTGGAAAATTTGTGTCAGAAATTTCCCCTATTCTGTGACGTTCTGTGTTTCTGCCTCGCTCCTTGGCTTTCTGTCGTCTGTACCTTTTTCATTTTCTGCCTTGCTGATCCATTCTCCTGTATGTATTATGTAAAGCCTCACATACTTTCTGTTAGGACTGATATATGGGTACATATGTATTAATTGCAGTTTTAGCTCGAAGGAAATGTAAACTGTTTAGTGACAAGTTTAGGTACTATAAGCCTGCTTTTATGTATATTTATTTGTGTATACCTAGATATGTTAATGCATTAATTTTGTATTCAAGTATTCAAGTTTGTTTTCTTCAATCCCTCTAGCGGAATGGCCACTGTCAGGGACATATCCTTAAGTTATTTACGTGAATTCAGTGACATGGGTACTCGTTTTTCTTTTCCATGTGTTTTTTTTTTCTTAAGTCGATGTGTTAAGATGTGTTAATTTGTTTTAGATGGTTATAGCCCTGATCATGCTAAACCAAGTCCCTCTAGAAAATGTCAAGGACTTTAGATATTTAGGTTCAGTCAAGACACACGATGGAACATGCTCAAAAGACATAAAGATGAGAATTGGAATGGCCAAGAACAGTATGGTTCAATTGAACAATATTTGGAAAGACCACAGCATAACAGCAGACCTTAAGATAAAACTCTTAAAATGTCTTGTCTGGCCAGTGATGTTATACGGCTGCGAGGCATGGACAATGAAGAAAGAGGATGAAAGACGAGTGGAAGCAGCAGAGCTGTGGTTTTACCGAAGACTGCTGAGGGTCAAATGGACGGATAGGCGCTCAAATGAAAGCATACTGAATGAGTTGGGTACTACACGCAAGCTTCTAGTACTCATACAACGGAGGAAACTGAAATATGTTGGACACGCAATCCGTAATGAGAGAACAGACTTGATGTCCACTGTCCTCCAAGGTAAAGTGGAAGGAAAGAGAAACAGAGGACGGCCACCTGCATCACTTGCTAGAAACATCACAAACATCAGTGGCAAGAAACTCCAGGAGGTGGTCAGACTTAGCCAAGATCGAGAGTGCTGGAGGCAACTTGTGAGGACATCATGTGCAGCGGCCAACACTGTTCCCGGTGACGCCGACAGGTGAGACAGGTGAGCCCTGATATGGCTGTGAGCAGTCGGTTGGTCTTTAAACACTAGAAAGAATAATGTTCATGAGGGATTCATCGCACTCAAGCCATTCTGTATAAGCACTTCACCCAAACCCACTACGAAGTATCTGCAATCTCCTTGGTCCTGCGCAAAAACTACACGTTAGCAGAGGGCAAGGTCTTGAAGTAGCGATAAGGAGGGAGAAAAAATCGAGAGAGAGAGAGAGAGAGAGCCGTCGAACAGTGACACCACCAGAACAATTGGAGCATTAAGAAGGGCAGCGAAGAAACCAACTTCAGACATGGAACCTGAACAGAAGATAAGGAATGGTAAAGAGTTTGGAAAAAGTTGACGGTCACAAGGGGGGGAGAAAAGGAAGACATAACCTGAAGGATCGTTAGCCAGTCAGGTGTTAACGACCTCATCTTCTACTGGCACCAGCGTTATGAGGACTGTGCCCTTAACTTCTTCCTCGCTGATTTTCCTTCGTCGTCCCCTTTGTGTAAAGAGAGACTGGTAATTCTTTTTTTTTTTTCTTTTTCTTTTCTTTTTACTGCTGCATGGATTGTGGTGTTGTTCAAGCCGAGGAGTTGGGAGTTTTGAAGTTTGCTCGAGACAGATTCATCTCAGTTGGGCACTTCCATCTGCGCTCACCTGTTTCGCAGGTTGGTTGGTTCTTTTGACTGAGCCTCGGACTCAAGGTTTTATATCTCGAGTACAATCCCTGCCCGCAACATTAAAAACTGGCCAGTCATCTGTCCATTTTGATGTTACCATCATTCTGGTGGGGTCAGTTTACTGTTTCACAGGTCCCTTCTCCCCTTCCCCTCCCCATTTCAAGACCTTGCCAGCGCGTGCGGTATCGGGGAACCTGGCAGATAATTGCTGGTAGATTTGGGTGGAGCGCATATGGATTTGTCTGAGTGCGATGAATCCGTCTTGAGAAAACTCCTAGTTCCATCCTAATATCCCAACAGTTACCTGATAGGCTTTCTGAGTCTGTGCGAAGCACTATGCGCTGGTCTTGAAATGGCGACATTGACATCACCAAAGTGATGAACACATTAGCTAGAGTCTGTGCAAAACAGCATGCGCTGGCAAGGTCTTGAAATGGGGGATGAGGGAGGGAAGCGACCTGTGAAACACTACGTTGACATCGCCAGAATGATGGAAACATTAGCCAGATTCTGTGCAAAACACTATGGCAAGGTCTTGGGGAGGGGGGGGGGGGAGCGACGGACCTGTGAAACATTACGTTGACATCACCAGAATAATGGAAGCATTAGTCAGGGCACAACACATTGTCACCCATTATGCTCCATTCGGCAACCACCACACAATCCCACCATCATAAAGATAGTCGTACTCACTGACACGAAGAATCGATTCGCTGGCCCTCTAAAACTCTTGAAATCTGACCGAATCAGCCATCAGGTTTGACTATAAACTTGGCAGTGTGGTCGGTCACACGATATTTTAATGGAACGGAAGTTTTGTGTCTTGTCAGTATGATCTCTGCTACTCTTTCTGGTGAGTGAGTGAGTGAGTGAGTGAGTGAGTGTGTGTGTGTGTGTGTGTGTGTGTGTGTGTGTGTGTGTGTGTGTGTGTGTGTGTGTGTGCGTGTGTGCGTGCGCGCGCGCGTGTGTATTCTGTTGGCTCATTGAGAACAGTGGTTCCACAACGTTTGCACCATTGAGTGTGTCATTGCAAATTTCCAAAGATCGCAAGTATCAGTATCTCTCGGGCCTGGTTGTCCTCAGGATGTATTATGAAACTAAACATAGAGTACAGCCCCGTCACGCTGTCTCAATCTAGAACAAAACTCCATAGCATCATGATTATCATCCACATCGTCATGCATAATTGTCAAAGGATTATGACAACTTGTCTCAGCTTCTGTGGCCATTATAATGGTGTAGAAAATGGGACAGGAAAAAGTGAGTACAAATAAAACTGCCCAAGTACCATGATTCCTCAGAACAAAACAAAACGCGCGCGCACGCACACACACACACACACACACACACACACACACACACACACACACACACACACACACACACACACACACACACACACACACACACACACACACACACACACATACACACACACACACACACACGCGGGCGCCCGCGCGTACACACACTGTCATTCTCGCTGTGTCTCTGTCTGTCTGTCTGTCTGTCTGTCCATCCGTCCGTCCGTCTGTCTCTCTGTCTCTCTTTCTCCTTCTCTGTCTCTGTCTTTCTTTTTCTGTCTGTCTGTCTCTCTCTTTGTCTGTCTGTCTGTCTGTCTCTCTCTCTCTTTCTCTCTGCTTCTGTTCCGTGACTGATCGACGTGATCATTTGCACCCCACACAGAATGCATCAGGCAAGCTGTCTCCGTTAATGGTATTTCTAGCACCAAGAAACAGTCACAGTTCCATATTTCGACTGGGTTACTGAAGACAAGGAAATTGTAAAGGATAAAGAAAGGTGAAGGTCACAAGAAAAAAAAAAGGGGGGGAGGAGGGTGGGTGAGGTGAGATAAAGGTTTTCCCCACCCCATAACCTTGGCGATCGTTAGGGGAGAGGTGTAAATGACCTCGCCTCCTCCCAGGGGTCAGCATTATGAGGGCAGTGTCCGTTTGATTCAGTGCGGTTTTACGTCAGCGCCACCTCAGGCGAAATGGCCAACGGGGATAGCCATCCCAGGGAAGTGGGGAAAGGGGGGGAGGACTTACCTAATCCTATACCAACACCACTAGAACAATAGTTATGTTAAGATGGGCAGTAAGAAGGTAAGTTTTAATGTAGCGCACTCCGTGGTTCTGTTACATAAGAGTGGAAATGTCAAAGACTGCAACAATTATAGAACAATTGCACTGATCAGTCATGCCAGTAAAATACTGCTGATAATAATTTTAAACAGGTTAAAGCCAAAAGTAGAGGAAGAGCTATCCGACTGTCAGGCAGGCTATAGGAAAAACAGGGGAACAGTAGATATGCTGTTTGTACTCCAGATATTGATAGAAAAGATTAGAAACACAGACCAAGAGATGTTCATCGTTTTCATTGACTACAGCAAAGCGTTTGATAGCGTGATTCACCAAAGTCTTTTCCACTTCATGATCAAAATGGGTTTTCCAAGACATCTGGTTTCCCTCATAGCTTCATTATATAATGATCAAAAAGCAACAATCAGATGGAATAATCAAAACTGCAAATTTTTTAACATCACTAAAGGGGTAAGGCAAGGTTGCATCCTGTCTCCACATCTCTTCAACATATACACTGAACATATCATGAGAGAAGTAGACATAGAAGACATGGGAGTAAATATTGGTGGTAGAAACCTGTCAAATTTACGCTACGCAGATGACACAGGATTACTGGCAGACAACATTACAGGCTCTAGGAGGATCCTAAGCAGGGTAGACCGGGTTGGAAAGGCAGCTGGGCTGGACTTAAATTCAAAGAAGACAAAGGTTATGCATGTTGCAGGCAAATATAACACTAGACAGGACCAGATCATGCTAAACCAAGTCCCTCTAGAAAATGTCAAGGACTTTAAATATTTAGGTTCAGTCAAGACACACGATGGAACATGCTCAAAAGACATAAAGATGAGAATTGGAATGGCCAAGAACAGTATGGTTCAATTGAACAATATTTGGAAAGACCACAGCATAACAGCAG
This sequence comes from Monoplex corrugatus, assembly GCA_030674185.1. Lineage (NCBI taxonomy): Eukaryota > Metazoa > Mollusca > Gastropoda > Littorinimorpha > Ranellidae > Monoplex > Monoplex corrugatus. Next base: position 40,403,709 of record JAPXFY010000020.1, on the reverse strand, counting down.
ACCTTAAGATAAAACTCTTAAAATGTCTTGTCTGGCCAGTGATGTTATACGGCTGCGAGGCATGGACAATGAAGAAAAAGGATGAAAGACGAGTGGAAGCAGCAGAGCTGTGGTTTTACCGAAGACTGCTGAGGGTCAAATGGATGGATAGGCGCTCAAATGAAAGCATACTGAATGAGTTGGGTACTACACGCAAGCTCCTAGTACTCATACAACGGAGGAGACTGAAATATGTTGGACACGCAATCCGTAAGGAGAGAACAGACTTGATGTCCACTGTCCTCCAAGGTAAAGTGGAAGGAAAGAGAAACAGAGGACGGCCACCTGCATCACTTGCTAGAAACATCACAAACATCAGTGGCAGGAAACTCCAGGAGGTGGTCAGACTTAGCCAAGATCGAGAGTGCTGGAGGCAACTTGTGAGGACATCATGTGCAGCGGCCAACACTGTTCCCGGTGACGCCGACAGGTGACAGGTGACAGGTGACTCCGTGGTTCGAACTCACAACCATTAGCATGTGAATCCGATGACCAAACCAACTGAACCATTGAGACCCGCAAAAATTTTTTATTTTTTTTGGAAAAAGCCGTAAAATATTATGGTCCGCTTTCTTGACTGGTTAAGCCACAAAAGGAGGAGAAGAGATGATGATCTAAGTGTCCATCTGCGCTCCGTTACTGCTTTTATACGTGCCCTTTCCTTATAAGGGGGAAGAAACCTCTTTCCAGTTGTAAGGAAAATAGAATACGGTGGGTGACCATTAATAACGAGAAGACTTTATTTTCTTTCTTTGTTTTTTTTTTTAATTTTAAGGATTATCGCACTTAGGTAGATTCCTTTGTGCTCATCATTTTCTTTCTTTTTTTTTTTCTTTTTTTTTTTTTTTTGGGGGGGGGATCCCATTTTTTACGTCATTTTAATGGCTTCAGAAGTTGGGACAGTTTTACAATGAGATGTTGCTGCTGCTGATGATGATGAGGAGGAGGAAGAAGAGGAGGAGGATGATGATAAGCAATGAAGCTAAGGAGTTCTGTTTAGGATTAATACTGCGTGACAGGGCTGTACTCTACACTTAATATCATGATATATCCTGGCATCAATCAGGCCTAGAGAAACAGACACTTGCAGTGTTGGTCAGAAAATTTGAGCAACACCCTCAATGATGCATCCGTGAAATGGATGAGACTCGACTTTAATCACAATCTTTCCGATGCACCGATAGCGCGGTCAGCCCTGCGTACGAGCCGGTTGAAGCCGAAAAATCTCACAATGATGTCGACAGGATTGTTGGGGATTCGAACCCACAACCTTCCAGTTAGTAGTCCGTTGCGCTAACCACTACACCACGGCGACTGTTGTTAACGAGAATAGTTACAACTGTCCAAAAACACAACTGTAGGACCCCCGTGCGTGAAAGAGACTATACTGACATTGTCATTGCACGGTGACCAAATAAATCACTTACTGGATATGGCCTTATGAGGGTACCTACCCCTCCTCCCCTCCCCCCCCCCCGCCCCCGCAAGATGGGGAAGTAAGGTACTTTTTCGGAATGAACAGTATTTCTTCCTTCTGGAAATTCTATGCTAGAACTTTCCTCTTTTCTATCACTGTCTTTGTTGCTGCCTTGCTCCTTCGCTTTCTGTCGTCATCTCTTCTTTTCTCATTTTCTACCTTTTTGGTCCATTTCACATTTTGCTTAACTCTCTCTCTCTTTCTGTCTGTCTGTCTGTCTGTCTGTCTGTCTGTTTTTCTCTCTGTCTGTCTGTCTGTTTAAAGCCCTGCATACTTCCTGTGTATTAGGATTGATAGTTGGATACACACGCACACACACACACACACACACACACACACCACGCACGCACGCACGCACGCACGCGCGCGCGCACGCACGCACGCACGCACACACACACACACACACACACACACACACACACACACACACACACACACACACACACACATACACACACATACATTAACTGCATTTTTTGCTCTGAGGAAATATGAATGGCTTAATGGCAATTTCAAATTCTGTAGGGCAGATGTAATGTGTATTTTATGTATGTAGTTGTGTTTATGCATTTGTATTCGGGTTTGTTTATTTCGAATCTCCCTGTTGATAAATTGGAATGACCAGCACCATTGGCATATCTTTAGATTACTAACGTAAAAACAGTCTGTGTATGTAATTTTCTTTTCCAGATTTTATTTTTGTCCTGGACCATCTCTCTCTCTCTCTCTCTCTCTCTCTCTCTCTCTCTCTCTCTCTCTCTTCTCTCACTCTCTCTCTCTCTCTCTCTCTCTCTCTCTCTCTCTCTCTCTCTCTCTCTCTCTCTCTCTCTCTTATTGCAGTGTTGATCAGAAAATTTGAGCAACACCTCAATGATGCATCCGTGAAATGGATGAGACTCGACTTTAATTTCTTTTCCAGAAAAGAAATTAAAGTATGTGTGTGTGTGTGTGTGTGTGTGTGTGTGTGTGTGTGTGTGTGTGTGTGTGTGTGTGTGCGTGTGTATCCAACTATCAATCCTAATACACAGGAAGTATGCAGGGCTTTAAACAGACAGACAGACAGAGAGAAAAACAGACAGACAGACAGACAGACAGACAGAAAGAGAGAGAGGGCATCCAGCAGAGGGCATCCAGGAGTCATGACCTGGATGTGGCCGGCCCCCGAGAGTGTAAGGAATTCAGGGCCGAAACACTTGTCTAAAGGGGTTACTTCTCTGAAGACCTTCTGTTGTCTAGCTCTCCCTAGAGTTTTCTTTCTACCTATATATATATATACATATATATATATATATATATATTATATATATATATTGGTATGTGTGTGTGTGTGTGTTGTTGTTGTGTTGTTTTTGTTGTTTGAGGTGGTTAACAACGATGACGACGACAGCGACGACAGTAATAATAACAACAACAATAATAATAATAATAATAATAATAATAATAATAATGATGATGATGGTAATGTAATAATAATAATAATAATAATGATAATAATAATAATAACAATATGATGATGATGGAGTCAGGGCACGACCCTGGTCACATCAGCATCCACATGGCAACCACGCTCGATTGTGCTTAGTTTTGGCTTTAGAGAGTGGTTGGTCTTACCACTGTGTATTATCTCGCCATCCTGAGGGTACTCGCTGACATCAACAACAGAACTAATGTGCCTTGAAAGCTCTTCAAATATGGAGGAATCGACCACTGAGTTAGACTGTGGCTTCGTGTGTTGGGTATTATATGTATTATATGATATTTTAATGGAAAGGACGCCAGGTCTGTCGGTATGATCTGTGCTGTCATCTCCTCCATTGCTTTTCTCTGCTTTTCCTTAATGTTTCCCACCCCCACCCACCCCACACACACTCTCTGTGTCTCTTTTTTTCCCCTGTCTACCTGTCTCTCCCTCTCTCTCTGTATCTCTCTCTCTGCCTCTTTCTTTCCCCCCTCCTCTCTCTCTCTCTCTCCCTCTCTCTCTCTCTCTCCCCTCCCTCCCCCCTCGTGGGGATGCCGGGGGTTCTTTCAGTATAAATGTATAAATAGTATCCCCACCTTCTGAAAATTCTGTGCAAGAAACTTTCTCTTTTCTGTCATTCTTTTTTTTTCTGCCTTGTTCCTGTGCTTTCTGTATTTCTTCCTGTCATTTTCTGCTTTGCTGATCGATTCACCTGTATGTGTTCATAAAGCCTTACGTACTTCCGCTTGATTAATAATTGGGTACATGTATTAAGTGCATTTTTGGCTTTAGGGAAATGAGATCTGCGAAAGCAGTTTTAGGTAATTCAGGCCTGTTTTTATATGTGCTTTAGTGTCCTTAGTCATGTTTAAATTTGTATTCAGTATGTTTTTTTAAATCTCCTATGTGATAAGTTGGACGGGGTGGTCAGCACCAAGGGCATCTCCTTAAAATATGTGCGCGAAGGCATTGGTATGTGTACTTGATTGTCTTTTCCTTTTCCTAAAGTACTATGTGTGTGTTGAAAATTACTGTTGAAGTACTATCTGTGTATTGAAACGGTTATAGCTCTGATATGGCTCTATGCTGTCGGCTGGGCTTTACGCAACAATAAGAATAAGAACAATAGCGTTTTCTGCCCTTTCTCTTTGCTTTTGTATATAATCCGCCATTGTTTTCTTTTCGTTTTTATTCTGTTTTAAATTATACTGTTCTCTAGCCATTTCTGTCCATTGTCTTTGCTTTTGTGTATTATCCGCCATTTTTAATCTTTTTTTTTAAATTTCCATTGTTTACTTCATATTTTCGTCGACGTCTTTCACGGTTCATGCTTCACTTTTGCTGACATATCCACAATTTCTCTTTTTGATTTTCTTGTCTATTTTCATTTTTTGACTTCTGTCTTCATTTTTCTAGTTTTTTCCTCTTTCTTTCTCGTTTTCTTTAACAGCTTCCTTTGGTTTTATTTCTGTTTAGCTTAGTGTCTTCACACTCTTTGTTTTAATGATGTGTGTGTGTGTGTGTGTGTGTGTGTGTGTGTGTGTGTGTGTGTGTGTGTGTGTGTTTGTGTGTGTGTGTGTGTGTGTGTGTGTGTGTGTGTAAAATATCTTTCATTGTTTGTTTCTTCTTTCCTTGTTGTTGTCGTTTTACTTCTCCCTCACCTTCACCCCAATCCCAAGTGATTTCTTCCATTATTTGCTTGTCAGTAGAATGTCTTCTGTCAGACATAGTCTTTTTTTCTTTCCTTTTTTTTCTAACTTCGAACATTTTCCACAGTTCTTCTTTTTCTTGTTGTAACCCCCCCCCCCTCTCTCTCTCTCTCCCTCTTTCTCTCTCTCTGCCTACTAGTGTAGACCCTCTGGCCGAGCGCTGGATGTAAAAAGGATTTTTATGCATGTTAGCTACCCTCGTTAATTAAAGCTTGTTGTTATTCTCTCTCTCTCTCTCTCTCTCTCTCTCTCTCTCTCTCTCTCTCTCTCTCTCTCTCTCTCTCTCTCTCTTTCTCGCTTATTCGCTCTTTTTCTTCCCTGTCTGTCTGCTATCACCCCCCTCTCTCTGTGCCTCTCCCTGTCTCTCTGTCTCTGTCTCTCTCTGTCTCTGCCTCACCCTGTCTCTCTCTGCCTCGCTGTCTCTGTCTCTTAATCTCTATCTGTCTCTCTCTCAATATGTGTACGGCTCCCATGGTATATTTCTCCTTTCTTTCTTTCTTTCTTTCTTTTTGAAATAGCATTTTTCTGATCATTCTGTCTCTTTCCTTTTTCTAGCGGTCGTCAGGTGTCTGTTCTTTCCACTCACAAAAGTCTGACATCTGTCGTTTTTGCTTCTCTTCCCAGCTCCCTAGACTACAGATCTGATGTCTGGAATTTCAGCCGTTATCCTAGCCTGGAAAAAAATAACTGGCCTCTGTTAGCTGCCCGTTGTGATGTGTCAATCAGTGTGTGGATATCAGTTTGATCGTGTCAAGCTGTCGTCTGCTGGTGTCGTTTTGCGCAGGGTCACTGAGTCTGACAGATCATTGCTGACAGGTTTGGGTAGATTACATATTGAACTGGTTATACTTAAAGGGGGACAAAGGGGTGGGGGGTGGAGGTTACGTATTGAGCTGTCTGAGTTCCGTGACTTTGGGGTGGAGTGGAGTTTACATAGCAAGTTGAGTTGGATGGACTCCTTCCTGAACAAATTTCATTTCACTTCCTTTCTTACTCATATACCTGCAGTGTCTCTGTTTATCTCTTTCTCTATCTCTGTCTGTGTCTGCCTCTGTCTGTCTGTCTGTGTTTGTCTCTGCTTCTGTCGTCTTTCAGTTCCATTCCTACATCAGCACGTCTAGGACGTTTCTTTCTCTGTCTCTTCCTCTGTCCATGTCTGTCTTTCTGTCTCTATCATTGTCCGTCCGTCTGTGTCTGTCTCTGCTTGTCTTTCAGTTTCATTACTACACCAGCACCTCCGAGACCTCTCTTTCTCTTGTCTGTCTCTTACTCTGTCCCTGTGTGCCTGTCTGTCTGTCAACGAGTCAGTCTATCTGTCTCTCTGTCTCTCTCTGTCTCCCTCTCTCTTTCTCTCTCTGGTGTGTCTCTGTCTCTGTCTGTGTCTGTCTGTCTCTCTCTCTCGGTGTATGTCTCCCATGGTTCATTTCTCCTTTCTTTTTTTAGTAGCATTTTTCTGATCATTGTGTCTCCTTTTTCTAGCGGTCGTAAGGTCTCTGTGCTTTCCACACACAAAAGTCTGACATCTGTCGTTTTTGCTTTTCTTCCCAGCTCCCTAGACTACAGATCTGATGTCTGGAATTTCAGCCGTTATCCTAGCCTGGAAAATAATAACTGGCCTCTGTTAGCTGCCCGTTGTGATGTGTCAATCAGTGTGTGGATATCAGTTTGATCGTGTCAAGCTGTCGTCTGCTGGTGTCGTTTTGCGCAGGGTCAAGGAGTCTGACAGATCATTGCTGACAGGTTTGGGTAGATTACATATTGAACTGGTTATACTTAAAGGGGGACAAAGGGGTGGGGGATGGAGGTTACGTATTGAGCTGTCTGAGTTCCGTGGACTTTGGGGTGGAGTGGAGTTTACATAGCAAGTTGAGTTGGATGGACTCCTTCCTGAACAAATTTCATTTCACTTCCTTTCTTACTCATATACCTGCAGTGTCTCTGTTTATGTCTTTCTCTATCTCTGTCTGTGTCTGCCTCTGTCTGTATGTCTGTGTTTGTCTCTGCTTCTGTCGTCTTTCAGTTCCATTCCTACATCAGCACGTCTAGGATGTTTCTTTCTCTGTCTCTTCCTCTGTCCATGTCTGTCTTTCTGTCTCTGTCATTGTCCGTCCGTCTGTGTCTGTCTCTGCCTGTCTTTCAGTTTCATTACTACACCAGCACCTCCGACCCCTCTCTTTCTCTTGTCTGTCTCTTACTCTGTCCCTGTGTGCCTGTCTGTCTGTAGGTGAGTCAGTCTGTTGTCTATCTGTCTCTCTGTCTCTCTCTGTCTCCCTCTCTCTTTCTCTCTCTGGTGTGTTCTGTCTCTGTCTGTGTCTGTCTGTCTCTCTCTCTCGGTGTATGTCTCCCATGGTTCATTTCTCCTTTCTTTTTTTAGTAGCATTTTTCTGATCATTGTGTCTTTCCTTTTTCTAGCGGTCGTAAGGTCTCTGTGCTTTCCAGACACAAAAGTCTGACATCTGTCGTTTTTGCTTCTCTTCCCAGTTCCCTAGACTACAGATCTGATGTCTGGAATTTCAGCCGTTATCCTAGCCTGGAAAATAATAACTGGCCTCTGTTAGCTGCCCGTTGTGATGTGTCAATCAGTGTGTGGATATCAGTTTGATCGTGTCAAGCTGTCGTCTGCTGGTGTCGTTTTGCGCAGGGTCAAGGAGTCTGACAGATCATTGCTGACAGGTTTGGGTAGATTACATATTGAACTGGTTATACATAAAGGGGGACAAAGGGGTGGGGGGTGGAGGTTACGTATTGAGCTGTCTGAGTTCTGTAGACTTTGGGGTGGAGTGGGGTTTACATAGCTAGTTGAGTTGGATGGACTCCTTCCTGAACAAATTTTATTTCTGTTCCATTCTTACTCCAGGACCTCGAGAGTCTCTTTGTGTCTGTCTGTCTATCTGTCTGTCTGTCTGTCTCTTCCTCTGTATATGTCTGTCTTTGCTGTCTCTGCTTCTACCTCTGTCTGCGTCTGTCTTTGCCTCTGTCTGTCTGTTTGTCTTTCAGTTCCATTTCTACACCAACACGTCTAGGACCTCTCTGTCCTCTCTGCCCTCTTCCTCTGTCCCTGTCAGTCAGTCTGTGTTTGTCTCTGTCTCTCCCTCCCTCCCTCTCTCTGTGTCTCTCTTTCCCCTCCCCTCTCTCCGCCTACAAGTGTAGACCCTCTGGCCGAGGGCTGGATATGAAAAAAAGGGTTTTTTTATGCACGTGCAACTACCCTCGTTAATTAAAACTTGTTCTTACTCTCTCTGTCTCTGTCTTTCTCTGTCTGTCTCTCTCTCTGTCTCTCTCTGTCTCTCTCGCTCTCTTTCTCTCTCTCTCTCTCTCTCTTCTCTCTCTCTCTCTCTGTCTCTCTCTCTCAGTGTTACGTACGTCTTCCGTGGTTTCTCTTTTCTTTCTGTTTTAATAACATTTTTCAGATCATTCTATTTTCTTTTCTAGCGGCCGTAAGGTCTTTGTGCTGTCCTGTCTCTTCCTCTATCTCTGTGTCTCTGTCTCTGTGTCTGTGTCTGTCTGTCTGTCTCTCTCTCTCTCTCTCTTTCTCTGTCTGTCTGTCTCCATCCCCCCCCCCCTCATTCTCTTTCTCATGTTCTATGCAGCGATGTTCATTTTTAGTTTTATGCAGATATGTAAATTACCAGTGACAAGTCTGACATTTAGCTAGTGACTTCTGTCGCCGGAAATTAAAGTATCACTGTCACTGTGATTGTCATCGTCATTGCTTGCCTTTCGTCTTCTTCTTGTAGTTGTACGCTGAAATTTCACATTTTTTATTCCTCATTTGTCTGACCTTTAGATCTTTCCATTGTTTATTTTTCTTTCATTTCGTCAGCCATTTTCTGTTGCCTGTCTTTGTTATTATCCGACATCTTCTCTCGTTTGTTTGTCTTTTTTGATCATAAACATTTTTATTTCGCTCTACAAGAAACTCCTCAGCTCCGTGCATTTCCACGGATTTCTGCCGTAGGTGATTACCTTCAGCGCAGTGCTTTGTTTGATGTTTTGTTTCTTTTATTTGTGCTCACATAATATTCGTGCTGGTAGTTTTTGAGAACAACTGACTTTTACAAAAGAGGACGGGATGGTTAAGCTATTCTAACAGTCTCTCTTTTTATCCAAACATCGTGACAGAAAATCCGTATTTCGTACTTCTCAAGATCGCTATGACTTTGAGAAGATTCAGTTGTAATAAAACTTCACGCACACAGAGGTTAACGGTAGACCCTCACAACTGTGAAAACAGATTGTAAATGCTGTCAGTAATTCCTGAGTTCCGTTGACACCTTCCCTGAAAAGTGCTAATTTGAGGCGCTCGTTTGGGTTCATGTGATCGTGACCTTGGTGTCTTGCCGTTCAGCCTTTACGCTTTCGCGATTTCTCAACAGTGCACACCTGTGGCCCGCATTTAGTGGACGATCTATCCAGAAACAGCTGAGAAAATCTTGCTGACACATTTTGGTCACACATACACACACACACACACACACACACACACACACACACACACACACACACACACACACACACACACACACACACACACACACACCACAACACACACACACACACACACACACAGCGCGCCCGCATAAAGACAAACACATACACACACACGCACAGACAAACACACCACCACACACACACACACACACACACACACACACACACACACACCACATACACATACCACACACACTACTCACGCACACCTACACACACACACTCATTACACACACACACACACACCCTCTCTCTCTCTCTCTCTCTCTCTCTCTCTCTCTCTCTCTCTCTCTCTGTGTCTCCATCGATATGAAATCATTTCCCTTGAAGAAAAATTGCGAGGAGCGTTTAACATCCACACACTAAAAAGAACATATAAAAATGCACACTTTTAACATTGAAATGATAACTTGCAGGACAACGATATCGTACGTGTATTGTTATAATTGTTATTATCATCATTATTTTTTGCATTATTATCATTGTTTTATATATGACATTTGAATTAATCGATTGGTAAAAATGTAGAGAAACATAAGTTCCAGCTAGTGGGCGACTGATAAACAACTAATCTTTGCTTGTTTAGTTAATGCCTGTTATGCCATTGGCATGTACGGTGTCAACTGAGATACGCACTCCTGACTGTTCTGTTTCTGTGCGGTTCCTCATGTGTTTCAGGACCTTGGGTTCTTCTAATACTGTTCATCAGCAGATGTTCTGTGGATTTCCTTTCCTGCTTCTTCCTTCTGGAGTGTCTGGTGAAGGATAATACTGTCGATACTATTCTGCTTTCTTCGGATGATGTGTCTTATTCATCTCCATGGTTTCCTTATGATGATAGCACTTATACTCTGTGGTTAGCTGTTCTTTAATACAAATACAGTGTGATAACATGGACAATTACGATATTATAACATGGACAATTACAATATGGTAGTGTGCACAATTTCGGGATGATAGCACGGACAGTTTATGGGTTAATAGCACGTACAGTTACATGTTGGTAACATGGACAATTACAGGGTGTCTGCATGGACAATTACAAGATAATAGCATGTACAATTACGGGATGATAACACGGACAATTACGGGCTGATAAAATGGACAATTACGGGATGATTACGTGGGCAGTTTACGGGATGACAACAAGAACAATTACGGGATGACAACATGACAATTACGGGTTGATAACATGGACAAATATGGGATGTTAGCGTGAACAATTACGGTATGGTAGCATGGACAATTACAGGATGAGAGCATGGACAATTACGGGTTGATAACATGGACAGTTACGTTATGATAGCGCGAATAATTACGGAATGATACATTAGATGTTTTGATTACTAGGCAAATCACCAGTGTCAAGGCCTCTCCAGAAATCGTCAGCTGCACAACCCGGCAAAACATCAAGAGTAAGGAGCAGAGCGCATAAAATCCATTGTTACCTGTGTGATTGCGGGGAGAGCCATAGAGAGAGTGGGAGAGAGGGGCAGGTAGAGGAATTCCAGTGGAGAGGAGGAGAAATCAATAGGGAAGATAAGGGAGCTAATCGATTAAGTCAGTGAGACAGACTTTTAAGACCTTGGTGTGCACACACACAACACACACACATAAACACACCCGCACACACGCACGCACCACACACACACACCTTCACTCACTCATTTACACACACACACACACACACACACACACACACACACACACACACACACACACACACACACACACACCACACACACACACACACACACACACACACACACAACGAGAGAGAGAGAGAGAGAGAGGATGACAACGACATTGATACATGATTTCCAGTAGCAAGAGGTTATTTGTTAAAAATTGTTTTCTCAGAATTTGCGTAAGTAGTCCGCTTATTTGCTTAAGTACAAATACAGAAGAAAACAGAAATTGTGTGTGTGTTTTGTGTGTGTGTGTGTGTGTGTGTGTGTGTGTGTGTGTGTGTGTGTGTGTGTGTGTGTGTGTGTGTGTGTTGTATGCGTGTGCTGTGTGTGTGCATGTTTGTATGTGTCCTTTCATGTGTGTGTGTGTGTTATATATATATACATTATATATATATATATATATATATATATATATATATATATATATATACAATCCCATACTGATTTAAAAGAAAAACTTGTATTTGATTCTCAACATATTTCTTCCTGAGATAACCTAGTACTACTAGTAGTTATGTAGTAGTAGTAGTAGTAGTGGTAGTGTAGTAGTAGTATCTTGTTTCTGCATTATTGTATTGACCCAGTGACCCTCTGTGTATGAACATGTAAATGTGAGTATATTTCTATGTTTGCTTTCTTGTGTACATGTATATTTATGTATGTCTTAAAGATCGTGTTTATCAGTAATTTTAATTTTGTTAAACTAGTATCACTACCACTTTTTTCTAATTTCATGCTGTGATCTGTTATTGTTTTTGATGAACTGTGTGTAGCCTGCTTTGATGTAATGGTGTGTGTATCCAACTATGTTTTTACTGCATTAATATATCGAAATGGAACCCTATTTCCCGTCTATTTTAATGTAAAGTTTGGCGAGCTATCTCTGAAGTGTACTGTTTGCCCTGTACAAATGAAATTTTTCTTATCATGAAATAAATAATGTAAGGCCTAATACATAAAAGGGAGGGGGAGAGAGAGAGAGAGAGAGAGAGAGAGAGAGAGAGAGAGAGAGAGAGAGAGAGAGAGAGAGAGAGAGAACTTGAGAAGGAAGGGAACTGTAAAGGAATAGTAAAGGAGCTATTGAACGAAGTCAGTGGACAGAGGCTACACAGACCTGGGGAAGGGAGGAGGGAGTGGAAGTGAGCAGTGCCCCAGGGTGCTGTTGAGAGGACCGGCATCGATCGGGGGTCGGGGATCGGGGGAGGAAGGTGTGGGTAGGGGTTTGTCAAGCTGAAGGCGCCCCAGGGCGTTTTTGGGGGCGGGGTGGGGACTTTGAGTAAACGGAGCAGTAGTAGGAAATGGTGAGGGCACACGAGGCTGAGCGAGAAGACTGGGGTTCATGGCTTTAACTCTTTGACCCCTCTCAGCCTATGCAACCAGCTCCCATTAGCTTTCTGGAGGAATCAGAAGACGAACCCTTTGACTCCCTCACCCTGTCCACCAGCATCCTGCGTTGTCAACCATGCTAGCATAGCAAAAACTTAACCCTTTGACTCCCTCATCCTATTCACCAGCTTCCTAAAGAGTTAAATTTTCGCACTTGGTAGATAGAGTGCCAGAGTCAAGGGGTAAGAGGTGAGAGTGTTAGAAGTGAGGTAAAGATTGTCCCATACCACACACCGTGGCACAGTTGTAAGTGTAATGGACTGCCGACTGGAAAGTTGTGGTTTCGAATCCCCGTCAATAAATCGTTGTGGGATTTTCCAGCCCCAACCGGCTGTTACTTAACCCTTCGACTCCTGAACCCCATCCACAAACTGCAAAAACTTAACCGTTTTGACTCCCTCACCCTATCCCTCAACTTCCTGGATAGGGTGAGGAATCAGAGGGTTAAGTTTTTGCTGTACTAATATGGTTAGCAATGCAGGATGCCGGTGGCCAGGGTGTGGGAGTCAAAGCGTTAAGATGAATGTGCTGTGATCTCATTGGGAAGACTTGGCCCACACACACGTTGACATGGGAGATCGGACAATTCTCCACCCTTTACCCGCCAGGCAGAGGTGTTCTGAAGGATCGAACCCAGGACCTTCCGATTGGAAGCAGGACGTTTACCTACTTGACTGCCATGCCCATCAGAGGAGGGAGATAGAGGGACGGACAGAGAGAGAGAGAGAGAGAGATTGAGAGAGAGACAGAGGGAGACAGAGAGACAAAGACAGACAGATAGAGAGAGAGTGAGAAATTTTAGAGAGAGAGAGAGAGAGAGAGAGAAATTTCAGAGACAGACAAACAGATAGACAGAAAGACAGACAGACAGAGAAAGAGAGAGAAGAAAGAGAATAGATAGGAACTGTAAGGGAGCTACTGGAAGAAGTTAGTGACACAGACTACAAAGACGTAAGTAAGAGTGGAGGGAGACGGAAGTGGGCGGTGCCCCAGGGTGTTGTTGAGGACCGTGTATCGATCAGTGGGGTACCAGGGTCTGTCAAGCTTGTGGCGCCCCGGGGCGTTCTTTGCTGGCAGGCAACGGAGTAAATGGAACAGTAGTAGTACTAGTAGGAAGCTGAGAAAGGTGGAGAAGATAAGGAGATAGATAGCCGAAGGATGTTTCATGCTGTGCGTTCTTATTTACAACATTCTGGGAGCTTTGCAGTGTTTGCTGAAGGCAACCAAAACTTGTGCTGTCGGCCCCAATCGGCTTCTGCCCAGAATTAAGCCCGCTATGGTTCCTTCTTCTTCTACTTCTTCTTCTTCTTCTTCTTCTTCTTTCTTCTTCTTCTTCTTCTTTCTTCTTCTTCTTCTTCTTAACAATAATGGAGAAGCTATGAAAAGTCAAGCAACATTTATAAGATATTTTATGAGGCAAGAGAAATTAGATCTCCTAGCTAGGACAGAAAAGCTGGAGGGAAATAAAAGCACCAGGTAGACCAGGGAGAAATATTGGACGGACTTGCGGAGATGTACTTGCAGCAACAAAGGGTAGATTCGTATGGAGGGCCATGATGGCCAACTCCATGTGGCAGGGCACATGATGATGATGGGCTTTTCGTGAAAACTGGGACAACAGACTATTCTCATCCACTTCACCGATGCATCATTGAGGATGTTGCTTAAATATTCTGACCAACGCCGCAGATGTCTTGTTTCTCTTGGGCCTGGTTGACGTCAGGATACATTATAATAGTAAGCGTGGAGTACAGACCTATCTCGCAGTCTAAATTCAGAGTGGAGCTCCTTAGCATCATGATCATCATACCCACCTTCATCATCATCATGGCATTTTGAAAATTTGCCCCAAATTCTGTGGCTATTAAGCTGATGTAGAAATTAAGAGGGGGGAGGAGGAAGTACTATGACAATCAATACGCTGAAGACCAAGCCATTGAGTGGGTTGCAGGTTTGACTACCGACTGTGGTTGGTTCTTTCATCTTCTTTTGTTCCTTCTTTCCTCTGTCCACTATGTACCATCATGGGGGTCGCAGAAAAAAAAGAGATGACCATCAGCAGCGAGCTGAAATTCTGAAGTGGAGAAATCCTGTGTGACTTCACTGTCTCTTTTGCATCATCGATTCAGGTCTTCCTTTGTCTGCCTCTCGCTTTAAATCCAGATATCTTTCTATTATATGCGTATTGATCAATGCTCTTCTTCTTCTCTTTTTCATTACCACCTTTCCAGTAAATGGCCTTGGTTTATGTTGAATGAAAATTGTATTAGTATATATATTCGTGTTGAGCGAGTTAGGGAACCGTGAAATCTGGTCAGATGTGCTTTCATGAAAGTAAGAAATACGAGAACATCTAGCGTGTATATGGTTGGTTTTCAGTTGACCTTCTTGAAAGATTAACCAACAGGGAGTAACAGTTAGGAAACAGTCGATAACAAATGGTGTTGTGAATTGACCGTAAAGAACGCGCCGCTGTTGTTACTTTTAGTTAGGTGGACCAGATCATCCCTGTCCGCTGATGGCATAGAGGTTTTAGGGAGAGGAAGAGAGCGGGCGGGGGGAGGGGAGAGAGAGAGAGAGAGAGAGAGAGGAGAGAGAGAGAGAATGTTTGTGTGTCTGTCTTTTACTACGTGAGCATTAATACTTGTACTGATGTAGATGTGGATCTGGAGCAGAGGAGAAAGTTGGATGGTGAGTGCATGCGGCGTCCTGTCTGCTGACACAGAATGCTGTTTTAAATAGGGATGAAGGAGTAGGAGGAGAGGGAGGAAGGGAGGGATGCTGGCAGGGCCCATTTTTCTACTGTGGAAGAGAGAAACACCATTCGCTTTTTTCGACATAATTTTAGTTTCAGTTTCTAAAGACAACGTCTCCGCACGCGAAATAAATTCCTTATGCACTGACGTCACTGATGCCATGTGATGGACAAGATCCAGGATATCATTGGATAAGCTTTGCTCTGTGCGCTAGCAAAAACCTTAAGATCCTGCCAAGCGCATGGGTTTTGTCTGTGTTTGTGTCAGTGTATCATTGAAAGAACGCAGGCTACATTGTGGTAAGTGTTTTTCTCCTTTCTGCAATGGTATTTACATGAACACGTGGGTTTATGCGCAGACTTCAGGCTTGGGCCATGATCATTTTTGGATCTTATTCATCTTCTGGCACCTGTGACATCAGTACATGTGGAATTCATAGCGAGTGTAGAGGCCCCATCCCCCTGTAAAGGGCTCATTCAGTATAAATAGTATCCTCACCTTCTGGAAATTCTATACCAGAAATTTCGTCTTTACTGTCACTCTCTTTGATTCTTTCTTCCTCTCTTGCTTTCTGTCATTTCTTCCTGTCATTTTCTGCCTTGCTGGTCCATTCACCTGAATGTGTTCTATAAAGCTTTATATACTTTCTCTTAGGACTGATGATTTGGTACATGTATTTACTGCATCTCTTTAGCTTTAAGGAGATGTGATGTGCAGGTGTAGTTTATAGTAATTTAGGCATTTTTATTTATGCCTTTTGTCCTTAGTTATGTGTATTTACTGCATCTTTAGCTTTAAGGAAATGTGATGTGCAGGTGTAGTTTATAGTAATTTAGGCATTTTTATTTATGCTTTTTTGTCCTTAGTTATGTTCACATTTGAAGTCAGTTTTTTTAATCCTCTGGTGATAAAGTGGATGGAATGGTCAACGCCAGGATTGTATCCTTAGATTATGTGCACGCATGCATTGATATGTGTACTTACTTTTCTTTTCCAGCTTTTTCTCCAACCTGATGTGACTGTGCAGTAGTTGACTGACCTTTATACAATAAGTATGAGCGTGGAGACATCTTAAGGAACTGAAACTTAAACTTGTATTGTTGTACTGGGTGGCGAAGAAATGTTATTTGAAGTGCATGAGAGATGTGGTTAGAGTTTCCAGTCTGTTCAAGAGTGATTCATCGCACAAGAGTAGTTCCATATGCGCTTCACCCAAATCTGCCAGCATTTATCTGGCAGACATCCTGAGCCTGCGCAAAACCGTATGCGCAGGCAAGGTCTTGAAATGGGGTGGTGGGGGTGATAGAGGTGAAACCTATGAAACGCTAAGCTGACACCACCAGAATGATGGAAACATGAAGATGGGCAGTGGGCAGGCCAGGTTTTAGTGTTGCAGGCTGGGATTGAAGTGGATATATCAAGCCTTGAGTCCACGGCTCTATCAAGAGAACCAGCCAACTCTCATAAAAACTGTGATGGAACCCACGAGCCCTCTGTTATCAGCAGGGCACTCGAGAGGGAAGGAGGAAGAAGGAAAGAAAGGTTACTTCTATGGGTATACATATATAATTTATGTATGTATGGGTATTATGTCTCTCTCTCTCTCTCTCTGTCTGTCTCTCTGTATGTATATACATATATGTATACACACACACACACAAACACACACACACAACACACACACACGCACACACACACACACACACACACACATATATATATATATATACACACACACACACACACACACATATATATATATATATATATATATATATATGTGTGTGTGTGTGTGTGTGTGTGTGTGTGTGTGTTGTGTGTGTGTGTGTGTGTGTGTGTGTGTAGGGGGATGAGAGGAAATGTGAAGGGATTCACAGAGGATGTGTTGTTTTTATGATGATAATTACATGATCCTGAGCCACTAATACCTTTTTCTGCTGTTGGCACAGATATCATGGGGATAAACTCTTCTTTTGCGGACTGGTTGGTTCGTTTGAAAGAGTGACCGATCAGAATCTGATATCTTGAGTTCAATCCCAACCCACAATACTAAAAACTGGCCTGTTCGCTGCCCATCTGAACGTTTCCATCATTCTAGTGGTGTCAGCTTAGCGTTTCATTAGTATCTATTCCTTCCCCTCCCTCCCCATTTCAGGACCTTGCTAGCACATGAGTTTTTGCGCAGGCTTAGAGATTCTGTCTGATAATTGCTGAGCTCATATGGAATTGTCCGAGTGCAATGAATTTCACTTGAACGAACTCAAACTCCACAAACAGAAATGCCGATTGAGGTGAAGGAGAGACTACCGTTTACTGCTGTTGATATAGACGTGGGGTGGGATGGAACACTCTCTACGTCTGCTGACGGCAGAGAAATTCTCTTTGATGTGTGTGAGTGAAAGAGGTGAAAAAGAGGGTGTGTGTGAGAGAGAGAGAGAGAGAGAGAGAGAGAGAGAGAGAGAGAGAGAGA
The DNA here is from genome assembly GCA_030674185.1 of Monoplex corrugatus. Taxonomy (NCBI): domain Eukaryota; kingdom Metazoa; phylum Mollusca; class Gastropoda; order Littorinimorpha; family Ranellidae; genus Monoplex; species Monoplex corrugatus. Next base: position 40,386,231 of record JAPXFY010000020.1, on the reverse strand, counting down.
GAGAGAGAGAGAGAGAGTCGGGGCATGGGGATGGAAAGAAACAATGTATTTTGATCATGTCACAGCTTTTGATGCGAGACAATACAGTTTTGAGTACAAAAAAGTAAATTGTTGGGAGCGTTATACTAATATCACACATACATATGTTTACACATCTAACACTATTACTAGCAATACTTTATTAGCTGAACATATGGCTCACAATTTCAAAGCGTTTACAGTTACATACGTAGAGTATTCACAGTTCTTTCATTACGGTTTGCAATAAGTATGCTAACACGAAAGGAGACAATGATTTTCATAAAACCTACGAGGTATCTACTTTTGTTGGATATGTCAAAGGGTAGGATAACAGAGTACAAAGTATACTTCTTCTTCTGTTGAATCAGTGTGTAATGGACGTGTCATTGTATTCTCTGAAACTTTCTTGTGTCAAGCACGATGAGTTGCAGTGTCTGTTTATTCACATGTAAACTTCATCATACTGTTCTTGATGTATTTCAATATTTAGGAAGAGATGTGTTCACAGTGTCTCGATGACTTAAATGTAGAAAGAAAATCTATTACCACATGGCAATTTTGCTTCCTAGATTCAATATTTGCCTTTGATGTAATTCACGAAAACAAGACAAAACAAAAATACCCATCAACAACAAAAATATCTTTTCAACTCCTTGATTTAACCAGACAAATGATATGTCATGGATACTTGTTACCCAAGTCGTTTCATCCCTTAATTCGAACCATTAGTATGTGTAAATGGTAATCTGTTTTCACTCATGTGTAACATTTTTAACCAGAATCTCACACAACGCCTATGTATATAAGTTTATATAAATGGGATAACGTCCTGTCTTTCTTAAACCCTTTGACTCGGGACCCTATCCACCAACTGCAAAACTTAACCCTTTGATACTCTCACCCTATCCATCAGCTTCCTGTAGAAAGCTGGTGGATAGGGTGATGGAGTCAAAGGTCAAGTTTTTGCTTTGCTTGCATGGTTGACAATGCAGGATGCTGGTGGACAGGGTGCGAGAGAGAAAGGGTTAAACTGGATTATTTGATGTAGCCGCCCATCTTTCTATAGACTAGGTTATTTGGTGTTACCGTGTGCACACCCCAAAATTTCTTGGTCTGTACTTTTTCTGTGTATATAACTGCTTCATCCATAGCATACCATTCAGCGCCATATTGTGCAGCTGGCTGTACCTGTACATCAGTGAGTTTGAAAATATTTCTAGTGAGTTAGTTTAAGCGTAAGTTATGCACAACAGTAAAATATTTGAGAGAGAGAGAGAGACAGACAGACAGACAGACAGACAGACAGACAGACAGAGAGAGAGAGAGAGAGAGCACATTTATTTCTCTTGATGTAGATACGTAGCGGTTGGGAGGGAAAAGATGGTTGGAAGACGCGTGCTGTTTTTACTTTTAATTAGGTGGCCCAGAACACCCTCCCTGTCTGCTACAGGTGAAAAAAAAATAGAACGCGTGAAAAAAGCCCTGTTGATTGAGGTGAGGAAGGTGATAGGGAAGGAGAGGGACCGTTTACTTCATTAATGTATATGTGGTGGAGTTTTGAGTTTGTTCGAGATGGAGTCGTCGCGCTCGGACAATTCCATATGCACTCCACCCAAATATGTCAGCAGTTTGCATTCCATCCAAATCTCCCCTGTAGTTATCTAGCAGAGTTCCTAAGCCTTCGCAAAACCTTATGCGCTGGCAAGATACTGAAATGGGAAGGCATGGAGAAGGAACCTGTGAAATATTAATTAAGCTGACGCCACCAGAACGATGGAAACATTAAGATGGGCAGCAAACAAACCGGTTTTTGATGTTGCGGGCTGAGACAGAACTCGAGACAACGGATCTTGAGTCCCCAATTCTGTCAAAGGAACCAACCAGTCTGTGTAAAAATATATGCATCCTGCGGGATTTGAACGGGTGACCTCTGGGTTCGAAGTCCAGCGCACTATCCACTGCGTTACGGTAACTGTATGGTAGGAATGGCAGGAAATCATCTGTGGTCTTTTTGCTTTGGTAGTTGAGGACTGACCCTAAATACCCTCCATGTCTATATATGGTAGAGAAAGAAAATGCTGTTTGGGAGTTCTTTGAAGTTTCTTTCACGTTAAGGGTTCTTGGTGTACTTTTTGGGGTTTTCTAGATTATGGGGATGTGTTGTACTGCTCTAATATTTTATTCATACACAATGGAGAAAGCGAGAAGGTGAAACGAATAGAAATACATAACTGGGAGGTGATTGTCCGGAGAGTGGTGAGGCATTGGTGCTCTGGGTCCCATCCAGCACCCTCGGGCGTTTCTTGTTAACTGAATATGTGTGACTAAACAGCGTGTTCCAGAAACAGACCACTTATTGGTTTTGAATGATATGCATGGTACACTTTGTTTTAAACAGAGAGATTTAATGAATATAGAATTAATAGTGGAACTTGAACGTTCTACACGTACATCTTGACTTGCTTAAGTCCTACTGTCTTGTGTGTGCTACATAAACTGAGAAAGAAATCCATACTCACAAGTTGGGACCACAGTTTCTGAAATGAGAAGGGCACCCCCATTGAAACTCACCCGGTCTCTTCTGTCCAGTTATGGTACTGTATACTGTTCAGACGTTTTGATGGTGTGTGAGTGTTTATGACACGATAAGTAGCAAAACAGTGTTAAGTCGGCTGGTTAGTTCTGTTGATAGAGCTGTGGACTCAATATCCGTCATCTTGAGTTCAATCCCGGCCTGCAACATAACCAACTGGCCTGTTCATTGCCCACTTTAATGTTTTCGTCATTCTGGTGGCATCAGTTTAGTGTTTCATAGATCCCTTCTCCTCCCTCACCATTTCCCATTTTAAGACCATGCCAGCGCATAGAGTTCTGCGAAGACTCAAGGAGTCTGTCAGATAAGTGTTGGCAGATTGGGTGGAGCGCATATGGAATTGTCCAAGTGCGATGAATCCTTCTTGAAAACATACTCAAAACTCAGAAAAAAATCATTAAGCCCCACTGGAAGAATTTAATGACCCCAATGGTGTGATATGAGGTGGTGATGGGAGATATTATGGAGGAAGGGAGAGAGAAAGGGAGGGAGAGACAGAGAGCGAGAGAAAGACAGACAGACAGAGAGAGAAATTGCTGTCAGTGTAAATGTGTGCGGAAGGTGTGTGTGGGGGGGGGGGATAGATGAGGAGCGAGTGCGTGCTGCTTTTATTTTTAGTTAAATGATTCTGAACACCCCGTCCCTCTCTGCTGGTGGCATGGAAATGCCGTTTGGGGTGAGTGAGAGAAGATGAGATGAGAGGGAGGGTAGAAGAGGGCATTTAGGGTGGAAAAAGAGTGAGAGATGGGCTGAAGATGTGACTGTTTTCACTTTTAGATAGATAACCCTGAACACTTTCTCTGTCTGCTAATGGCACAGAAATGCCTGTTTGGGGTTATAGAGAGGCGGACATTTATTTCCGTGGAATGGATGAGATTTACAATACAATTCAATATTTTATTTATATAGCGCAAAATCTTGATAAAATCAAATCTAAGAGCAGATTTGCAAAGGATGCCTGCTAGTTTTTTTCTTCTTTTTTGTTTTGTTTTTTGTTTTGTTTTTTGTTGTTGTTTTTTTAGGCAGATGACGCTAGACCGTATGAAGATCTGCTGACATCAGTTAAGAAAAGAAGACTGCGTTGGTTTGACCATGTTACAAGATCCAGTGATCTTGCTAAATCAGTCCTCAAATGAACGCATTGAAGAAGGGAGACGAGGGAAAGCTAGAACAGAAACAAAACGAAACAAAACAGAAAATGAACTTAAGAATATTGCAGAATGGACACAGGAACCATTTGCAGAGACCCAGGCTTTGGCACACCACCAACAGATCTGGAGGAATCTGGTGAACGGTTCTTCAGTGCAGCGCCCCAGTGACTCTTCACATGATCAAAGGAGAAGAAAAAGCAGACATCTGAACATCTTCTCTGTCTTTTGATGGCAAAGAAATCCTGTTTTAAGTGAGTGAGGTGAGAGGGAAAGTAGGGATATAGAGATCATTTATTTGTGTCAGTATAGATATAGGGTGGAATAATAGTGAGAGATAGGCTAAAGATGTGCAGTGTTTGTTAATTAAATGACCCTGAACACCCCATCCTGTCTGCTGATGGCATGGTAGTGCCGTTTGGGGTGACGGAGAGGTGGACTATTTATTCCCGTGGTATGGAAGACATTGGCAAAGGATGCCCGCTGTTTTTACTTTTAGATAGATGACCTGTGAACATCCTCCCTGTCTGCTGATGGCAGAGAAATCCAGTTTGAGATGCGAGGAATGGAGATAGGCAGAGGATGCTGATGGCAGAGAAATCCAGTTTGAGATGCGAGGAATGGAGATAGGCAGAGGATGCTTGATGCTTGCTGGAGAGAGAGGAACAGAGAGTGGGGGCGGGGAGAGCATTTACTTCTATTAATATAGACAAATCAGAGGAATGGAGATAGGCAGAAGATGCTTGCTAGAGAGAGAGAAAGAGAGAGAGAGAGAGCAATTACTTCTATTGATAGAGACAGATGGGAGGAATGGAGATAGGCGTAGGATGCTTGCTGTTTTTACTTTTAGTCGGGTAACCCAGATCCCTGTCTGCTGAAGGCAAAGAAAGCTTTTTGAGGTGAGTGAGAGAGGTGAGAGGGAGGATTGGATAGAGCATTTACGTACATATACACATATACGCATACATATACATGAACATATGCATATATACATATACATATAGGATGGATTAGGATTGAAAGATGGGCTGAACATACGTGCTTTGTTTGCGTTAGTTGGGTGACTGAACGCTTCCCACCCGCCCCCTACACTTCTCTTGGTGGCAAGGAAAGCCTGTTTCAAATGAATGAGAGGGGTGAGAGGGGTGGATGGCCAGATAGAACATGTACTTTTTTATGTAGATAGGAGGTAGAAGGGGATGGGAGATTTGCAGAGGATGCTTGCTGTTTTTACTGTTAGTCACGTGATCCTGAACACTTACCCTGTCTGCTGATGGCAGAGAAATCCTGTTTGAGGTGAGTGAGGTGAGGTGAGAGGGAGGGAGGGAGATAGAGATCGTTTACTTTTATCAATATAGATATAGGGTGGAATATAAGGATGAGAGATAGGCTGAAGATGTGTACTGTTTGTTAATTAAATGACCCTGAACACCCATCCTGTCTGCTGATAGCATAGTAGTGCCGTTTGGGGTGACGGAGAGGTGGACTATTTATTTCCGTGGTATGGAAGACATTGGCAAAGGATGGAGACAGATGGGAGGAATGGAGATATGGAGAGGATGCTTGCTGTTTTTACTCTTAGTCGGGTAACCCATATCCCTGTCTGCTGATGGAAAAGAAAGCTTTTTGATGTGAGTGAGAGAGGTGAGAGGGAGGACGGGATAGAGCATTTACATACATATACACATATACGTATACATATACATATACATATACAAAACATAAACATATAGGATGGATTAGGAGTGAGATGGGCAGAGCATACGTGCTATTTTTGCCTTAGTTGGGTGACTTTAAATTAAGCTTCCTCTCCCCCCTACACTTCTCTTGATGGCAAAGAAATCCTGTTTCAGATGAATGAGAGAGGTGAGAGGAATGGATGGCCAGATAGAACATTTACCTTTTTTTTTATGTAGATAGGAAGAAGGAGGGGAGGGGAGATGGGCAGAGGATGCTTGCTGATTTTACTGTTAGTCACGTGATCCAGAACAGTAACCCTGTCTAATGAAGGCAAAGAATCCTGTTTGAGGTGAATGAGGTGAGGTGAGAGGGAGGGAGGGAGATAGAGATCATTAATTTTACTTCTGTCAATATAGATAGGGTGAGAAATAGGCTAAAGATGTATAGTGTTTGTTAATTAAATGACCCTGAAAACCCCATCCTGTCTGCTGATGGCATAGTAGTGCCGTTTGGGGTGACGGAGAGGTGGACTATTTATTTCCGTGGTATGGAAGACATTGGCAAAGGATGCCCGCTGTTTTTACTTTTTGATAGATGACCTGTGAACATCCTCCCTGTCTGCTGATGGCAGAGAAATCCAGTTTGAGATGCGAGGAATGGAAATAGGCAGAGGATGCTTGATGCTTGTTGGAGAGAGAGAGGGGGGGGGGGGGTGAAGAGAGAGCATAAACTTATATTGATATAGACAGATGGGAGGAATGGAGATAGGCAGAAGATGCTAGCTGGAGAAAGAGAGAGAGGAGAGAGAGCAATTACTTCTATTGATAGAGACAGATGGGAGGAATGGAGACAGGCGGAGGATGCTTGCTGTTTTTAGTTTTAGTTGGGTAACCCAGATCCCCGCCTGCTGATGGAAAAGAAAGCTTTTTGAGGTGAGTGAGAGAGGTGAGAGGGAGGAAAGGATAGAGCATTTACATACATGTACACATATACGTATACATATACATATACATATACATATACTTATATACATATACATATAGGATGGATCAGGAGTGAGAGATGGGCAGAACGTACGTGCTTTTTTTGCCTTGGGTGAATGAACGCTTCCCCCCCCCCCCCCCCCACTTCTCTTGATGGCAAAGAATACTGTTTCAGGTGAGTGAGAGGGGTGAGAGGGATGCATGGCCAGATAGAACATGTAATTTTTTTGACGTAGATAGGAAGTAGAAGGAGGAGGGGAGATTGGCAGAGGATGCTTGCTGTTTTTACTGTTAGTCACGTGATCCTGAACACTTACCCTGTCTTCTGATGGCAAAGAAATGTTGGAAGTGAGTGAAAGAAAAAAAAGAGAAGGATGGAGGGATGAGAGAGAGAGAGAGAGAGAGAGAAGAGAGAGAGAGAGAGAGAGAGAGAGAGAGAGAGCATTTATTTCGCTTGATATAGACAGGAATTCAGAGTTTGTCCTAGAGGAATTCATCACACTCGGAAATCCCATATGTGCTATACCCAAATCTGCCAGCAGGTATCTAACAAACTTCGTAAGCCTGTACAAACCATAAGCGTTGGCAAGGTCTCGAAATGAACAAACCGTAAACAAACTAGCTCTGATAATAAGATAAGAGGTAGATGGAGGGGTGAAACGGGTAGAGGTTGCGTGCTGTTTTTACTAACCCTGAACCCAGCCTGTCTGTCACATGATCATAGGGAAATGCTGTTTGGGAGGAGAGAGGATGGGGGTATAGTAGGATGGATGGAAAGAAGAGAGATAGCATTACCTTCTGTTGGTAAGGATGTTGGATGGAGTAAGTGGAAAAGATGTCAGTGATACGTGCTAAAAAAAATCGTGGTCCGCTGGAGGATTGATTCCATGTGTCACCATCATGGCGCTCTTCTATAACCCCTGTATCATTATCATGGCGCTCTTCTATAACCCCTGTATCATTATCATGGCGCTCTTCTATAATCCCTGTATCATTATCATGGCGCTCTTCTGTAACCCCTGTATCATTATGACGCTCTTCTGTAATCCCTGTATCATTATCATGGCGCTCTTCTGTAATCCCTGTATCATTATCATGGCGCTCTTCTGTAACCCCTGTATCATTATCATGGCGCTCTTCTGTAATCCCTGTATCATTATCATGGCGCTCTTCTGTGATCCCTGTATCATTATCATGGCGCTCTTCTGTAATCCCCTGTATCATTATCATGGCGCTCTTCTGTGATCCCTGTATCATTATCATGGCGCTCTTCTGTGATCCCTGTATCATTATCATGGCGCTCTTTCATAACCTGTGTATCATTATCGTGGCGTTCTTCTGTACTCCCTGTATCATTATCATGGCGCTCTTCTGTAATCCTGTATCGTTATCATGGCGCTCTTCTATAATCCCTGTATCATTATCATGGCGCTCTTCTGTGATCCCTGTATCATTATCATGGCGCTCTTTCATAACCTGTGTATAATTATCGTGGCGCTCTTCTGTAATCCCTGTATCATTATCATGGCGCTCTTCTATAACCCCTGTATCATTATCATGGCGCTCTTCTGTAATCCCTGTATCGTTATCATGGCGCTCTTCTATAACCCTGTATCATTATCATGGCGCTCTTCTATAACCCCTGTATCATTATCATGGCGCTCTTCTATAACCCCTGTATCATTATCATGGCGCTCTTCTGTAACCCTGTATCATTATCATGGCGCTCTTCTGTAACCCTGTATCATTATCATGGCGCTCTTCTGTAACCCTGTATCATTATTATGGCGCTCTTCTGTAACCCCTGTGTCATTATCATGGCGCTTTTCTATAACCCCTGTGTCATTATCATGGCGCTCTTCTGTAACCTCTGTATCATTATCATGGCGCTCTTCTGTAATCCCTATATCATTACCATGGCGCTCTTCCTTGATCCCTGTGTGACCATCATGGCGCTCTTCCATAATCCCTTTGTGACCATCATGGCGCTCTTCCATAATCCCTTTGTGACCTTCATGGCGCTCTTCCATGATCCCTGTGTGACCGACTTCATCTACCCGAACCACCCTCCCGGTAGAAGCGGTTGGACGTAAGAAGAAAGAAGAAAGAATGAAGAGAAAACATCTCACCAACACATCTCTCCAACACAGACTGGAACCCAGACATCTCGTTTCCCAGTGGCTTAGCCAACTGGGCCGTGCACTGTACGCTTGTGTTGTTGTGAAAGGTTACGTTCCGTCTGCTGTTTCCTGAGGAGGTATTACGGTCTGAAGATTGTGAACGACTGTCCTTTCATTCCGTTCCCAAATCTTGTCGCCGGCCTTGGTCCCTGTGGAGATGTCTGCACAATGTGGCTGATGGCGTATTCTTCTCTTGGCCATTTCTGTCCTGTTTCGGTGTGTGGGGGGGGGGGGGGGGGGAGGGAATGGGGGAAGGGGGATGAGGTTTGTGTGGGTTCTGTTCGTGGGTTCTATCTCTCTATTCGTGTTCTTTCTCTCTGTCTGTCTCTGTTCCTGTCTCTGTCTGTCTGTCTCTATCTGTCTGTCTCTCTGTCTCTGTCTCTGTCTCTCTCTGTGTGTGTCTCTCTCTGTCTGTCTCTGTCTCTCTCTCTCTCTCTCCCCGTCTTTCTCTCTCTCTCCCCGTCTTTCTGTCTCTCTTTCTCTCTCTCTCTCTCTTTCTCTTTTTGTTTTTCTTTCTGTCTCTCCCTGTCTCTCTCTCTGTCTGTCTGTCTCTCTCTCTCTCTCTGTCTGTCTTGTCTCTGTCTCTCTGTCTCTGACTCTCACTCTCACTCTCACTCTCTGTCTGTGCCCCCCCCCCCCCCCCACTCCCTGGCCTCTCAGTACTGGTTATTGACCTCTACGATAAACCATGTCTCAGTTTCTTTCTCTCTGTTTCTGTTTGTTTGTCTGTCTGTCTGTCTGTCTGACTCTCTTTCTCGTCTCTCTGTCTGTCTGTCTCGCTCCTTATCTGTCTCTATCCCACTGTCTGTTGATTTCTTAAAGTACTAGTTCAGTCACACTTTTGGCCAAAGCTAGAAGTGAAAAATAAAACAACAGCAGAAATTCAGTAATACTCGTCTATTACTTGTCATAAACAAGCAGCGTTATCTTACCGCTCTACTCTTTGTTTGGTTCTCTATTTCAATATATTTTGTAAGAGTTTGATATTCCAATTTTGCTTCCTTTTGGTATTTTGATTTAATGAAGGCCCTCCTAGTGCGAGTACTGGATGTAAACAAAGTGTGCTTATACCAAAGCCTATATAATAGAAATTTACATCATTTCTTGTTCTTGCTCTAGTCATTGTTCTCGTTGTCTGTCTGTGTCTGTCTGTATGTCTGTCTCATTCTCTGTCTCTTTCTATCTCTGTCTCTCTGTGTCTCTGTCATAACCAAAAGAGTTTCAGTGAGTTTCTTCTTTTCCGTTTTTCCCGACCCGTACTCTTTCATGACACTTAACAATAATCAAATTTCTTATCGCTGTATCAGTATGGAGTTCCAGTGCACACAATACATAACGCTGTAGACAGCTGGAGAGTTGCCCACTGGTGATCCATAATCCACTTGCAAATGTTATCTAGTGTCTTCCAGGGCAATGAAATGACTGGGGGGCAGGAGCTCAAGTATGCCAGTTAAGTGTTCATCTTTCCATGGGCAGGGGAGTTATCCTCCATGGCAATGAAATGACTGGAGGCAGGAACTCAACAAGTATGCCAGTTAAGTGTTCATCTTTTCATGGGCAGGGTTTGAAGTTTGTTTAGGAGGGACCAGTCGCATTCGGGCAGTTACAAATGTTGTTCATCCAGATCTTCCAGCTGTTATCTGGCAAACTTCTTAACCCTTTAACTCCCGCACTCTGTCCACCAGTATCCTGCTTTGTCAACCATGTTAGCAAAACAAAAACGTAACCCTTTGACTCCCTCATCCTACAGGAAGCTGGTGGGTAGGGTGAGGGAGTCAAAAGAGTTTGTCACTTTACTCTATGGTTTTCTTCCATGATGCCTGTGTCACCGTCATGACGCTCTTCTCGTGTGTGCCCATCTTAACGTTTCCATCATTCTAGCGGTGTCAGCTTAGTGTGTCATAGACCCCTTCGCATAGGGTTTTGCGCAAGCTCAGGGAGTCTACCAGATAAGTGTTGGCACATTTGGTTGGAGCGCATATGGCATGCGATGAATCCCTCTTGAATAAACTCTTATCTCCCTGAAGGCATAAAACGGTAAAGGTCATGAAGTAATGATGAGGTCGTTAGGGAGAGATGTGGTAGAGATCTACCTCACATTAATTCTGCCAGAGAAACCAGATGATGTATAGGATATCATTCAGGAGACTTACGCATAGAATATCACTCAGAAGACAGTTAGTAACAGCCTTGCACTAATGACGTGAAAAGTGAGAGCAGAGCTATAATTATCAATAAATTAGACCCTGAGGGGAAAAGATGACGAATCGATCTCCAAAGGAAGTACTCGTCCAGAGCTTGTCACCTGGTCTGTCGTCCGTTGTATTAATGAATTGATTAACCCTTTGACTCACACACTATCCACCAACTGCAAAAATTTAACCTTTCGACTCCCTCACCCAATCCACCAGCTTCCTGCAGGAAGCTGGTGGGTAGGGTGAGGGAGTCGAAAGATTAAATTTTTGCTTTGCTAACGTGGCTGACAATGCAGGATGTTGATGGACAAGGTGCTGGAGTCAAAGGGTTAAATCCTTTTTACATTCAGAACCGCCCATTAATGATATGACAACTAGTATTTGATCATTCGTTGTCTGTTCTGGGCCAGTCTCTGGACAGTACCCTTGGTGTGTTTCGGGGCTTTAAGCTAAAGGTCTTTCTTCTAGAATGATTGATTTCGTTCAGTTGTATGTCATCACAATCGTTGATTTCGCTCAGTTTTACGTCAGCACCCACCTCAAGAAATACGGCCGACGGGGATGACCATCCCAGGGAAGCAGGGGAAGGAGGGACTTATCTAATTCTATATTGACACCACCAGAACAAGATATTAAAAAATACCTTGTTTGTAAAAGATCCTTGGGAGTATAAAACACAACGTTTCGAGCCCAGGCTCTTTTTAATATTTTGTTTTTACCCTCAAGATCCAGCAGTCACATTTTGTTTTACCTTCACCAGAACAAGAGTTATGTTTAGATGGTCAGTAAGATCAGTTTTAATGTGGCGCACCCTGTGGTTCAAACCCACAAGCATTAGCTTACGAATCCGAAGATTAACCAATTGAGCTATTGATTTCCGCTCTTCTTATAACCCTTTGACTCCATCACCCTATTCACCAGCTTCCTGCATTGTCATCAGTGATAGAAAAGCAAAAACTTAACCCTTTGACTCCCTGACCCTATGCACTAGCATCCTGCATTGTCATCAATGACAGCAAAGCAAAAACTTAACCCTTTGGCAGGTGGATAGGATGAGGGAGTCAGAGGATTAAAATTTTGCAGGAAGCTGGTGGATAGGGTGAGGTGTCGAAGGGTTAAGTTTTTGCAAGCTGGTGGATAGGGTGCGGGAGTCAAAGGGTTATTGTTTGTCGCCAGGTGTTCTTATGCCTTACTGTCTTATGTCTTGCTTCTGGTGTCTAGCGGAAGGCAGTCCTGCTGGTTAACCCTTTGACTCCTGCACCCTGTCCACCAGCATCCTGCATTGCCAACCATGGCAAGAAAGCTGGTGGGTGGGATGGGGGTGGGTCAAAGAGTTAGGTTGTTGCACTTGGTGGATAGGGTGCGGGAGTCAAGGATTGGTATGCTTTCAACATTTCCACAAGCCGTAGATCTGATATCCCAGTTCAAACCCAGCCCGCAGCATTCGAAACTGGTCTGTTCGCTGTCCATCTGAAGGTTTCCACCATTCTGGTGGTGTCAGTTTAGGGTTTCATAGGTCCCTACCCCCCAGCTTCCCATCCCCATTTGAAGATCTTGCCAGTACGTAGGCTCTTTGCACAGGTTCAGGCGTCTTCCGGATAATTTGCCGGTAGATTTTGGTACAGCGCATGTGGAATTGACTGTGTGCTATGAACCTGTCTTGAACACACACACACACACACACGCACGCACGCACGCACGCACGCACGCACGCACCACACACACACTCACAACTGTCTCTCTCTTCTCTTCTCTCTCTCTCTCTCTCTCTCTCTCGTCTAATATCACTCATAGTGAAAAGATATTAAAACAAAGAACGAACGAACACATACACACACACATACACACACACACACACACACACACACACACACACACACACACACACACACACACACACCTCCTCTCTCTCTCTCTCTCTCTCTCTCTCTCTCTCTTGTTCGCTCGTCTCACTCCAAACTCCAATTCCGTCAGTCTGACTTTTCTTGTGACCTTTTTACACACTGCAAGTAAAATTGTTCCTGGAATCCTCAGGCATAAACGAAAGATGGAAAACGTACAATAATAATACGACACAGTTTGTGCATAACAACCCAATATATAAATAAGCAATGTAGAGATAATCATGCTTCCTGTGCTGTTCTTGTGTGGCCAAAAATTCGGACGTTGTTGGCTGGTTTTGAATAACGCCCAACACGGCTTCACTTGCTGTGTTAACTGTATTGTCAACATAATAACGCTTGAGGGCTTTTGGCTGTTTGGGAAATAAAACGCATAAGAATTTTAAAAGTAAACGGAGAGATGTTGAGAGGGAGTCAGGCGTATTACTGTGTTATGAGGTGTTCGATTTAATGTTGATGAGGGATGATGAGATGACAGTGTGATGATGAGGTGGGTGGTGATGATGACGACGACGGTATAAAGATTTATTTTAAAAAAAATAAGGAAAACAGAGAGAGAGAGAGATTAACACACATAATCAATTCAGTTTTTGCAGCGACACCGACTTAATGACTTTTGTCATCATTTGTTAACATGACAACAGTTTTGAAGGGAGCGGATGGGTTGACGGCCGTTTTACGGGTAGCTGTGACGCACACTGCAGTTACTGCGCTAAGCTTCGTTTATCTCTGTTCCGTTTGTTTTCTTACGTCACAAGGCTAAACGGCTGCCCACGTTTAGCATGTGGTAGATCAGTAAGGTAATAAATATGCCTCCACGGGACTGCGGATACGAACGCACGCAAACCACACACGCGTGTACACATTTGCGCACACACACACACACACATACACAACAGCAACAACAACATACTACGCAAAACACACCCCACCACACACACACACACACACACAAGCGCGCATACGCAAACACACACACGCACACTCACGTACACGCGCGCGCACTTACACACACACACACACACTCACACACACACACACACACACACACACACACACACACACACAACACACACACACACACACCACGCACGCACACATAAGCGCGCATACGCAAACACATACACTCACACACACACACACACACACACACACACACACACACACACACACACACCACACACACACTCACACACATATGTGCGTATACGCAAACACATACACGCACACTCACGTACGCGCGTGCGCGCGCAACACACACACCACACACAAGCGCGCATACGCAAACACATACACGCACATTCACGTACACGCGCGCGCACTCACACACACACACACACACACACACACACACACACACACACACACACACACACACACACACAAAACACACACACACACAACACAACACAACACAACACAACACAACGTAACATAACGTAACGCAACGCAACTCAGCGTAACGAAACGTAACGAAACGAAACGAAACGCTAGACGCGTGTGCGTGGCATCTTACTTGCGTTTTCCCAGGGACTGAGAACGTCTTACGTACATGAAGGTGTTGGAATTTTCCAGAAATGTATTTTTAAAGTATCTTGGCACCTAGGCGATTTTCTTTGTGCTCACTTAGTTTTATTTCATCATTATTTTTTGGTCCCATTCTGTCATTATTTTTTGGTCCCATTTTGTACATTGTACGTCCCTTGTGTTTGCGTGCTCCTGGCCAGCTCATGGGTTTATGTGCAGGCTTAAGGCTTGTGCCATGATAACCATACACATGGCACCTGTGACGTTAGTGCATATGGAATTCGTTCCGAGCGCAGAGACGTCATCTTGAGAAACTGAAACTGAAACTGTGAAGAAAGAAACACACACACACACACACACACACACACACACACACACACACACACACACACACACACACACACACACACACACACACACACACACACACACACACACACACACACACACACACACACACACACTCACACACATTCACACAGTCTCTCTCTCTCACTCTCTCCTTCGCTCTCTGTCTCTCTGTCTCTCTCCTCTGTCTCGTCTGTCTTCGTCTGTCTGTCTCTCTCTCTCTCTCTCTCTCTCTCTCTCTCTCTCTCTCTCCTCTCTCTCTCTCTCTCTCTCTCTCTCTCTCTGGGACAAGTTTTACAATGCTATGGCGATCATGACAATGGGGATGATAATCACGAGAGAATCAGGAGAATTGAGCTACACCCTCAATGACGCATCCGTGAAGTGGGTGAGACTCGACAGTGTAGTCCCAGTCTTCCCAATGAGAACGCTTAACTCTAGTTAGGAGCCGGATGTGGTAGGAAAATCCGACAATGATTTTGACAGGAGTATTGGTGATTCGAACCCACAACATTCTAGTCGGTATTCCGCTGTGCTAACCACAACACCTCGGCTGCTCGCAGAATATACTGTCTTGTATTTAGTGTGGATGTTTTCTCTTTTTGAGAAACACTGACGAGACGATGACGTCATGCGTTTTCAAAATCGATTTTTTAAAGTATCCTGGTTGCAATCTTTATTGAAATCATTTCACCCAACCCTGCCTCTCCCTCATTTCTTCATTTGTGAAGCGGCTTATGAAGTTTATGTCGCATATTAGATTCGCTCGTTCGTTCGTTGTTTGTTCTCTCTCTGTCTCTCTCTCTCTCTCTTTCTCTGTCTGTCTGTCTGTCTCTGTCTCTCTTTCTGCCTCTGTCTGTCTCTCGCTTTCTTTCTCTGTGTGTGTATGTGTGTGTGTCTGTGTGTTTGTTTGTCTGTGTGTGTTTTTGTGTGCTTGTCAGTTTCTTTGTCTGACTTGGTCCGTCTCAGTCTCTCTCTGTGTCCCAGTCTCTCTCTGTCTCTCTCTCTCTCTCTCTCTCTCTCTCTCTGTCTCTGTCTCTCTCTGTCTCTCTCTCTCTCTGTCTCTCTCTCTTTCTCTCTCTGTCTCTGTCTCTGTGTCTGTGTCTCTTTCTTTTTGTCACTCTCGTTTTTTGTTTTTGTTTTTTAGCATTAAAAAATACGATAGATTGTCTGCAGTTGAAGCCCCTAATTGAAAGAGAAAGTGTGTGTGGGGGGGGGGGGATCAGAAAGAGATCTATTTTAATAATTGTGAGGCTGTTGGCCGTTACAGAAATGCTGGGTATTGATTTTGTTTCTGTATTTCTATGAAGAAAGAACAATCTGTCTGTGTGTATGTCTCCTCTCTCCTTCTCTCTCTCTCCCCTCTCTCTCTCTCTCTCTCTCCTCTCTCTCTCTCTCTCTCTCTCTCTCTCTCTCACGCGAGCGCGCGTTCTTTCAGATTCTTGTATTTACCATTTGAAAGAGGGGGTGTTTTCTGCAGCTGAAGCTTTTAATTGAGGGTAAACATTATTACTGATATTTGATAATTGCATATTTGTTTTGAAATTATCAGATGATTCCCTCTTCCATTGGAGAACACATGTACAAGCTAGTGTTCAGCATTTCTGTAAGTGCCAGTGCTCATACTATTAAGACAGTTTTCTTTTTCCGTATCTCTCTCTGTCTCTGTCTGTCACTTTCTGTTCCTCTTATTTTGGCTCTGTCTCTCTACTGCTCTCTTCTCTTTTTTCTCTGTTTCTGTCTCTCTGCTGTTCTCTCTCTCTCTCTCTCTCTCTCTCTCTCTCTCTCTCTCTCTCTCTCTCTCTCTCTCTCTCTCCATTCTCCGTTTCTCGCTGTCTTTCCCTCTCTCTCTCTCACACTGCGTCTTTCTCTCATTCTTATTCTCATTGTCTTACTCCCACTTTCCATGTCTCAGTCCTTCTCTCACTCACTCAACCCTACTCTCTTTCTCTGTCTCTTTCTCTGTCTGTGTCCTCCCTCCCTCCCTCATCCGCCTCAGCGCGAGTCATAAACCGATCAACCTTTTGTCAGCCGCCCTCGTCCAGAATTAGACAGCAGCAACACCAGCAGCGTGGAAACCACAACCATTAGGAGATCGTTGTCGCCTTGTTGATATCGTGTGTGGTAATCCTTTGCCACCACTGGCTAGATACTTGTGACGAAACGTACCGATGTGCCAACGGCTGTCTGCCTGTCTGTCTGTCTCTGTCTGTCTGTCTGTCTGTCTGTCTGTCTGTCTCGCTCCCTCCCTCTGTCTGTACCTCTCTCTCTCTCTCCCCCTCTCTCTCTCTGTACCTCTATCTTTGTCCCTCTCTCGCCTTTCTCTCTCTCTCTCTCACTCTCTTTCCCCATCTCTTTCATTTTCTCCCCCCCCCCTCTTTCTCTCTCCTCTCTCTCTCCCCTCAGTCTGTCTCCCCCCCTCTCTCTCACACACACTTTCTCTCCTCTTTCTCTCTCCCCCTCTCACCTGTATCCTTTTGCATGTTAAGCGCACATTGTATTTGAACAAAATGTCTCCGCTGAGTGCAGTTTGCTGTTTCTGCCAGGTCACACACACGTGAACGCACGCACACATACTGACACACACACACACACACACACACACACACACACACACACACACACACTACACACACACACACACACACACACACACATACACACACACACGCGCCGCGCGTACACACACACACACACACACACACACACACACGATCCCCATCCCTGCCAAGCCCCTTAGGGCACATCGGACAGACCATGGACGGCACATCAGGCTGAATCCCTTCTGGTTGCCGGTACGATGGGGGCAGAACAAAACGAGCGTGCTCGACGGTCTGTGTGTTGTTGCATGGCCAATAGGCTTTAGGACCCTGTGTCTTTTTTTTTTTTTATTCTCTCTCTCTTCTCTCTCTTCTCTCTCTCCTCTTACATCTGGCACAACCGCATACACGCACACACACACACGGCACGCACGCACGCGCCCACACAGGCGCGCGTACTTACGCACACACACACAGACGCACGTTCACACCGCTCCCCCTCTCCCTCCACACTTGCGCACATACACACAAACTTATACACACGCACGCTTTTGTGCACACACACAGACGCACACGCAAACATAGACACATGCGCGCTCGTGCACACACATACACAGACGCACACGCTCGCATGTACACACACAAACATACAAACACAAACGTATATACGTATGCACGCACGCACGCACGCACTTATGATCGTACACACATGCGCGCGCGGGCGCACACATACATACACACACACACACACACACACACACACACACACACACACACACACACACACACACACACACACACACACACACACACACACACACACAACATTTGTAAGAGCTTTAGTTTTTTTCGCCATCATTTTATCAGATTTGGATATTTCATCGCTGGCAGTGGGATTCTGCGGATGGAAAAGTTCAGTTCCCCTCCTGTATTGGAACCACAGTGGCTATGTACATGTAGTTTGTTTTTAGATAGTTAGGGTTTCCTCTTTCCTGCCCTGCTCTCTTCTTAGATAGGATTTCCTCTTTCCTGCCCTGCTCTACTCTTAGGATTTCCTCTTTCCTGCCCTGCTCTCTTCTTAGATAGGATTTCCTCTTTCCTGCCATGCTCTCTTCTTAGATAGGGTTTCCTCTTTCCTGCCCTGCTCTCTTTTCCTCACGAGACTTTCTTTTTTCTGCCTTCCAGAATATTCGCCTGTATTTCTTCCAAATGCTGTCTGTATTGCTGTCTGTATTTCTTCCAAATGCTGTCTGTATTTCTTCCAAATGCTTTCTGTATTTCTTCCAAATGCTTTCTGTATTTCTTCCAAATGCTTTCTGTATTTCTTCCAAATGCTGTCTATATTTCTTCCAAATGCTGTCTGTATTTCTTCCAAATGCTGTCTGTATTTCTTCCAAATGCTGTCTGTATTTCTTCCAGATGCTCTCCTAAGCTTCCTAGAGCATAATTACCGTTAAGACAGGATTAAGAACGGTTATATACCGAAAGACCGCTCCCTCAGCTAGGTAGATTGATTGATTGATTCCATTCAGTTTTACGTCAGCACCCACCTCAGGTGGTATGGGCGACGGGGATAAACATCCAAGCAAAGTGGGGGAAGGGGGGGAGTTATCTAATCCTGCTACTATCATCTCCATCGTATAAAGCTGATCAGGAAGTATCTCTCTGTCGAAACAACTGCAAAACTCGTTCTCTCCTTCATAATGTCTCGCATTGACTATTGCAATTCACTCCTGTCTGGTCTTCCTGCCTCCACCATTCACATCCTACAGCGCATTCAAAACAATGCTGCACGCCTTGTACTCAAAAAGAAAAAAGCTGACCACATATCTCCTCTCCTGGCACAACTTCACTGGCTCCCTGTATCAAAGCGCATACAGTACAAACTAGACACCATGTGCTACAAAAGCCTCAATAACGCAGCCCCCGATTACCTGTCAAGCCTACTTGAGATCTATGTTCCCTCACGTACCCTCCGCTCTGCCTCTGATCCTCTGACTCTTCGCTTTCCACGCACTAAGCTCAATACCTATGGTCCACGAGCCTTCTCTGTTTCTGGTCCACTCTCCTGGAACAAACTTCCTCTCTCAGTCCGTCAGCAACCTACTTTTGTCTCCTTCAAGTCCGCTCTCAAAACTCACCTTTTCTCTCCTGCATAAAATCCTAACCTCACTCAACCCTCCCCTCTGCAGCCTGTCTCCGCTCGGAGGGAATCACATGGTTATAATATATAATTGTATGCTATGCTCTCTATAATTTTCCATTGCTTTTATCCTTGCTTTTATTGCTTTTATTCTTTCTCCCCATTTATAGCCATGCGTGTGTGTGTGTGGGTGTGTGTGTGTGTGTGTGTGTGTGTGTGTCTGTATGTGTGCCTGCGTGTGTGTCTGCTTCAGCGCTTAGATTTGATTTTATCAAGATTTTGCGCTATATAAATATTGTAATTATTAAATTATTATTATTATTAAGATGGGACGAGGAGAAGGCCAGCTTTAATGTGGCTCACCCCGGGATTCGAGCCCACAACCATTAGTATGTGAATCCGACGCTCAACCAACTGAGTTACTGAAGTCCGCTAGGTAGGTAAGTGTGTATGAATTCATATGATTCGATAGCGAGTAAAATGAAAGGGACCTACAAAACTTTGTGAATATAATAGAAATAGAAAGCAAAACTAAAGGGTTGGACCTAAATAGCAAGAAAACTGAAGTCATGGTAATATGGTAATCAGTAAAACACGTGAAATCCCCTCATGCAAAATAACAGTAAACGGCACAACTTTGAGATAGGTTGATAAGTTTAAATATCTGGGAACAGTCATCTCACCAGACGGCAGATGCACATCAGAAATAGCCAGCTAAAACAGCATTCAAGAAGATGAAAAGCATTCTTACCAACAAATGCCTACCAATTAACATCAGGAAGAGAGTTCTTGAACGTTATATAGGACCGATAATGTTGTACGGTTGTGAGGCGTGGACAGTCAACAAGCAAAGCCAGAACAAGATCGAGGCAACCGAAATATGGTTTCTAAGAAGAATATTGAGAGTTTCATGGACAGCAGAGAAAACAAACCTGACGGTCTTGATGGAGGCAGACACAAGAAGTTCATTGATGAGGACGATTAGGAAAAGACAAGCAACAATTATAGGCCATTTTATGAGGAAAGGGGAATTAGAGCACCTGGTCACAATAGGAAAGCTGGAGGGAAAGAGAACACCAGGTAGACCCAGGGAGAAAATACTGGACGGACTTGCAGGGTGGCTGAGAACAGAGAGGGTGGAAGATGTGCTTGCGGCGACAAGGGATAGATACATATGAGGGCATGATCGCCAACGCCATGCGGTAGGGCACATGATGATGATGATGAGATAGGGAGTGCTCGGAGGGCTTGAACCTGCGTAAGAAGAAGAAGGCCCTTTTATCCCCCAGCCATGTAGCATTGTGGTATGGTGTGTGGAATTTGTTCCGAGCGAGGAAAAGCAGTTTTGAGAAAACAGAACCAAAACATGTACCAGTTACAGACAGTATTTGTAACCAAAAAAAATGTACCATTACAGACATTTTTGTACAACAAAATTATACAGTTTTACAGAACGTTTTTGTAACAACAAAAATGTACCGTTAAGCAGTTTTAACAACAATGTACCAGTACAGACAGTTTGTAAACAAATGTACCGTTACAGACAGTTTTTGTAACAACAAAATGTACCGGTACAGACAGTTTTGTAAAAACAAAAATGTACCAGTTACACAGTTTTTGTAACAACAAAAATGTACGTTACAGACAGTTTTTTGTACAACAACAAAATGTACAGTTACAGACATTTGAACATGTCGTTAACGAACCAAAAATGTACCGTTACAGACAGTTTTTGTAACAACAAAAATGTACCAGTTACAGACATTGTTGTTTGTAACAAACAAAATGTACCAGATGCAGTTTTGAACAACAAAATGTACATTAACAGTTAAAAAAATGTACCAGTTACAGATTTTTGTAACAACAAAAATGACCGTTAAGAGTTTGTAACAAAAATACCAGTTACACAGTTTTTGTAACAACAACAAAAATGTACCAGTTACAGACAGTTTTTGTAACAACAAAAATGTACCAGTTACAGTTTTTGTAAACAACAAAAATTACAGTACATTTTGACACAAGTACAGTACAGTTTTTGTAACAACAAAAATGTACCAGTTACAGACAGTTTTTGTAACAACAAAAAATGTACCAGTTACAGACAGTTTTTGTAACAACAACAAATGTACCAGTTACAGACAGTTTTTGTAACAACAAAAATGTACCGTTACAGACAGTTTTTGTAACAACAAAAAATGTACCAGTTACAGACAGTTTTTGTAACAACAAAAATGTACCGGTTACAACAGTTTTTGTAACAACAACAAAATGTACCAGTTACAACAGTTTTTGTAACAACAAAATGTACCAGTTACAGTTTTTGTAACAACAAAAATGTACCAGTTACAGACAGTTTTTGTAACAACAAAAATGTACCAGTTACACAGTTTTTGTAACAACAACAAAATGTTACCGGTTACAGACAGTTTTTGTAACAACAACAAAAATGTACCAGTTACAGACAGTTTTTGTAACAAACAAAAATGTACCAGTTACAGACAGTTTTTGTAACAACAAAATGTACCAGTTACACAGTTTTTGTAACAACAACAAATGTACCGTTACAGACAGTTTTTGTAACAACAAAAATTACCGGTTACAGTTTTTGTAACAACAAAATGTACAGTTACAGACAGTTTTTGTAACAACAAAATGTACCAGTTACACAGTTTTTGTAACAACAAAAATGTACCAGTTACACAGTTTTTGTAACAACAAAATGTACCAGTTACAACAGTTTTTGTAACAACAAAAATGTACCAGTTAACAGTTTTTGTAACAAAAAAAAATGTACCGGTTACAGACAGTTTTTGTAACAACAAAATGTACCAGTTACACAGTTTTTGTAACAACAAAAAATGTACCGTTACACAGTTTTTGTAACAACAACAAAATGTACCAGTTAACAGTTTTTGTAACAACACAAAATGTACCAGTTACACAGTTTTTGTAACACAAAAAATGTACCAGTTACAGACAGTTTTTGTAACAACAACAAAATGTACCAGTTACAGCAGTTTTTGTAACAACAACAATGTACCGGTTACAGACAGTTTTTGTAACAACAACAAAATGTACCAGTTACAGACAGTTTTTGTAACAACAAAAATGTACCAGTTACAGACAGTTTTTTGTAACAACAACAAATGTACCAGTTACAACAGTTTTTGTAACAACAACAAAAATTACCAGTTACACAGTTTTTGTAACAACAAACAAAAAATGTACCAGTTACAGACTTTTTGTAAACAAACAACAAAAATGTACCTTACAGACAGTTTTTGTAACAACAAAAATGTACCAGTTACAACAGTTTTTGTAAACAACAAAATGTACCAGTTACAGACAGTTTTGTAACAACAAAAATGTACCGGTTACAGACAGTTTTTGTAACAAACAAAAATGTACCATTACAGACATTTTTGTAACAACAAAATGTACCGGTTACAGACAGTTTTTGTAACAACAAAAATGTACCGGTTACAGACAGTTTTTTGTAACAACAACAAAAATGTACCAGTTACAGACATTTTTGGGGTAACAACAAAAAATGTACCAGTTACAGACAGTTTTTGTAAAACAACAAAATGTACCGGGTTTCAGACAGTTTTTGTAACAACAAAAATGTACCAGTTACAGACAGTTTTTGTAACAACAAAAATGTACCAGTTACAGACAGTTTTTGTAACAACAAAAATGTACCGTTACAGACATTTTTGTAACAACAAAAATGTTACCAGTTACACAGTTTTGTAACAACAAAAATACCGTTACAGACAGTTTTTGTAACAACAACAATGTACCAGTTACAGACAGTTTTTGTAACAACAACAAAATGTACCAGTTACAGACAGTATTTGTAACAACAAAAATGTACCGGTTACAGACAGTTTTTGTAACAACAACAAAAATGTACCAGTTACAGACAGTTTTTGTAACAACAAAAACTACACAGTGTAACAACAAAAATCGTTACAGACAGTTTTTGTACAACAACAAAAATGTACATTACAGATTTGTAACAACAACAAAAATGTACCAGTTACAGACATTTTGTAACATAACAAAATGTACCAGTTACAGACATATTGTAAACAACCTTACTCGACTGGTCAACTATGCAGACGGTATGCGTTAATTGTCTGTTTGATTTTGAATAATCGGGCGTGTGAGAATGTAGAAAGATTGGCAACGCACAACTGTGGAATTCCCGTAAAAATGAAAAGAAAAAGAAAAAAGAAAAGCTTTTGCGGCTAATTGGATGATATACTGTGTTGGCTTCTTTTCAAACATTCGGGGTCACTCTAAGCATGATCTTTAAAAAGTGTGTGTGTGTGTGTGTGTGTGTGTGTGTGTGTGTGTGTGTGTGTGTGTGTGTGTGTCTGTGTGTCTGTGTGTCTGTGTGTGCATGCGTGGTGTGTGTGTGTGTTTGTGTGTGTGCGTGTGCGTGAGTGTGTGTGTGCACGCGCACGCATGTGTGTGTCTGTGAGAGAGAGAAAGAGAGAGAGAAAGATAAAGAGAGAAAGAAAGAGAGAGAGAGAGAGTGGAAGAAAAAGCTTTGTTATTCGTAGTGATCCATATTTATTCTCCGGGACATCTGCTGGTAATATTTTAGAAAAGTGTGGAAATTTTGGCACAGAGAGATTGAAAGAGAGACAGAGAGGGGGGGGGGGGGAATGGAGGGGGAGAGATTGATGGTAGGTAGCCTTGATATCGTCATCCTGCTTTTATTCTCTGGGCCATCTGCTGTAATATTTTAGACAATTCTTGCAGTCTTGGCACATGCATACAAGTGCGCGCGCGCGCACATACACATACACACACACCCACACACACACACACACATACACACACACACACACACACACACACACACACACACACACACACACACACGGAGGCACACACATATGCACACACACAGATGCACACACACACCACACATCCCTACACACAGGCACATACGCACACACGCGCACGCACACATACACAAGAGATATTTCAAGGAACGTGGCCTAAAATGAATGAGAGAAGAGAGAGAGACAGAGAGAGAAAGAGAGAGAGATTTTAAGAAATATAGGCCACTAGGACATGAGAATTAAAGACCTAATGTGTTTTTGCAAAAATACACAGAGTGAAAAAGATGGAAAGAAGCTCTCGAACACTCACAGAGAGAGAGAGAGGGGGGGGAGGAGAGGGAGAGAGAGAGAGGAGAGAGAGAGAGAGAGAGAGAGAGAGAGAGAGAGAACAGACTGATATTCAGAATGTTGTTTTACACATCGGCTGTAGGGCACCATATTTAAGTGGGAATGGGGAACGGAGGTTATCGGAATAGGGTGGTAGTATTAATCAGATTTCATATATTTAAAATAAATCGATATATTTCAAAGCTTAAATTGCACAATATCAATAAGTAGAGAGAGAGAGAGAGAGAGAGAGAGAGAGAGAGGTGATACAAAAAGAAACCTTTGAAGAGTAAAAGAAACCTTCGAGGAGTAAGGAAGAGACAGACAGACAGACAGAGACACAGAGAGAAACAGACAGAGACAGAGACAGAGAGACAAAGAGAGAGATATTTAAGGAAGTCCAGGAGGAGAGGAGGCAAGATAGGGAGGGAGGGATGGAGACGGCGAGTACCGACCTGAGACTCAAAAGAGAACACCTACTGTGTGTCTGCCTCTTTCGTCAATGCCTGCCTATCTGCCTGTCTGTCTGCATGTCTGTAAGTCTGCAACTGCGTCTCTTAATCAGACCCATACGCCTTCTGAGACTGATCAGCATGTTAAAGCCATACTGGCAGTCCCCTGTTTTATAAAGCCTGCAAAAACATGATGTGATGGAATACTTTCTGCATACATTCTGATCAGGTAAAAGATAAAGAAGCTCCGTTCTGCCTGCCATTGAAGAGGGTGCATTAACTCTTTGACCCCTGCACCCTACCCACCAACTGCAAAAACTTTACCCTTTGACTCCCTCACCCTATTCGCCTGCTTCCTGGTTGAAGTGGGTTATACACATTATAACTGGTTGAAGTGGGTTATACATATAATAACTGGTTGAAGTGGATTATACACAATATATAAGTGGTTGAAGTGGGTTATACACATTATGACTGGTTGAAATGAGTTCTACACATTATAACTGGTTGAAGTGGGTTATATACATTATGACTGGTTGAAGTGGGTTATACATATTATAACTGGTCGAAGTGGGTTTATACCTTGTAACTGGTTGAAGTGGGTTATACACATTATAACTGGTTGAAGTGGGTTGTTGTACACGTTATAACTGGTTGAAGTGGGTTATACACGGTATAACTGGTTGAAGTGCGTTATACACATTATAACTGGTTGAAATGGGTTATACACATTATAACTGGTTGAAGTGGGTTATACACATAACTGGTTGAAGTAGGTTATACACATAACTGGTTGAAGTGGGTTGTACACACTATAACTGGTTGAAAAGTGGGTTATACACATTATAGCTGGTTGAAAAGTGGGTTATACACATTTTAGCTGGTTGAAGTGGGTTATACACATTTTAACTGGTTGAAGTGGGTTATACACATTATAACTGTTTGAAAAATGGGTTATACACATTGTAACTCGTTGAAGTGGGTTATACACATCATAACTGGTTGAAGTAGGTTATACACATTATGACTGGTTGAAGTGGATTATATACATCATAACTGGTTGAAGTGGGTTATAAAAATTATGACTGGTTGAAGTGGGTTATACACTTCGTAACTGGTTGAAGTGGGTTAGGCACATTATAACTGGTTGAAAAGTGGGTTATACACATTATAACTTGTTGAATTTGAATATACAAATTATAACTGGTTGAAAAGTGAGTTATACACATTATAACTTGTTGAATTTGAATATACAAATTATAACTGGTTGAAAAGTGAGTTATACACATTATAACTGGTTGAAGTTGATTACATACATTATGACTGGTTGAAGTGGGTTATGCACATTATGACTGGTTGAAGTGGGTTATACACATTATGACTGGTTGAAGTGGATTATACACATTGTAGGTGGTTGAAAAGTGGGTTTTACACATTATAACTGGTTGAAGTGGGTTGCACACATTATGACTGGTTGAAGTGGCTTATATACATTATGACTGGTTGAAGTAGGTTATACACATTATGACTGGTTGAAGTGGATTATACACATTATAGCTGGTTGAAGTGGGTTATGCACATTATAGCTGGTTGAAGTGGGTTGTACACATTATGACTGGCTGAAGTTGGTTATCCACATTATAGCTGGTTGAAGTGGGTTATACACATTATAACTGGTTGAAGTGGGTTATACACATTATAACTGGTTGAAGTGGGTTATACACATTATAACTGGTTGAAAAGTGGGTTGTACACATTATAACTGGTTGAAGTGAGACAGAAAGCCCGAAAGGCAATGGTCGTCTCATGATCCTGAGGTCATCGGGGAGTGAGGTGGTAAAGACCTGAACTCTCAAGGCCAGCATTTTGAGGGCCCTGCCCATCTCCTCTCTCTCACTGCTTTATGTTCTCCATTCAATTTCAGATTCTATCTCCCTCTTTCTCTCTCATTTTCTTTTTCTTCTTCTCCTCATCCCCTCCTCCAGTTCCTTTTCTTCGTCCTTCTCTCCAGCCTCTTCCTTCCAGACAGCCAATGGAGATTTGGTAGAGCGTCTATGGACTTGACTGAGTGCGATTAATTCCTGTTGAACAGACTCTAAAGTCTGCTTCTCCTCCTTTAAATCCCCTGTGCCACTTTCAGATTCTCTGATTTGTTCTCCTCCAGTTTTTCTTTTTCTCGTCTTCCTCTTTCTCCGTCTTCTTTTCCTTCTCCCTTCCACCAGTTTCTGCTCTTCCATCTCCTCCTCTTGACACACACAGCCTCAGACATCAAATGTCGTGATAGATTGAACAGTGGTACTTTTTGTTCCATGCTGTGCTCTTGTGGTGCTGACCAAAATCGATTTGATCCCTCCCCCTCCCCTGCCCGTCTACCACCCCTCACCCACCTGCTCAGTAATTTGGTTCCTGTCCTACTTTTTTGACTAAAACTGATTTGGCTTCCATGCCTCAAAGGTATGGTTTCTGTCCTACATTGCTTCCCCCCCCTCCCCCCCCCCCTCCCCCCACTCAAACTAATTTGGCGTTTTTTGTTCAAACATTTTATCAGTTCCCCACTCAAACTAATTTAGCGTTTTTTGTTCAATCATTTTATCAGCGCACTAGTCCTCTTATCGTCTATAGGCACGTTGTTTCTTTGATAAAGCCGTAAACTTGAGATTTTATGTCTGCAGCTCAATCCCAGCTCGCAACATAAAGACTGGCCTGTTTGCTGCCCGTTTTAATGTTTCCACCATTCTGGTGGTGATAGTGTTCGATCAGTCGCTCTCCCTACTCTTCTTCTCCATTTCATGACCTTGCCGGCGTGTATAGTTTTGCGCAGATTCAAGGAGTCTACCGGATAATTGCTGGCAGATTTGATTAGAGCGCATATGGAATTGCCTGAGTACATTGAGTCCCTCTTGAAAAACGTCTAGGTGAAAAGTCTCTTTCTCCTCCTTCAATCCCTTTCCCCTCCCCTCCATCTTTTTCTTCTTCTTCTTCTTCTTCTTCTTCTTCTTCTTCTTCTCTTCTTCTCTCTTCTTCTTCTTTTCATCATCTCGTCATCATCATCATCGTCGTCGTTGTCGTTGTTGTCGTTGTCGTCATAATTTTCTTTTTTTCTTCGCCTTCTTCTTCTTCTTCTTCTGCTTCTGTTTCTTCTTCTTCTCTTTCTGCTTCTTTTTCTTGACAGTAGCTGACATCAAATGTCATGATAGATTGGAAGTGTTTCTTCTGGTTCTGTACTATTCTCTTGTGGTGTTGACTGAAATTGATTTGACTCCCCCTCCCTCCTGCGCCCCCCCCCCCCCCTTTTTTTTTTTTTTTTTTTTCTTTTCTACGCTTCTCTCCTTTCCGCTCAGTTATTTGGTCTCTGCTCCACTTATTGACTAAAACTGATTTGGCTTCCTCGGCTCAACGATATGGATTCTGTCTTGTTTTCCTTTCTTTCCTCCTGAAACCAACTTGGCGTTCTTTAATCACGTGATCGGTGTACTATTTCCATCTTCCTCCCCACCCAACACCCCCACACCTATCCCTGATCAGTTCTTTCTTTTGATAGAGCTGTGGACTAGGGTTTTTTATATCTTCAGTTCAGTCTCAGCCTGCAACAGAAAATATTGGGCTGTTTGCTGCTCATCTTAATGCTTCCATTATTCTAGTGGTGTCAGCTTAGTGTTTCAAAGGTCTCTACCTCCCTCCCCATTTCAAGGTCTTGCTAGCGCATAGGATTTTGCACTTTTCCAGATAGATGCTGGGAGATTTTTATATGGAGCGCATATGGAATTGTCTGAGTATGATGAAACCCCTTTGAATAAAAACTCCAAACTGAAAAATCTCTTTCTTCTCTCCCAGTCTTACCCTGACATCCCTCCATCTTGTTTTTCTCCTCTTCTTCTTCCTCCTCCTCTGTCTTCTTCTTCCTCTTCTTTTTTGTCTGTCTTTTCATCTTCTTCGTCTTCTCCTCCTTCTGCTTCTTCAGCTTGTCCTTTTCTTCTTTTACTTCTTTCTTTCTTCTTTTTCTTTTTTGTCTTCTTTCTTCTTGTTCTTGTTCTTCTTCTCCTCCTCCTCCTTTCTTCTTCTTCTTATCCTTATTCTCTTCCTCCATCTTCTTCTTCTTCCTCCCCTTCCTCCTTCATCTTGACACAAAGCAGGAGACATCAAATGTCACCATAGTTTTTATAGTGGTACTTCTTGTTCCACGCTGTGCTCTTATGGTGATGACTAAATTGATTTCACTCGGTTCTTCTTCTTCCTCTGCACCACTGCCATACCCACCACCACCACCACAACACCGTTGTCGTCTTCGTCGTCATCATCATCATAATCTTCATCATCATCGTCATCATCATCATCACCATCTTCTAGGTCTTTTTCTCCTCCTCCTTCTTCTTCCTCCTCTTTTCATCTTCATCATCATCATCATCATCATCATCATCATCGTCGTCGTCGTCGTCGTCATCATCATCTTCATCTCATCTTCATCTTCATCTTCATCTTCATCATCATCATCATTCATCATCATCATCATCATCTCTTCTTCTTCTTCTTCTTCTTCTTCTTCTTCTTCTTCTTCTTCTTCTTCTTCTTCTCTCTCCTCCTCCTCTCCTCCTCTTTTTCCCTCCTCTCTCCTCCTCCTCCTCCTCCTCCTCTTCTTCTTCTCCTTTTTCTTTTCCTTCTTTTTCGTTTTCTACTTGTTCTCCATTTTCGTCTCTTCCTTTTCGTCGTTCTTTATTTCTTCTTCTCCTTCTTCTTTTCGTTTTGCTCCTCCTACTTCCTCTTGACACACAAAACAGCAGCAGACATCAAATGTCATGATAGATTGTACAGCGATTCTTTCGGTTCCATACTGTGCTCTTGTGATGCCGACTAAAATTGATTTAACTCCCTCCTCCCTCCCTCCCTCCCTCCCTCCTGCCTCCACCACCCCGTCCCTGTTTCCTCTCCACTACTCAGTAATTTGGTCTCTGCCTTACTCTATTGACTAAAACTGATTCGCTTCCTCAGCTCATCGATACGGAATCTGTCCTGTTTTCCTTTCTTTCCCACTAAAACCAATTTGGCGCTCTCTGTTCAATCATGTCATCTGTGTGTTATTTTCTCCCTGCCTTCCTACCCGCCCCCATACCCCCCCCCCCCCCTTTTTTTTTTTTTTTTTTTTTTTAATAGAGCCGTGGACTCAGGATTTTATGACCCCACTTCAGTCCTTGCCCACAGCACTAAAAACTGGCCCGTGTTCGCTGCGTATCTTCGTGTTTCTATCATTCTGGTGGACTCAGTGTTTCACATGTCTCTCCCCCTCCCCCCTCCACTTCATTCCTTCCACATTTCAAGACCTTGCCGGGCGTTAGATTATGCGTAGACTCAATAAGTTTGCCAGATAATAATTGCTGGCAAGTTTGGGTGGAGCGTAATGGAATTTCCCGAGTGCTATGAGTACCGCATGAACACACTGCAAGCTGAGAACTACTTTCTCCTCCTCTAAATTCGCGTTCTTCATCATCATCATCCTCTTTTTGATCATCGTCGTCGTCGTCATCATCATCATCATTTTCTTCATTGTCGTCGTCGTCGTCGTCTCATCATCATCATCATTCATCATCATCAGTGTTTTTCTTTCTTCTTCTTCTTCTCCTTCTCCTTCCTCTTTCTCCTCCCTCTTCATATCCCTCCTTTTTCCTCTTGACAAAACAGCAGACATCAAAATGTCATGATAGATTAAACAGTGATACTTTTGGTTCCACGATGTTCTCTTGTGGTGCTGAATAACATTGATTTGACTGCATCACCGCCTGCCTCCTGCCTCCCCTTCCCCCGCCCCATGTGTTCAGTAATTTGGTCTCTACCCATCGTTATTGTCGAAAACTGATTTGGCTTCCTCGGCTCAACCATATGGATTCTGCCCTGTTTTCCTGTCCTTTCCCACTAAAACTAATTTAGCGTTCTCTGTTCAATCACGTGATGGGTGTACTATCCCCCCCCCCTTCCTGCCTTCCCCCTTCCTTCCTCTTCATAGATTGTTTCTTTGATATAGATGTTGACTCGGGATTTTATGTGTCCACTTTAGTAACAGCCAGCAAGATAAAAAAAACAAAAAAACTGGCTCTTTTCTCTGGCCATCTCAATGCTTCAATCATTCTGGTGGTATCGGTGTTTCAAAGGTCTTCCCACCCCTCTGTTCTTTTACTGGCCTTGCTGGCGCGTAGGGTTTTGCTCAACCAAGTCTTCCAGAGAATTGCTGGCAGATTTGGGAGGAACGCATATGGAATTGTCTGAGTGGAATGAATCCCTTTTGAACGAGTTGAAAAGTCTTGTTTCTCCTCCTCCAGTCCCTCCTCCTCCCTCTCCTCTTCCTCCATCTCTTTTTGTTCTAGACGTCTTATCTGTTCTTCTTTCTCGTTGTCTTCTTCTTCTTCCTTTACCGTAGTGAATTAAAGATCCATCCAGAAACAGCTGTGAAAATCGTGCTAGCACACGCACACGCATACACACATATACAAACATGCACGCACGCGTGCACACGCACGCACATCCCTCCAGGGTAATATGAAATAGTCTCCCCATTTGTTTTTCTTATAGCAGAATGTTGATGAATTAGGTAAGGGAGTGGAAGGGTTAAGCTGATGAATAGGATAGGGGAGTTAAAGGGTTAAAGATTGCCTGCCTAAGGTGTGTATTTTAGCTTGGCTTTAGCGTGGATGAATATAGCTCCCAAACTTAAGCCCAAACCAATTACGACCGCCCGCGCTCAAGCAAACAGGAACAAAAAAGAAGGGAAATGGAGTCAGAATGCGTGTGTAATGTAACAAGACAAGACAGGCGCAAATTTTAGGCCAACTGCCCTTTGTCAAGCGTAAACATTAGATAACAAAGAACAAATAACAACAAGCAAATACAAAAATTAGGGAGGAAGACAGCAAAACTTTTCAAATTCCCTGTTGTTTCGTCAAGCAGATTACACATTTTGGTTCTATTTTCATGTTCTTCTGACTCACTTTCTTCGCCCAATTGTTATGCAACTCTAGCCCAGTCTGTTTTTGGTTTGTCTAATTCTTCTGTTCTCTTAAGCATGTTCATTTCACAGAACAAATGACGAAATTTTGGCGTTCAAATACAGGGGGGGCAAAATATACGTACATCAATGATCTGTGCGTCACACTTGCCTACGTAATTTCATTTCTATACATTTGACGTTTGCCTTCGCTTGCTTGTCTTGTAAACCCCAATGGTGATTAAAAACTCAATGGCAGTTATTTCTGTTTGACTGTCCGGGTAATTTCGTGGACGAAAAAGGAGCAAATTGCCCAACACTATCTGTTGATCGACATGTGTGATGAAAAGTCTGTCTGTCTGTCTCTCTGTCTCTCTGTCTGTCTGTCTGTCTCTCTCTCTCCTCTTCTCTCTGTCTGTCTCTGTCTCTCTCTCTGTCCGTTCATTGTCTGTCTGTCTGTCTCTCTCTCTTTCTTTCTCCCTTTCTCTCCTCCCTATCTCTCTCTTCCTCTCTCTATTTCTCCCATCATCTCTATCTTTCTGTGACTATCTGTGTATCTGTCTTTGTCTCATTGCCACTGTCTTTCTTCTCTTGTGTAAGTTTCTCTGTGTCTGTCTGTATCTCTTTCTGTCTGTCTGTCTGTCTTTCTCTGTCTCTCTCAGTCACTAACACAGTGTGTGTGTGTGTGTGTGTGTGTGTGTGTGTGTGTGTGTGTGTGTGTGTGTGTTGTGTGTGTGTCTTGCCCGCTCGCGTATAGAATTCATCATATGTTCATCGATTTCTCTGATTAAGTCCCGCGTCGGATCGAATGGCACTATATTTGTTCATTAGTTTGCTTTCTCGTTTCAGGTGAGTTCGGTGTTGTTTTTCTGCCGTTTTATTAGTTTGTCGACCCGCATGTGTTCCTGGTGTAGACATGAGGCAAGCTCCAATATCATCAGTCTATCTCCGTAAATGTCTGCCCATTTTGATCAATAGCTCCATAAATGACTGATAATTTTGGTCATAAGCTCCGGAAATGACTGATAATTTTGATCAATAGATAGCTCCGGAAATTACATATTTTTGATCATGAGCTCCGGAAATGACTGATAAATGTGATCATAGATAGCTCTGTAAATGACTGATAATTTTTATCAATAGCTCCGTAAATTCGTTATAATTTTTATCAATAAGCTCCGTAAATGACTGATAATTTTGATCAGTGGCTCGGAAAATGACTGATAATTTTGATCATAAGCTCGGAAATGACTGATAATTTTAATCAGTACATGGCTCCGTAAATGACTGATAATTTTGATCAATAGCTCCGTAAATGATTGATAATTTTTATCATAAGCTCCGTAAATGACTGATAATTTTGATCTATAGATAGCTCCGTAAATGACTGATAATTTTGATCAATAGCTCCGGAAATGACTGATAATTTTGATCAATACATAGTTCCGTAAATGACTGATAATTGTGATCAATACATAGATCCGTAAAAGACTGATAATTTTGTGGAATGCAATAGTTCTGTAAATGACTGATACTTCTGTGCAGTGCACAGTTCCGTAAATAATTGTGTGTGTAAATGACTGATAATTGTGTGTAGTATATTGTTTCGTAAATGACTGATAATTGTGTGGCCAATACATAGTTCACGTTAAATGAGTGATACTTCTGTGCATACATAGTTCCGTAATGACTGATAATTGTGTGCAATACGTAGTTACGTAAATGACTGATACTTCTGTGCAATGCGCAGTTCCGTAAATGACTGATACTGTTATCGTTTGTCTTGTATTATGATACAACTGTGATGAAGAATTACCACTGTTAGGTTTCGCTGGGTTTTCAATAGCCCAGAAATTGCTCTGGGTGGCCAACAGGGGGAATAATCAGTGCACAGTGAATAGGTCAGTAAATAGAACTGGCCAGTGTAAACGTTTTATCTGTTCACATGTACTTATATTTTTCTTTCTTTCTTTTGTGGTTAGAGTACCGTGCGTATTTACGCAGAGGTTGTGAGTTCATACCTGGGATGGGCCACAGTTATTTCTCTCTCTCTCTCTCTCTCTCTCTCTCTCTCTCTCTCTCTCTCTCTCTCTCTCTCTCTCTCTCTCTCCTCCTCTCTGTCTGTCTCTCTCTTTCCCCCCACCTCTCTGTCGCTCTCTCTTCCCGCCGTCTCTCTGTCTCTCTCTGCGCTGTCTCTCTCTCTCTCTGCGCCTGTCTCTCCCTCTCTGTCAGTCTCTCTCTCTCTTTTCATTCTCTCTATATATGTCTCTCTCTCTCTCTCTCCTGTTTCTATCTCTCTGTCTCTTCCCCTGTCTCTCCCTCCCTGTCTCTGTCTTTGTCTGTCTCTCTCTCTCATCTCTCTGTATGTCTATCTGTGTCTCTGTCTGTCTCTCTCTCTCACTCTCTCTGTCTCTCTCCTTCTCTCTTTCCCCTCTCTCTCTTTCTCTCTTTCCCCCCTCTCTTTCTCTCTCTCTCTCTCTCTCTTAGTTGTTAGAACACCATGCTTATAACGCAGATGTCGTGGGTTCAGTCCTGGGGCGGACCAGAATCCCTCAACTCTCCCCTCTCCCCCCACCCCGGTGGACTCAAGATCTGATGTCCCCATTTCAACCCCAGCCTGCAACATTACATAGTGGTCTGTTTGTGCCCATCTAATGCTTCCATCATTCTGGTGGTGTCAGCTTAGGCATTTTACGTCTCCCTCTTTCCTCTTCCCCTTCCATTTCAAGAGCTTGCCAGTGCAAAGGGTTTTGCGCAGGCTCAGAGAGTCTGCCAGATAATTGCTGGCAGATCAGGGTAGAGCGCATATGCAATCGTCCGAGCGTGATGAATCTCTCTTAAAATCTCAAACTCCAAAATTCAGTGTAATCGCTCACAATCAATTTCACAGGTAATCTACCCCATATTATTGTTGATATCACTTAACCCAAACAAAGACAAAAACAAAAACAAAACACAGCAGCAGCAGCAGCAGCAGCGTCAACAGTTCCCCCTCCACCTCCCAGCCCAACCACAGATGTCTTTATTTGTACACGTACCGAACAAGTCCCCTGAAATAACTGCCAATTTCCGTGAGGAAAACCTTAACGGTCGACATCTAGCAAGTCTGATCACAGTCCAGAGACATGGATAGGGGAGACAGGCAACGTGCTCTGTCTCTATCTCTGTGATATGACCGCTTTTTTTTAATTTTTTTATCTGCTTCGGAGTTGCTAAGCATACAGAGCTAACTAACGTTTTTGTATCAGACAGCTTCGGTTCAGATTTGTGACAAACTTCTCTTATCAGAACAGAAGGTGATAATCAAGCAGCTCGCAAGTTATTCTAAGCAGACACGTTTGGAAGAAGAAATACATGTCTAAGATTGAAACACAAAACGACAGAAAAATTAAAAGAAGACCAAATAAAATAAATAAAATAAATAAAATCAATAAAGTAGAATAAAATAAAACAAAATAAAATAAATAGATAAATAAAAAGCGCCTCTTGTTGTCAGTAATATAGAAATAGACGCAAACTACTTCTTCTCCCTCCGTTAAAGAATCATTGCGGCGTCGTACTAATAAACCGTGCACCAGTGCACTATTGCACAGTGAATCTCAGGTCACCGCCCTAAGCGTGCTTATCAGTAAAATTCTTCTTCAAGGGAGGAAATCAGTTACCATAGGCTTGCTTCCCTTCGAGACTACACGCACAAAGCTCGTCTTTTCTAAGTTTGCTTAGGCCTAAAGAAAACTTTCCTTGTAAGATCCGCAGTGCAAACGTGCTCAAATTCCTTCAGCTCTGTCGGTTGTGTACCAAAAGCCTCGTCTTTAACACATTTGTGGGCTTGTGTGTTGTTCACTCCCACTTTTCGTCTCAACCGATTTATTTTGGACTTGTTTGTTTTGGTTTTGGGTGCCTGATGTCACAATTTTAAAACGGACTTTGAATGAACAAGAGTTCCTTGCAACAAAAGATATAGAAATTTATGTCGAGGGCCACCCAGGTCGTGAGTTCGTATAACCAATCTGTTTGACTATCTGTATCTATGATCGGATTGAGCAGGACGAAGGAAGGAAGACAGACATACATCTCTGTGCCGCTGACATTTACCAGCACGTTCAACTCGTCTCTCGCTCTGTCCTTCGTATTGACCCAGCAGACGCCGCCAAGCGAGGGGAAAAAAAAAAAAAAAGCAGTAGGTCCTGCATATGATCAAGTATTTCCAGCATTCTCCCTTTTTATGAGAAAATGACAGAAAATCCAGACTTTGCATTTCTTAAGGTCACTATGACCTTGAGAAACGTCGGTGAAAATAAATGTTGAGGACAATGGTAGATTGTCACTGCAGTGAAAACAAATGTTGAATATTTTTTAAGTTCCTGAGAAAGTGGTGTTCGTGCACTTCACACAAAAGTACTATTTTTAGCACTTTTTGTTTATATGACCTTGACCTTTGAGATGACATATTTCGTTACTTCTCAGTGATTGACAACTTACACCAAATTTTCGTTAAAAAAAATCACCACGAGGAGCTAAAAAGAATCGTGCACACATATTTCACACACACACCACCCGCACACACACACAACACACACACACACACACACACACACACACACACACACACACACACACACACACACACACACACACACACACACACACACACACACACACGTGCGCACTACACTAACACACGTCTCTCTCGTGTAGACATGAAACAATCTTCCATCTTCACCACCAAGCCCTCCTCTTTTTTTTTTTTTTTTTAATAAAAGGAATTAACTCAGACGAAAAAGGACCACACCACACACAAAAAACAAACAAACTGGAGCAAATCTTTGTGCTCAGTACGTATCAGGTCTTTGTAATCTCAAGGAAAAAGTGCTGTAGGGGTAATTTAGAAAATGCAGGTTTCCGCTGGCTTCCAACCTGGTATTTCTTCCTGAGACTTTCCTGGGATTCTTCTTCCGCCTTCTGCTTTACGGATTTTCTTTGGGTTAGGATCGATACTGTACGTACAAGATCGTCTCCTTGATCAATAATATCCGTACAGAATACTCTTGTCTGATCAATAGTATCCATACGAGATGGTTTACCTGATCAATAGTATCCATACAAAATATTTTCCCTGATCAATAGTATCCGTGCAAAACAGTCTGCCTGATCAATAGTATCCATTCAAAATGGTTTACGTGATCAATAGTATCCGTACAGAATAGTCTGCCTGATCAACAGTACCCATACAAGATGGTTTACCTGATCAGTACTATCCGTACAAGATGGTCCCCCTGATCAACAGTATCCATACAAAATGGTTTACCTGATCAATAGTACGCATACAAGATGGTCCCCTGATCAGTAATATCCGTACAGAATAGTCTGATCAATAGTATCCATATAAGATGGCTTCATTGATCAATAGTATCCATACAAGATGGTCCCCTGATCAGTAATATCTGTACAGAATAATCTGAACAATCAAATCCATACAAGATGGCTTCATTGATCAATAATGTCCATTCAAGATGGTCTCCCTGATCAATAATATCCGTACAAGATGGTCTCACTGATCAATAGTATCCTTACAGAATAGTCTGCCTGATCAATAGTATCCATACAAGATGGTTTACCTGATCAATAGTATCCGTACAAGATGGTCTCATCGATCAATAGTATCCTTACAGAATAGACTGTCAGATCAATAGTATCCATACAAGATGGTTTACCTGATCAATAGTATCCGTACAAGATGGTCTCATCGATCAGTAGTATCCTTACAGAATAGTCTGCCTGATCAGTAGTATCCATACAAGATGGATTACCTGATCAGTAGTATCCATACAAGATGGATTACCTGATCAATAGTTTCCGTACAGGATGGATTACCTGATCAATAGTATCCGTACAAGATGGTCTACCTGATCAATAGTATCCGCACAGAATAGTCTGCCTGATCAATAGCATCCGTGCAAGACGGCCTCCCTGATCAATAGTATCCATGCAAGGTAGTCCCCCTGATCAGCAATATCCACACAAGATGGTCTCCCTGATCAGTATTATCCGTACAAAATGGTCTCCCCAATCGAAAGTATCTGTACAAGATGGGCTTACTGATCAACAACATTCATACAAGATGATTTTCCTGATCAATAGTATCCAGAAAGACAAGTCTCTGCTCAGTTAAAACCCTTGCAAGATGGTTTCTCTGATCAATAGTATCCGTACAAGGTCTCCTCGATCGATAATGTCTGATCAATAGTATCCGTACAAGGTCTCCTCGATCGGTAATGTTTGTACAAGATGGTCTCCCTAATCACTAGTACCCTTGCAAGATGTCTCCCTGATCAACAGTTCACCTGTTCACCTGTTGACGACATCATTCTTGATGGTAACCGCTGATGCATGCCCGTCAGCTGTCTCCATCCCCTTCTGTCTACAGTCTGTACAGTATCTCTATAAGGTGGTCCCCCTAATCGATAGTATCCATGCAAGATTATCTCTTTGATTGATAGTATTTGTATAAGATGGTCTCCGTAATCGATAGCATCCATGCAAGCTTATCTCTTTGATTGATCGTATTTGCACAAGGTAGTTTCCCTAATCGATAGTATCCGTGCAAGATTATCTCTTTGATTGATAGTATTTGTACAAGATGGTCTCCCTAATCGATATTATCCGTACAAGGTGTCATCCCGATCGATAGTATCTGTGCAAGATGGTTTCCCTGATCAGAAATATCGGTGCAGATGATGTCTGATTGATATTATTCGTACAAGATAGGTTTCCCTAATCGATAGTATCCGTGCAAGATGTCTCCCTGATCAATAGTATACGTGCAAGATGTCTCCCTGATCAATAGTATACGTGCAAGATGTCTAACTGATCAATATTATACGTGCAAGATGTCTCCCTGATCGATAGTATTCGTGCAAGATGTCTACCTGAACTATAGTATCCGTGCAAGATGTCTACCTGACCGATAGTATCCGTGCAAGATGTCTCCCTGACCGATAGTATCCGTGCAAGATGTCTCCTTGATCGATGGTATTTGTGCAAGATGTCTCCAGATCGATAATATCTGTGCAAGATGTCTCCCTGATCGATAGTATCCGTGCAAGATATCTCCCTGATCGATAGTATTTGTGCAAGATGTCTCCTGATCGATAATACCTGTGTAAGATGTCTCCCTGATCGATGGTATCTGTTCAAGCTGTTTCCTTGATCGATAGTATCCGTGCAAGATGTCTCCCTGATGGATAGTATCTGTGCAAGATGTCTCCTTGATCGATAGTATCCGTGCGAGATGTCTCCCTGATCAATAGTATCTGTGCAAGATGTCTTCCTGATCGATAGTATTTGTGTAAGATGTCTCCCTGATCGATAGTATCCGTGCAAGATGTCTCCCTCATCGATAGTATCCGTGCAAGATGTCTCCCTGATTGATAGTATCTGTACAAGATGTCTCCCTGATCGATAGTATCCGTGCAAGATGTCTCCCTGATCGATAGTATCCGTGCAAGATGTCTCCCTGATCGATAGTATCCGTGCAAGATGTCTCCCTGATCAATAGTATCTGTACAAGATGTCTCCCTGATCGATAGTATTTGTGCAAGATGTCTCCCTGATCGATAGTATTTGTGCAAGATGTCTCCCTGATCGATAGTATCCGTGCAAGATGTCTCCCTGATCGATAGTATCCGTGCAAGATGTCTCCCTGATCGATAGTATCTGTACAAGATGTCTCCCTGATCGATAGTATTTGTGCAAGATGTCTCCCTGATCGATAGTATTTGTGCAAGATGTCTCCCTGATCGATAGTATCCGTGCAAGATGTCTCCCTGATCGATGGTATTTGTGGAAGATGTCTCCCTGATCGATAGTATCCGTGCAAAATGTCTCCCTGATCGATAGTATCCGTGCAAGATGTCTCCCTGATCGATGGTATTTGTGGAAGATGTCTCCCTGATCGATAGTATCCGTGCAAAATGTCTCCCTGATCGATAGTATCCGTGCAAGATGTCTCCCTGATCGATAGTATCCGTGCAAAATGTCTCCCTGACGATAGTATCCGTGCAAGATGTCTCCCTGATCGATAGTATCTGTGCAAGATGTCTCCCTGATCGATAGTATCCGTGCAAGATGTCTCCCTGATCGATAGTATCCGTGCAAGATGTCTCCTGATCGATAGTATACGTGCGAGATGTCTCCTTGATCGATAGTATCCGTGCGAGATGTCTCCCTGATCGATGATATTTGTGTAAGATGTTCCTCCTGATCGATAGTATTTTTCAAGATGATCTCTGTGACCGATAATATCTGTACAAGATGAGTTTCCCTGATCGAGAGCATCCGCACAAGATGCAGCAACATCAACAAAAATTAGTAGCAAAATGTTCCATTATAATGAAATGACGACGACCACAACAAACTAATCAACGGAATGCACAAAGAGAAATTCCTTTTTGGAAGTTGAAAATTTGATCGTATTGTATAGTATTGTTTTGCATCAGAAGGTATTCCTGTCATCAGATATCAGAATATTTATACACAACACACACACACACACACACACACCACACACACACACACACACACACACACACACTACACACACACACACACACATACACAACACCACCACACACACACACACACAACACACACACCACACACACACACACACACACAAAATATATGTGTGTGTATATATACGTATATATACGCACACACGCTCGTTTTTTGATTTAACGTCTTTTCACTATGAGTGGTATTAGACGATTGATATGTATTTGTGTATATGTACATATATACATACATACAACACACACACACACACACACACCACACACACACACACACACACACACACATCACACCACACATATATATATATATATATATATATATATATATATATATATATATATATATATATATACATATAGATCGATAGATTGATAGACAGATAGATACATAAATATACTCGTTCATCATCATCATCATTTATTGTACCTCAGTACATCGTCCACTTTTACTAGTTATAGTTAGCTCGATAAACTTAACGAGTCTGTCGCCTCATTATGGACATAATTATTTGGAAGGATCGCACACACAGAACTGTGAGACTCCCGATCAGTTCTCTTTTTTTGACTGATTTTCACAATTCCATTCATTTCTGCTGTGCTAGTTTTGCGTCTGTGTGTGTTTTTAATTCTGGAGTGTCTGTTGTTGTTTTTGTTGCAGGTCGTTGTTTGGCCTGTAGTGTAAATTCCATTTGTCAGATTGAGCCGTGCCGCGTGTGCTTTGAGAATCGATTAGC
Organism: Monoplex corrugatus; assembly: GCA_030674185.1. Lineage (NCBI taxonomy): Eukaryota > Metazoa > Mollusca > Gastropoda > Littorinimorpha > Ranellidae > Monoplex > Monoplex corrugatus. The sequence goes on along the minus strand of JAPXFY010000020.1, from coordinate 40,345,057 downwards.
TAATTATTTTGCGTGCCTGTACTTGCAGTCGTACAAAGGTTACGTTGAAATTTCTGGTGTGTGTGTTTCGACTTTTGTCGTATACATGCACGAAAAGGATGTCTGGCTGTTTGTTTGTCTGGCTGGCTGTCTGTCTGTCTGTCGTCTGTCTGTCTGTCTGTCTGTCTGTCTGTCTGTCTGTCTCTCTCTCTCTCTCTCTCTCTCTCTCTCACACACACACACACACACACACATTCTCTCTCTCTCTCTCTCTCTCTCTCTCTCTCTCCTTGTCTGTCTCTCTGTCTGTCTCTCTCTCTCTCTGTCTCTCTCTCCACACACACACGCGCACACACACACACACACCACACACACACACACACACACACAAATGACACACACACACACACACACACACACACACACACACACATACATACACACACGCGCACTCTCTCTGTCTCTCGTGTACACACATTCTTTCTTTCTCTCTCTCTCTCTCTGTCTCTCTCTCTCTCTCACTCACTCACTCACTTACTCACTCTTCTCTCTCATACGCACGGACACACACACACACACACACACACACACACACACACACACACACACACACACACACACACACACCACATTCTCTCTCTCTCTCTCTCTCTCTGTTTCATTTATGAATGTGATTTTTTAAAGAACTTTCTTTCTGGTATTAAATTAGTATTTGTTGGACTTCTAAATATTCGTACAAAATAGAACGAAAACGCATCTTCAGTTATCGAAACAAGTAAGGCGCAAATTTTCAGCTAGCTTGGTCTTTGTGAAGCTTACATAAATGGCCTTTGTCAAGCGAACACAAAATACAATAAAGAAACATTCAAAAGAATTAGGACCAAAACAAAACCAACAAAATAGCTGACTTACGAGACATTGTGTGTCCACTGCCAGAATACCTGGCAGCTATGCTGACTAAACAGTCACAACAATAACTGTTGATAACCACAATAACTGTACCGCCCCGCCCCCCTTCTCAAATGTTGGTTTGTGTGTGTGTGTATGTAGATGTGAGTATATTTATTTGTGTCTATGTTTGCTTTCTGGTGTGTGTGTCTGTGCCTGAAAGACTGCACTTATTGCCTGATTTTGTTAAAGTATCACAATTATCTATTTCCAAATTTTTGTTATTTTTGGCAAACTATGTTTAAGCTGCATTAATATGTTGGTGTGTATATCTGACTGCTTGTAGTTTACTGCATTAATGTATTGACAAGGCAAGCTTCCTTCTACAGCCCTGAATGTATTTAAGTGCTGCAAGTATTCTCTGATATTTACTGTTTGTGCTATACAAATGGAAGTTTTAATGGTAGTAGTAATAGTAGTAGTTCATGTAGTTGTAGTTGTAGTAGTAGTAGTAGTAATAATGGTAACAGCTGCAGCAGCAGCAGTAGTAGTAGTAGTATAAATTTCTGATAGTAGAAGTAGTAGTACATGTAGTAGGAGCAGCAGCAGCAGCAGTAGTAGTAGCTGTAGTAGTGGTAGTAATGCCATAGTTTTAAGAGCTTCCAGACGCCTGATGAATGAATAATTTGGCTCTACATCTTTTTCAGAATAGTTACAAAGAAAAAAGTTGAGGCCAGGTGTGGGAGTGCGATTGTTTCATTCATATCGGCTTGAGAAAAGTGTGCTTCTGTAACATTTAGAAAAAAATCTGAACGAGACTCTCAGCTCTTCATGGTTGAATCTTTTCCAAATTTAAGTCAAAGTTGTTGCCGTACCGTGTGAAGAGTCGTGTATGTTTCAAGTTTGGAAATCATGGTGCTGAGGACAACTTGACACAGGCCAAAACAAAAACGAAGAGCCTACAGTCCTTTTTTTATATTTTTTTTTACAGTAATTAATTATTTTAGGAAGGTATGTGAACAACGCTTTCTCAGCAACTTCAAACAATATTCAAAACCTGTTTTCGCTGTTGTGACAGCCTGATAATGTCCCTCAATGCACGTCAAGATGCACTAATTCTTCTGATGCTTCTTAAAGGTCACGAAAACTACAAGATCTGGGTGTTGTTTTTGGTTTTGTAAGAAGACAGAACGTTAGAACAGCGTGGTTTTTGTTCGTTTATTTGTTTGTTTGTTTGTTTGTTTTCTTTTTAATTTTGTTTTATTCATTTTTCTATCGTAGGTGAAACTTGTGGATAAAGAACAACAACCACACGATCAGCGCTAACAAAGAACCACGGAGGCAGCAATACAAACAGTTTCCAACTGCCTTGGGATATTCGGCAGCCGACAACCATGTGGGAGGTACGGCAAACTCGCCGGTGGCTACACACTGTACTGCATGCATTGCTTCACGTACTGTTGATGCTGCACGTGCTGAGCACGGAGGTACTGGGTGGAGAAATGTGCACCAAATCTGTCCCGTAAGTACATGTGTACTCGTTTTTTTCTTTCTGTCCTTCGTCTGTTCGTTTTTCGATCTAACATGATTTCATTTAATGATGTTTAGACATCTGAAAAGTAATCGACACTATATATTATATATATATATATATATATATATATATATTATATTATATATATATATAGATAGATAGATAGACAGATAGATAGATAGATAGATAGATAGACAGATAGATAGATAGATAGATAGATAGATAGATAGATAGATAGATAGATAGATAGATAGATAGATAGATAGACAGATAGATATGTGTATCATTGTGATGATTCATATTCGCCGTTTTCTTCTGCTCAGCGAAACATCGAGGAAGTTTTGCTTTGGTTTCTTTTCCTCAAAGTGTTGTGTATTTATTCTTTATTGTCTTTTGTATACGCTTGGCAAAGGCCAATTGGCAGAAAATTTGCGCCTCAGTTGTTTTGTTATATTAGATACACTTTCTGATTCTATTTGTGTGTGTTTTTGGTTCCTATTTCTTGAACGCTGGCAGTCATTTAGGTTAAGAGTTCACTGTGGCGATGGTGTTGCTGCTGTCCCTGTTGTCTAAGAGAGTATGGACTGCTTGAAAGGATGGATGGGATCAGATTGATTTGTTTCCCACGTGTCCCCCATGGGATGCCGGTGGCTCTTTCAGTACAAATAGTATCCCCACCTTCTGGAAATTCTGTGCTAGAAATTTCCTCTTTACTGTCATTCTTTCTTTCTTCCTCCTTTGCTTTCTGTCGTTTCTTCCTATCATTTTCTGTCTTGCTGGTCCATTCACCTGTATGTGTTCGATAAAGTCTTCGTATTTTCTCTTAGGATTGATAATTGGATACATGTATAAAGTGCATTTTTGGCCAAAGGGAAATGAGATATGCAAAAGCAATTTTAGATAATTTAGGCCTGTTTTTATATCTGTTTTTAGTGTCCTTATGTTTCAATTTGTATTCAGGTTTGCTTTCTTGAATCCCCTGTGTGATAAATTGGACGGAGTGGTCAACGCCGGGGGCATACCCTTAGATTATGTGCGCGAATGCATTGGTATGTGTACTTAATTTTCCTTTCTTTTTTTCCTGTTGAAGTATGGTGTATGTTTTTTAAGCGGGTATAGCCCTGATATGGCTCTGCGCAGTCGGCTGGGCTTTAAACAAAAACAACAGTAACAGTTTCCCGTGTGACATTCTGGTAGCGTTGACCTCTTCAGGGAAGATCATCGCCACGCTTCAGTGCCATTTTTTCTGTGCGTAGTTGTCATTACCTGTCCGAATGGGTTTGTTTGCAGATTTCTGTTGGGGGCAATTAGTTTACTGCCGTCGATTCTGTCGCGTGCATTAGTGCATAAAGTGCACACGGGACCTCAGGTTTATTCTCTCACCCGAATGATTCGCACGGAAATTCCTTATAATAATAATAATTACAATATTTATATAGCGCAAAATCTTGATAAAAATCAAATCTAAGCGCTGAAACACACACACACGCACGCACGCACACACACGCCCACACACACACACACACCCACGCACACACATGCACCACGCCACACACACACACACACACACCACACACACACACACACACACACACACAACACACACACGGCTATAAATGGGAAAGAATAAAAACAATGAGAAATTTTATGAGAGTCATATTATATACAATTATATATTGCAATGTGATTCCCCTTTCCGAGTGGAGACAGGCTGCAGAGGGGATTGAGTGAGGTCAGGATTTTATGCAGAGGAGAAAAGGTGAGTTTTGAGAGCGGACTTGAAGGAGACAAAAGTAGGTTGCTGACGGACTGAGAGAGGAAGTTTGTTCCAGGAGAGTGGACCAGAAACAGAGAAGGCTCGTGGACCATAGGTATTGAGCTTATTGCGTGGGAAAGCGAAAAGTCAAGAGATCGAGCAGAGCGGAGGGTACGTGAGGGAACATAGATCTCAAGTAGGCTTGACAGTAATCGGGGCTGCGTTATTGAGGCTTTTGTAGCACATAGTGTCTATTTGTACTGTATGCGCTTTGATACAGGGAGCCAGTGAAGTTGTGCCAGGAGAGGAGATATGTGGTCAGCTTTTTTTATTTTGAGTACAAGGCGTGCAGCATCGTTTGAATGCGCTGTAGGATGTGAGTGGTGGGCAGGAAGACCGGACAGGAGTGAATTGCAATAGTCAATGCGAGACATTATGAAGGAGAGAACGAGTTTTGCAGTTGTTTCCACAGAGAGATACTTCCTGATCAGGCTTATACGATGGAGGTGATAGTAGCAAGATCTGGCAGTTTGAGAAACAAAGTTGTTCATGGAGAGGGTAGAGTCAAGGCAGACACCAAGGTCTTTAGCTGAATCAGAAATTGGGACTGATGTGTTACATAATGGGAGAGAAAGAGGAGGCAGCTGAGAAAGTTTCTGACGGGTGCCAGTGAGGATAGCTTCTGTCTTGTCATCATTTAGCTGAAGTTTTAGCCTCAAGGGAGGAATTGTGGGGCTTAAGGGTGGGGTATGGTTGCGGTGTGGGGAAGGGGAGCTGTAGAAAAAAATGGAAGTCGGGGAATAGACCAGGAAGCCATCCGCTTTGGGGACGGTAAGTCTTCACTACACCATCACCGGTACTTGTGGCGTCGTAC
>JAPXFY010000020.1:40320026-40335026 GCA_030674185.1 Monoplex corrugatus | reverse complement strand
CACCAACAACAACAACGACGACGACAAAACAATGGAGTGTGTGGCTCAGTGGCTTAAGCACATGCCCACCTACACAGTGAAACCCGCGCGAGAAACCAGAGTTAGAATTACGGACCAGACTTGGATTTCGAGCCCACCACGGCGCTAGCTGTCAAAAGAACCAATTAGTCGCCGTGACTCTTTTTTCATATTTCATATTCATTTCTTTTGTCACAATTGATTTACCATGTGAAACTCGGGCTACTCTCCCTTTTGAAAGCGTGTCCCCGCAGTGCAGCGCCACTCCTTTTTTTTTTTTTTTTTTGTGCGAAGACTTTAGAAAAGTAAAAAGTCTAATTGGCTTTCAAAGAGAGGGACTGGCAAATCAAACTATATTTCTCCAATGTTTTATACCAGGGCAACCGGGCAAAGTCCTGCTCTTCACGATTTTCAACTGCTGTGGGATCTGTAGCATACGCAGGCCAAAAGGCGACGAACATACTCCACTTCTGTCTACTCTCGGCCAGCTTTTGTGTAATCCCCCCCCCCCCTCCCCGAGGGTGTTTCAGTGCCTTGACACGTCTATTGTTCGTCGCCATGTGTTGTTGGCGCTTGCTCTGTGTTATGTCTTTCCTGTGGTGTCCTTGGTTCTTGTTCTGTGTTATGTCTTTCCTGTGGTGTCATTGGTTCTTGCTCTGTGTTATGTCTTTCCTGTGGTGTCCTTTGTTCTTGCTATGTGTTATGTCTTTCCTGTGGTGTCATTGGTTCTTGCTGTGTGTTATGTCTTTCCTGTGGTGTCATTGGTTCTTGCTCTGTGTTATGTCTTTCCTGTGGTGTCCTTTGTTCTTGCTGTGTGTTATGTCTTTCCTGTGGTGTCCTTGGTTTCTTGCTGTGTGTTATGTCTTTCCTGTGGTGTCCTTGGTTCTTGCTCTGTGTTATGTCTTTCCTGTGGTGTCCTTTGTTCTTGCTCTGTGTTATGTCTTTCCTGTGGTGTCCTTTGTTCTTGCTGTGTGTTATGTCTTTCCTGTGGTGTCCTTTGTTCTTGCTGTGTGTTATGTCTTTCCTGTGGTGTCCTTTGTTCTTGCTGTGTGTTATGTCTTTCCTGTGGTGTCCTTTGTTCTTGCTGTGTGTTATGTCTTTCCTGTGGTGTCCTTGGTTCTTGCTCTGTATTATGTCTTTCCTGTGGTGTCCTTTGTTCTTGCTCTGTGTTATGTCTTTCCTGTGGTGTCCTTTGTTCTTGCTCTGTGTTATGTCTTTCCTGTGGTGTCCTTGGTTCTTGCTCTGTGTTATGTCTTTCCTGTGGTGTCCTTGGTTCTTGCTGTGTGTTATGTCTTTCCTGTGGTGTCTTTGGTTCTTGCTCTGTGTTATGTCTTTCCTGTGGTGTCTTTGGTTCTTGCTGTGTGTTATGTCTTTCCTGTGGTGTCCTTTGTTCTTGCTGTGTGTTATGTCTTTCCTGTGGTGTCATTGGTTCTTGCTGTGTGTTATGTCTTTCCTGTGGTGTCCTTGGTTCTTGCTCTGTGTTATGTCTTTCCTGTGGTGTCCTTTGTTCTTGCTGTGTGTTATGTCTTTCCTGTGGTGTCATTGGTTCTTGCTCTGTGTTACGTCTTTCCTGTGGTGTCCTTGGTTCTTGCTCTGTGTTACGTCTTTCCTGTGGTGTCCTTGGTTCTTGCTCTGTGTTACTCGTATGTCTTTCCTGTGGTGTCCTTGGTTCTTGCTCTCTGTTACGTCTTTTCTGTGGTGTCCTTTGTTCTTGCTCTGTGTTATGTCTTTCCTGTGGTGTCCTTGGTTCTTGCTCTGTGTTATGTCTTTCCTGTGGTGTCCTTGGTTCTTGCTCTGTGTTATGTCTTTCCTGTGGTGTCCTTGGTTCTTGCTCTGTGTTATGTCTTTTCTGTGGTGTCCTTTGTTCTTGCTCTGTGTTATGTCTTTCCTGTGGTGTCCTTGGTTCTTGCTCTGTGTTATGTCTTTCCTGTGGTGTCCTTGGTTCTTGCTCTGTGTTATGTCTTTCCTGTGGTGTCCTTGGTTCTTGCTGTGTGTTATGTCTTTCCTGTGGTGTCCTTGGTTCTTGCTGTGTGTTATGTCTTTCCTGTGGTGTCCTTGGTTCTTGCTCTGTGTTATGTCTTTCCTGTGGTGTCCTTTGTTCTTGCTCTGTGTTATGTCTTTCCTGTGGTGTCATTGGTTCTTGCTGTGTGTTATGTCTTTCCTGTGGTGTCCTTGGTTCTTGCTCTGTGTTATGTCTTTCCTGTGGTGTCCTTTGTTCTTGCTGTGTGTTATATCTTTCCTGTGGTGTCATTGGTTCTTGCTCTGTGTTACGTCTTTCCTGTGGTGTCCTTGGTTCTTGCTCTGTGTTATGTCTTTCCTGTGGTGTCATTGGTTCTTGCTCTGTGTTATGTCTTTCCTGTGGTGTCCTTGGTTCTTGCTCTCTGTTACGTCTTTCCTGTGGTGTCCTTGGTTCTTATTATGTCTTCTGTCAGCTGTCCTTAGCTCTTTCCTCTGGTGTCCTTAGCTCTTGGTCGGTTTTGTCTTTCCTCTGGTGTCCTTGGCTCTTGGTCTGTTACGTCTTTTCTCTGGTGTCCTTGGCTCTTGGTCTGTTACGTCTTTTCTCTGGTGTCCTTGGCTCTTGGTCTGTTACGTCTTTTCTCTGGTGTCCTTGGCTCTTGGTCTGTTACGTCTTTTCTCTGGTGTCCTTGGCTCTTGGTCTGTTACGTCTTTTCTCTGGTGTCCTTGGCTCTTGTTCTCTTGCGTCTTTCCTCAGGTGTCCTTGGCTCTTGTCTCTTTCTTCTTTCCTCTGGCGTCCTTGGCTCTTGTCCCAATTTCTGATTCAGCTAAAAACCTTGGTGTCTGCCTTGACTCTACCCTCTCCATGAACAACTTTGTTTCTCAAACTGCCAGATCTTGCTACTATCACCTCCATCGTATAAGCCTGATCAGGAAGTATCTCTCTGTGGAAACAACTGCAAAACTCGTTCTCTCCTTCATAATGTCTCGCATTGACTATTGCAATTCATTCCTGTCTGGTCTTCCTGCCTCCACCATTCACATCCTACAGCGCATTCAAAACAATGCTGCACGCCTTGTACTCAAAAAGAAAAAAGCTGACCACATATCTCCTCTCCTGGCACAACTTCACTGGCTCCCTGTATCAAAGCGCATACAGTACAACTAGACACCATGTGCTACAAAAGCCTCAATAACGCAGCCCCCGATTACCTGTCAAGCCTACTTGAGATCTATCTTCCCTCACGTACCCTCTGCTCTGCCTCCGATCCTCTGACTTTTCGCTTTCCACGCACTAAGCTCAATACCTATGGTCCACGAGCCTTCTCTGTTTCTGGTCTACTCTCCTGGAACAAACTTCCTCTCTCAGTCCGTCAGCAACCTACTTTTGTCTCCTTCAAGTCCGCTCTCAAAACTCACCTTTTCTCCTCTGCATAAAATTCTGTCCTCACTCACCCCCCTCTGAAGCCTGTCTCCACTCGGAGGGGAATCGCATTGTAATATATAATTGTATATAATATGCTCTCTATAATTTTCCATTGCTTTTATTCTTTCTCCCCATTTATAGCCATGCGTGTGTGTGTGTGTATGTGCGCGTGCGTGCGTGCGTGCCGTGCATGTGTGTCTGTTTCAGCGCTTAGATTTGATTTTATCAAGATTTTGCGCTATATAAATATTATAATTATTATTATTTTATTGTTACGTCTTTTGTCTGGTGTCCTTGGCTCTTGGTCTGTTACGTCTTTCCTCTGGTGTCCTTAGCGCTTGGTCTGTTACGTCTTTCCTTTGGTGTCCTTAGCTTTGGTCTGTTACGTCTTTCCTTTGGTGTCCTTAGCGCTTGGTCTGTTACGTCTTTCCTTTGGTGTCCTTAGCCTTGGTCTGTTACGTCTTTCCTCTGGTGTCCTTAGCTTGGTCTGTTACGTCTTTCCTTGGTGTCCTTGCTCATAGTCTGTTACGTCTTTCCTCTGGTGTCCTTGGCTCATGTCTGTTACGTCTTTCCTCTGGTGTCCTTAACTCATGGTCTGTTACGTCTTTCCTCTGGTGTCCTTGATCTTGGTCTGTTACGTCTTTCCTCTGGTGTCCATTAACTCTTGGTCTGTTACGTATTTCCTCTGGTGTCCTTGACTTTTGTTCTGTTACGTCTTTCCTCTGGTGTCCTTGGGTCTTGGTCTGTGTTACGTCTTTCCTCTGATGTCTTTGGATCTTGTTCTGTTACGTCTTTCCTCTGGTGTCCAGGGAAGGTAGTTGATGTTGTCTTGCTCTCTTCAGATGGTATGTCCAACCGTCTCCATCGTCTTATCATGATGATGGTGTCCATTCTGCCTTGATTGCATTGGGCAAATAGTTGTTGGTTGAAGTTTCAGTTTCAGTTTCTCAAGATGACGTCTCGGCGCTCGGAACGAATTCCATATGCACTAACGTCACAGGTGCCATGCGTATGGTGACAGTGGCACAAGCCCTAAGCCTGCACATAAACTCATGAGCAGGCGAAGTCCTGAGGCCCTACCTAGACTATGTTTTACCTAGTCTATATTTCATACTGGTATTTTATCAGCCTACCACTGGAATAGTCTTGGCTACATGTAAATGGCATGTGTATGTGTGTATCTTACCTTCAAAAAAGGAACATATATATAAAGTAAATAAATCAATAAAGGTTTGAATCGCAACACACCTCGCTATTCTGTTACTCGTCTCACATGACAGCACCCCCCCCCCCCCCTATCAACTTGGTGAAGACAATTTTTCTTAATCATAGATAAGTAAGTAAGCAAGCAAGTAATTAGCAAGCAAGTAAGCAAGCAAGTAAGTGAGTGAGTGAGTAAATGAATAAGAAGTAAGTAGGTGAATAAATACAAAATAAAGGAGTATGTAGATAAATAAACAGGTAAGAGATGAAAATAATAAATAACAGTAAATACATGCAAATATCCTACATGCTGGCACACAGACATATACACATACATTCATGCATACACACCCATATCGACACAGCATGATGGCCGACAACAACAGCTACAATAATAGCAACAACAACAACACCCGCAAAGAAGAGACACCCATATATATCTATACATAATAATATCATGACGAACTTACAGATACATCTTGATAACAGTCAACAAACAGCCCACAAACACACACACACACTGTTTGGCCAACTTGCTTGTTCATCAGTTTCTTTTTCTTTTCTTCACTTTTCTTTTATCTCTGTTCCCGGAAAAGCCCAAATACGTTCCATTCCACGCTGTAAGAGTCTGTGCAGTGTTACTTTTGAGAGGATCCCAATTTTGGTCTGAATTAATGATAGCTCTTGTTTATTCCTTTCATAGTGGATTTCCAGCCACTTCCTCTATCTGTTCCTTTTTGGGTAAGACGTTCGATGGTAGGATGACTGACATTTTGTTCACGAAGATATGATTTGAAGCGTCTAAGGACCTCAGACTTTCCCAGATGGAGAATTTTTGTTGTAGTGGCATTGCCTGCAAGTTTATCGGCCCGTTCACTTTCCGTGACACCAGCGTGTGCTGGGCAGTAGATCCACGTGAGACTTTTTAGGTTGATACTGTTCATTGCTTTGTGTTATTCAGAGGTCCCTGCTCCATTTTTCATTTTTTGAAGTAGATGTGATGTTGGTTGAAGGTGGGGTTGGACTTGAAGAGTCGCATAATTCTTTGGAAGTTGTTGTTATTGTTGTTGTTGTGTGTTGGTTGGTGGTGGTGGTGTGGTGTGTGTGTGTGTGTGTGTGTGTGTGTGTGTGTGTGTGTGTGTGTTGTGTGTGGTTGATAGCTTGGTAACGGTCGCTTTCAGTCATCCTCAGCAGCGTGAACCGTAAAGAAGGTTGCAAAGGACACAGTTCTGGTACACCTCATCTTGGTATTGGTGCTGCTGTGCTGGGTGGGTGAGTGGGTGGGTCTTCCACACTTTGTTCATCATTCTGAAAGTGTTTTTGGCTTTGCTGAGATGGTTCTGAATGTCATTGCCTGTTCTGTCGTGTCTGTCAATGCTGTCTCGGCAGGTGAATTCTTACTCCAAAATTCATTTTTCCGTTTCCTGAAATGACAGTTTCAGTTGAGTGTTGTCAAGTCCAGAGCACGGAGGTTTTTTTTTTTTTTATGTTTGAATAGGGAAAGAGGGAGAGGTACTCGTGTGTGTGTGTGCGCTTTACTCAAATTTGCCAACAGTCATCTGCTATATTCCTTGAGCCTGCGAAAATCGTAGCCGCTTGGATAAATTCCAGACTTAAGCATTTGCCACTTTTGTGTACTGAAAATCCACTCTGGTAGATGAACAACAACAACAACAATGACGACTACAAACTCAAGTGGAGAAGCTGTCTAATGGCGATATGCTTACCACCCACCAACAAAAAACAAAAACAAACAAAAAACAAACAAACAAACAAAAAGTAAAAAGAACATTTAGAAAAAATGCGGAGAGATTCCGTCGTGACAAAAAAAAATCTGGTCCATTTGTACATTGTAAAAACACAAAGAAATTTATCACAGATTGAGAACACACAAGGAGGTTCATCACAAACTGTGAAATAAAAAAGTAAAAAAAAAAAAAACGCAGGAGTTTTTCACAGCTTACAGACACACAAGGAGATATATTACAGATTGAAGAAAACACCAGAAATCTTCACGGGGTGCTTTCTCTGGAAGTTTCTTTATCGCTATTGAGATGCTGAAGTGATCAGAATATGTAAAAACGATTAATGTTGTCGTTAGGGATTCACGCTCAGTGTGCTGTCACTAAACACTTCGGTGAGAAACTGACAAATAACGTTCTCTCTCTACCTGTGTGTCTGTCTGTCTCTCTCTCTCTCTCTCGTCCTCGTCTCTCCTCTCTCCTCCTTCTCTCTCTCTCTCCCCCTTCCTCTCTCCCCCCTCTCTCTTCCGTCCCACCCACCTCACCACTCACACACACACACACACACACACACACACACACACACACACACACACACACACACACACACACACACAAATTGTGATAAATCTCCTTGAGTGATAAAGTATTCTGAATTCCGATCTCTCTCTCTCTCTCTCTCTCTCTCTCTCTCTCTCTCTCCTCTCTCTCTCTCTCTCTCTCTCTCTCCTCTCTCTCTCTCTCTCTCTCTCCCCTCCTCTCTCTTCTCTCTGTCTGTCTGTCTCTTCTCTCTCCCCCCTTCCTCTGTCTTTTCTGTCTCTGTCTCTTCTGTCTTCTCTCTCTCTCTCTCTCTCTCTCCTCTCTCTCCTCCTCTCCCCCCACCCACTTCCCCACTGTCTTTCCTCTCACCCTCCTTCCCTCTCACTACTCCTCATCCCCTCTCCTCTCACACACACACATACACACACACACACACACACACACACACACAACACACACACACACACACACACACACACACACACACCACACACACACACACACACACACACACACACACACAACACACACACGATTTGTATGAATCTTGTGTAACGACGTCTTCCGAATCCTGCTGTCTTCTCTTTCTGTCTGTGTCTCTGTCTCTGTCTGTTTGTGTGTGTCTCTCTGTCTGTCCCTCTCTCTCTGTTTCTCTCTCCCCTCTCTCTCCCTCCCTCCTCCCGCTCTCTCTCTCTCTCTCTCCTCCCCCCCCCCCTCTCTCTCTCGCTCTCTGTCTCTGTCCGTCTGTCTTCTCTCTCTCTGTCAGTCTGTCTCTTGTCTCTCTCTCTCTCTCTCTCTCTCTCTCTCTCTCTCTCTCTCTCTCTCTCTCTCTCTCTCTCTCTCTCTCTCTCCATACCATTGCCTATTGATGAATCTGGCAAGGGTTTTGGAAGTAGAATTTTTGTCTAGTTTGGCAGTTGTGAACAGAAACAAAAACAAGACAGAATTACAAAACAAAAAACACAAACAACACAAAACAAAACAAAAAATCTTGCTGGCATCAAGCTTCAAGCCAAACACTTCAGGAACGCAAGACAGCATTACCAGCATATGGCACAAAATAACCCTGTGTGTGGTGTGGTGTGTGTGTGTGTGTGTGTGTGTGTGTGTGTGTGCGTGTGTATGTGTGTGTATGTGTGTGGTGTTTGTGTGTATGTGCGTTGTTTTTGTGTATGTGTATATATATATATATATATGTATGTATGTGTGTGTATATGTGTGTATATATATTATGTATGTATGTGAGTGTATGTGTGTGTGTGTATGGGTGGGCGGTGAGAGGGTGTGTGTGCGTATGTGTGTGTGTCTGTTGTGTGTGTGTGTGTCTGTGTGTATGTATGTGTGTGCATGTTTTTGTGTATGTGAACGTTTGTGTATATGTATGTATGTGAGTGTATGTGTGTGTATATGGGTGGGCGGTGAGAGGGTGTGTGTGTGTGTGTGTGTGCGTGCATGTATGATGTATGTGTGCATGTACGTATGGGTATGCATGTATGTGTTTGTGTATATAGTATGTATTCGTGATATGTATGTGTGTGCGTATGTGTACATGACTGTGTGTATGCATGTACGTATATATGCGTGTATGTAGGTGTGTGTGCGTATTTGTGCGTGTCTGTATATGTTCATGTAAATGTGTATGCATGTATTTATGTATGATCCGTGTGTGTGTGTGCGCGCGCGCGCGGGCGTGTGTGTATGTGTGTGTTTGTGTATGTGTTGTGTGTGTGTGTGTGTGTGTGTGTGTGTGTGTGTGTGTGTGTGTGATGTAAACTTGATCTTCAGATAATTTACCGTATGCTTCACGCCATACCACGCCTGTAGCGTTTTGTTTTGGAAATGTAAAGCTCTAAAGCCATTAGCCTTCTTTAAATGCATTTTCCCCTCCGTGAGGGTGAAAAAAAGGAGACATTCATTATTTCGTAATTACCGGCCGGTTGGATGCGTCTGTTTGTCTGTTTGTCTTTGTGCCAGCCAGTATGGTCAGGCTTTTTTTTTTTTTTAAGTGGGCTGGGTGGTTTTTTGTTTTTGTTTTGTTTTTTGTTTTTTTGGATTTTTCTTGTTGTTGTTTTTTTCCCGTAGAGCCATAGAATCAAGATCTGATATCTTGAGTTTTCAGACGTTCGCCTGTCACTCCTCAGTTTGATCGGAAATTCGAACTGAAGGTCTAGTCCTTCGGAAGGGGACGAAAAACGCGTCAGATCCGTGTGCCTTCTGGCTGCGCACGCTAAATATCCCACGTTAGTTGAAAATCGTGAAGAGCAGGGCATTGCCCAGCTGCCTTGGTACAAAACATTGGAGAGATAGGTTGATTTCCCAGATTCCGCCCTTTGAAGACCAATCAGGCTTCTTGCCTTTCTGAAGTCTTGGTTAAAAAAAAGTGAATATGAATATGAATTTGAAGCGAGGGAGAGGGGATGGGCACCGCCCTCGTGGTGCTGGCCCCGGGAAAAGTTGAGGTCTCTGTACCTCACTCCCCACACGACCTCAGGGTTATGGAACTATCTAGGTAGGACCTCAGGACCTGGCCAGCTGATGGGTTTATGTGCAGGCTTAAGGCTTGTGTCGTGATCATTCTGGATCTTCTCCATCACACCTGTGACGTTAGTGCACATGGAATTCATTCCGAACGCGGAGACGTCATCTTGAGAAACTGAAACTGAAACCGAGTTCAGTCCCAGTGTACAGTATAAAAACTGGTCTGTTCGCTTCCCATCTTAACCGTTTGACTCACGCACCCTCTTCGCCAACTGCAGAAATTTAACCCTTTGACTCCCTCGCCCTATCCACCAGCTTCCTGCAGGAAGCTGGTCGATAGGGTGAAGGAGTCAGAGGGTTAAGTTTTTGCTTTGCTAACTTGGTTGACAGTGCAGGGTGCTGGTGGACAGGGTGCAGGTGTCAAAGGGTTAATGTTTCCATCATTCTGGTGGTGTCAGCTTAGTGTTTCATAGGTCCCTAACCCCATCCTCAACATTTCAGGACCCTGCCAGAACATAAAGTTTTGCGCACACTTGGACAGAGAAAGGTGGCAGAATGGTTAAGACGTTCACCTGCCAATAACAGAACCCGAGGTTTCAGTGTTCGTTTCCCAATTGAGGCCTCGACTTTTCTCCTCAGTTTGACCGGAAAATCGATCTGTATGTCTAGTCCTTTGGAATACGACGAAAAAGTGTTTGATCCTACGTATGCTAAATGATCCCACAGCAGTTGAAAGTCGTGAAAACCAAGGCATTCGTCCGGCAGCCTTAGCATAAAAATATTGGTGGGATAGGTGTATTTTCCAGGTCCCTCTCCTTGAAGCCCAAATAGCCTCTTGCCTTTCTGAAGTATTGGTTAAAGAGAGAGCGAGAGAGAGAGAGAAAGAGAGAGAGAAGGAGAAGAGAGAAAGAGAGAGAACACAAAGAGAGAAAGAGAGAGACAAAGAGAGAGAGAGACACAAAAGAGAGAGAGAGAAAGACACACACAAAGAGAGAGACACACACACACACAAAGAGAGAGACACAAAGAGAGAGAGAAACAGGGGGAAAGGAAAGAGAAGAAAAAAAAAGAGTATATGTCAGAACAGTGTGTGTGTGTGTGTGTGTGTGTGTGAGAGAGAGAAGACGAGACAGACAGACAGACAGACAGACAGACAGACAAAGAGAGAGAGGGAGGGAGGATGACGGCGTGGGTCAGGGGTCACACGCCCTACTCCCCTCTTGTCTTTCCCCTCCTAGTTTGCGTGTACTTTGTGCCATGGAGATTTCATCGTATTGGTAAATGCATCAGTGACTGATGAGAGCGCGCGCTTTGGTTTGATTCTTGAATCAAGATTTAGCGCCTTGTAAATGTTTTATTATTATCATTATTGTTGTTGTTGTTTTGTTATTATTGTTATTATTATATCATCATCATTATTGTTATCATCATCGTCGTCGTCGTCGTCGTCCGTCATCATCATCATCCATCATCATCAGTGTTGTTATTATTGTTGTTGTTATTATTATTATTAATGTTGTTGTTGTTATTATTATTAGTAGTAGTAGTAGTAGTATTGTTGTTGTTGTTTGTTGTGTTGTTTCTAATACTTGTACTATTACTGTTACTACTACTGCTACTACTACTACTACTGTCATCGTCGTCGTTATCATCACAGCAGCAGCAGCATTATTATTAATATTTATATTTATTGTTGTTATTGTTACTATGATTATTATCATTATTGTTATGATTGTTATTATTATTATCATTATTATTATTGCTCTTGGGTTTGAGTGGAACGCATACAATTGACAGATTGCGATGAATCCGTCTTCAACAAACTTCAGACTCAAACTCCTTGAATGATGTCTTCTTTCGGTGGTTGGTTTGTTTGGGTTGGTTTGTTTGTTGGGGCTTAGGTACATCTACGCGTAGTATATACCAGGCTTGTCCCCAAAGCCCTCGGCCTCAAAGGAAGGAGTTTAGTTAGTTAACAGAACAAAATTTGGCTCACATTTGCACGTGCATCTAGGAAAGCTGCAAACATTATGTAAACATTGACGTAATGTTTGAGATGACGTCATAAGGTTTCAATACGTCATATCTCCAGTTTCAGAAAATAATTGGAAAACTCGGTATGGTGTGGCTACGATAAAAAGATGTCTGCAAGCGCGATATGAAAGCGCTGGACATCAACACGGAGAGCTGGGAAGACATGGCAGCCGACTGCAGCTGATGGCGCATTGTGCTCCAGAAACAACTCAGATCAGAGGAAAAGAGAGGTCCAGACCTTAGCTGAGGTGGGTGTCGACGTAAAAACTGAATCAAATCAATCAATCAGCCACAGCCGACGCTGCTCCAAAGGCGCCAACACGACCAGACACGCCACGACACTAGGACGGCCTAGTCGACGCCAATTGACGGAAACCAGCTCCTAGTCCTACATTTCGTTTTGACAGAAGAAAGCCAGACTACTTGAGAAACCCACGACGAGCTGGTGATGGTGTACGGAGAGGACCCACCTTTCTATTTATCAGTTAAGAAAAGGTGTCATGACAGTTTTATTGGGGAGTTCGGAAATTTGTTGGTCATTGTTAATGCAGGCAAGACCTAGGTCTACACGTATCCACATTGTTCTTTCGCGCGTGTGTCTTTCTGCCCCACCTTTTCGAAATTCTGTGCTAGAAATTTCCTATTCTGTCACTCCCTTTGTTTCTGCCTTGTTCTTGTTTCTGCCTTGTTCATTTACTTTTTTTCATTTCTTCCTATCATTGCTGGTCCATTCACCTGTGTGTGTTCGATAAAGTCATACATACTTTTTCTTTAGGATTGATAATTGGTACATCATACATGTGATCATGATCATGTGCCTCGCCGCATGGCGTTGACGATCATGACCCTCCTTATGTATCTATCCCTTGTTGCCGTAAGCACATCTTCCACCCTCTTCGTCCTTAGCCACCCTGCAAGTCCGTCCAATATTTTCTCCCTGGGTCTACCTGGTGTTCTCTTTCCCTCCAGCTTTCCTGTTGTGACCAGGTGCTCTGATTACCCTTTCCTCATCAAATGCCTATGAATGTCTTTTCCTAATCTTTTTTTTAGGATTTGATAATTGGGTTCATGTCATCATCATCATCATGTGTCCTGCCGCATTGCGTTGGCGATCACGGCATATGCATCTCTTTGCATCTATCCCTTGTCGCCGAACGCATATCTTCCACCCACTCTGTCCTCGGCCACCCTGCAAGTCTGTCCAATATTTTCTCCCTGGGTCTACCTGGTGTTCTCTTTCCCTCCAGCTTTCTTGTTGTGACCAGGTGCTCTAATTCCCATTTCCTCATAAAATGGGTACATGTATTAAATTCATTTTTGGCTCTGGGGAGGCGAGATGCGCGGAAGCAATTTTAGGTAATTAGGCCTGTTTTATGTATGTTTTGGTGTCCTTAGTTATGCTTAAATTTGTATTCATGTGTCTTTTTTAAATCACCTGTGCGATAAATTGGACGGAGTAGTACGCCGGGGGCATGTCCATAGATTATGTGCGCGAATGCATTGGTATGTGTGCTTTTTAAAAAAAAAAATTATTAATCTTTTTCCTGTTAAAGTTTTGTACGTTTTGAAGTGGTTTTAGCCCTGATATGGCTCTACGCAGTCGGCTGGGCTTTAAACAGCATTAACAATAACAGGTATCTTTCTGTATGAAAGCTGGAGTGCTAATCTAATCAGTGGTTATTTTTTTCTGTGTGGGTTCAGAGTTCAGCGTGTGCCAATGAAAAAAGTGTCGGTATTACGTCGCGTGCCGGCCTCGTGCTCCAACTGGGAGAAGGCGTGGTCCTGGATTACCAAGAAGGACTGTGGTACAAAGTACAGGTATGTGTGTCTGTCTGTCCGTTGTCTGTCTGTCTCTGATTATGTCTGTCTGTCTCTGACTCTGTCTGTCTGTCTCTCTCTGTCTCTCTTTCTCTGTCTGTCTGTCTGTCTGTCTCTCTCTCTCTCTCTCTCTCTCTTTCTCTCTCTCTCTCTCCCTCCCTCTCTCTCTCTCTTTCTCTCTCTGAGTATGTGTTTATTTATAATTATGTGTGTGTGTGTGTGTCTGTTCGTGTATCTGTGCGTGTGTATGTTATGGTTTTGTGTTTGTTTGTGTGTATGTGTGCGTGTGCGTGTGTATACTACCTGTATGTGTACAGGTGGGTGCGTGCGCGTGTGGGTGCTTGCTTCGCACACCTTTTAAACGTGACTTTCTCAACAAAATTATAGCCCTAAGTTCTGTTACTAGCATTCATACTTGCTGCATATGGGAGCTCAGTTTTATCGCCTCTTCTGAAGGACTTGTGCCCAAAGCAGCATTGTCGGTGTTTGTGAAGGGGGCGAGGGAGGGAGGCGGTGAGAAAACGTGTTATTTTTAGCTTCCCTATCTCCTGCACAGCCCTTTGGTTGGCTGGCTGTTGGTTTTTCTGGATGAGCTGTGGACTCAAGATCTGATATCTCGAGTTCAATCCCAGCCTGCAACTGTAATGTATTAACTGGCCTGTTCGCTTCCCGTTTTAACCTTTTGATTCCCGCACCATATCCACCAGCATCCTGCATTGCCAACCATTCTGGCAAAGCAAAACACTTAACACTTTGACTCCTTCACCCTATCCACCAGCTTCCCGCAGGAAGCTGGTGGATAGAGTAATGGAGTCAAAGGGTTAGGTTTTTGCAGTTTGTGGACAGGGTACGGGAGTCAAAGGGTTAATGTTTTCATCATTCTGGTGTTGTCAGTTTAATGCTTTACAGATCCTTATTACACTATCTTCATTTCAAGACCTTGCCAGTGCGTAGGGTTTTGTGCAGGTTCAGGGAGTATGAGATGAAGTCTCGGTAACATATGGTAAATTAAATCAAAATCACAACGTTCTGTTTCCAGTGGGCACAGTTTATGTCCTGAGAGACAGAGAGAAAGAAAGAAACTGTGTGTGTGTGTGTGTGTGTGTGTGTGTGTGTGTGTGTGTGTGTGTGTGTGTGTGTGTGTGTGTGTGTGTGTGAGGGAGAGAGGGGTTTGATAAGTAGCAATCAATGGTAGTTATACATGTTACATTTTCTTAAGCTCCGTTGGCTAAGTGGGATAGAGCCCGATGCTTGATACCGCAGGGCTCGTGGATTCGACCTTCAGCGGCACATATCAGCAGATTTCTTTATTTTTGTAACTTAACCCTTTGACTTCCGCACCCTGCCCGCTAAGTATCCTGCATTGTCAACCATGCTGGCAAAGCAAAAAACTTAACCCTTTGACTCCCTCACCCCCATCCACAAGCTTTTTGCAGTTGGTGGACAGGGTGCGGGAGCCAAAGGGTTAATATTTTCATCATTCTGGTGTTGTCATTTAATGTTTTAACGGTCTATATTACGCTATCCTCATTTCAAGACCTTGCCAGTGTGTAGGGTTTTGCGCAGGCTCAGGGAGTCTGCCAGATAATTCCTGGCAGATTTGGAGGGAACGCATGTGGAATTTTGTCAGAGTGCGATGTTTCCCTCTTGAACAAACTGCAAACTCTGAATGAAGTCCCTGAGGAAATTGACGTCATCGGTCATCCATCATAAGTGACATTATTTAGTTAAGTAATTCTATTAAATTTGGCGCGCGCGCGGTATCCATGATTGTGTGTGTGTGGG
>JAPXFY010000020.1:40305026-40310026 GCA_030674185.1 Monoplex corrugatus | reverse complement strand
TTGTTTTTTGTTTGTTGATAAAGTCTGCACTCAAAATCTGATCAGTATCACGAGTTTGATCCCAACCCGCATCATCTAAAACTGGCCTGTTCGCTGCCTATCTTAATGTTTTATCATTCTGGTGGGGTCAGCTTAATTTCATAGCTCCCGTCTCTTCTCCCCCCCCCCCCCCCCCCCCGCCTCATTTCAAGATCTTGCCAGCGCATAGTTTTGCGCAGGCTCAGGGAGTCTGCCAGAAAATTGCTGGTAGATTTTGGGTGGCGCGCATGTGGAATCATCCGAGTGCAGTGAACCCTTCTTGAACAAAGTACAATCTCCTCGGAAGTCACGGAGTAATGATTATTGAATAATACAGACAGATATTTAAAACAGCTTGACCATCTGATGTTTTTTGTTGTTGTTGTTGTTTTGTTCATTGATTTTCTGTTCTGGTTTGGTTTTGTTTGGATTGTGAGTTTTTTGTTTGTTTGTTTGTTTTGTTTTGATTTCATCATTCAGAGCAATGTTTTTTTTTTTGTTGTTGTTGTTGTTGTTGCTAATGCGTGTAATTTGTTGTTCTGGTCGAGTTTAAGACCGTAATCAGTAGCCCTCTCAGAATTGTTTACATTTCTATTTATGGCTGAGGACCTGTCTTCAGGTTGAAACCTCTTTCTTTGTCTGTCTCTTTCTCTCCTTCTCCCTCTCTTCCCCTCTCCATCTCTCTCTTTTTCTCTCCCTTCCTCTCCCTCTCTCCGTCTCTTTTTCTCGCTCTCTTTGTCTGTCTATCTCTTTCTCTCTCTCTCTCTCTCTCTCTCTCTCCCCTCTCTCTCTCTCCTCTCTCCGCTCCTGTCTTCTCTTCCTTTGTCTCTCTCTCTCTCTCTCTACTCTCTCTCTCTTTCCTCTTCCTCTGTCCATCTGTGTCTTTCTCTGTCAGTTTCTCCCTCTCTCCCCTGTCTCTCTGTTCTCTCTCCTCTCCAACCCCCCCCCCCCCCCCCCCCCCCCCCCCCGTCTTCTCTCTCTTTTTCCCCTCTTTCTTCCTGTTTTTCCTCTCTCTGTCCATCGCTTTTTCCACTCTCATTTTCTGTTCCTTCCCATTTTCTCTCACCCTCGCTCTTTCACTTTCTCTCTTTCCCCCTCTCTCCCCTTCTCTCCCTCCCCCCTCCATCTCTCCAACCGCTCATCCATTCCGCCGTCGTGTCGGCTTTGTCAGCTATAGCAAACTTCATTTGTCCATTTTGTCCTGTCTTGCTTGAACACCTCTTCTGCTCTCTCTCTCTCTCTCTCCTTGCCCCCTCTCCTCCCCCCCCCCCCAGCCTATTTTCCCGCCCTCCCCCTCCAGCTTCCTTTTCTCAGTCCTGTCAGTCTTTGATTTGATTTGTTCTCTTGTGTGTCATTGTGTCTGTCTTGTGTGTGTGTGTATGTGTCTTCCTTTTCTTCGTCTGTGGGCTTGGCTGGTTATTGCCTTTGTGTCGTTTGTATGTTTGACTCGCCCTTTGTCTGATGAGTGTATGTTTGTGTGTGTGGTGGTAAGTGAGTGTGTGTATGTTGTGTGTGTGTGTGTGTGTGTGTATTGTTGAGTGGTGTGTGTGTGTGTTTGTGATATATGTGTGTAGTAGTGCATGTATGTGTTTGTGGGTGGGTGTATATTTTGTGTATAGCTCTTGTGTGTGTGTGAGAGAGAGAAAGAGAGAGAGGAGAGAGAGAAAGAGAGAGAGAGACTGTGCGTGTTCTCTCTCTCTCTCTCTTTTTGTAGGCTTATGTGTGTCTGTCACTGTTCGTGTGTGTGTGTGTTTGTGTTTGTAAGGGAGAGATAATAATATGTGTGTGTGTTGTCTGTCTGTGTGGTGTGTAATGGTGTGTTTGTACGTGTCTAGTGTGTGTGTGTTTGTGCACAGCGTGATATGAAAGCGTGTGTACCCGCGATACTATCTTTTACATGTAAAGGCCGATGTTGGGAGAGGCTGGCAATTAATGCAGAGTGTGTGTGTTTATGTGTGCACGCGCGTGTGGGTAATTCCGTTTGCATTGCAAGTAGGCCACGATCTATGACGTCGCAGAATGGGAGTGAGTCAATACAGGTAGTTAAAACATGATTTTTTTTTCTGAACTTGAAGTTTCTCATTGGATGTGATAATAGATGATTCATCTGTCTGCTCTTTCTGTCTGTCTGTCTGTCTCCCCCCCCCCCCTCTCTCTCTCTCTCTCATCTCTTTTCTCTCTCTCTCGCTCTCTCTCTTTTGCCACCCCCACCTTTCTGCCTCTCTCAAACAGGGTTCATTTGGGCTGAATGTATTAGAAGACATTAGATCATCAGATTGTCAGAATTTTCAAAACCCTCTCTGTCTACATGTCTGTCTCCTTCTATCTGTCTCTTTTTCTCTCGTTCTCTCTCTCTCATTCTCTCTCTCTCTCTCTCTCTCTCTCTCTCTCTCTCTCTCTCTCTCTCTCTCTCTCTCTCTCTCTCTCCTTTTCCTCCATCCCTGTCTCTGTCTCTCCACCTCCCTGTCTTTGTGCTTCATCATTTTCCAAGAAGAAGCGCACGTGTACACACAAACATACACAGACGCACACAGATTACAACACACACATAACACAAACACACGCATGGCATGCGAACACACACACACACATACACACATACACATGCATCCACGCACACAACACACACCCCGCCACACCACACCACACACCACCACCACCACCACCACCACCACCACATAGAACCACGCAAAAGTACGCACAACACACACAACACAAACACACGCACGCCAGTACAAACACGTACACTTATTCACACACATACACAAGACAACGTACGCGCGCGCACACACCACAACACATACACATACAACACACACACACACACACACACACACACACACACACACACACACACACACACACACACACACACACACACACACACACACACACACACGTGCGCGTACATGCAAACACACACACGTGTGCGTACATGCAAACACACACACACACACGACACACTCACAGAAACAACACACACATATACACACCACCATCATCAGCATTACTGCCACCACCACACCACACCACACCACACCACACCACACAGACACAAAACAAATACACACCACACACCACACCACACACACACGACACACTGACACAAACACACTACACGCAAACACTCACAACACACCACACAAACACACTACACCAACAACACACACACACACACACACACACACACACACACACACACACACACACACACACACACGTGCGCGTACATGCAAACAACACACGTGCGCGTACATGCAAACACACACATACACACACGACACACTCACTGAAACAACACACTACAATACACACACTACTAAACACACACCAACCACAGCAAAACACACTACCCACCACCACCACCACACCAACACAACACACAAACACAACACACACAACACACACACACCACCACACACCACGCACGCGCACACACACAACACACACACACTCAGAAAGAGAGAGAGAGAGAGAGATGCTGAAAAAAAGGGAAAGAAATAGGAGTGCACTTGCCGACGAGTTTAGCGGTAAGCTGAAGTGATGGGTCGTTGTTCAAGATGGATTTACCTGACGACCACCCGGGTCGATTGAAATGGATTGCGTCTGGCTCAGTCTTCTACAGTTCGTCCCTCTGCTGTTCTGCTCTGTGCGTGGGCCGCTTGGGCCTGCTGATAAAGTCATGGACTCAAGGTCTGATATCTCGAGTTCAATCCCAGCCCGCAGCATTAAAAAGCTGGCCTGTTTGCTGCCCGTCTTTATGTTTTCATCATTCTGGTGGTGTCGGTTTTGTGTTTAATGGGTCCTTTCTCAAGTCAGAATTCCACAAATGTCTGTGAAATTAATAGATTAATAATAAAGATACATATTTCAAAAGGTAATTGTACAAAGGTGTGAACACACATATATCTGGAATAAAAGTAATGGAGGATTAAATTTGAAATAAATACACATGTGCAGGCATCACTGATATATAACACCCCACCCATCTATCCACCCAAAAAGGAAAAAAAAAAAACAAGAAAAGAAGAAAGAAAAAGAAAAGTATGTAATCTAAAATCAGTTTTCAAAAAGCATAAGTTTAGAATAGAGCCACCAAGCCAAAAACTGCGTTAAGATCAATATTAATATTTTTCGTTACGCTCTTCTACCGTGTCAGGTCGATAATGTTTTATCTTGCATGTGTACAAATAGTGCTTGTCAAACAGTAGGATAAAACATTTTTTTTAGTATCAAAAACAACTATATCCTCAGTAAAAGAAAATGTAATCAACCGACGAAGCCAGACGCTATCCATTTTAAGTAACCACGGCGTTGATCGGAAACGATCCATCTTAAAGCCAGAGCCATCACCACCGCCTATCGCTACGCCAGACTTTGGTGGTGAGTGCACCCCCCATTTCTCTTCTTTGTTTCATTCTTCCCCTATATCTGTTTCTTTGTCTTTGTCTCTGTCTGTCTGTCTGTCTGATTGTCTCTTTGTCACTGTCTGATTGTCTCTTTGTTTCTGTCTGTTTCTCTCTAACTCTCTCTCTCTCTCTCTCTCTCTCTCTCTCTCTCTCTCTCTCTCTCTCTCTCTCTCTCTCTCTCTCCCCTTTGGTGGAGAGTGCACCCCCATATCTCTTCTTTTCATTCTTCCCCTATATGTTTCTTTGTCTTTGTCTCAGATTGTCTGTCTGTCTGTCTCTCTCTCTCTCGTTCTCGCTCTCTTCCTCTCTCTCTCCCTCTGTCTCTCACTTTGTCTCTCTCTGTCTCTCGCTCTTCTCTCTCTCTCTCTGTATCTCTCTCTCTCTCTCTCTGTCTCGTTCTCGTTCTCTCCCTCTCTCTCTCTCTCCCTCTCTCCCCCTTCTCTCTCAGTTTCTCTGTCTGTCTGTGTGTCTGTCTGTCTGTCTCTCTCTGTGTGTGTATGTGTGTGTATGTGTGTGTGTGTATGTGTGTGTGTGTGTGTGTGTGTGTGTATGTGTGTGTGTGTATGTGTGTGT
>JAPXFY010000020.1:40295026-40302526 GCA_030674185.1 Monoplex corrugatus | reverse complement strand
TACACGCGCTTGCTTGTATTTCCACCACCCTCCCTCTCTCTCTTTCTGTCCCTCCCACCTTCCCAATCTGGGTGATAGGTCTCACCTCCCCGCTTTCTGCTCTGTCCATCGCCTAGGGCCTCTCTCTGTTTGTTTCTCGGTTTCTCTTCCCACCACTTCACCTCCGATCTCCTCTTTTTGTCTCTCGCTCATCTATCTATCTATCTGTCTATCGATCTATCTATCTATCTATCTATCTGTCTGTCTGTCTGTCTGTCTGTCTATCTGTCTGTCTGTCTGTCTGTTTATCTATCTATCTATCTATCTATCTATCTATCTTTCTTTCTATCTTTCTATTTTTAAGTGCTGACTGTGTGTGAGTTTTTTGTTTGTTTGTTTGTTTTTTTGGATTTCATTGTAATGATATCTTACATTTTAGTATTCAGCATGTATCTTCCCTTAGCTGTACTTGTTGCTGTAAACAAATGTTTCAAAAATGGCTTCTTGTCAATAACTTTTACCGTTGGAAAATAAGGTGTCATTGTCATTGTCTCTGTCTGTCTCTCTGTCTGTGTAATCGCTCAATTCAATAGGCGCTGTACTCTGCATCTGTGAACTGGCAGACTTTTGAGCCCGCGCAAAGCCATATGCGCTGGCAAGGTCTTGAAGTGGAGTGGGGAGGATGGGAGTAGGTGAAGAACAGATTATACTGAATACTGAGCTGACACCATTAGAATGATTGGAGCATTATTGGGATGGGCTGTGAACAGGCCAGGTTTTATGTTGTGGGCTGGGATTAAACTGGAGACATCAGATCTTTATATTCTATAACAATGAAAATACAAGAAAGGTATCTTCAGTTTTGGAATAACATGAAGCACAGAAAACTCTCAAGACTGACCTTCTACAATACATTCGAAAAAAAAAGAAACACTCTCGAACAGCCTTTCACCATAGCAAGTTGCAAAAGTGCTAAAAACAGATAGCATTATGGCGCTTAACAAATTGCAATAATGCTGAAGATTTGATAGCATTATGGCGCTTAACAAATTACAAATGCTACAGATGGATAGCAATGTGGCGCGTGATATAGTGCAATAATGCTAACGACGGATAGCATTATAACGTTTATGATTAAGCACATATAAACGTGAAATTTAGAGCGGCTGGTATAATAACATACCTTGACAAGAAAAGCATTGTAGAGTATATGTAGTCATAGAGCTTGGAATGCACTTTTTGGCGATTATAAGACATTTTGTGAGACAAAAGACATCTGTGCACCTGGTCACAACAGGAAAGCTGGAGGGAAAAAGAGCACCAGGTAGACCCAGGAAGAAAACATTGGACAGACTTGCACAGTTGATGAAGACGGACAAGGTGGGAGAAGTACTTGCAGCGACAAAGGACAAATTCATAGGGAGGGCCAAAATTGCCAGTGCCATGCGGCAAGGCGATGATGATGTGATGATGATGATGATGGATGATGATGATGATGATGATGATGATGATGATGATGATGATGCTCTCTGTATGACAATACAAGACCCCGCCTCATTTTGACTGTTGATAAACGGTTTGATTCACAGCCGTTCATGAAGTCATACACCAGTTGACGTCAGTAACATTTATGCTTACGTTACGTGACTAGGTGGTATAGCAGGGTTTAGTAGGAGTAATAAGATATTTCCATGTTTCACGTTTCAAACATACCTACACTTTGTGAACTAAGGTATATGTGTTAAGATCGTACAACAGAAACACACAAAAACACAATAAGTAAGCTCATTTAATACAGAACAGACAAAGGCAAACAAATCGAGACAGGCACAAATTTCTGGCAGCTGGTCTTTGTCAAGCGTACACAAACGACAACAAAGAACAGTTAAACAAAGCTTAGGCGGAAAATTACCAGTAAGACTTCCCTGATGTTCGGTTGAGGAGGAGGAAATGACGTTAGTGGTCTTTATGCTTATGTTATTTGTTATGTACGGCGATCTCATGGATAGGGTCCCGGATACAGAAGTGCTCAAAAGAGCTGGCATTGCGGATCGGCGTCTCAGGTGGCTTGGTCACGTTGCGTGCATGGATAACTCCAGAATCCCCAAGCAGGTACTGTATGGGGAACTGTCTGAGGGCACGCGTAACGTTGGACGACCCAAGCTTCGCTTCAAGGACCAGTGTAAAACGTCCATGATAGAATTTTCTATCAATGTTGCGAACTGGGTTACGGTTTCCCAGGATCGAGTGGGGTGGAGAGCTGCTGTTTTCACGGGAACAAAGAGCTAGGAAGAGGATAGAGTCGAGCGCGCTGTAGAGGCTAGACAAAGACACAAATGCCCCACGGTGGATGACTCCACAGTATACCACTGTAGTCGTTGAAGAGGATAGAGTCGAGCGCGCTGTAGAGGCTAGACAAAGACGCAAATGCCCCACGGTGGATGACTCCACAGTATACCACTGTAGTCGTTGAAGAGGATAGAGTCGAGCGCGCTGTAGAGGCTAGACAAAGACGCAAATGCCCCACGGTGGATAACTCCACAGTAACTACTACTGTAGTTGTCAGAAACCGTGCCGATCGCGCGTTGGTTGTTTTAGCCATGAGCGTCGCTGTGTTTTAAGATAACCAATTTTCCGCTGCCGACCGTCGCCATCGACGAAAAAGGCCACAGATATGTTATATGTATATGTAGTATATGCAGTCAGCCGTTTTCCCTGTTTAACAAGAAACATTAGGACAGTCTGACTGCTGCCCCCCCCCCCCCCCCCCCAAGTTCTGAGTCTTTATTTTCATTTTTTTTTATTTATTGTAACTGCTATTTCCCCTTTTATTATTTTTTTTTTTATCATTTATTTCCTGTTTTGTGTATGCTTCGCGAAGGCCAGGTGGATTAAAATTTGCGCCTGTTTCTCCTCTCTCTCTCTCCTCTCTCTCTCTCTCTCTCTCTCTCTCTCTCTCCCTCTCTCTCTCTCTCTCTCCTCTCTCTCTCTCTCCTCTCTCTCTCTCTCCTCTCTCTCCTCTGTTTTATTATGACACACACACGCACGCACGCACACAAACAAATACACGCACTCTCCCTCTCTTTCTCTTTCTCTCTTTCTCTTTCTCTCTTTCTTTCACTCTCACTCACTCACTCACACACACGCACACACACACACACACACACACACACACACACACACACACACACACACACACACACACACACACACACACACAATTTTACGATTGGTAACGCAACACACAAGCAAGAGCCATGAAGAAGAAAGCTATCGATAACTCTTTGTTGAGAGAGAGAGAGAGAGAGAGAGATTCGGTTGACGCGATTGCAGTTGTTGTTAATGGCGATGATGATGATAATGATGAGAGGCCGTTGTTGCGTCAGGGAAGGGTGGGGGAGAGAGAGGGAGAGACAAAGAGAGAGAGAGAGAGAGCAGCAGCAGCAAGATAGCGACACTAGCATGATAGGATCGACGCTATTGTAGTTGGTGGTGATGTTATCGTTGTTAGTGCCGTTGTTGATGTTGTTTATGTTCGTGGTGGTGGTGGTGGTCATCGTCGTTGTCGTGACAGGCTGGTGTTATTTGCGAGACAGAAAGATAGACAGCACGACGCTATATTGGGCTGATGCACCAGACTGTAGTTGCTGGTGGTGTTACTGATGTTCTTGTTTGTGATGGTAATGTGTGTGTTGTTGATGGTGGTGGTTAATGGTGGTGATGACAGTCTTTGTTACAAGACACAGAGAGACACACAGCAAGGTAGCGATATTACGTAGATTGCGCTGACGGCATTTTACTTGCTAATGATGTTGTTTTAGGCATTTGTTGCTGTTAGTGTTGATATTGTTGTTGTTGTTGTTCGTTAGTTGGTGATGGTGATGGTAATAGTGGCGAGAGCTGAGAGAGAAAGTGTGAGTGTGAGTGTGTGTGTGTGTGTGTGTGTGTGTGTGTGTGTGTGTGTGTGGTGTGTGTGTGTGTTCGTTATTCGTTATTTCTTTTAACGTCTATTCACATACGTGCTTTTAGACGGGGGAGGGGGGGGGAGTGCGTATGGAATGAATGAATCTATGTAATCATGAAGGCATTGTATCAATTAAGGTAACAATTAAGGTAACATCAAACAAATTAACGAACAAAAGAAAAACAATCAGAACATTATATCAGTCAGGCTTCATCGGATTTCTCGGGGCTGTGTGGGAGTTACAGGTATAAAACAATTGGGCTGAATCAAAGGAAACGACCTACAGGACTGTGCAGTAAACGCCTTGCAGTGTGTAAATACAGAGTGAAATCAGCATGTTTCTATTTTAAGTTTGTAAATGACGCAGGGAAATAAGGTCGCATTCGCTGACAACACAAAAGGTGATCAACTGTTATAACATCACCACAGTGTTGTGTGTGTGTGTGGTGTGTGTGTGTGTGTGTGGTGTGTGTGTTGTGTGTGTGTGTGTGTGTGAAAAGAGAGAGAGAGTGTGTGTGTGTGTGTGTGTCTGAGAGAGAGAGAGACAGACAGACAGACAGAGAGAAACGGAGACAGAGAGAACATGCTACACTTCACAAGGTTGACATTGTGGTGAATGTTGGGAGACGGTAGCGTTATGACCGCTGTCCCCCCCCCCCCCCCACTAACACCCGTGCACCCAGATGTGCATATTGCCCGCCAGAAGGACAAATCAGACCATTGGGTAAAATGGGAAGGGGGTGAGAGGGGTTAGTGATGGATTGTAGAACGGATAGGTGTCGGGGGACGGGGAGGGGGGGGCTATGATAATGGGTCGCAGCATAGGGGTGGGGGAACAGGGGAGTGTGGAGTTCGGGAAGGATTCATTTCGCTTGGACATTTCTATAAGCATTCCGCTCAAATCTGTCATCTGGCAGAACCCCAAAGCCTGCGCTAAACCCTATGCGCTGGAAAGAGTTTGAAATGGGGAATGGGGGGGGGGGGGGAGAGACCTATGAAACAGTACGCTGTTACCATCAAAATGATGGAAACGTTAAGATGGGCAGCAAACAGACCAGGCTTGGGATTGTTGGGTTTGTTTTTTTTTCGGAGGGGGGTTGTTTGGTTGGATGGTTGTTTGGTTGGTTGGTTGGTGTTGTTGTTTGATTGTTTTTTTGTTTCTTTTGTTTTGTTTGTTTGTTTGTTTTTTATGTTGCCGGCTGGGACTGAATTGAAGACATAAGATGTTAAGTCCACGGCTTTACCACAAGAACCAACCATCCCACGTACATCGTGGACCGCCCGAGAATTGAACCCACAACCCCTGCATAATGAGCACGGCGCTCTGACAACTGAGTTAAATTAACCCTTTGACTCACGCACCCTATCCACCAACTGCAAATTTCCCTGAGCCTGTGCAAAGTCTTGTGCGCTAGCAAGGTCTTGAAATAGGGGGGGGGGGTGAAGACTTATGAAATGCTAAGCTGACACTATCAGAATGATGGAAAGGTAAAGATGGGCTGTGTACAGGAAAGGTAAAGATGGGCTGTGAACAGGAAAGGTAAAGATGGACTGAACAGGAAAGGTAAAGATGGGCTGTGAACAGGAAATGTAAAGATGGACTGAACAGGAAAGGTAAAGATGGGCTGTGAACAGGAAAGGTAAAGATGGACTGAACAGGAAAGGTAAAGATGGGCTGTGTACAGGAAAGGTAAAGATGGACTGAACAGGAAAGGTAAAGATGGGCTGTGAACAGGAAAGGTAAAGATGGGCTGTGAACAGGAAAGGTAAAGATGGGCTGTGTACAGGAAAGGTAAAGATGGGCTGTGAACAGGAAAGGTAAAGATGGGCTGTGAACAGGAAAGGTAAAGATGGGCTGTGTACAGGAAAGGTAAAGATGGGCTGTGAACAGGAAAGGTAAAGATGGGCTGAACAGGAAAGGTAAAGATGGGCTGTGAACAGGAAAGGTAAAGATGGGCTGTGAACAGGAAAGGTAAAGATGGGCTGTGAACAAGAAAGGTAAAGACGGACTGAACAGGAAAGGTAAAGATGGGCTGTGAACAGAAAGGTAAAGATGGCTGAACAGGAAAGGTAAAGATGGGCTGTGTACAGGAAAGGTAAAGATGGGCTGTGAACAGGAAAGGTAAAGATGGGCTGTGAACAGGAAAGGTAAAGATGGGCTGTGAACAAGAAAGGTAAAGATGGCTGAACAGGAAAGGTAAAGATGGGCTGTGTACAGGAAAGGTAAAGATGGGCTGTGAACAGGAAAGGTAAAGATGGGCTGTGAACAGGAAAGGTAAAGATGGGCTGTGAACAGGAAAGGTAAAGATGGGCTGTGAACAGGAAAGGTAAAGATGGGCTGTGAACAGGAAAGGTAAAGATGGGCTGTGAACAGGAAAGGTAAAGATGGGCTGTGAACAGGAAAGGTAAAGATGGACTGTGAACAGGAAAGGTAAAGATGGACTGTGAACAGGAAAGGTAAAGATGGGCTGTGAACAGAAAGGTAAAGATGGGACTGTGAACAGGAAAGGTAAAGATGGGCTGTGAACAAGAAAGGTAAAGAGGACTGAACAGGAAAGGTAAAGATGGGCTGTGTACAGGAAAGGTAAAGATGGGCTGTGAACAGGAAAGGTAAAGATGGGCTGTGAACAGGAAAGGTAAAGATGGGCTGTGAACAAGAAAGGTAAAGATGGGCTGTGAACAAGAAAGGTAAAGATGGACTGAACAGGAAAGGTAAAGATGGGCTGTGAACAAGGAAAGGTAAAGATGGGCTGTGAACAAGAAAGGTAAAGATGGACTTGAACAGGAAAGGTAAAGATGGGCTGTGTACAGGAAAGGTAAAGATGGGCTGTGAACAGGAAAGGTAAAGATGGGCTGTGAACAGGAAAGGTAAAGATGGGCTGTGAACAAGAAAGGTAAAGACGGACTGAACAGGAAAGGTAAAGATGGGCTGTGAACAAGAAAGGTAAAGATGGACTGTAACAGGAAAGGTAAAGATGGGCTGTGTACAGGAAAGGTAAAGATGGGCTGTGAACAGGAAAGGTAAAGATGGGCTGTGAACAGGAAAGGTAAAGATGGGCTGTGAACAAGAAAGGTAAAGACGGACTGAACAGGAAAGGTAAAGATGGGCTGTGTACAGGAAAGGTAAAGATGGGCTGTGAACAGGAAAGGTAAAGATGGGCTGTGAACAGGAAAGGTAAAGATGGGCTGTGAACAGGAAAGGTAAAGATGGGCTGTGAACAGGAAAGGTAAAGATGGGCTGTGAACAGGAAAGGTAAAGATGGGCTGTGTAACAGGAAAGGTAAAGATGGGCTGTGAACAGGAAAGGTAAAGATGGACTGTGAACAGGAAAGGTAAAGATGGACTGAACAGGAAAGGTAAAGATGGGCTGTGAACAGGAAAGGTAAAGATGGGCTGTGAACAGGAAAGGTAAAGATGGGCTGTGAACAAGAAAGGTAAAAGGGACTGAACAGGAAAGGTAAAGATGGGCTGTGAACAGGAAAGGTAAAGATGGAGCTGAACAAGAAAGGTAAAGATGGGCTGTGAACAGGAAAGGTAAAGATGGGCTGTGAACAGGA
>JAPXFY010000020.1:40285026-40290026 GCA_030674185.1 Monoplex corrugatus | reverse complement strand
AGGACAGGACCACACGATAGGGTCTCATCCACTTTACTGGATGCATGGTAGGTTGCTCAAATTTCCTGACCAGCACTGCAGGAGTCTGTACCTCCCGGGCCTGGTTGATTGCAGGATGTATGATGAAAGTAAGCGAGAGGAAAGCCCTATCAATCCGAAATGGAAACTCCTCAGCGTCATCACTGGCATCATCATCATCATCAATCATCATAGCGTCGCGAAAAATTGTTGCAGATTCTCTGGCCCCTCGTTCTCATGGTGACATCAGTGTTGTAGGGTTTAACCCTCTGACTCCCGCACCCTGTCCATCAGCATCCTGCATTATCAACCATGCTAGCAAAGCAAAAATTTAACCCATTGGCTCCCTCATCCTATCCACCAACTTCTTGCAGGAATCTGGTGGAGAGGATGAGGGAATCAAAGAGTTAAGTTTTTGCAGTTGGTGGATAGGGTGCGGAAGCTGGTGGATAGGGTGAGGGAATCAAAAAGTTAAGAAGTTTTTTTCACTTGGTGGATAGGGTGCAGGAGTCAAAAATTCAAATCAGCGGCTTGAGCGTAGGGATACAGATGGATGCACACGTTAGGGCAGTAAATGGGTAAATAAACAAATAAACAGAAATTAGATGAAAGAAAGTAAAATATAAGATGAAATAAAATTAAATTAAACAATATAAAATAAACTAGTATAAAATAAATAGATACCAAACAAATCACAGTGTACAACGTGAGAAACCTGTATTTAGTGAAGTACACAGATTCCGAAAGAAAGGCAGGGATAAAAAGAAAAAAAAACTGATTTTTCTCTTCTGAAGTATGACATGGAGTGGACAGCGGAGAGTTTATTCGTGGGAATTAATAGTGAATTATCATCAGTGGTCCGAGACTTCTTGCATGTACTAAATTACAGAGTACAGTTGGTGGATAAGGTGTGGGATTCAAAAGGTTAAATCAGTGACTTGAGTGTAATGATACAGATGGATGCACAAGTCAGGGCAGCGAATTAATAAATAATTCAGTAAATAGATTAGATAGATAGATAAATAGATAGATAGATAAAAATAGATAGATAGACAGACAGACAGACAGACAGACTGATTGATTGATTGATTGATTGATAGACAGACAGACAGATAGATAGATAGATAGATAGATAGATAGATAGATAGATAGACAGACAGATAGACAGATAACAAATGGAAACACAAGTTATGGCAGCAAATGGGTAAATGAATAAATAAGCAGACAGATAAAATAGAAAATAGAATGAAATGAAATAAAATGAAAATAAAGTAAAACACAACAAACAAGCAAATCACTGTGTACAACGTTAGAAACCTGAATTAGTGAAGTACACAAATTCCGAAAAAGAGGCAGAAATTTAAAAAAATAAAAATAAAAAAATAAAAAACAGACAAGATTTCTGCAGTTAACCCCTGCCACTCCCTCACCCATCCAGCAGTTTCCTGCAGAAAATTGGGGGGTAAGGTGAGGGAGTGAAAGAGTTAGGAAGCTGGTGGATATCATTATGATAATGACACCACTTTCTTTTCCAGCGGTACAGATAATGAGCTGAAAATCTTTTTTTTCAAATTTGGATAATTTTTATGTTTTAAAAAAAGTGAAAGGGTTAAGGAAGCAGATAGATAGGCTGAGGAAGTGAAAAGGTTAAGGAAGTTAAGGGATAGAGAGAGAAAATGTAAAATCTAAGGAAACGTGAAGATAGAGTAAGGGAGTGAAAGGGTTAAGGAAGCTGGTAGAGTGAGGGAGTGGGAGTGTTAAAAAAGCTAAGGGATAGGATGAGGGAGTGAAAGAGTTGGGAAGCTGGTGAATAAGGTGAGCATGAGAGAGTGAAAGGGTTAAGGAAGCTGGTGGATGGGGTGAGGATGGGAAAGGGTTAAGGAAGCTGGTGGATAAGGTGAGGGAGTGAAAGGGTTAAGGAAGCTGGTGGATAAGGCGAGGGAGTGAAAGGGTTAAGAAGATGGTGGATAGGGTGAGGAAATGAAAGGGTTAAGGAAGCTGGTGGATAAGTTGAGAGAATGAAAGGGTTAAGGGAGCTGGTGGATAAGTTGAGGGAGTGAAAGGGTTAAGGAAGCTGGTGGATAAGTTGAGGGAGTGAAAGGGTTAAGGGAGCTGGTGGATAGGGTTAGGGAGGGAAAGGGTGAGAAATACAGTGTACCGGTTCTAGAAGAGGGGTAGAGAAGTAAGGAATCGATTTTGTTTTCAATAACCAGTATTAAATTGACTTTCTTTTCCAGTCTCCCTCTAGTTAAAAAGAAAAAGGGGGAAAGCTGGGAGGGTGGGAGAAATCTTGATGCAGATCGATCCATAACGTCTGTAAGTTTAATAACCTGCTGTCTGGTTTGCTAGCTGGCTATTTATCTGTCTGTCTGTCTGTCTGTATTTCTGTACTGTTCGTCTGTTGGTCTCTTTTGTCTGATTGTCCATTTTCCAGTCTGTCTGTCTCTATTTCAGTTTGTCTATTGGTCTGTCTGTCTCTCCTTACTGTCCGTCTGTTTGTTGGTTTATCTTGTCTCTCTCTGTCTCTCTCTGTGTCTGTCTGTCTGTCTCTCTCTCTTTGTCTCTCTGTCTGTCTGTCTGTCTCTGTCTCTCTCTGTGTCTCTCTGTCTCTCTCTCTCTGTCTCTCTCTTTGTCTCTCTGTCTGTCTGTATCTCTCTCTGTCTCTCTGTCTCTGTCTCTCTCTCTGTCTCTCTGCTCTCTGTCTCTCTGTCTGTCTCTCTGTCTCTGTCTCTCTCTGTCTCTCTCTCTCTCTCTCTCTCCCCTTTGGTGGAGAGTGCACCCCCATATCTCTTCTTTTCATTCTTCCCCTATATGTTTCTTTGTCTTTGTCTCAGATTGTCTGTCTGTCTGATGGGGATTTGAACCCACAACCTTCCAGTCGGTAGTCTGTTACGCTAACCACTACACCAGGGCAACTGGTTTGTTAGTTTTGTCTGTTTACTTTTTTGGTTTGTCAGACTGGTTGGCTGGCTATGTTTCTGTCTGTCTCTTAGTCCCTCCGTACTTGTACTATCCCTTTTTCTATTCTAGCTATTTCTGTCTGTCTGTGGGTTTGTCTGTCTTATCCGTCTGTCTGTAGAAAATGTGTCATCCTGCGTGATTCCGGCCTGTGTAGAAATCTTGAGACTTTTCATCTCTCTCTCTCTCTCTCTCTCTCTCTCTCTCTCTCTCTCTCTCTCTCTCTCTCTCTCTCTCTCTCTCTCTTCTCTCTCCTCTCTCTCTCTCTCTTTCTCTGTCTGTCTGTCTCTCTCTCTCTCTCTCTCTCGTTCTCTGTCTGTCTTTCTCTCATTCTCTGTCTCTCTGTCTCTCTCTCTCTCTCTCTCTCTCTCTCTCTCTCTCTGTTTCTCTCTGTGTCTGTCTCTTTTTCACTCTCTTTGTCTGTCTGTCTCTCTTTCTGTCTGTCTCTCTCTCTCTCCTCTCTCTCTCTCTCTCTCTCTTTCTGTCTGTCTGTCTGTCTGTCTGTCTGAACAATACACAGTAAAAAACAAACAAACAAAACAAACAAACAAACAAATATAACTGTCCCTCGCTGTTTTAATGTAGTATGCTGCCTGCCTTTGAAAATAGGAGGGTCATAATTCGGTAATTCGGTTAGCAAATTGTGTAATGAAAGGCTTTTGATATGCTGAACTTGATGTCACAATGATATGATGTAAACTATGTTATTTTCGATATGCATTTGTTTTGTTTTGTTTTGTTTTGTTTTTGCAATGAAACATGAACTGTGTGACAATGATGCACTCGCAATCCATTGATATGGGCCAGTGGCCTAATCAGTAAATGTTCTCTCTTTATCTATCTCTTTTTCTGTGTGTGTTGTGGTTCTCTCTTTCTGTCTCTGTCTCTGTCTCTCTCTCTCTCTCACTCTCTCTCTCTCTCTTCTGTCTTTGCCTCTCTCATTCTCACTGTCTCTGTCTCTCCCTCTGTCTCTCTCTCTCACTCTCTGTCTCTGTTTGTCTTCTGTCTGTCTCTCTCTCTTCTCTCTCTCTCTCTCTCTCTCTCTCTCTCTCTCTCTCTCTCTCTCTCCTCTCTCTCTCTCTCTCTCTCTCTCAAGTTAGCGATGTTTATATTCTGTGCTTTGAAGCTTCGAAACGAGGTAACTGTTTGAAATTTTTCTACATTCCTACAACAAAATGGACGACAAATGAAAAGTCTTGTGTATATTAACAGCATAACCTCCTCCCTACGGTCCCTGGTTTGTGTATGGATCGGCGGCCTCTCTCTGTCTCTGTCTGTCTGTCTCTGTGTGCGTGTGTGTGTGTGTGTGTGAGCACGCGCGTGTGTGTGTGTGCACGCGTGTGTGTGTGCACGCACGCGCGCGCGTGTGTGTGTGTCTCTCTCTGTCTGTCTCTCTTTCTGTCTCTCTCTGTCTCTCTGTATCTGTCTCTATCTCTCTCTCTCTCTCTCTCTCTCTCTCTCTCTCTCTCTCTCTCTCTCTCTCTCTTTTCCCTCTTCTTCACACACTCTCTCTCATACACACAGAGAAGAAAATTAAAGAGAATTGTTTCATATTGACCGGATATAGGTGTGTATCTTTGTCTGTGTGCGTGTCTGTGATAAAAATCCGTTTGCATGATGTTTTCAGCAGTTTCTCGAAAGAATTTTTGCCAAATTTGGATCAAAGGAATGGATCGTTGAGAAGTCAGGAATGCCTCTTGAGTCTGGAACTCATGGCGCCAAGGTCATGGTCACAAAGACCTCCCCCCACCCCCACCCCCCAAAAAGTGCCTAAAATCAGCAGTTTTTGAGGACGATTTGTGAACAAACACTTTCTCAAGAACTTCTATCGTCCATTTTAAGTTTATTTTCACTGATGTGGCAGTCTACCATTGTCCTCGCTTTACGTCAAGTTGCATTTCATCTGAAACTTTTTCCGAGGTCACAGTGACTTCAAAAAGTACAAAATAGGGATTGTCTGTAATGATGTTTGTGTGAAAGGGAAGATCATAAGAATGGCTTGACCATCTTGATTCTTCCTAGCT
>JAPXFY010000020.1:40277526-40280026 GCA_030674185.1 Monoplex corrugatus | reverse complement strand
TAAGCGTGCGGGTGTATATTGGGGGGTTGCGTGTATTGGGGGGGGGGGGTTGTTTCTTTGTTCTTTGTTTTTGTGAAGTTGTTATTTGTTTGTGTGAACTTTGTGTTTAGTAGCTTATGGAAACATGAAAACGCCTAACTTGCGCACCCGTATAAATCGAATACGATTTCTTAATGACAAAGACAAAGTTTAACAAATAAGACAAACGGCCATACAGTTAAATGCCCATTTGTATATTCGAGCCCACGTGGGAATTGCAGCCCACACACGAGGCTAAAATTGATTTCATCGTTTTCTTTATGGGTTTTTTTTTTCATGTTAACCCTTTGACCCCTGCATCCTATCCACCAACTGCGAAAACTTAACCTTTTGATTCCCTGATCCTATCCACCTGTGGGAAGCTGATGGATAGGGTGAGGGGATCAGAGAGTTAACTTTTTGATTTGCTAGCATGGTTGGCGACGCAGGATGCTGGTGGCCAGGGTGCGGGAGTCAAAGGGTTAAATCGGGTATGTGTGAAGAAATTTAGCAGAGATTTTCTTGCCTCAAGTTCTGACGAATGTGTTATGTCAGTGCTGCGCTGGTAACCTTGGTGTATGGATTGTTGTGAAAGACAGGCGCTCAGAAACCGTTCATCATTTAGTGGAGCAGAGAAAGAAATACCATTGTCTCATCTCAGTTCACACTTGGGATCTTTTGTGTTGTCAGTGGGTACTGTAGCCACTGGGCCAATGCTCCACATGTCGAAGGAGTGAGTGTTAATCTTGAAGGGATTTGACCCCAGTGGAGCCTCAACAACGGTGTCATTGGATTTTCATGCTCCAACACTACATACTTTCTCTCAGGATTGATAATTGGGTACATGTGTTAAGTGCATTTTTGGCTCTAAGGACATGTGATGTCAGCCAGTTCTAGGTAACTTAGGCCCGTTTTTATGTATGTTTTAATGTCCTTAGTTATGTTTATATTCGTGTTTGATTTTTTAGATCCCCTGGTGATAAATTGGCCGGAGTGGTCAACGCTAGGGGCATAGCTTTGATCATGTGCGTGAATGTAATATTAATTTATTTCTTTTTTATGTTTTTTTATTTTGTTTTGTTTTTTCTCTCCAGTGAGGTACGTGTACATTTGAGATTGTCAGAGCCTGATATGGTTCTGCACAGTCGGCTGGGCTTTAAACAAAATAACAATTACACCCACCTCTTTCCCTCCTCCCCATTCTATACCTGGCCAGTATGTAGGGGTTTGCGTTGGCTCAATGAGTCTGCCACATAGTTGTTAGCAGATTTGTGTGGAGCACATATGGAATTGTCCAAATGTGATTAGTTATTCTGGAACAAACTCCAACATTTTACCATTGTGTTCATCCCAAGCATTGGTATTGCCTCGCCCTTCGGTCTGTCTCGCCCTTTCTTGCCCAGTCTCTTCCCTAATTTCCTTGGAACTCGTCCCGTGAGAAAGGACATTATTTTATTTTATTTTATTTTATTTTTGTTTTGTTTTTTTTTTTTTTTTATTTTGTTTTATTTTGTTTTATTTTATTTTATTTTATTTTGTTTGTTTTTGTTTTGTTTTATTTAATTTTATATTATTTCATTTCATTGTATTTTATTTTTTTTATTTCATTTAATTTTATTTTATTTCATATTTTTTGTGGCAGACCGGCGGAAACCATTCACATTTTTGCACTCTCGTGAGCCCGCCCACTTCTTCAAACGGGAGCCAATTAAAAACGTGAGATTCGCACGTGACCCGGCTGACATTGGCGCGAAATAAAATGGTGTATTTTGAGAGTAAGCCCCCGTGTGTTTGGAAACCAAATCTTTGATCATCAGCACGTTCGTTTTCTGTGCTGACAATGAGATCTTGTGGGAAGGTCCATCTGCTATTGCACGAGTGTTTAGCGTTTTTCAGTTGGTCTTGACTTCTCCCGGCGAAATGAATTTATGGACATTGATTCTGATTGAGACGTGGCGTCTATGTATGTATGTATGTAGCGGAAATCTTGATGATGTGTGTGTAGTATGCATCTGGAAATGCTCGATATGTGTAAAACAAGCGCATGCACACGCATTTGTATTTTTAGTTCTTTCTTTCTTTTGTGTATTTATATTCATTAATTTGCTCATCCATTATTTAGTCCCCCCCCCCCCCCCCCCTGTGGTGAGGATGCCAGGACACTTTCAGTATAAATAGTATCCCCACCTTCTGGAAATTCTGTGCTAGAAATTTCTTCTTTTCTGTCACTCTCTTTGTTTCTGCCTTGTTCGTTTGTTTTCTGTTATTTCTTCCTGACATTTTCAGCTTTGTTGTCTATTCACCTGTATGTGTTCAATACATTC
The DNA here is from genome assembly GCA_030674185.1 of Monoplex corrugatus. NCBI lineage: Eukaryota > Metazoa > Mollusca > Gastropoda > Littorinimorpha > Ranellidae > Monoplex > Monoplex corrugatus. Next base: position 40,277,684 of record JAPXFY010000020.1, on the reverse strand, counting down.
TTACGTATTTTCTCTCAGGATTGATAATTGGGTTCATGTGTGAAGTGCGTTTTTGGCTCTTAGGAAACGAGATATGCGGAAGCAATTTTAGGTAACTTAGGCCTGTTTTTATATATGTGTTTGTGTCCTTAGTTATGATTATATTTGTATTCAGGTAT
>JAPXFY010000020.1:40200026-40267526 GCA_030674185.1 Monoplex corrugatus | reverse complement strand
CCACCGTCACACTTAATACCCCCCTCTCACAAAACAGTCTGACCGAGACAAGCCCAAGCATAGCCACATCACACTTAATACCCCCCTCTCACAAAAAGTCCTGACCGAGACAAACCCAAGCATAGCCACAGTCACACTTAATACCCCCTCTCACCAAAACAATCCTGACCGAGACAAGCCCAAGCATAGCCACAGTCACACTTAATACCCCCCTCTCACAAAACAGTGCTGACCGAGACAAGCCAAGCATAGCCCGTCACACTTAATACCCCCCTCTCACAAAACAGTCCTGACCGAGACAAGCCCAAGCATAGCCACAGTCACACTTAATACCCCCCTCTCACAAAACAGTGCTGACCGAGACAAGCCCAAGCATAGCCACAGTCACACTTAACACCCCCCTCTCACAAAACAGTCCTGACCGAGACAAGCCCAAGCATAGCCACACGTCACACTTAATACCCTCATACCCCCGTACCCTCACATAAACCAGTCCTGACCGAGACAAGCCCAAGCATAGCGCGTGTAAGTCATTACGAGGCTCTTGTTCACAAGTAGCAAACATCCATCCATCCGTCTTGTCACACGCTCTGTGTGTGTGGTGTGTGTGTGTGTGTGTGTGTGTTTGTGTGTGTGTGTGTGTGGGACATGTGTGTGTGTGCATGTGTGTGTTGTGTGTGTGTGTGTGGTGATGTGTGTACAGTGTGTGTGTGTTGTGTAGTGTGTTGTGTGTGTGTGTGTGTGTGTGTGGTGTGTGTGGGGTGTGTGTGTGTGTGTGTGTGTGTGTGTGTGTGTGTACAGAACCCTGTCATTTAGGGGATTTGCAAGCAGAGATGGTGAGAGGTTCGAGATAAAGGAGAGTGGTAAGGGGGGGGGTGGCGTACATGCAGCCATCATTCATAAACTAACTTTAGTTATTGTTCATTTTTTGCGGGCTAGTTGGCAGAGCCATGGACTCAAAATCTGATATCTTGAGATCAGTCCCATTCAGCAGCATTAAAGACTGGCCTGTTCGCTGCCCATCTTAATGTTTCGTCATTCTGGTGGTGTCAGCTTAGTATTTCATAGGTCCTTCTTCCCTTTTCCCCATTTCAAGACCTTGACAGTGCATAGGGTTTTGCGCAGGCATGGGAAGTCTGTCAGATAATTGTTGGTGGATTTGGGTGGAGCACATATGGAGTTTTCCGAGTGCAGCGAATCCCTTTTTGAACAAACTCGAAACTCAAAACTCATTTTTCGATCGCTGTCTGCATGGTCAGACCACAGTTGGCGATACATGTGGCCGTTTTTTGTTGTTGTTGTTGTTGTTGTTTTTCCTAATGTTGCAGGTAAGTTTCTCAGAGGAGTTGTAGTCTGTCATGTCTCGTGTCGCAGGCAGCTTGGTTCTTTTGATAGAGCCGTGGGCTCAGTATATGATGTCTAAATTCAGTCCCAGCCTGCAGCATAAAAACTGACCTGCCCATATACATAGATGGATGGGAATAGGGCTAGGATTTAAGTAAACTGGTGTATATATAGATACCTGTGTGTGTATATATATATCTATATATATATGTAGATATATATGTGTGTAATATATATAATAACACACAATACAGACAGACAGACAGACAGACAGAGAGAATTATGAGAACTGCATCACTAAAAGATTTTATAAGCGAAAGCAGCAAAGCTTTTTACTTTAGACAGTTACATGTCTTTGAAGTAGAAGCTTCCCCCAGTCACGGCAATATTCCACTCGCCTGAACCACATCTGAAGAGCTTTCTCCTTCTCGAACACAGACAGCGTTGAAGTCTGAAAGTGCGACCGTCCTGCCAGGTTGAGTGGTTCTTCTTCGCCAGGCGGTGATTTAGGGGTGAACTTTCAAATAACATTTGGATGAGCATTACCCAAACCCTGCTGTTTTCAGTAGGAAGTGGCAAGTACCCTGGGAGAACAAAATTACTACCAGTGAGACGCGACATGATAAGAAACACCAAGACCAGAGAAAGAGGAGTTTGGAGTTTGTTCAAGAGGGATTTATCACGCTCGGACAATTCCATATGCGCTCCACCCGAATCTGTCTGCTGTTACCCGTTAGCCTCCTCTAGCCTGCGCAAAATCCTATGCACTGGCTGAGATGACTTACGGACCTTCCCGGTCACGCCAGAGATCGAGATTGGAAAAGACCTATGCCCTGGCAAATTCTTGAAAAAGGGGGAGAAGGGACCTATGAAACACTAGGCTGCCACCACCAGAATATGGAAACATTAAGATGGGCAGCGAACAGGTCAGTTTTTGTTTAATATTGTGGGTTGGGATTGAACTCGAGTTATCAGATCATGATTACACGGCTTTAGGATCCATTCTGATGAGCATCGCCCTCACAGCACGAAAAACGTGTCTAATTCTGTCCTTTTTCTTCCTTATACAGTTGTATTAGAAGTAGTAGTGGCAGTAGTAGTAGTAGTATAGTATCTGTTGCTGCATTACTAAGTTGACCCAATATCCCCCCCATCCCCTTCCGACTCTATTTATGTATGTGTGCGTTTTGTATGTGAATATATCTGTTCTATGTTTATTTTCTTTGTGTGTGTGTTTGTTTTTGTGTTGTGTGTGTGTGTGTGTGTGTGGTGTGTGTGTGGTGTGGTTGTGTGTGTGTTGTGTGTGAAAGATTGAATTTCTCAGGTGATTTAAACAGATTTTGTTATTGTTGTTCTTTCTTGACTACCATTACCACGTAGGTCAGTCTCAGTTCGGAACATCAAAATCTGACCTGTTCAACGCCCACCTCAATGTTTCCATCATTCTGGTGGTGTCAGCTTAGTGTTTCATAGGTCCCTCCCCTCCCCCCCCCCCCCCCCCACACACACACATTTCAAGACCTTGCCAGCTTTTTTTTTCTGCAGCCTCAGGAAGCCTGGCAATTAATTCCCAACAGATTTTGGGTGGATCCCTTGTGGAATCGTCCGAGTTCGATGAATCCCCTTGAACAAACTCCGACTTTTTTATTAAATACTTCAAACTTATTGAGGCAGTCAAACTATGTTTTCGGGGATGTGCATGCTGGGTGTTTTTCACGCCTCCACCAGCCACTGAACACTGAGCCGGCTTACAGAATCTTTAACGTGCGTATTTGATACTCCGCCAGTGTACACAAACGAAGGGAGCTTTAAGGCGCTGAGCAAGTTTGCACATAATCTTGACAGATTTTTTAAAAAAAGTCTCCGCCCGCTACCCAAGGTGATTCGAACTCAGGCTTTGCAGTTGGACATGTAGTGTCCTGACCACTGGACTATCTGCAGTGTGTTTCTGTATGATAGGATGGTTGACAGCGGAAAAGAAAACCGGAGAATAGTGTATGTTGTTTTTGTTCGTTTCTCTCTGTCTGTCTGTCTGTCCTCTCTCTCCTCTCTCTCTCTCTCTCCTCTCTCTCTCTCTCTCTCTCTCTCTCTCTCTCTCTCTCTCTCTCTCTCTCTGTGCGTATGTGTGTGTGTTCCCCCCCCCCTCAACATCATTTTGTTTGCTTGCTTCCCGCGCCCCTCCCCCCCCCCCCCCAATCCCCCAGCTCCGTTTCATGTTTTGATTGAGGCAATAAACCTGGTAAATCTGAGTCACACTACAGGCAATAAACCGATAAATCTGATCACATTACAGGCAATAAACCTGATAAATCTGAGTCACACTTTACAATGGCTTGGCCGAGAAGAGAACGAACTCCTTGAGACCGTTAGATGACCGTCTCCCATGAAATGAGTTACTCTGCACTTTGAAGTTTTCCTTTTCTTTTTCTGAAGCCTTTCCGTGAACAGATTTATTTCAGAGGAAGAAATGACGTGCACGGTAGTCAAGTGGGTAAGACATCAGACTTTCAGTCGTAAGGTTTGGGGTTCGATCATGTCTGGGTACCTCCCACCTGGTGAATAAAGGGTGGAGGAGGTGGGGTTTTATTCTTTTTTCTTTTTCTTTTTCCCAAGTCAACATGTGTGCAGACCTGTTAGCGCCAGAAAAACCCTCTTTGTGTATGCACGTTAAAGATCCTATAAGTCATGTTTGCGTCTCGTGGTTTGTTTCAACATGACAGCGTCCAACACGCCCGCCTGAAAAAAACACGGAGTGTGCAGACTGTGCAGCAACATACTTCCTGCATAGTATGAGTAAAACAACGTGCGTGCACGTATCCGAAAAAATCGGAACGCTAAGGAAAAAAAAAAGAAAAGAAAAAAAAAAGAAGACTAGTATCCACTTTTTTATGCAAAATCAAATAAAACGTAGGCTTAACATTTCCTGGAAAATAAAAAAAAATATAAAAAGCTGGCCGTCACACGGTACGATCAAATATCGACAGAGGCAGACACAGTGAACCACTCACTATCTCTTCAAACAAACAACTCTATTAGCAACATCAATAGACACAGAAACAGGCAACAAAAATGAAAAAATAGAATAACCCAAAATACGAATCTGACCTGGGCAAACTCTTTGAACAAATAGCTCTGCCCTGGCGTACATAGATCCAAGAGCGAGCGAGCGACAGAGAGAAAGAGAGAGAGAGAATCAGAATTAGAAATTCAGTAAGGCCAAAGCCCCATTTGAAGGGGTGTGAACACATGATAAACATTATAGTTTACAAACACAAAATGTAATACGTAGTCTTCTTGGACACTGCATACGTCAAATATTTCGGACTAATTACAATATAGGACCCGCAGCCAAACTTCAATAATACAATAGGAACATATAAATAGGAGAGAAGAAGAAGAGAGAGAAAGAGAGAGCGAGAAAGAAAGAGACATACAGACAGAAATGGAGGGAGGGAGAGAGAGAGAGCAAGAGAGAGCGAGTTAGAAAGAAAAAAGAGACAGGCAGAGACCGAAGGGAAGAGAGAGAGAGAGAGTGTGTGGTGTGTGTGTGTGTGTGTGTGTGTGTGTGTGTGTGTGTGTGTGTGTGTGTGTGTGTGTGTGTGTGTACATCATACCAATTTTCTTTAAAATTATAAAATCAAATAACACGTACGTTCCACTGAAAGCTAAAGAGCTGAACGTCACACAATATGGATCAAACATCGACAAAAGCAGACAGACACGACAAACCACGCACAGCGAACTACGCACTTCCTTCTTCACACAAATACTATTAGCAACATTGTTAGGGACAAAAGAAAAAAAAAGGAAAGAAAAAAAAAGGGACTCCAAAATACTGATCTCACCTGGGCTAATTGTGTGTACAAATAGCTCTGCCTTGACGTACGCAGTTTCAGGAACCAGAGACAGAGAAAGAGAGAGAGACAGATACAGAGAGCGACAGAGACAGACAAAGAGAGGGGGAGAGAGACAGACAGACAGAAAGAGAGAAACAGAGAAGTTCTATTTACGAAGGTGTGAAATGTATTTGCTCTTTTACATGTAGCCCTCACTCAAAGAAGGTCTATACTACGTACAAATTGCACATGAATTGACCCAAAAAAATATATGTCAACAATGCAGACATGAGATATCAGTTCAAAGAAATAGATTTTTGAGTTTTCATACTCAGTAGTGTAATTTGAGTTTTCATACTCAGTAGTGTAATCAGTGTAAAAATCTCTTAGTGATTTATCTGATTCATGAGACGTGTTAACTATTGTGAAACCGAGACATTTCTCGTGTATTCTGGTAGTGTGTTCCAGAGACTGGTTTCTGAATATATAAGAATGGTTTAAAGAGGTCAGGTCTTGGGATAGGGGACAGTTACTTTGCTCTTGTTGCATGTGAGTTTTATAGAAGAGAGAGAGAGAGAGAGATGCAGATCGTATGACCTAGGCTTATTTCTGTGTACATAATGTCGTATCTTTACGTACCAAATTTGAAGAGAGAGAAAACAGAGAACAGGGGGAGAGAGGCAAGAAGCTGGTGGATATGGTGCGGGAGTCAAAGGGTTAAGATGGGCAGTGAACAAGTCAGCTTTTATGTTGCTGGCTGGGATTGAACTCGAGACAAAGAGATCTTGAGTCTACGTCTCTCTGAATATGAAAAAAAGATATATATATTACATATATGCTAATACATAATATATGTTACACACACACACACACACACACACACACACACACACACACACACACACACACACACACAGCATACTCTCTCTCACACACACACACACTCTCTCTCACACACACACCTCTCTCTCTCTCTCTCTCTCTCTCACACACACACACACACACACTCTCTCTCACACACACACTCTCTCTCTCACACACACACTCTCTCTCTCTCTCTCTCTCTCACACACACACACACACACACACACACACACACACACACACACACACACACACACGAATCATTGGTTCACAGTCCTGTTAATGCGTTACTTTAAGGTTATTATTTTAATTATTATTATTTTATTTTGTTTTGTTTTGTTTTTTATGACGATGTTTTCTTTTACATTTAATGTTAGCGTTGTTCTAGTTTCATTTCTCTGTTCATCCATATCCTTTTTCTAAAGACCTTGCCGATTCCTTTTAATTTTTTTTCCGTCTCTTACTCTGTTCCCCTTTGTCCCCTCCCCCCTCCCCCCCCCCCAAAAAAATTCATTCTCCATGCCATTTTTACCCGTCTAATATCACTTATAGTGAAAAGACGTTAAATCAAGGAACGAACGAACACGCACACACACACACACACACACACACACACCACAACACACACACACACACACACACACACACACACACCACAACACACACACACACACACACCATAACAGCCAACCAGCCTCGCTGAAAACTGTGGCCCGCTTGAGGGTCGAACCCACATCCCCGCATTATTAACCTGTCGCTCTAACCGACTGACCACATGCAATATGTGTGTGTATATATAGGGAGAAGAGCATGCATGGACAAATACGCAGGACGCAACGCGTACGGTTCGATATAATCAATTTTCTTTCCGTTTCTGGTCTGTCTATTTGTTTGTTCCTCTTCTCTGTCTCTCTCTCTGTCTCTGTCTTGTCTCTGTCTGTCTGTCTGTGTCTGTCTCTTTCTCTCTCTCTTATTTTGTTTTGTTTGTTTCTTCTTGTTTATCCTCTTTCTTTCTCCCTTTCTGTCTTTCTTTTCTTTCTCTTTTTTTTTTTTCTTTCCTTTTGTCTTTTTTTCCTTCCTTATTTTTCGTTTTTGTTTTTACTTTTGTCTTTGGTATGTACCTCCTTTCTTCTCTTCTTCGTTTCTGCCTTCCTTCTTTCCTTCTTTTTTTCTCCCTTCTTTGTTAAGTTCTTTCTTTCGCCGTCTTCTCTCTCTCTCTCTCTCTCTCTCTCTCTCTCTCTCTCTCTCTCTCTCTCTCTCTCTCTCTCTCTCTCTCTCTCTCTCTCTCTCTCTCCGTGTTTGTTTTTACCTTTTCCTTTCCTAAACAAAAAGTGGCAAAGATTATCCTGTCTCTGTTTCTCTCTGTCTCTGTCTCTGTGTGTGGTGTCTCTCTCTCTCTCTCTCTCACTCCTCTCTCTCTCTCTCTCTCTCTCTCTCTCTCTCTCCCCTCCTTTTCTTCTCTCTCTTCTCTCTCTCTCCTCTCTTCTCTCTTCTTCTCTCTTCTCTCTCTCTCTCCCTCCTCTCTTTCTTCTCTCTCTCTTCTTCTTTCTTCTCTTCTCTCTCTCTCTCTCCTCTCTCTCTCTCTCTCTCTCTCTCTCTCTCTCTCTCTCTCTCCTCTCTCTCTCTCTCTCTCTCTCTCTCCCTCCGTATCTCTCTCTTTTCTTTTTTCCCCCCGAAAGATGTGGACGGTATTTCTGGTGATGGGAGACCCATGTAGTGTCTAATATCTTAATGGAAGTTCCAGGTTGGTGAATACTTGGGTCAGCGAACATGGCAGCGTCTGTTAGAACTTTCCAGAAGGGGTCTTAGGGAGGTGGAGGTAAGGTGAGGGGTGGGGTGGGGTGGCACGCTGCACGCACGTATCTCACAGGTATGCACGCATATGTACACTCGCATGCAGTCACACACACACACAACCGCACGCACGCGCGCACACACACACATACACACACACGCACGCACGCACGCACACACATACACACACACACAGAGAGACTCACATACGCATGCACACACTCTCATGCAACACAAACACAGACCCATTTAAATATGCGCAAACATACACATATTCATACATACAAATACATACGCAAATACACACACACACACACACACACACACACAACAATATATATATATATATATATATATATATATATATATATATATATATATATATATATATATATATATATATAAAACCTCTCTCTCACACACACACCACACACTAACATATAAACATACACACAGACACGCACGCACACACACACACACCACACACACACACATACACACACCACCACGCGCGCGCACACACACACACACACACACACCACACACACACACACACACACAAAGCAACAAAGATGGGGACAGTGGTTTAGAAACAGTGACACCTGAAAATCTATGGTAGTCTGTCTTCACTACTGCTACCTCTGGTGTTGTTGTTGTCGGTGGTGGTGATAGTGTTGGTGATGGTGGTAGTAGTGTTTTGTAATACACACGTAAAAGACCCTCGCAGCAAATACAATCAGTCTTCCACGAACTGATCAGGTTTCGTTGCGGCCTTTCTTCTCTCTCGCCCAGGATCTCTCTCTCTCTCTCTCTCTCTCTCTCTCTCTCTCTCTCTCTCTCCTCTCTCTCTCTCTCTCTCTCTCTCTCTCTCTCTTCTTCTCTTCTCTTTCTTTCTTTCTCTCTCTCCCTTCCCCCTCTCTCCCCCTCTCTCTCTCTTCTCTCTCTCTCTCTCTCACCCTCCCTCTCTGTGTGTTTCTCTCTGTCTCTCTCTTCCTCTTCCTCTCTCTCTCTCTCTCTCTCTCTCTCTCTCTCTCTCTCTCTCTCTCTCCTGTCTCTGTCTTCTCTCTCTCTTCTCTCTCTCCTCTTTCTTTCTCTTTCTCTCCTCTCTGTCTCTTTCTCTCTCTCTCTTTTCTCTCTCTCTGTCCTCTTTCTTTCTCTCTCTCTTCTCTCTGTCCCTTACTTTCTGTCTCTCTCTCTGTCTTCTCTCTTCTGCCCTCTCTCTCTCTCTGCCTGCCCCTCTCTCCCTCTGTGCCTTCTCTCTCTCTCTCTCTGTCTTCTCTCTCGTCTCTCTCTCTCTCCTCTCTCTCCTCCTCTCTCTCTCTGTCTTCTCTCTCGCTCGCTTGCTGTCTTTCTCTCTCTCTCTCTCTCTCTCTCTCTCTCTCTCCCTCCCTCTTCTCTCTCTCTTCTTCTCTCTCCTCCTCCTCTGTCTCTCTCTCTGTCTTCTCTCTCTCTCTCCCTCTGTCTTCTTGTTCCTCCCTCTCTCTCCCTCCCTCTCTCTCTCACTTCACTTCCGTGTCCCATATAAACATCGTTCCGTTGTCAAACCAGCGCAAGCCAATTATCTGACAGAAAATCGTTATGAAAACTACAGTCCTCAGATAAACATAGTGTGCTCCCCTTTCTCAATCAATCCTACCAAACATAAAGCTGGCCTTCTACCTCGACATGAATCTCATTGCGCCACTTTTGCCAACTGTCAGTTTGTTTGTTTGCTTGCTTGCTTGGTTCGTTGTATGTATGTTTGTTTGTTCATTTGTTCAGCTTCCTGCAGGAAACTGGTGGATAGGGTCTCACCTGTCGGCGTCATCGGGTTCGGTGTTGGCCGTTGCACACATTGTCACCATCATCTCCCTCCAGGCCGTTCTGTCTTGACTTTTGTGGACAATTTCTTGAATATTTAGGCCACCGATGTTGGTTATGTTGGAAAGCTTGTTGCCGGAGCTTGGAAGAACAGGTATGAACATCACGGAACTATGTGAGACTAGATGGAGCGGTGAGGGTGGATAGGGTGAGGAAGCCAAAGGGTTAAGTTTTTGCAGTTGGTGGATAGGATGCGGGAGTCAGAGGGTTAACCCCACGAAACCTGAGGTCATCATGAGAGCAGAATATGAAGGGACAAGTTTTGCACAATGCTTTGATGATGAGATTGGGAACAATCATGATTGTGCTGTTTCAGTTCGGATTGAGATCGCGTAACACCATTGCTTGAAGAAATGACAAGTCGATTGGCTTCGTGAGCTTGGGAGGTGAGTGTCCCGAGAGTGGCGAGGCATTGGTGCTCCCTCCGGGTCCCATCGCACCCTCTCATGGTGTTTCTTGTTAACATAATATATCATCCCTAGCAGTGGATGCCCTTTCACTAGACTGAGTTCTCTTGATCAGCTACACTTCCTCACCCACTTCGTGATCCTTGCACAAAGTGACCACATGAAGGCAAGAGAGGAAAAGGTATGCATGATCCTCGTAATGCCCCTGTGGCACTGCCAACCATTGTTCCTGGACATTGTCTTTAACCCACAAACCTCTGCTGGAACTAACCCCAAGCCCTGTTCTCAGGCTTCCCAGCCACGCCTAGCTATTGTGCAGTAGCATCTGCCATCACTGACCGACACCACTCCTTTGGTCTTAGTGCCCCTTCCTTCCTGCCTACGTATCAGAGCAGCCTCAGCTGCTTTTCCATACAGGAACTCTTCCCCGTTACAGGCTTTCTCACTGGGCTGTCTTGTCGGAAAGGCACAGAGTCAATTTACTACTCAAAATGAAAGAAGTGGTGCGACAATGTACAGCGCCTCTTGACTCGCACCACTGAGTGCTACTCGGACATTAAGAACTGGATGACATACAATAAACTCCAGCTTAATGATGACAAGACGGAAGTTATCCTCAGTGGCACCCGTCAGAAACTTTCTCATCTGTCCCCTCTTTCTCTCTCATTATGTAACACATCAGTCCCAATTACTGACTCAGCTAAAAACCTTGGTGTCTGCCTTGACTCTACCCTCTCCATGAACAACTTTGTTTCTCAAACTGCCAGATCTTGCTACTATCACCTCCATCGTATAAGCCTGTTCAGGAAGTATCTCTCTGTTGAAACAACTGCAAAACTTGTTCTCTCCTTCATAATGTCTCGCATTGACTATTGCAATTCACTCCTGTCTGGTCTTCCTGCCTCCACCATCCACATCCTACAGCGCATTCAAAACAATGCTGCACGCCTTGTAAAAAAAAAAAAGAAAAAAGCTGACCACATATTCTCCTCTCCTGGCACAACTTCACTGGCTCCCTGTATCAAAGCGCATACAGTATAAACTAGACACCATGTGCTACAAAAGCCTCAATAACGCAGCCCCGATTACCTGTCAAGCCTACTTGAGATCTATCTTCCCTCACGTACCCTCTGCTCTGCCTCCGATCCTCTGACTTTTCGCACTTAGCTCAATACCTATGGTCCACGAGCCTTCTCTGTTTCTGGTCCACTCTCCTGGAACAAACTTCCTCTCTCAGTCCGTCAGCAACCTACTTTTGTCTCCTTCAAGTCCGCTCTCAAAACTCACCTTTTCTCCTCTGCATGAAATCCTCACCCCACTCATCCTGCTCTGTTGCCTGTCTCCACTCGGAGTGGAATCACATTGTAATATATATTTGTATGTAATATGCTCTCTATAATTTTCCATTATTTTTATTCTTTTTCCCCATTTATAGCCATGCGTGAGTGTGTGTGTGTGTGCGCGCGTGCGTATGTGTATGTTCAGCGCTTAGATTTGATTTCTATCAAGATTTTGCGCTATATAAATATTGTAATTATTATTATTATTATTATTATTATTATATGTCCTGACGTCAACCAGGTCCGAAAGATACTGACACTGCGACGCTGGTAAAGAAAGGTGAGCAAGTACCCTCGTGAGGAGACTGGACTTTGTGGTCTCTGGTCTTCCCAGGGAGACTAGACTCTATAACACATTCAACTTTGGATGGGATCCAGTCGAGGCCGAGAAACCCTACGAAGTCGTGTTTTGAATTTTTGAGCTTCCAGTCAATATTCTGTTGTTCGTTGACCACTTCCCAAGACTAACTGTCGACACCGTAGAACGCTACGTTACGGAAAGGATTGGAGCAGTAAGGTGGACAACAGACAGGTCAATTTTCGCGTTACGGACTGGATTTGAACTCTGAACGTCAGGCGCTGTCGGAAAATTAACCCAAAGCACAGATGGATCGATTTCGGGGCAGACGGTTAGCTGTCTCAAGGAATTAGTTTTCTCTCTGTATGTCTCTCTCTCTCTCTCTCTCTCTCTCTCTCTCTCTCTCTCTCCTCTCTCTCTCTCTCTCTCTCTCTCTCTCTCTCTCTCTCTCTCTTCTCTCTCTCTCTCCTCTCTCTCTCCTCCTCTCTTGTCTCTCTCTCTCTCTGTCTCATCTCTCTGTCTCACTCTCTCTCTCTCTGTCTTTCTTTCTATCTCTCTGTCTTTCTCTCTGTCTCTGTCTGTCTCTCTCTCTCTCTCTCTCTTTCTTTCTATCTCTCTGTCTTTCTCTCTCTCTTCTCTGTTTCTTCTCTCTGTCTTTCTATATATATATATTATTCTTTTATTTCTGTCTTCTCTCTCTGTTTCTGTCTCTCTCTCTCTCTGTCTCTGTCTTTCTCTCTGTCTGTCTTTCTCTCTGCTTTCTGTCTCTCTTCTCTCTCTCTCTCTCTCTCTCTCTCTTCTGCCCTTTCTGTATGTCTCTGTCTTTCTCTCTCTCTCTCTCTCTCTCTCTCTCTCCCCTCTCTCTCTCTCTCTCTCTCTCTCTCGCCCTCCCTCCCCCACCACAGCAGACTCACGTTTCCACGTTGACAATGTTTCCGTCATGCTGATGTAAAGGTCGGAAGGAAAGCGGGTGGAATAGAATCGATTACCAATGTGGCGACGTATTGGGCCGGTGGCGGTCCTGGTAGGTTTTGTCGGGTATTTAGTGCCCTACATAGCTTTGTGTTCAAAAATAAACCGAGATGAAATAATGTCTGATCAGTTTATGCGAGGTAATCTTTCTTCTTCTTCTCTTCTTTCTTCTTCTTCTTCTTCTTTTTCTTCTTCTTCTTCTTCTTCTTCTCTTCTTCCTTCTCTCCTCCTCCTTCTTCTCTCTTTCCTCTCCTCCTTCTTCTTCTTTTCCCTTCTTCTTTTTTTCTTCCTCCTCTTTTCTTCTTCTCTCTTCTTCTTCTTCTTCTTCTTCTTCTTTTCTTCTTCTTCTTCTTCTTCTTCTTCTTTTCTTCTTCTTCTTCTTCTTCTTCTTCTTCTTCTTCTTCTTCTTCTTCTTCTTCTTCTTCTTTCTTCTTCTTCTTCTCTTCTTCTTTTTTTTTCATCTGTTTCTTCTTCTGTCTTCATATCTTTTTGTCTCCATTGAAAAAAGAAAAAGGCGAGGGGATTGTGTTGTTATCAATCAGAGAAAGAGAACTGCCAGCCTGTCTGTCTGTGACAAAAATATGTCAGCAAGCTTTTTTGTCTGCCGTTTCTGGGTAAATCTTTACCGAATGTGGGTCGACCTTATGAATCGTTGAGGAGTCTGGAATGCATCATTTGGAAATCATGGCGCCAACGTAGAGGTCACACGGGGACACACGCGCGCGCGCACAAACAAACACACACACACACACACACACACACACACACACACACACACACACACACACACACCACACACACACACACACACACACACACACACACACACAGTGCCTAAACTCAGCACTTTTGTGTTAGGAAAGCGTGTGAACATCATTTTCTCTGGAACTTTTGACAGTATTTTCATACTTGTTTTCACTGTTGTGACAGTCTACCATTTTCCGCGCTTCACGTCAAATTTGATTTTATCTGATGTGTCTTCAAAGCCATAGTGACCTTAAGAAGTATAAAATCTTCATTTTCAATATTTTCTGTAAAAAAAAAAAAAGGGGGGGGGGGGAGATCGTTAGAATGGCTTGGCGGTCTTTTTTATTTTTTTAATGACTTTTCTTTTTTACTTCCCCCTCTACCCCCCTACCTCCTCTACCCCAGTACTTTTTATCCCCTAACTGTTACAAAAGTGCAAAAGTAGGGAAATAGGGAGATTGATTCAGATCGACCTCCGTTGCGTGTGTGTGTGTGGCGAATGTCTGCTGAAGAACTATGTGTTCCTTGATTTAACGTCTTTTCACTATAAGTGATATTAGAACTATGTGTGTCAGTAAAGATTTGTCTGTGTTGATGAAGCAATAGAAAGGTGAAGACGCCCCATATACCAGGCACAGAATCAGGCCAGTAGGTTAAAGTCGCCACCGCCAAAGTTTAAACGACCAAATCCAACACACACACACACACACACACACACACACACACACACACACACACACACACACACACCACACACACACACACACACACACACACACACAGGTGCGCGCGCACGCACACACACACAACTGAATTCTGAGCTGTCTGTCTCTGTCTCTGTCTCTCTGTTTCTGTCTCTTTCTCTATCTCGTTCTCTTTCTCTCTCTGTCTGTCTGTCTCTCTTTGTGTCTCTTTGTATCTCTCTCTGTCTCTCTATCTCTGTCTCTGGCTCTGTCTGTTTGTCTCTCCCTCTCTCTGTCTCTCTGTCTGTCTCTCTCTCTCTGTGTCTCTCTGTCTATCTCTCTCTCTCTCTCTCTCTCTCTCTCTCTCTCTCTCTCAGTCCACCCATTCAATAAGGCGTTTGGTCAATACAAAGCGCCACGCTGATAACGGCAGAGGGTGGGTCAGTGGATGGGTGGGTTCGACCCTTAGGCAAGTCATACAAAGCTTTGGACTGACCATGTTATGTCTCCAGTTCAATACCCGACAACGTAAACTTTGGCTTGTTGGCTGCCTATCTTAATGCTGGTTCCAGTCATTCTGGTGGTGTCCCCCAGGGCATACCGGGGGCTCTTTCAGTTTATATAGTATCCCCAGCTTCTGGAAATTCTGTTTGATTGATTTGGTTCAGTTTTTACGTCGACACCCACCTCAGGTGATATGACCGACGGGATAACCATCCCAGGGAAGTGGATGAAGGGGGTCTTACCTAATCCTATACTGACACCACCACAGAACAACAAGCATGTTATGTTAGGACAGTCAGGCCAGTTTTAATATAGTGCATACCGGGATTCGAACCCACAACCATTAGCATGTGAATCCGACGCTGAACCAACTGAGCTGTTGAGGCCCGCGGAAGATCTGTGCTAGGAACTTATTTTTCTGTTACTCTCTTTGTTGCTGCCTTTGTTCCTTTGCTTTCTGTCATTTCTGTCATTTTCTGCCTTGCTTGTCTATTCACCTGTATGTCTTGTGTAAGGCTTTAGATACTTTCTGTTGGGATTAATAAGTGGGTACATGTATTAAGTGCAATTTTATCTCCAAGGGAATGTGATGTAAGAAGCAATTTTAGGTAATTTCGGCCTTTTTTATACATATGTTTTAGTGTCTTTAGTTATAGGTTTGATTTTTTTAAATCCCCCGGTGATGGTTGGACGGGGTGGTCAACGCCAGGGGCATCTCCTTAGATTATGTGCGCGAATGCATTGATATGTGTACTTAATTTTCTTTTCCAGTTTTTGTTTTTCCTCCAGTGAGGTATTGTGTACACATTTGAGATGGTTTATGGCCCTGATACGGCTCTGCACGGTCGGCTGGGCTTTAAACAACAATAACAATTGTGGTGGTGTCATTGTTTTGCTTGTCCCGCCCGCCACCCTTCCTATGTGTATGTGTCTTTGTGTGTGCCTCTGAGCGTGTTTTTTTTTTTTTTTTTTTTTTTTTTTTTGTCTCTTTGCGCGCGTGTGTGTGTTCTGTGTTTTCTGTCAGAATGTGTTTTGTATGACATGTACGTGTGTGTGTATTTGTGTATGTACGTCTGTGTTTTTGTCTGTGTGTGTGCGTGCGTGCGCGTGTATATGTGTATGTGTGTGTGTGTGTGTTTTGTCAGAGTGCATTTGTATGTGCGTGCGTGCGTGCGTGCGTGTGTGTGTGTGTGTGTGTGTGTGTGTGTGTGTTGGCGTGCGTGCGTGTGTGTGTGTGTGTGTGTGTGTGTGTGTGTGTGTGTGTGTTAGGCTACGCATGAATTTCAGATTACGTATACATCAAGTTATCCTAAATCGACGTGTTTTCTACACGACTGCTGCCTTACACACGTCGTCATTATCATTATGCTAATGACAGTGTACATAATGCAATTTCAATTGCTCCCGTGTGCAGGTTATCTTGATAAAAGAGACGTGTTTTGCATACCCGCAATTGAAATCGTGATCTTTACGCTGGCACGCGCGCGTGTATACTTGTGTGTGTGTGTGTGTGTGTGTTGTGTGTGTGTCTGTCTGTCTGTCTGTCTGTCTGTCTCTGTCTCTGTGTGTCTGGCTGGCTGGCTGGCTATTTGTATGTCTTCTCTGTCTGTCTCTCTCTCTTTCTCTCTCTCTTTCTCTCTCTCTCTCACGCACCACACACACACACACACACACACACACACACACACACACACACACACACACACACACACACACACACACACACAACTTGTCTTAAGTTTATGTGTTATGGTTCATTATTTTTTGTGCTCATAATTTAAGTGTAGGGTAGCAAGGACTAGGTGTATGACCATTCCCGTGGGACCTTATGCTGTTATGCTGCTATACTTGAGTTATACACTGTTCTGAACTCTGAACTCTGCCTCTATTCTTCTCGTTGTCTTTGTCTCTCTCTGCCTCTGTCTCTGTCTGTCTCTCTGTCTCTGTCTCTCCCTCTCCCCTTTCTCTCTCTCTTATGTATGTATGTGTGAGTGTATGTGTGTGTGAGTGAACATGTGTGTATATGTATGTATGTATGGTTATGTATGTGTACGTATGTGTTTGTGTGTATGAGTGCGAATGTGTGTATGTGTGTGTACGTGTGTTTGTGTGTGTGTCTGTTGTGTGTGTGTGTCTGTGTGTGTGTGTGTAAGAGAGTGGTGTGCATATATTAGAGTGTGTGCATACGTGTGTGTGTGTCCGTGTGTGTGTCTGTGTGTGTGTCTGTGTTGGAGCATAGCACATGTTGCCTGTGCCTTATGTTGCTGTCAGATTTGTTCGTCGACGTTTCAATCAGTAATTTACTTTCTATGCTCATATTTTCTTCATTATCATGTGTGTGTGTGTGTGTGTGTGTGTGTGTGTGTGTGTGTGTGTGTGTGGTGTCTGTGCGTGCGCGCACGCGCTTTGTAACAGCTGCTGCTGGGCATTGTGTCAATGTCAGCCTTAGTCCTTTATATTTGAAGAACTAATTTACACACTCTCTCTCACTCTCTCTCTCACTTTCTCCCTCCCTCCCCCTCCCTCCCTCCCTCCTCTCTCTCTTCTCTCTCTCTCTCTCTCTCTCATCTTGCTTGCTTGCTGTCGTGTGCACACATACCCACCCACATAACGTGAAAGAGAAGACCACTTTGGAAAAGAAATAATGCTTCTCTTTGTCGATGTTGGCCAGTACCATCACCATCTACCATCCACCATCCCATTCCTCCTGCCCCTGCCCCTGCCCTTGAAAACCATTCGACATAGAATCGAATGTGCAAAGTGCTATAACAAGTACTCCTTCTCTCTCCCCCTGTTCCCCCCTCTTCCTCCCGTGCCCCTCTTTTAAATGGATTGTTTGGAGTAAAGAAAATCGGGGAGGCTGTGTGTAAGATGTTTAACCCTTTAACTCGTATCGTGTAGGTTCCATTTTGGCGTGTCCCGTTTTAACCTCTGTATTGTTCTAGTCGCTTTTCGCCCCCTGCCCCCTCCCGAGAGGATACCGAGTGCTTTTTTAGAATAAATAGTATCCCCACCTTCTGGAAATTCTGTTCTAGAAATTTTAGGATTTTTATGCCCCTTTTTATGTATGTTTTAGTGTCCTAGTTATATTAATTTGTATTCAGGTATGTTTTATTTAAATCACCTGTGCGATAAATCGGACGGAGCGGTCAACGCCAGGGGCATCTCCTTAGATTATGTGCTCGAGTGCATTGATATTGTACTTAATTTTCTGGTCTTTTTTTTTTTTTTTTTTTTTTGTCTTTCCCCTGTTGAAGTACTGTGTGTGTATTGAAACGGTTGTAGCCCTGATATGGCCCTGCGCAGTCGGCTGGGTTTTAAGTAACAATAAGGATAAGAATAACGTGTATCAGTGACCCTGTCTAGAGGGAGAAATAACACTTTATGAAGGCCTCCTTTATTATGAGTACGATATATAAAAAGAAGAGAGTTCTTGAATGTTATATGGAACCGATTCTGTAGTACAGTTGTGAGGCTTGACAGTCAAACGCAAAGTTAGAATAAAATTGAAGGAACTGAAATATGGTTTCTGAGAAGAATGTCGAGAGTTCCATGGATAGCAAAGAAAACAAACGAGACAGTCTTGGAGGAGGCAGACACAGGAAGATCATTGATAAAGAAGATTATTTATAGGACATTGTATGAGGAAAGGGGAATTAGAGCACCTGGTCACAACAGGAAAGCTGGAGGATAAAAGAACACCAGGTAGACCCAGGGAGAAAATATTGGACGGACTTGCAGGGTGGCTGAAGACAGAGAGGATGGGAGATGTACTTGCAGCGACAGGGAATAGATTCGTGTGGAGGGCTATGATCGCCAACGCCATGTGTCAGGGTACATGATGATATGTGATGATGATGATGATGATGATGATGATGATGATAGAAAAGGGCTAAACGGGGCATCTCCTTCCTGTCCTCTAGCTTCCTTCATTATCAGTCATGACAGCAAAAGATAAACATTAACCTTTTCCATTCACCCTGTCCACCACCAGCTTTCTGCATGATCAACCATAATAACAAAGCAAACCTCGACGTTTCCAGTCCTTTACCTTATCCAACAACTTCCTGCATTATCACCATGGTAGCAAAGCAAAAACGACCCTTTCAATCCCTCACCCTATCCACTGGCTTCCTGCATTGTCAGCCATGATAAGCAGCATAGAAACGTACCTTTTTTCCCCCTTGTATCGAAGGTTTTGTTTTTTTTAATAAAAACAGATTTACAAAATGCTGACCAAATATCTACAGTCAAACATAAGGTTTACATTAACCTTTTGACCCCCGCACCCCGTCCATTTCATCCTGTGTTGCCAACCATGTTAGCAAAGCAAAAGCTTGACCTTTTGATTCCCTCACCCAGTCCTGCTGGAAACTGGTGGATAGGTGAGGAAATCAAAACTTTAAGTTTTTGCGGTTAGTTGGTGGATAAGATGCAAGATTCAAAGGTTATAATATGCTGTATCAACATTCCATTACCTCGTAACTCTAGTAACTCTGACTCATTTACCTTATCCACCAGCTTCCTGCAATATTATTTGTGATAGCAAAGCAAAACCTGAGCCCTTTCACTCTTTTATTCTGTCCACAGTTTTCTGTATTATCAACCATTATATCAAAGCAGGAACTTAACCTTTTCGCTCCCTTATCGTATCCACCAGCTTCTTGCGTTATCAACCAAGAGTGCAAAGCAAGAACGTAACCCTTTCAGTGCCTTATCCTGTCCACTAGCTTGCTGTATTATCACTATTAGCCACGATAGCAAAGAAAAAAGTAACCCTTTCACTCCCTTGACATACCCACCAGCTTCCTGCATTATTAACTATGATGGCAAAGCAAATCCGTAACCCTCTCACGCCTTCACCCTGCTCACCAGCTCAAAGCATCATCAGCCATGATAGCATATCAGAAAATTAACCATTAACCCTATCACTCCCTCAGCTTATTAACTAGCTTCTTGTATATGCACTATCAGTCATGATAGCAAAGCAAAAATTTAACCTCTCACTTCCTCACCCCATCCACCAGCTTCCTGCGTTATCAGCGGCATCAGCAAGTCAAAAACCTAGCCCTATCACTCTTGCAGGAAGCTGCTGGATCGGGTAAAGGAGTGGAAGGGGTTAAGTTTTTGCAACTAGTGGATTGGGTGAAGAAGTGAAAGGGTTAAGCGTTGGACTTTTTTCTCAGCTGGTGGATTGGGTGAATGATGGAAGGGGTTAACTTTTTGAAGTTTTCTGTCCTCCACCCCCCACCCCCCCTTTTTTTTTCTTTTTTTTTATGGATTAGGTGGGAGAGTCGAAGGGTCAAAATGAAGTGGGGAGCTTGCATCATCAAGAATTGATTTACCGAAACAAGAGGCCCAGGAGATGACTTGATGTCGTCTTCAAACGAAGGTCATTAGTTTACAGTCAAAGGTTGTTCAATTGGTACGAAGGCGGAAACGGTTCTCTCCCCTTCATTCCCACCTCCTCATTCTTATTGTTGCTTAAAGCCCAGCCTACTGTGTAGGACCTTATCAGGGCTATAACCATTTCAGCATACACACAGTATTCAACAGGGAAAAAAGGAACAGAAAATTAAATACGCATATCAATGCATTCGCGCACTATAATCTAAGGAGATACCCCTGACGTTGACCACTCCGTCCAATTTATCACAAAGTGAATTTAAAAAAACATACTTGAAAACAAATTTAAGCATAACTAAGGACACTAAAGCATTATATAAAAATGGGCCTAAATTACCTAAAATTACTTCCGCATATCTCATTTCCCTAAATTTACTTAATATATGTACCCAATTATCAATCCTAAAAGAAAGTATGTAAGACGTTATTGACATACAAGTGAATGGGGACAGCAAGGCAGAAAATGATAGGAAGAAATAACGGAAAGCAAAGGAACAAGGCAGAAACAAAGAGAGTGACAGAAAAGAGGAAATTTCTAGCACAGAATTTCCAGAAGGTGGGGATACTGTTTATGCTGAAAGAGCCCCTGGCATCCCACGGTGGTTCCGTCCTCCTCAGTGAAAGAAAGAACAAGACGTTTTTTAAAGGATCATTGCTCTTAGGTACTGAGTTTCATTTGTGCTCATTTTTCACCCTGTCCTCTTTTCTACATCGTCCTAATGGCCACAGAAGCTGGGACAATTTTTGTGATGCTGTGACGATGATGATGATGACGATGAGAGCGATAATGATTGTGCTTTGGAGTTCCGTCTAGGATTGAGACTGCGTGACAGCGCTTTACTCTACGCTATCATAGCATATCCTGGCATCAGTCAGGCCTGAGAGATACAGACACCTGTGGTGTTGGTCAGGACGTTTAAGCAACACCTTCATTGATGCATCAGTGAAGTGGATGAGACTCGACTGTGTGGCCCCAGTCTTCCAATGAGCCCATATCACGCTCAGCTTTGGGTTGGAGCCGCTTAGGATCGAAAAATTCACCGTGATTTTGACAGGACTGTTCGAGATTCGAACCCACAATCTTCCAGTGGTTTGTTGTTGTTATTGTTGGTGGTGGTGGTGGTGGTGGTGATGGTGGTGATGGTTGGTGGTGGTGGTGGTGGTGGTGGTTTGTTTTTGCGCTAGCCACTGCACATTGGCGACTGCTTAGTATTTTTCATTATTGTTGTTAATTAGAAGGGGCATAAGCATGATTATGTTTTTTTGTTTTGTTTTGTTTTGCTAGTTTTTTTTGGGGGGGTTGTTTTGTTTTGTTTTGTTTTTTACATCCGGCCATCGTTTTCGTCAGCACAGATATATTATAACAACAGGAAAACTTCAAGATGATGCGAAATTAAGACGTTTTATCTAATACAAATAATATTGAAAATTGAACAAGATAAGGCATGCATTTCAGGTTAATATGCTAAAGATAACGATGAGTAAACACGAAACACCCTCTCTCTCTCTCTCTCTCTCTCTCTCTCTCTCTCTCTCTCTCTCTCTCTCTCTCTCTCTCTCTCCTCTCTCCTCTCTTTCTCTTCTCACAGATTAGACATTATTTGAAGTAAAGCTCTCCTCCTGTGGAGCAAAGTGAGCATCTCCTGCTTTGAAGTGTATCGTTGGAATATATTACCCACCAATAACAAATCATTCACATGGCTGGCCAACCAACTTTAGATAAAATCTTCATGAATATTTCCCTGAAATATCATGAATAATTACTTCCAGTTAAAACCCCTTTTTTCTGCACGTCTTGTGAGGCAGGTGGCCATTTCATCATTAACCCTTTGACTCTGGCACCTTGTCCACCAGAAAATCCTGCATTGCCGACCATGCTAGCAAAGCAAAAACAACCTTTTGATTCCCTCACCGTATTATGTTACCAAAGCAAAAACTGAACCCTTTGATTAGTATGAGGTAGTGAGGGTTATTTTTTTGCGGTTGGTGGACAGGATGCTTGAGTCAAGGGTTAATAACCACTTCCTTCTTTGATTGTTGTTTGCTTTCATGTTTGTTTGGTCGTGGTAATGCAGGTATTGTGGGTTCGGTCCTTATTTGAAGACATCGAAAGCGCATATGGGTTTTTTTTGCAGGCTGAGGGAGTCTGCCAGAAAATTGTCAGATTCAGGTAGAGCGCATATGCAATTCTCCGAGTGTGATGAACAAACGCCAAAGTTTGTCTGTTTGTTTGTTTGTTTGAACACGTGATTTTCTCTCTTTATCCTTCATGTGTATGTTTCTAGTCATTTATTTTTATTTCATGTCTTTAATGATCACGTTTCGCTTTGTTATGCTTACATTGTTTGCGTAGAATAACAAGGACTTGTTGTAAGACCGGGACGTAATGCTGCTATTGTTTGAGTAGTAAAGTGTTTTCAACTCTCTCTCTCTCTCTCTCTCTCTCTCTCTCTCTCTCCTCTCTCTCTCTCTCTCTCTCTCTCTCTCTCTTCTCTCTCTTTCTCTCTCTCTGCTCTTACACTCTACACACACACACACCTGTCTTTACACATACACACACACTCTCTCTCTCTCTCTCTCTCTCTCTTTATTTCTGTCTTTATCTTTCCCTTTCTCTCTGTCTCTTTCTCTCTTCTCTTCTCTCTCTCTCTCTCTCACGCACACTCGCACAGTCTTTTTATTTGTCTTTATATAACAATATAATATATATATATATATATATATATATATATATATATATATATATATCTCTCACGCACACTCGCACAGTCTTTTTATTTGTCTTTACCCTCTCTCTCTCTCTCTCTCTCTCTCTCTCTCTCTCACGCACACACACACACACATACACACACACTCTCTCTCTCACACACACACACACACACTCTCTCTCTCTCTCCTCTCTCTCTCTCTCTCTCTCTCTCCTCTCTCTCTCTCTCTCTCTCTCTCTCTCTCTCTCGGGGCCCCGTCTTTCTCTCTGTCTTGGTATTATTTATTTCTTTGAAATCTCAGTTGTAGGAAAGTGGAAGATAGCCCAGTAATTTACCGTGAGGACCTCAGCAGGAAAGGAAGGGTAATCGATGAGATGTTGGCTTCTGGGCTGAGCTAGTGATGTATTTTTAACCCCTTGTCGTGCGGGGATCCATCGCCTCCACCGTGTAATTACACGGGTCAACTTATCTCCTTGACGGCGGGACAGTTGTGTTGTTAACCCTTTGACTCCCGCACCCTGTCCACCAGCATTCTGTATTCTCAACCAATCTAGCAATGCAAAAACTTAACCATTTGATTTCCGCACCCTGTCCACCAGCTTATTGCAGGAATCTGGTGGGTATGATGAGAGAAACAAGGAGTAATGTTTTGGGGGTTTTTTTGTTTGTTTGTTTTTTGCAGCAGTCAAAGGGTTAAGACGGTGACGACCCCGGTCTGAATCCTTCGTGTGTATACGCAGATAGAATGTCAAAATTTCGCTCGTTGAAAATCCTGTAAGTCATATCAGTGGAGACAGAGACAGAGTAGAGAGACAGAGTGAGTGAGTGAGGGAGAGAGAGCGCGTGCGCGCGCGCGCACGGTCACAACACACACACACACACACACACACACACACACACACACACACACACACACACACACACACACCAGCATGTACGAAGACGGAATATGACTGCATTAACCCTTTGACTACCGCACCCTGTCCACCAGCATCCGGCCTTGTCAACCATGCTAGCAAAGCAAAAACATGTGGGATGGGATGAGGGAGTCAGAGGATTTTTTTTTTTTTTGCAGTAGGGTACGGGAGTCGAAGGGTTAATGGTAGGTCTTTGGTCTCCCACCTCCTCTTGAACCCTTCTCTCCTTTGGCGCGTAGCCCGTCAGGAGGGAGGTGGACGGTAATGTTTCAAGGTTCCTGTTAGAAACATTTTATTGCCAGTTCTCCTGTACACTTTGTCTGATAGAACTTTAAACCTTAATGGACCAAAACAAAACGCGAAATGATAAACAAAGAAAAAAAAACCGACAACAATAAAACAAGCATAACAACCCACTCCTTTTCGTCTATTGGAGTGCCTGTAGGAGTTGGCAGCCCATGAACGAAGAACGACAGAAAAAAAAATTTTTTTTTTTTGTCTCTTTTGCATTATATTGTCTAATCTTCCCACTCCTTTTTTTTTTTAACCGGGGCAGGGGTGAATTTCAGACCTCAGATTATTTATTCATTTAGGTTGTTGCTGTCTAATGGAGAGAGAGAGAGAGAGAGCGGGGGAGAAGAGAGAGAATTCAATCTTCAGATGATTTATTCATTCGGGCCACTGCCGTTTGTGAGAGAAAGAGACAGAAAAAGGCACTTTAGACATAGATGATTTATTTATTTAGGCCATTGCTCCTTACGTGTGTGTGTGTGTGAGAGAGAGAGAGAGGGAGGGGGGAAGGGGCGGGTAAGGAAAAGAAAGTAATTTCAGGAGACAGTCCTGTGGCGTATAGTACCCATGGCAACCAAAGACGATATAAATAGAGCCAACCCAATTTCCTCACCTGTGAGCAGGCCCCAATAGCTCAGTTGGTTTGAGCTTCGGATTCACATGCTAATGGTTGCGGGTTCGAATCCCGGGGTGCGCTACATTAAAACTGGCCTTCTCACTGTCCCATCTTAACATCACTGTTGTTCTGGTGGAGTCAGTATAGGATTAGATAAGTCCCCCTTCCCCCACTTCCCTGGGATGGTTATCCCCGTCGGCCATATCACCTGAGGTGGGTGTAGACGTAAAAACTGAACCAAACCAAACCAAACCAAACCAATCCTCACCTGCATTCACCCATTCGATTGCCATCCAGGGTGGATCAGAGAACCGAAAAAAGCATCGGTTTCTCGCAATGCACAAAAAAAATTTTAAGGCTTCTTCAGAAATTTTTTTCGCTAGTCCTCATAGTCTATATTCTGAGAGTGGTAGGACTTTAAAAACTAACTCAACTCAACTGAACTCAACTCCTCACCTGTCCCGTCCCACCCCCTTGTCTGTCCCATGTCCTTTCCCGTTCCCCCCATGACTCTTATCTGTAACAATCCCTTAATCCGCAGTACCTACTCATCGCCCTGACAGTCACTGCTCTCACACTGCCCCCGCCCTTAGCTGTCCCCGCCCCCTAGCCCCCGTTCTTAAGGAAGCGTAGAGGGTAGTTTGCCACGCAGTCGCAATCCAGGTTGGAACTCCGGAGCATAATAATTATCATCATGAGTTGTGAAAAAATGTCACACCACACACACACACCACCACACACACCACACACACACACACACTACCTACACACACACACACACACACACAAACAACACACCACACACACACAACACCACACCACACACACACACACACACACACAAACGACAACAACAAAATCGTTGAGCAGATGTTTGTTGGCTGATGGAAGAGAACAGCTGTTCAAGCGTGTATTCCCCCGCTTCTTTCTACGTGCTTGCCAAGTAACCACTCGCAGATTTAGGTGGATCATGGAGCGCATATGGAATTGTTCAAGTGCGATGAATCCCTTTTGAACAAACTTCAAAATCCTAAATCATAATATACCAGGCTTATTACTTACAACTGGTTCTGAAAAGGCATTTGATAGTGTATCGAGGTCTTTTATAAACGAATGTTTTAACTTCTGTAATTTCGTTCCATGCATAAAAAGGTGAGTAAAAACATTTTATAAAGATCTTAGAACATGTGTTTATGTAAATGGGCATTATACAAAATGATTTGATATAAACAGAGCGGTAAGACAGGGTGATCCGTTATTGCCATAATTATATCCCATATGCACAGAAATCTTATTATCTATGATAAGACAAAACAGAGAAATAAAGGGAATAAAAATAAAGGGTTAAGAAATTCTTTTTTCTCAATTTGCAGATGCTACAACACTCTATCTGAATGAAAGTGAAGAATCTTTTATACAGGCTATTTCCACTTTAAAGAAATTTACCAATATTTCAGGACTAAATATGAATTATCAAAAAAATCAGGCAGTTTGGATAGGCAGTAAGAAAACTTGCAAAAACAGATTCATAAGAGATATTAATTTTTGTTGGGACCCAGGTATCTGTAAAGTTTTAGGAATAAGATTTTCAGCTAATACAAAACATATTGTAGATATCAATTATGAAAACAAAATAGAACAGATAGATAAAAATTATGTGGATATGGAACAAATGTCAGCTTAGCCTCTATAGGAAATATTACACTTATTAAGAACCTTATCATTTCCAAACTCACCCACTTGTTAATTTCACTGCCAGATCCTACAACAATATTCTTGAATGAAGTTGAGAGAATTCTGTTTTATCTCTTATGGGGCGGAAATGTAAACAAAATTAAAAAGACAATTACGTATAAAACATGATGAAGGGGGAATAAATACGCTTAATGTTAATACTTATTTAGCCTCATTAAAACTTACGTGGTTGAGAAAGTTTGATGAAAAGAAACAAGTATTAGTCGATTCTTATTGACTATTTACCCAGATCTTGACAATTTACAGTGCCTTGGGGTTGAGTATACAAATATACTGATGACTAGAATTTTAAAAAAAAACATTCTGGAAAGGCGTTCTCACACACTATAAAAAAAAAACTTGTAGATCTATAATAAATGTTCTCCTTCTGATTATGATGATTTTTTTTCATATGTATATTTTATAATTTAAATATGATGAGAGAGGGAAAACTATATATATATATATGAGAGTGGGTCGGTAATGGCATTACAAAAATAATACATCTAACAAGCTGTGGCAGTAATTTCTATAATTTGTACGAATTTAAATTTAAGAACAGACATCCTTTACTGAAAACAGTGTTCTTGTTACACGAAGGAATCATATCGGCTATAAAAGAATACAAAGATAAAAAAAAGTACTGAAGAATAATAGTAGCGTAAAGGAATAACAACTGAAAACAAAGTCTGGCAAGTACTCAAAAATGTAACAAAACTGTACAGACAGCATTAAACAAATGTGCTAATCGCCCAGCTGCGGTAGGGAAATGGAGTGAGCTCTCTGAGGACTAACACTGGGAAGATATGTTCAAAAACGTAAAGAGAACTAATGATACACAGCTGAGATGGTTTCATCTTCAGATCGTACATCGATTGATACCCGGAAATAAACATCTGTTCAAGTGTTGGTCTGTGGGGTCTTCCCTATGCAGTTTTTGTCAAGAAGAAGACCCCCTTTGCTTGAAGAAATGACTGTCGATTGGCGTCGGGAGCTTTCGGAGGTGATTGTCACGCGAGTGGCGGGCATTGGTGCTCCAGGTCCCATCCGCAACCCCGTGGTGTTTCTTGTTAACTATATAGACTATATATATATATATATATTTGTCAGTATATAACTTTTTATTGCTTACACATGTTTTTTTTTTTTCAGTATCTTTAATTGATTTTTTTCAAGCTGTTAATGAAGCAGGCCTGTGTGACTAAGGAAAGAGAATGGTGTTACGTGAAATTTTATGTTGTCGTTTCTCTGGAGAGGAAAAGCACGTGTATGCGTGTGTGCAAGAAGGGGACGGAAGGGTGAGTGGGGACGGGTATGGGTGTAGTGTATTTTTGTAAAAAAAAAGTGAGACATTATGTCAATTCCTTGAACGATTTTGATGGGTTTCGTAGATGTGGAATAATTTGAACAAATCTTGTAAAATTGTAAAGTTTGTGTGATGATGATACAAAAAAGTTTAATTAAAAAGAAGTTATGGGAAAAAAAGAAAAAGGTTCAAGCCCTAGCCTCCAACCAGAACTTTGGCTCTTTAGGACAGGCACCTTATCCACTAAGCCACAATTTCTTTTTTTCTCTTGATTTTACCCCGTTCCTTTAGTGACGGTTGAGAGAGGGTATTGTTATTGTTGTTTAAAGCCCACCCGATTGCGTAGAGCCATATCAGGAGTGTAACCAGTTCAAAAAGTACACAATACTTCAACAAGAAAAAAAAAGGAAAAGAAAATTAGATACACAAATTAATGCATTCGCGCATATGATCTAAGGAGATGCCCCCGGCGTTGCCCAGTCCGTCCAATTTATCACAGGCGATTTACAAAAAACATATCTGAATACAAATTTTAACATAACTAAAAGACACAAAAGCATATATAAAAACAGGCCTAAATTACCTAAAATTGCTTCCGCATATGTCATATCCCTAGAGCCAAAGATGCACTTACCACATGTACCCAATTATCAATCCTAAAAGAAAGTATGCAAGACTTAATCGAATACATACATGTGAATAGATCAACAAGGCAGAAAATGATAGTAAGAAATGACAGAAAGCAAAGGAACAAGGTAGAGGCAAAGAGAGTGACAGAAAAGAGGAAATTCCTAGCACCGAATTGCCAGAAGGTGGGGATATTATCTATACTGAAAGAGTCCCCGGTATCCCCCCGTGGGGGGGGGGAGTAGGGGGGAGTTAAAAACGGTTGGGTCCATGCAGACCGACCTAGACAGAAAGAGATAACGGTCAGTCACTCATGGCTAGGTTAACTCCCCCTTTCCTTTTCATCCATAGGATAGTTCCCTCATGACAACCAACAGTTCCCCCCCACTCTCTTTCTTTAACCACCATTCCCAGCCTTCCAATCGCCGTCGTTATCCCCTCACCCTTACCTGACCCTCGTCTGCGGGCGGATTGGTGGTGTGCAGAAAAGAGACCTGGTGGTTACACAGCAGGTCCACACAATACGCGACAAGTTGTGTGATTGACGTGGGCTTGCTGGCTCCTGTGATAAGAGCCATGGACTCGGATCTCTCGTTTTGAGTTCAGCCTCAGCCCGCAACATGAAAACTGGTCTGTTCGTTGCTTACCTTCGTATTTCAACCATTCTGGTGGTGTGAGTTTAGTGTTTTATAGGTCTTTTCTTATCCCCCACACCCTATCCTTCTTCATTTCAGTACCTTACCAGCGCATAGGGTTTTGCGCAGGCTCGAGAGGTCAGCAAGATACGTGCTGGCAAATTTGGTTACAGCACGTATGGAAATGTCCGAGTGCGATGAATTTCTTTTGAATAACTTGCAAAGAAGTGGCGATAGATCTTACTAGACGAGGGCAAAAATCAGGGACAAGAAGAAAAAAAGTCTTTGTGTGCAAACGCAAAAGAGCGATTTCAAACTTCAGACTTCAGATCACTTGATTACGCGACGAAAATAGCATAAGGTCCCATTGGACCTGTCTTACAGCTACTCCTTGGTACTCTACACTCAGTACATGAGCATAAAAATAAACCATGACATAAAATGTGAAGCAAGTTTTGAAAATGAGTCGTGATAAAATATCGACGTTTATTCATATTCCAATGGTTCATGCACTTTACATAAACATAACAGACAAAGGTAGACATATATATATATATATGTAAATAAATACATGTCAACCCTTGTTCTTGATCCTCCGTTCTCTGTACAAAAATTCATCACTCGAAGTTGTCAGTCTCGTTACTGTCAACTGCGATGATTCAGTCCTATTTGCCGTTATCTTTCAACTTCAGCAGCATCTAAACTTGCGACTTCTTTAATCTTGTCTCACATCGATTATTATAACTCTTTACTCTCTGACTTGCCTGTTTCTTCTGTTGCATGCCTCCAGCGTATTTAGAATTCCGTGGCCCGTCTTGCCCTTTGTAAAAAGAGGCATGATCTTGCTTACTTTCTGCTATCATTGCTTCTGTTTGTTCCTAGTACATATTCCTTATTATTCTTAGATTTTTTTCCTCATCAATATTGAGCTTTTCCAGTTGGTTGATCAGTTCTTCATGTGTTATCCGAATAAGAGGGAGAGGGGGAGAGAGAGGGAGAGAGAGAGAGAGAGACAGAATCAATGATCAATGGCCATTTTCTTTAAAATCATAGATCAAATGAAACGTACATTTCTACGATTTTATATCTATACTGATGGCAAACAGTTAGAGAGAGAGAGAGAGAGGGAGGGAGAGTTCATAAAATCAAGAGATCTTGGGTGGAACGGACATCAAAGCTAACGATTTCATTACAATACCGGGGGAGAAAAAAAGACGAAAAACCACACCAGCTTCTCATCCCCCAGCCCCTTCTCTCTGTCTCTGTCTGTCTGTCTGTCTCTCTCTCTCTCTCTCTGTCTCTCTCTCTCTCTCTCTCTCTCTCTCTCTCTCTCTCTCTCTCTCCCCTCTCTCTCTCTCTCTCACATGTGAAGTATATTACAACAAGATTTAGGTTTGGTGTATCTGATTTGGCTGTACATCGATATAGATATAAAGTATTAAATGATAATGATTTATTATGTCCATTATGCAAAGAATCTAAAGAAGACGAAGTACACTTTGTCTTTTGTTGTAAAGCACTTACAGATTTTAGGGAAAAGTTTATTCAGCCTAAGTATTATAGACAGCCTTGTCTGTTTAAACTGTGCTTGTTGTTGTCATCAACAAATATAGAAGTTGTCCGCAAATTTTCTGTGTTCTTATATAAAGCTATGAAATTTAGAGAAAATGCTGTCATAAGATGAGTTATTGATATATATAATTCAAACCTTTTTGTGCATTATTTAGAAGGTATTGTATTGTTCACATACCCCTTCATAAGGGGCCAAGGCCTAATATGAATAAACTATCTGGAAGTCTCTCTCTCTCTCTCTCTCTCCTCTCTCTCCTCTCTCTCTCTCTCTCTCTCTCTCTCTCTCTCTCTCTCTCTGTTATGACCTGTTTCACATTTATGTGTCATGGTTTGTTTGTTTGTTTTGTATATATGCTTACTCCTTTTCTCTCTGTGTTATAATTTGTTTCACATTTATGCGTCATGGCAAATTTTTTTTTTTTGAGGGGGATATGCTTACTCCTTCTCTCTCTCTCTCTCTCTCTCTCTCTTCTCTCTCTCTCTCTCTCTCTCTCCTCTCTCTCTCTCTCTCTCTCCTCTCTCTCTCTCTCTCTCTCTCCCTCTCTCTCTCTCTCTTACAACCTGTTTCACATTTATGTGCTATGAGTATTTTTTTTGTAATATTATACTTACATTGTTTGTATAGAGTAGCAAGGACTAGCTGTAAGACAGGTCCAGTGGGACTTTATGCTTTCCGTGTGTCATAAAGTGTTCTGAAGTCTTCGATTGTCCGACTCCCTCTATCTCTCTCGTAGGTGATGGCTTTGATGGTAAAGGAAGTGGTCGAAAGAGTCAATCTCACCTATACACCCACACTCTACACGCACACTAACACACACACACCACACGCAAACTCTCACTCTCTCTCACTCTCTCTCTCTCTCTCTCTCTCTCTCTCTCTCTCACACACACACACACACACACACACACACACACACACATACATACATACACACACACATACAAACACACACACACACACACACACACATATATATATATATATATATATATATACATATATATATAATATATATATATATTATGTATGTATGTATGGACATACATACATACATACACACAAACACTCTCTCTTCTCTCTATCTCTCTCTCTCTCTCTCTCTCTCTCTCTCTCTCTCTCTCTCTCTCTCCCCGCTCTCCGCGCCCCCAATTTCCTACCCTGCCTTCCCCAGATGACTACATTGGAGGGGGGCCCGGCGGAAGGGTTGGAAGATAAAGAGTGGATAAAAGGGACACCATGACCTGTGTCATTACACTGCAGCCGTGCAGAAAATTACACACTGTCAGAAGATTAAACCGGCTGTGTGTGAAGTGAAAAGGACACCCATCCAAATCGAATTACAAGAGTAATAAAAAAAAAAATTTACAAAACAACAACAACAAAGATGAGTAAAGTATTATTATTATTATTATAATTGTCAAAACATCACATTCTCCTGACACATCTCTCTTTCCCTCATTCACACGCGCGCGCACACACATACACACACACGCGCGCGCGCGCGCCACACACACACACACACACACACACACACACACACTCACACACACACGTGCACGCACCGTACGCTAGCTTTCTCTCTCTCTCTCTCTCTCCTCTCTCTCTCTCTCTCTCTCACTCACTCACTCACTCACTCACAGCACAGCACACGCACACACGTACACGCACACACACACACAACACACCATGTAATGTGTTAAGAAAATAACCATGGCGTATGCCATAAACCTGCACATAAACCCTGTCCTCAGGCAAGATTTTGGGGAAATTTATGAAGTCTGCGAAAGCCTCTAAAATGTCTACGAAAGCCTTTAAAATTTAGATGCTTAAATGTCTACGAAAGCCTTTAAAATGTTAAGTGTCAAAATGGCCCTGACGGATATAACAAACTGACAGTAAATAACAAACAAACAAGCAAACAAACCACCTGCATACTCAACCGCTAAATGCAGTATTTTTGCCATGTGGCGAAATAGCAAGTGGCGAATGGGTATATCATCAGAGCAGGTATTTGAAGACAGTATTCAAAAGAGGCAAGATCTCCTTTGTAAGTTTTTCTCAAGCTTCTTTTTATTCCCTTTTAACAAGGTACAAGGAAAAGGAAAGTTAATGATTTGATCAGCAAAACAGAATCAACTGCATTAAATATTAAAAACACATGCAAATCAGCCACACCTTCAGTAGAGGATAACAATAACAACAATAACAATGATAATAATAACACTAATAGCAATAATAGTAATGATGATGATGATGATATCCCAAGTGCATACCGGGGCTCTTTCAGTTTAAATAGTATCCCCACCTTCTAGAAATTTTGTGCTAGAAATTTCCTCTTTTCTGTCATTCTCTTTGCTTCTGCCTTGTTTCTTTGCTTCCTGTTATTTCTTCATATCGTTTTCTGCCTTGCTGGTCCATTCACCTGTATGTGTTTGATAAAGTCTTACGTAGTTTCTCTTAGGACTGACAATTGGGATCATGTATTAAATGCATTTTGGCTCTAGGGAAATGAAATAGTGGAAGCAATTTTAGGTAATTTAGGCCTTTTTTTATATGTTTTAGTGTCCTTGATTATGTTTAAATCTGTATTCAGGTATGTTTTTAAATCCCGTATGTGATAAATTGTACGGAGTGGTCAACGCCAGGGGCATGTCCTTAGATTATGTGCACGAATGCACTGATACGTGTACTTTTTTTTTTCAGCTGTTGAAGTATTGTATGTTTTGAAACGGTTAAAGCCCTGATGTGGCTCTGTGCAGTCGGCTGGGCTTTAAACAAAAATAACATTAATGATGGTGATGGTGGGGATGATGATGATGATGATGATGATGATGTCAAAGTGTACTCGTTGCACTTAGAAAAAAAGAAAGGGCCTACACGTGTATACGACATGCAGTTACCATCAACAGTGTAGAAAATAACTGTTACAAAAACAGACAGGTTATAGACAAAACAAGCATACTGCATTAAGGAACAGAAAAAGGTTCCCCTTAATATTCATCTGAAACCAGCGGTGGTAAGGCAGCTTCACTCTCCGAAACAGTACAGATTTCACGGTGTCTTTTTTTCTGTGTCGCACTTTGTTGTAAGAGATCATCTCCAAGAAGTGGTCAATGTTAGGATCAGTTGTGTAATTACACTGGAGTCTTGCAAGTCGAAGTTACAGTCAGCTCTGAGAGACAGACAGACGGACAGACAGACAGACAGAGAACAACCGGAAAAGATAATTTTCGGAACCATACCAGAGTATCATGCTCCCATGACACGCTATCCCTCATTAGCACCCTGTCCCTCCCCACCCCTCCTCCCATCCCGTCTTCTTTCGTTCACTACCTCTCACCGTCCCTCCATTCCCATCCCTAGAGGAAAACAAGATTGTCAAGCCTTTCTAACAATCTCCCTTTTTATAAAGAAATTTTAACCCCCCAAAAAATATGATTTTGTCGCCTTCGAGGTCACCGTGACATCGAAGAAGAATTAGATGAAATAAAACTTGACGTTAAGCGAGGACAATAGTGGACTCGTCACAAAAGTGAGAACAGAATGTAAACATTGCCAGACGTTTAGAGAAAGCATACTGTTTGTACATCTTCCACAAAAAAAAAGTGAAGTTTTAGTCCGTGTGACCTTGAACTTGACGCCATGACTCCCAAACTGATGCATTCGCAACAACCTCAACGCTCTACTCTTAGTGTCAAATTTGGTCAAGACTCAGCTAGAATCAGCTGAGAAAATCTTGCTGACAATTTTTCATCGTAGACAGACGGACAGATCAACTGACCTCTGGCCGGTATGGAACAGTCTCATCCACTCCTCTTTCTCTCTCTCTGTCTCTCTCTCTCTCTCTCTTTCTTTCTCTCTCTCTCTCTCTCTCTCTCTCTCTCTCTCTCTCTCTCTCTCTCTGTCTGTCTCTGATTGTCTGTCTGTCTGTCTGTCTCTCTCTCTGTCTCTCTCTCTGTTTTTTGATAGTTTCACACACACACACACACACAACACACACACACACACACACACACACACACACACACAACAGAACACACACACAACAACACACATACACACATACACACAACACACACACACACACCACACACAACACAACACATACACACACACACATACACACACGCTACACACACACAACACAACACAACACAAAAGAGAGAGAGAGAGAGAGAGTTTTCGTAACACAACACCAGAGTGCATCTCGTTCCCCTGACACGCTTACACTCTAATACCCACCACCCTCTCCCATCTCCCGTCTAATCCCCGGTCTTTTTTCGTTCGCTTTCTTCTTCTCTGTACCCTCCATCCACCCCCCTCGCAAAAGAGAAAAAGAAGAAAGGGTCAGAGAGTACGGTATAAAGAAAGAAAAACATGATCTGTGTAATTACACAAAAAAGGCAAAGAATTCCATAGCTCCAGGGACACAACTGGAGGTTATTATTATCATTATCATTATTATTATACTTTATTATTATTATTATTATTATTTTATTGTGTTATTATTATTATTATTATATTATCATTATTATTAAACCGATTTTCATTCATTTCTGTTTGTTTTAGAATAAATATGTATCAGCGAAACATTGAGTTAAGAGAACTTGATATCAGTTCACACATGTGGGAAAGGCTACTCTTGACATATGAGCAACATTTAACGTACAGAAAACTCAAGTTCTGTAGTTGTTGTTGTTTTCCCTGTCCCATTTTCTTCGCCACATTAATGGCCACAGAAGCTGGGACAATTTTTCACAATACTGTGATAATGATGTCGATGGGGATGATAATGATGATGCTGTGTATTTCCGTCTAGGATTGAGACTGCGTGACAGGGTTGTCACTCTACGCTTACTGTCATAATATATTCTGGCATCAGTCTGGCCCGAGAGATACAGACATCAGCGTTGTTGGTCAGGAGATTTGAACAGTACTCTCAATGATGCATCTGTGAAGTGGATGAGATTCGACTGTGTGGTCCCAGTCTTCTCAAAGAGCCCATAGCAGACTCGACTCTGGTTAGGAGCCGATTGGGGCCGAAAATCACACTCTGATGAGTTTCGACAGGACTGATGGGAATTCGAACCTACAACTTCCAGTTGGTAGTCCGTTGTGTTAACAATGTAGCACGGTGACTGGTATCGCCATGGTCATCATCATCGTCGTTTCACCATCGTCATTCACTGTGTGTGTGAGCAGTGTGGCTGATTTCCCCTATGTGGATGCCGGGGGCTGTTTCGGTATAAATAGTTATTTATACTGAAATTCTTTGCTAGAAAGTTCCTCTTTTCTGTCACTCTCTTGTTACTGCCTTCCTTCTTTGCTTTCTGTCAACACATTTTCTGCCTGTCTGGTCTATTCACCCATATGTTTTCCATAAATCCTTACATACTTCTGTCTAAAAATATGTTAATTGAATTTTTATTTCCAGGGAACGATGATCTGCTTAGTTGCAATTTCGGGCACTAAAGGCTAGTTTGTATGTGTACTTTTGTATACTCGGTTATGCTTATTTATGCATTTGTATTCGGGTTTGTTTTTGTTTTGTTGCTTTAATCCTTCTTGTGATAAATTGGGCGGAATTGTTTACGTGAATGTAGTGAGATGTATATACTTGGTGTTCTTTTCAAGGTTCTGTTACGGGTCATTTATGTTTTTAGACGTGTGTGTTTTGTTTCAGATGGTTATAAGCTCTAATATGGCTCTGAGCAGTCGACTAGGCTTAAAACAACAAAACAGTAATAACAACGACAATAATAATAACAGCAACATTAATAATAAACAACAATAATAATGATAAACAATAATACATTTAATAATAACAATAATAATAACGATACTGATGATGATGATCATGATGACGACAACAATAAAATATATATAATAGTAATAATAAATTGATGGTGATGATGATTGATGATGATGACGGTCGTCATCATCATAGTTATCGTTATCATCACCATAGTAATCATCATCATCATCATTATTGTCATCATCGTCGTCGTAGTAATAATGATAATCGTCATCATCTACCATGTGTGTCTTCATCAGCACGATCTTCTCAATTCACTACGATCACCTGCCACCTGTTCTTTGAATGCCCTACCTTTACTTACCACGCATAGCAACAACAATAATTATTTTTCTTCATCGTATAATTATAGTGATGATGACGATGATGATGATGATGATGTTGATGATGATCATATTTGTAAGGCGCCAAATCTTGATTGAAGAATCAAACCAAGGCGCGCACTCCCATCATTCACTAAAGCAGTCACAAGTAACGACCAAATCTCCAGGGCACAAGCACATCAAGATGAGAGGGCAAAGACAAGAGGGGAGTAAGGCGTGTGACCCAAGCCATCATCCTCGCTGTCTCACTCACACAGAGAAGGAGAGAGAAAGAGAGAGAGACAGAGAGAGATGATTGTGAGCTAGATAAACACTCAAGCCTGTTCGACGAATGACCCTTGACCTAGCTTGTCATTTTCTCTGTCCACACACAATACTCTCTCTCTCTCTCTCTCTCTCTCTCTCTCTCTCTCTCTCTCTCTCTCTCTCTCTTCTCTTTGTCTTCTGTCTCTCCCACTCTCTTTCTCTCTCTCTCCTCCCTCCTCTCCCTCTCTCTCTCTCTCTCTCTCTCTCTCTCTCTCTCTCTCTCTCTCTCTCTCTCTCTCTGATGACATTAGCGGTATCCTTTCCATCGAAAATAACGTATTCAGATCATTCAGCATATCTCAGATGTCCTGTTGGCAGATTGTTATGGAATATTATTTGATTTGTATAAAGTGTTATTTGATTTTGTTATGAATTGTTATTCGTTTGATTTTTGGTTTCATACCCCTCTACTTTTTCTTCATTCCGAAATCAAAATTGTGAACAGACATCAGAAAAACAGGAAAATAGAATCAGAACGCGTATTTGATTAATACAACACGACAGGGCAGTGGCACTTGTGTTAGATTTGTGAACAGACAGTGAACAAAAGATTCCTAGCTTCTGTCAGTATCCCTAATTTTGTGTCAGTATCCTTAACGTTATGTCAGTATCCCTAACGTTGTCAGCATCCCTGACGTTGTGTCAGTATCCCTAACGTGTTGTGTCAGTATCCCTAACGTGTTGTGTCAGTATCCCTAACGGTGTGTCAGTATCCCTAACGTTGTGTCAGTATCCTTGACGTTGTGTCAGTATCCCTAACGGTTGTGTCAGTATCCCTAACGTTGTGTCAGTATCCCTAACATGGTGTCAGTATCCCTAACGTTGTGTCAGTATCCCTAACGTGGTGTCAGTATCCCTAACGTTGTGTCAGTATCCTTAACGTGTTGTGTGAGTATCCCTAACGTGGTGTCAGTATCCCTAACATTGTGTCAGTATTCCTAACATTGTGTCAGTATCCTTGACGTTGTGTCAATATCCCTAACGTTGTGTGTTTGCCTTGTGCTTGGTTTCAGACTGGATATGGTGGAGGTGCCGTCACAGAAAGTAGTCACTTACCGCATCAAGAAGGTGTGTTGTGAGGGTGACATCGAATGCCAACAGGCACAAGGTGAGTACATGACCATGCTTGCCTACAAAGGCTCTTTCACTCTCTCTCTTTCTCTTGGTCTCGGGATGCGCTGTATTAACCCTTTGACTCCTGCATCCCGTCCTAATAAGCATCCTGCATTGTCAACCACGCCAGCAAAGCAAAAACTTAACCCTTTGATTCTCTTACCCTATCCACCAGAAGGAAGCTGGCGGATTGGGCGAGGGAATCAAAGGGATACGTTTTTTTGCGTTGGTAGATAGGGTGTGGGAGTCAAAGGGTTAAAATGGCCTTCTCATTGTCCCATCTTAACGTCCTTGGTGTTCTAGTGGTGTCAGTGTAGGACTTCCCTGGGATGGTTATCCCCGTCGGCCGTATCACCTGAGGTGGGTGTCGACGTAAAAACTGAACAAAATCGAGCAATCAAACTTGGTGCCGTGACTGGCTTTACACCCGGCTGGTGCGAGTTGTTTGGCTTTGTTCCGAGGTTATTTCGAGATGAGAAATCGTCTTTGTTATAACATGTTACTTGACCAACACAGACACGCTGAAGTTACCAATACTGCATACAAACAGTTCACTCTCCGGTAACAAAGTTCGTTGGGTGTTTTTTGCCTTGTTAACGTGATTATCACAGAAGGCAGCCACGACAATCACTCCGCACAGGCCGGTGTACGCATCCGATATTTTTTGCATCCGAGAGATCGAATAGAGTTCGATCTTCAAATGAATATTTTGAGACCTTCCCCTTCATACATTATTCCACATTTCATGTATGTTAGATATAATAATTAGTTTTATCGAAGGCATTGCATTGTATTTCTTTTATAACTTTTCCGATTTTTCGTTACTCACTTAGCCTCTTAGTCATCTCCTCCATCTTGTAAACAAGGTTATAACTGATGACTGGCTCCGAATGGGTCAGGCTTTGGCATACCACCGACAGAGCTGGACAAATCTGGTGAACACTTCTTTAGTGCGGCGCCCCGATGACTTCACGGCGTTAAGGGAAAATAATGACAGTAATGATAATGATGATGGTGATGACAATGATAATAGTAATGATAATAGTGACAACATTAACGATACACTGTTACTACTGCAGCTGCTACTGCTGCTACTA
This sequence comes from Monoplex corrugatus, assembly GCA_030674185.1. Taxonomy (NCBI): domain Eukaryota; kingdom Metazoa; phylum Mollusca; class Gastropoda; order Littorinimorpha; family Ranellidae; genus Monoplex; species Monoplex corrugatus. Next base: position 40,228,410 of record JAPXFY010000020.1, on the reverse strand, counting down.
CTACTACTACTACTACTACGACTACTACTAGTGCTTCTATTGCTGCTGCTGCTGCTACTACTACTGCTAGTTGTAGTAGTAATAATAATAATGATGATGATGGTAATTATAATTATAGTAATAATGGTAATAATGACAACAATACTACTACTGCTATTACTACCATTAATCATCATGACAATAAGTATGATAATAACAGTATTAGTTTTACTTTTGCTGTGATTGTACAAATCTGACATTGGACGTACTGTTGTCTTAATAGTAGTAATAATAATAACAATAATGATAATGTGCAGGAGGAGGAGGATAGTAATTAGGCGCATAATCTTATTATGAATCAAATAAAAGCTCACACTATTGTCTTTCATTCGAACATTCACTCAGTGACAAAAACAATCAGAGCACAAAGCAATTGCATACTGGAAGAAAAAAATGGGTGGCGCTGCTCTGTGGCGACGTGCTCTCAAGAGGGGATGAATATGGAATATGAATATGATAAGAGAGGAGTGAGGTGTAAAAAAAAAAGGTGGGGGGGGGATGAAGGAGGAAATCACTGCTGGACAAAAAGGTAAGTCTTGATGTTACACTTGAAGACAGAATTTGTGAGTGCCGAATAGACAGGAGACAACTTGAAGACAGAGTTTGTGAGTGCCGAATAGACGGGGGAAGCTTGAAGACAGAGTTTGTGACTTCTGAATAAACGGGGGAAAACTTGAAGACAGACCTTGTGACTTCTGAATAAACGGGGGAAAACTTGAAGACAGACTTTGTGACTTCTGAATAAACGGGGGAAAACTTGAAGACAGACTTTGTGACTTCTGAATAAACGGGGGAAAACTTGAAGACAGACTTTGTGACTTCTGAATAAACGGGGGAAAACTTGAAGACAGACCTTGTGACTTCTGAATAAACGGGGGAAAACTTGAAGACAGACTTTGTGACTTCTGAATAAACGGGGGAAAACTTGAAGACAGACTTTGTGACTTCTGAATAAACGGGGGAAAACTTGAAGACAGACTTTGTGACTTCTGAATAAACGGGGGAAAACTTGAAGACAGAGTTTGTGAGTGCCGAATACACGGGGGAAAATTTGAAGACAGAGTTTGTGAGTGCCGAACAGACAGGGAAAATTTGAAGACAGAGTTTGTGAGTGCCGAACAGACAGGGAAAACTTGAAGACAGAGTTTGTGAGTGCCGAACAGACAGGGAAAATTTGAAGACAGAGTTTGTGAGTGCCGAACAGACGGGGGAAAGCTTGAAGACAGAGTTTGTGAGTGCCGAATAGACGAGGAAAATTTGAAGACAGAGTTTGTGAGTGCCGAATAGACGAGGGAAAGCTTGAAGACAGAGTTTGTGAGTGCCGAATAGACGGGGGGAAACTTGAAGACAGAGTTTGTGAGTGCCGAATACAGAGGGGAAAATTTGAAGACAGAGTTTGTGAGTGCCGAATAGACGGGGGAAAGCTTGAAGACAGAGTTTGTGAGTGCCGAATAGACGGGGGAAAACTTATAGACAGAGTTTGTGAGTGCCGAATACAGAGGGGAAAACTTGAAAACAGAGTTTGTGAGTGCCGAATAGACGGGGGAAAACTTATAGACAGAGTTTGTGAGTGCCGAATACAGAGGGGAAAACTTGAAAACAGAGTTTGTGAGTGCCGAATAGACGGGGGGAAACTTGAAGACAGAGTTTGTGAGTGCCGAATAGACGGGGGAACATGAAGACAGAGTTTGTGAGTGCCGAATAGACGGGGGAAAACTTATAGACAGAGTTTGTGAGTGCCGAATACAGAGGGGAAAACTTGAAGACAGAGTTTGTGAGTGCCGAATAGACGGGGGAAAACTTGAAGACAGAGTTTGTGAGTGCCGAATAGACGGGGGAAAACTTGAAGACAGAGTTTGTGAGTGCCGAATAGACGGGGGAACATGAAGACAGAGTTTGTGAGTGCTGAATAGACGGGGGAAAACTTGAAGACAGAGTTTGTGAGTGCTGAATAGACAGGAGACAACTTGAAGACAGAGTTTGTGAGTGCCGAATATACGGGGGAAAACTTGAAGACAGAGTCTGTGATTGTCGAATAGACGGGGGAAAACTTGAAGACAGGAAGAGTTTGTGTGACTGTCAAATAGACAGAGGAAAACTTGAGGACAGAGTTTGTGACTGTCGAATAGACAGAGGAAAACTTGAGGACAGAGTTTGTGACTGTTGAATAGACAGAGGAAATCTTGAGGACAGAGTTTGTGACTGTTGAATAGACAGAGGAAATCTTGAAGACAGGAAGAGTGTGTGTGACTGTCAAATAGACAGGGGAAATCTTGAAGACAGGAAGAGTGTGTGTGACTGTCAAATAGACAGGGGAAATCTTGAAGACAGGAAGAGTGTGTGTGACTGTCAAATAGACAGGGAAAATCTTGAAGACAGGAAGAGTGTGTGTGACTGTCAAATAGACAGGGGAAATCTTGAGGACAGAGTTTGTGACTATTGAATAGACAGGGGAAATCTTGAAGACAGGAAGAGTGTGTGTGACTGTCAAATAGACAGGGAAAATCTTGAAGACAGGAAGAGTGTGTGTGACTGTTGAATAGACAGGGAAAATCTTGAAGACAGGAAGAGTGTGTGTGACTGTCAAATAGACAGGGAAAATCTTGAAGACAGGAAGAGTGTGTGTGACTGTCAAATAGACAGGGGAAATCTTGAAGACAGGAAGAGTGTGTGTGACTGTCAAATAGACAGGGGAAGACTTGAAAAAAGAGTTTGTGACTGTCGAATAGAGAGGGGAAAAATTGAAGACAGAAAGACTTTGTGACTGTCAAATAGGGGAAATTTTTAAGACAGGAAGAGTTTGTGACTGTCGAATAGACTGGGGAAGCTTAATCCAATCGTATGGACCAGACACAGAATTGTAACAGCGACAAACTGTGGAACATCTGTGTCAAGGAATTTGTAAACTGATAGTATCAGAGGCAGAAGGGAGAGGTCAGGCAGGTGTGTATTTACTTCTTAAATTACTGTTATCATCTTTAAAGTTTCCTGTAATAACATTTGTCATATGATATGCTTATTCTTAGAAATTTGATCTTTTATGAAAAGATTTACATTTTATGTTTATTCGTATTGTATTTGGTTGTTTGGTTGTTGTTGTTGTTTTTTTTTCAATGTGTAAGTTTGTGGGGAGATAGTTTTGTTGTTGTTGTTTTAGTTTTAGTTGTTTCAGAGGTTTTTTGTTTGTTTCTTTGTTTGTTTGTTTTTTTATTTCAGCACAACAGTAATGTTAAAATGTTAATAAGTGTTAATGATATAATACGTACGTTCATACGGAGAGGGGGGGAGGGTGTCTGTGCGCGCGTGAGCGCACGCGCGGGCAAATAAGAAAGTGAGTGTGAGTGAAGGATAGAGAGAGAGGATGGAGATGGATGGAAAGAAGCTCAAAATCCCGTTAAGAGTCTTGAAATTCATCAAAGCTTTCAATTCAAACGAAAGAGATCAGGGCTAAAGGACATTAGAGCCGAAACTAAACCAGGGTTTTACTTGCATACATTTCATTATTTTCCATTTCTCTTGCTTGACAGGTTTGTTGTGTGTGTGTGTGTGTGGTGTGTGTGTGTGTGTGTGTGTGATGTGCGCGCGCGCGTGTGTGTGTCTGTGTGTGTGCGTATGCGTCTGTGTCTATGTGTGTGAATGAGAGAAAGAGGTCTAAAGCAAAATTAGGGCTTTTGCTTGCAAAGACCGCAATTATTCCACTTGTTTTGCTTGAAATTGCCTGCGCGCGCGCGTGTGTGCGTGCGCGCTCGTGCTGTGTGTGTGTGTTTGTGTATGTTTTTTGTGTCTTTTTGTGTTCCTGTTTTGTGTGTAAGCGTGTGTGCGTCTGTCTGTGTTGTGTGTGTGTGTGTGTGTGTGTGTGTGTGTGTGTGTGTGTGTGTATGTGTGTGTGTGTGTGTGTGGTGTGTGGTGTGTGTGTTTGAGTGAGTGAACGCACACTGTGTGTGTGCTTAATAATCGATGCACGCCGTCCACTTGTACGCGTGTGCATGCACACACACAATTGAAAAGACACACGCAAATGCAGCCACGTGCGCGCGCACACGCACGCACGCGCGCACACACACACACACTCACTCTCTCTCTCTCTTTCTCTCTCTCTCTCTCATTCTCACACACTCTCTCTCTCAAACAGCATCGGTTTATTCACGTTGAATAAATTTCCCTTTTTCTAGGGTCGGTTAAATTGGAGACATCATTAACAGAACCCTTAGAAGAAACGACATTCGAGTTCATAACCTTTTGACTCCTGCACCCTATCCATCAGCATCCTGCATTGTCAGCCACGCTAGCAAAGCAAAAACTTAACCCACCAACTTCCTGCAGCTGGTAGGTAGGGTGCGACAGTCAAATGGTTGCACAGATTTAAGGAAACGGGCTGTCTGGTTCTTTAGACAGAGCCGTGGACTCAAGTTTTGATGTCTCAAGTTCAGTGCCAGCCGGAAACATTAAAAATTGACCCGTTCGCAGCCCATCGTAAATAATGTTTCCATCATTCTGTAGATGTTGTAGATTGCTTCCACCCTATCGCCCTTTTCCTATTATCTCCCCTTTCCCTATTCTAAGACCTTACAAGTGCATAGGGGTTTGCGGAGGTTCTAGGCGTCTGTCAGGTAATTGCTGGCAGATTTGGGTGGAGCGCATATGGAATTATTCGAATGTGATGAACTCCTCCTTGATGAGTGGAGCGCATACGGAATTATTCGAGTGTGATGAATTCCTCTTGAAAAAAATATATTAAAGAAACAGCAGGAACCGTGCTGATGTTGATTGTCCATTAACCCTTGACTCCCGCACCCTATCCACCACCAGCAAAAATTCAAATTCAACCCTTTAAGACTCTCTCTCCTCTCTCTCTCTCTCTCTCTCTCTCTCTCTCTCTCTCTCTCTCTCTCTCTTTCTCTCTTTCTTTCTGTCTCTTTGTCTGTCTGTCTGTAACGCTGTCTCTCTCTATCTCTGTTTTTTAAAAGAACTGAAATTGGAGAAATCGTTAATAGCGAGAAAACGTTAAATGACATTCTAAGAAGAGCAGCTGGATAAAATGTTATGTTGATTTATATTTGTATTGGTTTTATAAAAACTTCTTCATGGGGGCACGCGCGCACGCACACATACACGCACACACGAACGCACGCACCCTCACACACACTAACACATCCACACACCACACACACACACACACACACACACACACACACACACACACACACACACACACACACACACACATAGGCACACACACACTCTCTCTCTCTCTCACACACACACACTCACACGCACACGCGCACACACACACTCACACACACATACATAAACACACAATCATCATGTCACACATACACACACTCTCTCTCTCTCACTCTTTCTCTCTGACTCTTCTCTCTCTCTCTCTCTTCTCTTCCCTCATAACACACACATATTCAGGCAATCACACCCCACACAACACACATACACCACATTCACACACCACACACACACACACACCACACACACACACACACACACCACACACACACACAAACACACAAAAACATTACTTTATTCACTCTAAAAATCAATTTCCCTTTTTCAAGGACCAGTGAAAGTGGCGAAATCATTAGCAGGAAGGAAAAAGGAGAAACGACGTTCAGGATCTTAATTTAAGGGATTTAAGGGATGTTTTCATCAATGCATGGCTTTGTTGGCTTTTTTTTTATTATTCATTTTAATTAATTGCACGTATTGACACACTTTCTCTCAAACCTACACCACCAGCACCACCCCACCTCTCTCTCCTCTCTCTCTCTCTCTCTCTCTCTCTCTCTCTCTCTCTCTCTCCTCATTTGTCTCTTTCTTTTCCTCTCTCTCTCTCTCTCCCCCCTCTCTCCCTCCCCCCCCCTCCCTCTCGTCAAATCTATTTATATGTTCCAATTGTATTATTGAAGTTTGGCTGCGGGTCCTATATTGTAATTATTCCAAAAAATTTGGAGTACGCTTAGTCCAAGAACGACTATGTATTACATTTTGTGTTTGTATAATGTTTACAATGTGTTCACACTCCTTCAATGGGGCTTTAGCCTTACTGAATAAATTTCTGATTCTGATTCTGATTCCTTCTTCCTCTCTCTTTCCCCCTCTCTGTCCTCCTCCCTCTGTCTCTAACCAGCTGAGTCAACGGGGCCACCGAAACAGAAAATGATTATAGTCTTGGAGTTTGTTCAAGAGGGATTCATCGCACGCGGACAGTTCCGTATACGCTCCGCCCATATCTTCCAGTAGTTATGTGGCAAATTCAGTAAAGCCTGCGCCAAAGCCTATGGGCTAGCAAGATCTTGAAATGGGGAGGGAGTGAGAAGGGAATACTATGCTGGCATCACCAGAGTTCTGTGTGCTCCACTATAAAGTCTTACTGATTTGTTTAACCCTTTGACTCCCGCACCCTGTCCATCAGCATCCTGCATTGCCAACTGTGCTAGCAAAGCAAAAACTTCTCCCTTTGATTCCCTTACCTTATCCACTAGCTTCCTGACGCTTAATGATGGAAACATTTATATGGGCAGCGACAGGCCTGTGGTTAATGTTGCGGGCTGGGATTATATTCAGTATATCGGGTTCGGACAGCACGGCTGTATAAAAAAGGTAATAGAAAAAACAGCCATTGGATAAATAGCAACTGAGTAGTACAATTACTTTTCTGTTTCAGCGGACGAACTCCTACCAAAACGCCGGATATCAGAGAGCAGAAAAGACATTATAAAAATAAAAAGTTCTATTTATAACGTCTTTGGTGAGCAAACAGTAACTGTTGTTATTTTCCGTTTCAGCAGACGAGCTACCCACCAAAATGTCGGATATCAGGGAGCAAATAGTAGCTGGCCGTAATTATTTTCCCAAAACGCAGGTTATCAGTGAGCGAACAATAGCTGGCCGGCATTATTTTCCGTTTCAGCGGAAGAGCTACCATAAAAACGCCGGGATGTACCGGTGAACAAGCAGTAAATGACCGTTATCATTTTGTGTTTCAGCCGACGAGCTGGCGGCCAAAGGTCTGGACGTGTCAGACGAGAAGTTCCTGGCTATCATCTTGGGGTCCACAGCTGCTGCCGTTTTTGTCGTCGTCCTCGTCATCAGCATCAGTCTCTGTCGGAAGAAGAAGCAGTAAGATATGGAGGGGTCGTTTGTTGTTGTTGTTGTTGTTGCTGCTTTGGTGGTGGTGGCGATGGTGGTGGTGGTAGTAGAGAAAAAGTAGTGAAAATATGTGAAAAAGTGTGTGTGGTCGAGAGAGGAAGAATGATCTATAATAGTAATGATACTTTGTGAGAAAGAATAATATATTATGGTGGTTAGGCGAATCATTTCCTTCCCCCGTGGGTATTCCGGGGGTTCTTTCAGTATAAATAGTAATCTTACCTTCTAGGAATCCTGTGCTAGAAATTTCTTCTTTTCTGTCACTGTCTTTGTTTCTGCCGTGTTCCTTTGCTTTCTGGGATTTCTTCCTATCATTGCCTTGCTGGTACATTCACCTTTATGTGTTCGATATGGTCTTACGTATTTTCACTTAGGATTGACAATTGGGTGCATGTATTGAGTGGTGGTATTTTTTTGTTTGTTTGTTTGTTTGTTTTGGGGTTTTTTTTGGGGGGGGTTGTTTGTTTGTTTTTTTCTCTAGGGAAATGAGATAGGCGGAAACAATTTCAGGTAATTCAGGCCTGTTTTATGTATGCCTTAAAGTCCTTACTAATGTTTCAAGCTGCATTCAGGTTTGTTTTTTAAGTCCCTGTGCCCCCCGTGGGATGCCGGGGGCTCTTTCAGTATAAATAGTATCCCCACCTTCTGGAAATTATATGCTAGAAGTTTCCTCTTTTCTGTCACTCTCTTTGTTTCTGCCTTATTCCTTTGCTTTCTGTCATTTCTTCCTATTATTTCCTGCCTTGCTGGTCCATTCACCTGTATGTGTTCGAACATGAAGTCTTACATACTTTCTCTTAGGATTGATGATTGGGTACGTGTGTTAAGTGCATTTTTGGCTCTAGGGAAATGAGATACGTGAAAGCAATTTTAGGTAATTTAGGCCCGTTTTTTATATAGGTTTAAGTGTCCTTATTCATGTTTAAGTTTTTGTGCGATAAATTGGACGGAGTGGTCAACACCAGGGGCGTCTCCTTAGATTACGTGCGCGAATGCATTGATATGTGTACTTAATTTTGTTTTCTTTTCTTTTCTTGTTGTTGTTGAAGTATTGTGTATGTTTTGAAACACTTATAGCCCTGATATGTCTCTATGCAGTTGGCTGGGTTTTAAACAGCAATAACAATAACAAAATCCGCTGTGTGATAAATTGGGCGAGGTGGTCAACGCCAGGGATATCTTAGATTATGTGCGCGAATGCTTTGATTTGTGTACTTAATTTTCTTTTCCTTTTATACCCTCTTGAAGTACTGTATATGCGTTGAAATGGTTATAGCCCTGATATGGCTGTATGCGGTCGGCTGGGCTTTAAGCAACAATAAGAACAAGAATGGGGATGGTAGTAGTGAAGAAGTAGTGAAATTATGTGAAAAAGTCTCTGTGTGGTCGAGAGAGGAGGAACGGTCCATAATAGTAACGATAGTTAGTGAGAAAGAGTAACGAATTATTGTGGTTGACAAACTATTTCTTCTTTAAGTCACACAACCATGGATGGCTCATTTCTTTATTGAAAGAGGAAAAAGGCTGATGGAGATACCACGGAAATAAAAACATAATCGTAAAGTTGTTTGTTTATTCAGAATCTTTACATAAGATTATCTGATTAATAATGTTATATATCATTCTTGTGTAGCACTGTTCTCCAAACTCGTTTGGACTCACCGCGCATTACAATTAACCCTTTGACTCCCGCACTCTATTCACCAACTGCAAAAACTTAAGTTCTGTCTACTTTGCATATTTCCACAAGATCTGCAGTTTCAGTTTCAGTTTCTCAAAATGACATCTCCGCGCTTGGAATATATTTAATATGCACTAATGTCACAAGTGTCATGTGATGGTGATCATGGCACAAGCCTTAAGCCTTCACATAAACCCATGAGCTGGCCAGGTCCTTGGTTTTTTTGTGCAGGCTTAAGGTTTGTGCCATGAGATCTGCATTAGTGCTCAGACGACTGACTGTGTGGTATTTGTTTTTCAAACGTTTAATTTATTCATTTTAAGCAAATAATACAAAACAAAAACAAAGCGTAATTACAATCACATCACAAGGACAAATTTCATATGCAAAGTATCCATATATTTAAAATACAAATATATACGTGTCTAAGTGAGACATAATTAGTAGTAATAAAGAGATATGACATGAATAAGAAAACAATTTTCAGTATACACAGATATATTGTTCAGTAATCAGAATAGCTATCATATTCCGTTACATACATTGACAACATGTGTTTTACAATTTGAATAAACAGTATACAGTTTCGATGGATAGTAAAGCAAAATATGGCAGCCATTTTGTTTTTTAGGTGTGCAAGTTTTACGTCAGTTTTGCATTGAATTCTTATATGTGATATTTCATAGCAATATGTTTGTTGGGTCGTCTTTTGATACTTGCATTCACACATACAATTTTTCCAAGAAGGATCTTTTATTTTCTCTTAATTCTGTGAAGAGTCATTTGGGACTCCGCATTAATTAAAGAACTATTCACCAGATTCTGCCAGTTCTGTCGGTTGTGTGCCAAAACCTGTTTTTGCAAATGGTTTTTCTGTCAGTTCCACGATGTTTCTTGTCCATCGTTTTTTTTTTTTTTCTTTGTTTTTAGTTTGTCTGTTCTGTTTTTCTGTCAAAGAGCATAATTAAATCAAATAGGCTTACCGAATCTATGCGCGTATTTTCATTAACACCAAATAATATCATGTTTTCAGTCAGTCTGACAATCTGGGTTAAATTTTGTTTCAGATGTGCGATTTGTGACGAGAGGAGACACATCTATACCAACACAGAAGGTAAGACATTAGTTTTCAACATAACAACAGCTTATGGCGGGAGAAAAGCTGTCACGTGGCGAAGTACATAAAACTTATGGGGAGAGAAAAGCTGTCACGGGGCGAAGTGCATAAAACTTATGGCGAGAGAAAAGCTGTCACGTAACGAAGTGCATAAAGTTTGTGTCCAGAGAAAAGCTGTCACGTAGCGAAGTGCATAAAACCTATGCGAGAGAAAAGCTGTCACGTAGCGAAGTGCATGAAACTTACGGCGAGAGAAAAACTGTCACGTAACGAAGTGCATAAAACTTGTGGCGAGAGAAAAAGCTGTCACGTGGCGAAGTGCATAAAACTTATGGCGGGAGTAAAGCTGTCACGTAGCGAAGGGCATATTATGGCGAGAGAAAAGCTGTCACGTAGCGAAGTGCATAAAACTTATGGCGAGAGAAAAGTTGTCACGTGGCGAAGTGCATAAAACTTATGGCAAGAGAAAAGCTGTCACGTAGCGAAGTGCATATTATGGCGAGAGAAAAGCTGTCACGTAGCGAAGTGCATAAAACTTATGGCGAGAGAAAAGTTGTCACGTGGCGAAGTGCATAAAAACTTATGGCGAGAGAAAAGTTGTCACGTAAAACTTATGGCGAGAGAAAAGCTGTCACGTGGCGAAGTGCATAAAATTTATGGCGAGAGAAAAGCTGTCACGTGGCGAAGTATCAGCCCAGCAGACGACTGATTGGGCCGTTGTGGTTCGAACCCCCAGCAGTGCGGATTTTTAAAAAAATTGTTGTGGAATTTTTCGGCCATGACCGGCTCCTAGTCTGAGTTAAGGCTGCTCTGGGTTTGTAGAGAAGACCGTGGGCCACACGGTCAAGTCTCATCCGCTCCATGGATGCGTCAGTGAGGGTGTTGCTCAAATGTTCAGGCCGACACATCAGGTGTCTGTATCTCTTGGGCCTGGTTGACTGCGGGATATGTTATGAAGGGAAGCATAGGGCATAGCCTTGTTACGCAGTCTCAATCCGAAATGGAATTCCATAGCATCATCATTACCATCTCCATTCCCCTCGTCGTCATAACATTGTGACAAACTGTCCCAGGTTCTGTGGCCCTTCATGCCCCACTGTCACGGTGATCTCAGTTTTGATGGGTTTGGAGGTGTGTTCGAGAGCCGAAATGAGCGCGTGGAGGTAGTGATATAAAAAGCGGAGCAGAAGATGGGGTAGCGGGGAAATAAAACAAAAAAATCTGAGGAGTTTGGGAGATGGGGGAGAGGACGGGGAAAAAAACAGAAGACCAGGATATGTTATGATAGTAAGCGTATAGTATAGTCCTGTCACGCAGTCTCAATCCTAGATGGAACTCCATAGCATCGTGATTATCACCCTCATTGATATCATCATCGCATTGTAAAAAAAAAACTCTGCCAGCTTCTGTGCCCATTAAGGTGGCGTAGAAAATGGGGTGGGAAAAAACGGGGGAAAAAAGCCCAGAGAAGACATCCGAGCACAATTACACTGGCTTCCTTCTGTTTGTTTATTCTTTTAATGTCTTTCCCATTTGAGTCGCGAAAGCGTAAGTTTGGACGTAAAGCTCCAAGGTCCAGGTGACACGGACCAATGAAGCGCCTTCAGTCAGCACTTTTTGATGAAGGTGAATGAACAGGGCTTTCTCAGGTACTTCTGACGATGTTTAAAATCTGTTTTCACAGTTGTGACAGTCTGTCTACCATTGTCGTAAATGCGCATAAAGTTTTATTTATTTCAACCGAAGCTTTTTCAAGCTCATGTTGACCGTGAGAAGCAGTTTTCCTGAATACTTTTTGCATAAACAGGGGAATTTTGGACTGGCTTGACCATCTTCTTTAGCTTGTTGTTGTTGTTGTTGTTTTGTTGAAGATGATGGTGGTGATGATGATGATGAGATGATGATGTTACTGCTGCTGTTTTCATTTCACTTTCTGATGATAGGAATGCTGTTCAAGCCAGAATTAGATGTAATGTGTGTGTGTGTGCATGTGTGTGTGTGTGTTTGTGTGCGGTGTGTGTGGTGTGTGTGCGTGTGTGTGTGTGTGTGTGTGTGTGTGTGTGTGTGTGTGTGTGTGTGTGTTTGTGTCTGTGTCTGTGTGTTACAGACGTAGAAGAATCCTCAGAACTCCAGGACCAGAAATCAGGCGGCATTCAGGTGGAGGAGACAGAAGCCAAAGTGTGCGAGTCGGAGTACGCAGAAATCACCGACTCCGGACTCCCACGCTACGCCGACATCTTCAAGGAGGAGGCGGAATCGGACCCCTTCACGCACGCCACGGCTCCACCAATCAGCACGTACGAGTCACGTGGCGGGGAGAGGACTCTGACCAATGACAGAAGAGTGAGGCACGAGGCCGAAGGGAACCCCAGTGGCCACGTTCACCGCGTCGTGCCGGACCTCGTCCAGCAACAGGAGAAGGACCGGACGAACCAGCTGCCGTCCCCGCTGATCCCTGGAGCCGGCGGGAACCCCGCGGACTACTACAACTGTAACCAGCAGAGGCTTCAGGAGAATGGAGGCGGCGTTCGCGAGGATGCCGTTCTCAGTTTGACTAAAGACGATCCAGCCGTGTTGACGGGCCCGTCCCCCCATCCACTCCCAACCCCAGCCCTAACCCCCACCAACACCACCCAAACAGAAGAAGTAGGGGTGGGGGTGTTACGCGCGAGGGGACAGACTGTGAAGGATCCCCCGTGTGCCACAGGAGCGGCGACTCCACCACCTGCCACAGAGATAGAGAATGCTCCACATGCGCTCAGTACGAAAGACTGAGAAGCCGAGGGGTCCGAGACCTCCACGAGTATCAGCGTCTGTGCAGCCAGTTAGGGTCAGAGTCGGGGTCAGGGTCAGGGGCCAGGGACATAGAGATGAGGAGCGTGGGGGAGGAGGCCCGGAGAGAGTTACAGGCCTTTGTTCATCGTGACCAAGGCGGCAACGTCCTTGTCAACGGACACAGCCATCCTCCTGAACACTGTTGAACTCAAATAAATAAATTTATATGAATGAATAAATAAATAAATTCATAGACCAATAAGTAAATAAACCGTGGGTGTGAGACTGAGTGCTGTCCGGGCTCGACTCATCATCTGAGTCACAGTGACAAAAAACAAAACAAAACCGCAGTTTACGGTGGACGTTTCAGAGGGATTTGCAGCTAGTTGCCTCCTTCCTTTTCTTGTGTAAAATCTGCCGTCGAGTGTGGTCACCCCTCAAACGGCCGTAAGGGAATGATCGTGTTGGCGGGGGTAGGGGGAGGAGGATGTATGTATTTTATTCTGGTGAGATGGCCTTCGCTATGCAGGAAACGTTGTCGCTGAACAGTCTCTGCGTGTGAAATATGAGTTTGAAGCTGATCGTTCGAGTGACTCCATAAAACCTGGCAGAATAAAGTGGTGGCCCAAAATCTGCCAGGAATTATCTGCGGTGATCCAGAACCTGCCAGAATTCATCAAGGGTGGTCCAAAGTCTGGCAGACTTGATCAAGGGTGGCCCAAACATGCCAGGATTTATTGACAGTGGTCCAGAACCTGCCAGAATTTATCAAGGGTGCCCCAAAATGTGCCAGAATTTATCAAGGGTGGTCCCAAAATCTGCCAGAATTTATCAAGGGTGGCCCAGAATCTGCCAGAATTTATCAAGAGTGGCCCAAAATCTGCCAGAATTTATCAAGGGTAGCTCACAACCTGCCAGAATTTATTTAACAACAGTGGCCCAAAATCTGTCAGAATTTACTAAGGGTGGCCCAAAACTTGCCATTTGATCACGTGAGAAAATTGATAGCTGGAACCAGAATGACCCAAAATGTACGCATTGCCTAAACGAGGATGTCGACGTAGAGACTAGCAGCTACTGGCCTTTCGACTGCGGACTCACTACACTTTTCTTGATGGACGCTGACTAGTAGTGTGCGTACTACGAAACTACGAAATAATAAAGATCTGTGGTGTGTGCTGTGCCAAACCCTCTGCAGTGCTGTCAGCTCCGGGCTGTGGCGGGACAGATACCAAGCCGTGGAGCGGGTTACCCACCTCTCTGTGCTTGGGTCAGGCTGAACCCATCACAGTTGGGATGTGTTCTTCCGTTTGTCGGCCGGGATTTATCAAGATTGACCTAAAACCTGCCAGGATTTATCAAGGGTGGCCCAGAATGTACCAGAATTTATCATATGGGAAAACAGTTTGAAGCCGTTTGGCCCAGACTGTACCAGAGTTTGTCTTTGCTTTTACATTGTCAGTTCGCTTGTACTGAGAGGTGTGTGGCTGGGAGATAAGCTGACAGTCTGAAGCTAGACAGAGTTTGGCGTAGTGTCATGTGGACGGTGTCTGCCACTGTCTGTCCAGTGCCGCCGTGGTCATCCTCTGGCTCTGAAGCCGCAAGCAGTAGTTCAGTGTTGTAGGCTGGAAGGGCTGGCTGGTTGACGACATCTTGATCAGGTGGCCAAATCGCTTGATGAACTGTTGTTTGATGTCAGTAGTTGACAAGGTAACCAGAATACGTCATATGGCGAAAAGACTGAAGCAAACAAGGTTTGTTTTTGGTTTGGTTTGGTTTGGATTTGGTTTGGTTTTGGTTTTGTTTATTTGTTTGTTTGTGTTCATGAAACAGACACTCAGTCGACATTGAAGCAGAGGGTTATAATTAATGACCTCAAATCCGTGTTCTTCAGTTTTGAGTTTTGAAACGTCTTTGATGCATCTTCATTTGACAGACTTCAAAATGCGAGTCAGTGACGCCTTGTCTGAAGACTAACGATGTTTCATGAATATTGCTAACACACACACAGATTTCTATAAATTGTGTACATAAGATGTTGGAAGCAAATGATTCAGAACACACGTGCAGGCTCAAAATTGACCTTGGGCCATCTACAGAGGTTTTGTTTTGATATACACTGAAATGAGAAAACTGTGAAAACAGATTTTTTAGGACATATGCGTAACTTTGAATGCTCGTTTCTGATTGTCTCTGGAGTAAAAGGCGGTATGTACGCACACCCCAAATTCTCTGATTTGAAATTGCAAGCAGTTTTAAATGTTAAAAGTCTTCTTTAAGTCTGACTTGATTTATTTTTGAACTAGTTGTATGAAGGAGATCCGGGGGGGGGGGGGGTTAGAGTTTGTTTACACTGGGGCAATTCCACAAGCGCTCCACCCAAATCTGCCAGCAGTTTTTTTTTCTTTTTTTATTTTTTGTGGACTAATCCTGCGCAAAACCGTTATGCGCTGTCAAGGTCTTAAGGTGGAGAACGGCGGAGGGGGGAGGGGAGGCGAGGGAGATCTGTGAAACACTAAGCTGACTCCACCAGAATGATGAAAACATGAAGATGGACAGCGAAGAGGTCGGTTTTTAATGTTGTGGGCTGGGATTGAACTTGTGATATCAGATCTTGTGTCCACGACTCAATCGAAAGAACCAACTAGCCTATGCTGGTTGGTTTCTCAGTGTGTGTGTGTGTGTGTGTGTGTGTGTGTGTATGCGCGCGCGCGCGTGTGTGTGTGTGTGTGTATGTGTGTGCGTGTATGTAATGTGTGTGTGTGTGTGTGTGTGTGTACGGAAAAGGAGTATTGTGTTCTACGGTAGTGTTAAAACAAAACATGTTTAAACCTGATGTTTACGTTTTATTACATCATTTAATAGTGTTAATAGTTGTAAAAGCGCCATGCTCTTAATGCAGGAGTTGCGGGTCCAGCCGCAGGATAGGCCAGGGCTTCCCCCTCTTCCCCCCCCCCCTTAAAAAAAAGCCTTGCCAGCACGTCGGGCTTATATGCAGGCTTAAGGCTTATGTCACGATCGTTTTGGATCTTCTCTATTATATAGCGTCCGTGACGTCAGCGCATATGGAATTAATTCGGAGCGCAGAGACGTTATCATGAGAAAGTGAAGCTGACACAAACTGGTTTCAGTTTTTTGTTCGGAGTTTGTTTGTTTGTCTGGCTGTCTGTCTTTCTGTCTGTCTGTTTGTTTGTTTGTCTGTCTGTTTGTTTGCCTGTCTTTCTGTCTGTTTGTTTGCTTGTCTGTCTGTCTGTTTGTTTGTTTCTCTGTCTGTTTGTTTGTTTTGTTTTGTTTTGTTTTTCAAGACGGGACCGTTACACTCAGACAATTAATACCATATCCGCCCCATCTAATTGTTTTTTCAAGACGGGACCGTTACACTCAGACAATTCCATATGCGCTCCGCCTAATTTGCCAGCAACTGTTTGGCAGATTCCGAGTCAGAGTCTGCACAAAACCCTACTCGCTGTCAGAGGCTGTGACCCGCCCTGAGGGATCGAACCGACGACCCCTGCGTTACCAGCGTGATGATTCATCCGATTGAACTAACGCCTAGACTTTGGTAGAACACACTCCACGTGTATCTGGCTGAGTGGTTCTTTTGATAGAGCCGTGGACACAGCATCTTAAAACTCCAGATCAGTCCTAGCCAGCAACATCAAAAAAAAAACCTAGCCTGTTCGCTGTGCCCATCCTAACCCTTTGACTCCCGCACCCTATCCCGCCAACTGCAAAACTTAACCCTGGTGCCTGGAAGCTGGTGGATAGGATGGGGGAGTCAAAGGGTTAAGTTTTTGCTTTGCTAGCATGGTTGACAACGCAGGGTGCTGATGGACAGGGTGCGGGAGTCAAAGGGTTTTAATGTTTCCGTAATTCTGGCGGTGTTAGTTTAGTGTTTCATGAATCCCTCTTTCTACCCCCCCCCCCCCCCCCCCCCACTCTCATCCCCATTTCAAGACCTTGCCAAAGCATAGAGTTTTGCGCAAGCTCGGGAAGTCTGCCAACTTAGTGCTGGTGGATTTGGGTAAAGCGCGTATGGAATTGACTAAGTGTAATGACTAACTTTTGAATACATTTTCAGCTCCTTTTCCATGTATCAAATACCGTGATTAGTCCCATTCCGTGACCTAAAAGCTGGCCTATTCGCTGCCCCCATCTTATTGCTTGAGTGACTCTGGTGATGTCTGTCAGCTTTGTGTTCCTAGGCTCTATCCCTCGCCCTCTCAGATAGACAAATCTGCTCTGCCCCCTCCCCTCCACGATTCCCCACCCTCGTCTCGTCTTTCCTATTTTAACTATTTCAAAGATGGACGTGGTAGTTAAGTGGGTAAGACGTCAGACTTCTAAAGAGAAGGTCTGGAGTTCGATCCTTCCTAGGTACCTTCCGCCTGGTGGTAGCCTTCTGGCTGCGCACGCTTAAGATCGTGAAGAACAGGGCATTGCCTGGCTGCCTTGGTATGAAACATTGGAGAGGTAGTTTGATTTCCCAGATCCCACCCCTTGAAGACCAATTAGCCTTCTTGCCTTTCTGAAGTCTTGGTTAAAAAACTGTGAATGTGAATATGAATTTGAGTCGAGGGAGACGGGATGGGCGCCGCCTTCGTGGAAATTGGCCCCGAGAGAAATTGAGGTCTCTGCCACCTCACTCCTCTACGACCCCGAGGTTATGGAACTATCTAGGTAGGAAGTCAGGACCTGGCCAGCTCGTGGGTTTATGTGCAGGCTTAAGGCTTGTGTCGTGATCATTTTGGATCTTCTCCATCACATGGCACCTGTGACGTTAGTGCATATGGAATTCGTTCCGAACGCGGAGACGTCACCTTGAGAAACTGAAATTAAAAATAATGGGTAAAGGGTGGAGATTTTTGCGTTCTTCCAGGTTAGTTTTAGTTTCTTAACATAGAATCTTAATTCAGAATGTTTGGTTGGTTTGGTTTGGTTTGTCTGGAGCATTCGCCATGATATTTCATTTCAGTGGCATAAACTATACAACACTGGACAAAGGTTAGCTTGGTTTGGAGTTTGGAGCCTGCTGAAGAGAGATTCATCGCACTCAGACAAGTTCATATGCGCTCCACCTAATTCTACTAGCAAATATCTGACAGACTCACTGAGCCTGCGCAGAAACCCTTTGTGCTGGAAGGACTTAAAATGGGAAGGGGGGACCTGTGAAACAGTTAACTGACCACCTGTATGATGGAAACATTAAGATCGGTAGAAAAAAAGCCCACTTTTTAATGTTGTGAGCTGGGATTGAACTCGAGATATCAGATCTTGAGTCCAAGGTTCTCTTAACCTTTTGACTCCTGAACCCTATTCACCAACTGCAAAAACTTAAACGTTTAACTCCATCACCCTATCCACCAGCTTCCCGCAGGAAGCTATGGATAAAATAGAGAGTCAAAGGGTTAACTTTTTGCTTTGTTATCATGGTTGACAATGCAGGTTGCTGGTGGACAGGGTGCGGGAGTCATTGTTTGAAAGAACCAACCAGCCTGTTTAAATAAAAGTTCAAGTCTTAGGTTCCTTTGTTCTGTTCAGCTAGGCCAGAACTTGTCTGAAGCGGTAAGTAGATTTAACTGAACAGCGATTTAAGAAGAAATCCTCATTTTTGTTTATGTGATTATGTTGCTTTTATAAAAGTCCTGTTTGGCGTAAAGGTAAAGTAGGATGTTAACCGCTCAGATTCGAATCTAACCCCGGGAAAATTTGGTGTGTGGCCTCTAGTCCCCAGCTGTGAATAGGTACCTCACCCTGTTCAGGCGGTCTGATTGGTTCTTTGTATAGAGCCATGGACTCAAGATCTGACGTTTTAAGTTCAGTCCCAGCCCGCAACGTAAAACCCGGCCTGTTCCTTGCCCATCTTCAATATTTCTGGTGGTGTCAGTGTTTTCTAGGTCCTGTTCGGCCTGTTTAGAGTCCTTGTCACAGCATAGGTGTTTGCCGTCCCCCCCCCCCCTCTCCCACCCGTGGGGACGCCGGGGTTTCTTTCAGTATGAATAGTATCCCCACCTTCTGGAAATTCTTTGCTAGAAACTTTGTTTTCCTGTCTTTCTCTCTTTGTTTCAGACTTGATCCTTTGCTTTCTGGCATTTCTGCCTATCATTTTCTGCCTTGCTGGTCCATTCACCTTTATGTGTTCTATATAGTCTTACGTACTTTCTCTTAGGATTTATAATTGGGTACGTGTGTTCAGTGCATTTTTGGCTTTAGTGATACAAGGTATGCGGAAGCAGTTTTAGGTAATTTAGGCCCGTTTTTATATATGTTTTAGTGTCCTTAGTTATGTTTCTATTTGTAGTCAGGTGTGTTTTTAAATCCCCTGTGCGATAAATTGGACAGAATGGTCAACGCCAGGGGCATCTCCTTAGATTATGTGCGCGAATGTATTGATATGTGTACTTGATTCTCTTTTTTTTTTTTCTTGTTGAAGTATTGAACTGGTTATAGCCCTGATATGGCTGTACGCGGTCGGCTGGGCTTTAAACAACAATAACAATAACAACAAAAATAATTAGTATTTGGCGCAGGCTCAAGGAGTCTATCAGATAATTGCTGGCGGATTTGGGCGGGTCACGTTTGAAATAGTCCAAGCGAGATGACTGTCCTAAACAAATCTCAGGGGAGGTAAAGCAGTGAGAGAGACTAGATGGACATCCGTCTTCAGAACGGTAGCCGCAGGAGAAGTTGAGGTCTTTATCACCTCACCGCCCTCCAAAGACTTTAAGGGCATAACAGACTTTGGTCTGGAAGATCTAAATACTGACAGGGCGGTCTAGGAGGGTTACCTGGGCTGCTCCCGAGCCGCTGCCAAAAGTTTTGTTTGGTGTAGTTTTGTTGTGCTCTTCTTGTATTGTGGCGGGTTTGGTTTGGATTGGATTGTTTCGTTTAGTTTCCGTTTCCGTTTCCGTTTTTCTTTCCGGCATTGTCTTTGTCAAAGGTTTCTGTTTCGCTTTGTATTTCAGGCCAGACGGTTTATTCTGTCGAGTGAAAAGTCTGTTTGGTTTGCTTGCCTGTGTCTGTCTGTCTGAAGAGTTTGTTTTCTGTTGCAAGGGAGACAACTCTACTTACCCCTCTCTTGAGCTGTAACTACGTACCTGCAATATACTACTGATAGTTGTGATACACCCTTTACATGTGATTTGTTTAAAAGATTTGGTAGGTTGAGGGTTGGCCCTTTTTATTCACCATCATTTCTCATAAATACTTTGCCGCTGCGGCTTTGGGGTCACTGGGTTGTTTTTTTTCAGTAGAGTTATGTTTTTGGTCAGGGCCAAAACATTGGCTTCAGGGAGGGCTTATTCCTCTGAGGATTTTGTGCTGTCTCACAGCTCGCCCAAGCGTTTATTGATACTGTGCTTGTCATTATACTGCATCTTGACCTGTGTTGCGTTGTGTTATGTAGTATTGTCTTGTCCTGTTTTGTATTGTAACGTGTTGTGTTGTATCAAGTATATTATATTCGGACGTGATAAAGTTTTGGTTGGCTAGTTGGTGGGTATTTTAAATTTTTTGAAGTATTCCGAACAGAGTGGGTTTTTTTCAGGGTCTGAATACACCGGGGGGACGGTATGCTAGGTGTTTTCATGTTTCCATAAGCCTTCAGACATTTCTGGTTTACATAATTTTTAACGTGCGTATTCGATGTTCTGTGTGCGTATATGTACATGTACACGAAGGAGGTTTCAGGCACCAACAGTTATCTACATATACTGACCTGGGAGATGGGAAAAATCACCACCTTTACCCACCAGGTGGGAGGTACCAAGGAGGTTCCAACCCAGACGTTCTGATAAGAAGTCTCACCGTCTTGACCGTAGCGCCTGATGCGATTTGTTTGTTTTTGTTGTTGTTTTTTGTATTACGTCCCGTGACATCTTGCCACCTGTATTCCTTTTTTTTTCTTGTTTTGTGTTAGGGGGAGGGAGAGATGGAAAGACAGAATGTACTCATAGTCTTCCATCGGTTCAAATGTACGCTTTGGAAATACATTTATTCATGCAGTGTCTTTTTGTAGACCACCAGATATGATAGCTTATATGTCCGTTTGTGGAGACTTTTTTGTTTTGTTTGTTTGTTTTGTTTCTGGTTGGCTTGGCTTTTTGTATTTTCCTTGTTCTTTTCTTGTTCTTTTATTTTCTCTCGTCCTTTCTCTGCTTTTTCTTCTTTCTTTATCTTCTTTTATCTTGTGTTCTTCCTTTGTTCTTTTTTCCTTTTTCTTCCTCTTCTTCGTTTTTTTTTTTTTTTTTTTTTTTCATCATCTTCATCTTCTTTTGCTTCTTCTTGTTCTTCATCTTCTTCTCCTTCTTTTTCTTCTATTTTCATCGTCTACCTCTCTCTAGTTAATCCTGAACCCAGTATTTTTTTTTTCGAGAAAAAAGAATTTAAAAAAATTAACAGTGATAATAAAAAAGTTGCAAGGGCAGGACCGAAGAAGAGAGACACAGACAGGCAAGCAGACAGGGTAATACATTCACCATGTTTGGTTATCTAGCATAAGGTTAACCCTTTGACTCCCTCACCCTATCCACCAAGTTCCTGCACAGTGTGGTCAGAACAACGTGCATACTCCTAGCCCCTGTCCAAGAAAAATTGGAAGGCTTTCAAAAAAAAGTTCATAAACAGAGTGTATTTGGCAGAAGATGGATTCCTTGTCAGTATCTTCCTGTGCCTACCTTTTCTTTTTCTTCTTCTTCTTCTTCCTCTCTCTCTCTCTCTCTCTCTCTCTCTCTCTCTCTCTCTCTCTCTCTCTCTCTCTCTCTCTCTCTCTCTCTTTCTCTCTCTCTCTCTCTCCCGTCAGATTTTTTTTCGCTCTTTCTTTTCCATTTGATTTCTTTTGTTTTGTTTTGTTTTGTTTTTCATGTGTCTCTTCTCTCTCTCTCTCTCTCTCTCTCTCTCTCTCTCTCTCTCTCTCTCTCTCTCTCTTTCTCTCTCTCTCTCTCTCCCGTCA
Source organism: Monoplex corrugatus (assembly GCA_030674185.1). Classification (NCBI taxonomy): domain Eukaryota; kingdom Metazoa; phylum Mollusca; class Gastropoda; order Littorinimorpha; family Ranellidae; genus Monoplex; species Monoplex corrugatus. Next base: position 40,206,684 of record JAPXFY010000020.1, on the reverse strand, counting down.
GATTTTTTTTCGCTCTTTCTTTTCCATTTGATTTCTTTTGTTTTGTTTTGTTTTGTTTTCATGTGTTTTCTCTCTCTCTCTCTCTCTCTCTCTCTCTCTCTTTCTCTCTCTCTCTCTCTCCCGTCAGATTTTTTTTCGCTCTTTCTTTTCCATTTGATTTCTTTGTTTTGTTTTGTTTTGTTTTTCATGTGTTTTCTCTCTCTCTCTCTCTCTCTCTCTCTCTCTCTCTCTCTCTCTCTCTCTCTCTCTCTCTCTCTCTCTCTCTCTGTTTTTTGTTTTTTCCGCTCTTACTTTTTCATTTGATTTCTTTTATTTTGTTGCTTTGCTTTTTTTCCATTTGTCTCCCTTCCGTTTCTTTTCGCCTTTCTAGCTGTCTGGCTGACTGTCTATCTTCTGATTTTTCCTCTTTCTGTTTCAGTTTTTATACACAAGAACCAAGCATTTTCACTTTTTCTTCTCTTTAGTTCATTCCTTCTTTCTTTTTTTTTCCTTCCGTTTTTCCGGTCCTAGTTTTCTTTCCTTTTTCCCCATTCTTCTTTGTCCCTCTGCACCCTATTCTTTCTTTTGTTTTGTTTTGTTTCTAATGTTAAGGGAAAGCGGAGAAATCGAGTTTATCAAGGCAGATATTCTTTCTTTATTTCTTTCTTTCTATCTTTCTTTCTTTTCCTTTTTTTGAAGAGAAATAACAGTGTTCCAAACTATAAAGCTATGGAGTTTAGAATGTATTCAAAAAGGACTTGTGACATTCGGACAATTCTATAAGCTCTCTACCCAATAGCTCTTTCCGAGAAGAATCGTTAGATGTTTAAGAAATGAATTTTTGAGTTTATTCAGTAGGGATTCGTCGACTCAATTCCAAAATCACTCCCTCCAATCTGCCATCTGTTGTTATCTGACAGACTCCTCGGGCTTACATAGAATTCTTTGCGCTGGCAAGATCTAGAAATGGAAGGGGTGGACAGGACTGTGAAAAACTAAGCTGACACCACCATAATGATGGAAACATTCAGAAGGGTAGCGAACAGGCCACTTTTACCCCTTTTACTCCCGCACCCTGTCCACCAGCATCCTGCATTGTCAACTGTGCTAGCAAAGCAAAAACTTAACAGTTTGACTCCCTCACCCTATCCACCAGCTTCCTGCAGGAAACTGGTGGATAGAGTGAGGGGGCCAAAGATTTAAGGTTTTGAAGTTGGTGGGTGGTTAGAACGCGGGAGTCAAAGGGTTAATGTTACGGGCTGGAACTGAACTCGAGACGTCACAACTTGACTCCAAAGCTGTACAACAAGGGCCAACCAGCCCTCTAAAGATGTCAGTGAGGATTGCTTGGTTGTATAGGGATAAGTTGAAATCTGATTCTTGTTCTTGATCTTGATCGTGTTCTTGTTCTTGTTCTTGTGTATTGTGATCATGATTAGGGACTGTCTTGAGATACTTAGATCCGATTGTTGTCATGTTATATTTAAATAGACAAAGACCCGATATCTACATTACTGTGTTAGGACTCCCCCCCTCCCCATCCCCCCTCACACCCCCCCCCCCCCCCCCCCCCCGTGGGGATACCGGGGGTTCTTTCAGTATAAATAGTATCCCCACCTTCTGGAAATTCTGTGCTAGAAATTTCCTCTTTTCTGTCACTTTGTTTTTTTCTTCCTCCTTTGCTTTCTGTCATTTCTTCCTGTCATTTTTTGCCTTGCTGGTCCACTCACCTGTATGTTTTCGATAAAATCTTCCGTACTTTCTCTTAGGATTTATTATTGGGTACATGTAGAAAGCGCATTTTTGGCTCTAGGGAAGTGAGATATGTGGAAGCACGTTAAGGTAATTTAGGTCCGTCTTTATGTTTTAATGTCCTTAGTTATGTTTAAATTTATAGTCGGGTCTGTTTTTTAAATTCCGTGTGCGATAAATTGGTTGGAGAGGTCAACGCCAGGGGCATCTCCTTAGATTATGTGCGCGAGTGCATTGATATTTATACTTATTTTTCTTTTCCTTTTTTCCTGTTGAAGTATTGTGTGTGAATGTTGAAATGGTTATAGGTCTGATATGGCTCTGCGCAGTCGATTGGGTTTTAAACACAAGTAAAAAATAACAATCGGTAGTCTGTTGCACTAACCTCTGCAGCACGTCGACTGGGTGTGCAAAGAAAAATCAGTTGTTGTCATGGAATGTTTTTATGTTATTTGTATTGTTCTTGGATGTCTGCAAAATTTTGGGTGACCTGTTAAGAATTCCCATCGTAATGTTAAGAACTCTCATTTCAAACGGTTGTAGGGCACATGCTAAGAATTCTCATTTCAGTTGATTCGAGTGGTTATGGGTGAATTCTGTTCTGCTGTTTGATTCATTTTTTTCTGCTTTGTTGCTTCGTTAGCTGTTGTACTTTATTTATTGTTTTCTCCGTTCCTGCTGCTATTGTTGTGTTGTACAGAGAGCCTGGCGCCGTTTTCTTCAGAAAGTGTCCAAAGTGCCATTTTTAAGTACGCTGCGCATGCCGTGCTCATTTCTGTTTTGTTTTTGGTGTAGTTATGTGCTTTGTTTGTGAAAAAGACAAGAGAAGAGGGAGGGTATGCCATTTTACATACAGTGCATGCCATGCTTATTTCTATTTTTCATGTAGTTGTGTGCTTTGTCTGTGAAAGAGACAAGAGAAGAGGGAGGGTATGCCATTTTACACAGTGCATGCCATGCTTATTTCTATTTTTCAAGTAATTGTGTGCTTTGTCTGTGAAAGAGACAAGAGAAGAGGGAGGGTATGCCATTTTACACAGTGCATGCCATGCTTATTTCTATTTTTCATGTAGTTATGTGCTTTGTCTGTGAAAGAGACAAGAGAAGAGGGAGGGTATGCCATTTTACACAGTGCATGCCATGCTTATTTCTATTTTTCAAGTAATTGTGTGCTTTGTCTTGTGAAAAAGACATGAGAAGAGGGAGAGGAAAGGTTGTCAGACCGCATATGGTTCATGGCTGCTAAATGCTCTTCTACTGTCTCAAATGTTTAAGGCGTCCAGGAGTCATGACTATGCTGTGGGCCATCTCCCTTAACCCTTTGACTCCCGCACCCTGTCCACCAGCATCCTACATTGTCAGCCATGCTAGCAAAGCAAAAAATGTAACCTTTGACTCCCTCACCCTATCCACCAGTTTCCTGCACTTAACTCTTTGACTCCTGCACCTCTCCACCAACTACAAAAACTTGACCCTTTGACTCCCTCACCCTGTCCACCAGCTTTCTGCAGGGTCAAGTTTTTTTTCAGTTGGAGAGGGTGCGGGAGTCAAAGGGTTAAACCTGCACAAAAAGCTGTGCGCTGGCAAGGTTTCGAAAAGAAGAAGGAGTGGATGAGAGAAAGGCAACCCATGAAAACGGTAAGCTGACACCACCAGAATGAGTGGAATATCCAGCTGGACCGCTAACAGATCAGTTCTTCATGTTGCTGGCCGGGACTGAACTCGAGATACCCTAACTTGAGTCCATGACTCTATCCAGCAGCCAGCACGTAAAAGAAGAAGTAGAAGAAAAAGAAAGAGGACGAGGGAGAGAAGGAGGAGGAAGAAGAAGAAGGAGATGGAGAAGAAGAAGAAGACGAGGAAGAAGAAAAAGAGAGAGAAAGAGGAGGAGGAAGAAGAAGTGGAAGAAGAGGAGGAGGAGATGAAGAGGAAAGAAGTAACTTGAGTCCATGACTCTACATGTATCTAGTCAGCACGTAGAAGAAGAAGTAGAGAAGAAGAAGAGAAGAAGGAAGAAAAGAAGAAGAGGAAGAAGAAGAGGAGGAGGAGAAAGAAGAAGAAAGAGAAGTTTTTGCAGCTAGTGGATATGGTGCGGAAGTCAGAGAGTTAGAATGTAAGGAGTTTAGGAACGAAGCACATTCTTGAGGAGGGCTTCTCCTCTCAGGACCTTCTGCTGTCAGCTCTTTCCTCAGAGTTGCTTACTATCCGTTTGTTTTGTCTTTGAACGATACAGTTAAGATATTATTCCCAGTTTGTATCACTCCTACTGCCTGAAATTATGGAACTGAAACAGATGGGTAAGTGGGAATTGACTGGTTTGAAGTTGTTTTGCCTTTATGAAACTGAAACAGATGGGTAAGTGGGGATTGACTGGTTTGAAGTTGTTTTGCCTTTAACTAACTGACGCTGTGTTGTGTTGAATGAAACACACAAAATATGTTTGCGATAATTCACATAATTTTTATATGTATGTGAATGTTGGGGGGGGGGGGTGTTGTTGTTGTTGTGTTTTTGTTTTGTTTTTTGTTGTTGTTGGTTTTTTGTTTTTTGTTGTTTTTTTAAACTGGACTCATGTGAAATTGAATTTTGTTGCATAAGGCATATAAACTGTATTCTTGCTGTCAAACTTTATTTATACTGTTGTTTTGCTGTTTAAGCATTGCCAAGAGAGAAGCTCGCAAAATAGTTTCAGACAAGAATTTTAAACTATTAAGAGACGAGAAAATGAAGAATTTTTTTTTCCTTTTTAAAGATGTTATTGGTTTGCACTCTTTATGGTCTGTATGTTATTGCTTGCGGTTTTCTTTCTTTCTTTCTTTCTTTCTTTCACATTATGTGTGTGTGTGTGTGGAGTGGGAGGGAAGGGCAAGAGAAGTTGTGTGTGTTGTCTATTAGCTCAGTTGGTTGGAACACTGTGCTGATAACGTGGAAGTTTTGGGTTCCGACTCCTGTGTGGACCACATTTCTATTAACCCTTTGACTCCTGCACCTTGTCCACCAGCATCCTGAATTGCCATCCATGCCAGTAATGCTAAAACTTAACCCTTTGATTCCCTCACCCTATCCACCAGCTTCCTGCAGGAAGCTGTTGGATAGGGTGAGGGAGTCAAAAAAGTTAAGTGTTTGCAATTGGTGGATAGGGTACAGAAGTCAAAGGGTTAAGCAGGCTGGCTGAATCATCTGGCCTGTCTTTGTTCGTGGCCTACATGGTCAGGCTACATCTGGGGATATACATGGCTGGTTTTGTTTTGTTTCGTTTTGTTTTTGTTGTTTTTGTTTTTTCCTTTTTGTTTTGTTTTGTTTTGTTTGTTACTTGTGTTTGTTTGTTTCTTCTTTGTTTCGTGCCAGCTGCCATGGAGCTTGGTGGTCAGAGGAGTTATTGTCGGTCATGTCTCCTGTCACTCCACCTGGTAGAGGCGACATGCTGCAGTGTGCTCAGCAGTCTGGTCCTCTTGACCGCAAGGGGGGCGGCTTGGTGGTGGTGTCAGTTTGAATTGGCGGTTCATATGGGCGTTGGATCGGTCGTAGCCAGTGTGGCGTTTCATCAGGACCACTTACTGCTCTGTGGACATCAGGTGGTAATCGTCCCTTTCTGTGTGTGGCTTAAGAAGTGATCTGATGATATTCATCTCCTCGCTGTAGATGACGTTGTTGTCTGGTTAGTCTTCGTGGGCTCCTCATTTTGCCCAGAGCCTAGTTCATCATCCGTCTCGTTTTTGGTATCCTACTGTGAACGGGGATCCAATGGAAGACTACTGTTCTGTCTGTTCTGTGTGACAGAACAATGGATCCCAAATCTTGTTGTTTCGAGTTTAATTCCAGCGTAGTGTAATGTTATACTCAGAATAAAATAAAAATGTGTACAATAAAAGTGAACCATATAAGGTAATAAATATTTGAAAACCCAGATCACAGATAGTAAGTGATAACAGTGATAATGATGATGACGTGATAATAATGACAATGAAGATGATGATGATATGATAATAATATATGATGATTTTAACAATAATGACAATGATAATGATGATGATAATGATATAATAGTAATAATAACGATAATGGTAGATAATAAATAATGATAATAATAATACTGATGATGATAATGGCAGCACCTTATGTCACAAGAGCCATAAGCGCGTCACAAATACACAAGACACAAAGGCAGACACACATACAGCAAACATGTCAACCCCTACCGCTGTGATGAAAACAGATGAACTACATTTATTTGTATTTCATAAAATATTAAATCGACCCAGACTTGAATCACATTTTAAACATTTATTAGTATTTCATAAAATATTAAATCGACCCAGACTTGAATCACATTTTAAAGACTTGTTTTCCTTTTGTTTTCGGAGTATAATATTTTTGTTAACCCTTTGACTGCCGCACTCTATCCACCGACTACAAAAACTTAGCCACTTGACTCCCTCATCCTATCCACCAGTTTCCTGCTGAAGGTGGTGGATAGGGCGAGGTAATCAAAGCCTTAAGCAGTGTTGATTCTAGGCTGCGGGATCGCGGGATTCACGCGATTTTTTCCTTTTGCCCGTAAAAAATCAAGCCTCGTGCGGGCAGCATCCCGCATTTATCAAGGAAAGCCTGCATGTTTTGCTCGCCAACGCGTACCGTAAGGCCTACACATCTAGCTTTTGGCCGAATCAGCCCGCAGGCAACACACGCAGGCTAGGCCTAGCTGATTCATAAGTCCCACTCCACTCCAAGCACACTGTGGTTATTGACACAGCCGCCATTGTCAGAAATTTGAGCGCCGAACGCGAAAATGAAGTGAATACTGTTTTTGCCCTGCCGCCGCAGACCTCCACTGGTTTTGTCAGGTCCCCCTTTTTTTGACTGGAGGGGGGCCTGCCCCCCCTTTTTGAAAATCCTAGAATCAACAGTGCTTAAGTTTTTGATTTGC
>JAPXFY010000020.1:40082526-40195026 GCA_030674185.1 Monoplex corrugatus | reverse complement strand
AACTTGGACGGAGTGGTCAACGCCAAGGGTATCTCTTTAGATTATGTGCGCGAATACATTTATATGAGTACTTAATTTTCTTTTCCTTTCTTGTGTACATGTATGTTTTGAAGTGGTTATAGCCCTGATATGGCTCTACGCAGTCGGCTGGGCTTTAAACAACAATAACAATAACAAGTGTTCTGGTTGAAGTAAGGCAACGTTGGGAGCTTCCGGCTGCTAAGTAGTAAGGGGAAAGGTGCTGACAGCTATGCGAGCTTGTGGCAGGGCAGGCTGCCCGAAAGAAAGATGAAGACCCAGAGTCGCGCGAGAGAGGGCTCTTCCATTCTGTCTTGGTCCAGAGGCTGGGCTGAACCTGGTTGATGCGCGTTGTGTGGCTATGTCCCGGGGTTTGTCATCTGCTCACTTGCCATTTGGTTTATAAACAAGGTAACTGATGACTGCGTCCGAATGGGTCATGCAGCGCATGGACAGCCCCCCTCCCCTTTTTTTTTTTTTTTTTTTTTTTTTGCTTGAAGAATGGATGTCGATTGGTGTCGGGAGTTTGGGAGGTGAGTGTCCCGAGAGTGGCGAGGCATTGGTGCTCCCTCCGGGTCCCATCCGCAACCCCAGTGGCGTTTCTTATTAACTGTTTTGAATAATTGATTTGATTAATTAATCAATTTTCATTGCACTTCCAAAGAAAACAGGGGCTAGTAGAATGCGAATTCCATCGTACAATCAGCTTGATGAGTCGTGTAACAAAAACACTATTAAAAACAATCATGATGAAGACCAGGAACAGAATGTAAAGAGAAATATCAGAAGAACAGTATGGATTTGTCGAAGGGAAAGGAACCATTGATGCTATATACATCCTAAGAAATATCGTAGAGAGATCAATCGAGTTGAATACGGATTTATATTTATGCAGGTTGGTTATACCAAGGCTTCTGATTGGGTAAGACATGAAGAACTGATCAACCAACTAGAGATCTAGAAAGACTCAATACTGATGTAGAAGATCTAAGAAAAATCGGAAATATGTATTGGGAACAAACAGCAGCAGTGAGAATAGAAAACGATGTAAGTTCTTTCCAAAATGTCAAAAGAGGGGTCTGGCAGGGTTGTGTTCTGTCAACCAAACCATCATGAGAAACCGAGAAGAATGCCCCAGGACAAAGGTTGGAGGAAAAATAATAAACAACATTCTTTACGTAGATGACACCGTGCTAATTGCAGAAAATGAAAATGACCTACAAAATTTTGTGAATATTATAGAAATAGAAAGCAAAAATAAAGGATTGGAGTTAATTAGCAAGAAGACTGAAGTCATGGTAATCAGTAAAAAAAAATTTTAAAAAAAAGAATGAATACCCCTCATGCAAAACAACATCAAATGACACAACTTTGAGGCAGGTTGAAAAAGTTTAAATATCTGTGAACGGTCATCTCACCAGACGGCAGATGCACATCAGAAATAGCCGGGCAGAATCGGCCAGGCCAAAACAGCATTCTAGAAGATGAAAAGCGTTCTTACCAACAAATGCCTATCCATTAACATCAGGAAGAGAGTTCTTAAATGTTATATAGAACAGATACTGTTACACGTTTGTGAGGCGTGGACAATCAACACGCAAAGCCAGATCAAGATTGAGGCAGCCGAAATGTGGGTTTTGAAAAGAATGATGAAAGTTCCATGGACAGCAAAGAAAACAAACGAGACAGTCTTGATGGAGGCAGACACAAGATCATTCATAAAGAAGATTAGGAAAGAACAAGCGACATTTATAGGCCATTTTATGAGGAAAGGGGAATTAGAGCACCTGATCACAACAGGAAAGATGGAAGGAAAGAGAACACCAGGCAGACCCAGGGAGAAAATCTTGGACGGACTTTCAGGGTGGCTGAGGACAGAGACGGTGGAAGATGTACTTGCAGCGACAAGGGATAGATGCCTATGGAGGGCTATGATCGCCAACGCCATGCGTCTGGACACTTGATGACGATGATGTCTTGAATAATAGTATACATACATACATATGCATACATACACGATTTTATATAGATAGATATACTGATATATAGTTATGTATACTATATGTATACAAGTAGCCTATATGCATATATATATATATATAATTATATACAGTCACCATAACAATGAAATTGGATTTAACGTAATTCTGCGTGTATGTGTGTATAGATTTAATTACAGTGTGTACACGGTGTGGTCAGGTCACTCACACTGACACATTTAACCTTTTGACTCCCGCACCCTATCCACCAAGTGCAAAAACTTAATCCTTGGACTCCCTCACCATGATAGGATAAGGGAGACAAAAGATTAAGTTTTTGCTTTGCTAGCATGGTTGACAACGCAGGATGCTGTTGGACAGGGTGCGGGAGTCAAAGGGTACAGACCATCATCCTTCAGAGCACCCTGCAAGTACCCCGTCACTGCGCTCGACAATGAAAGAATGCTGGTTGGCAACTGTCACAGACTGGACATTCGGTAAGTATGCTTGCCAGCAGCCTCTAAGTTGTTGTTCTGTGTAGATTTTAAAGTCTTACCACTCTTAGAGTATACGAGGACTAGCAAAAAGAATTTTCGAAAAAGCCTTTAAAAATTTTTAGTAGCATTGTGAGATACCGATGCATTTTCGGTTGTCCTTAGATGGATGTATGAATATAATCGGATGGATGAATGGATGACGGGCCTCTCAGTTTCACTTCCCTAGTATATAATTATGTAACAGTGACCAACAGCAAGATATCACTATCAGTATCGCAACGAGACGCTTGACGTGGACGGCTAAGTCAAACAAACCACGTAATCACCACACGCTGTCAACGTTCACAAGCTGGACTGCTGCTTGCCTATCCTACACAGATAATCTGAGTCCGAAACACAGACATCAAAGCCATCCCCCCTCCAACACACACACACACACACACACACACACACACACACACTCTCTCCCTCATATCATTCGAGGCTTGCTACGTGGCCTTCACGATTATATGTCGCGAAGGCTTGCTGTCGGTTCGGCGTTGCAACACTGACAGCGCGCCGCTGGTGAGTGTTATGTCACTAAGGAACTTGTAAAAGAATTGAACTCCGGCTTGATGCTTTTCTGTGATAGTAGCATACGTAAGCCACAAGTCTGCGCGTTAGTTTCTACGCGCTGGCAGGTGGCTTTGATGTCTATGTTTGTATCAAGCTATAGTTGAAACATCTTCGGAGGTTAACCCTTTGACTCCCGCACCCTATCCACCGACTGCAAAAACTTTACCCTTTGACTCCCTCACCCTATCCACCAGCTTCCTGCAGTCAAACGGTTCAGTTTTTTTGCTTTGCTAGCATGATTGACAATGCAGGATGCTGGTGGACAGGGTGCGGGAGTCAAAGGGTTAAAAAGAAGAAGAAGAAGGAAAGAAAACAAAACAAAATAAAAGAAAACTAAACAAAAACAAGAAGAAAAAACACTGAAATGGAGAAACATCCAATTACAACCCTACAGCACCCTCTTCGAACCTTTTTTTTTTTTTTTTTTTTTTTTTTACGTCGACACCCACCTCAGGTGATAGACCTTGGCCGACGGGGATAACCATCCCAGGGAAGTGGGGGGAGGGGGACCTATCTAATCCTATACTGACACAACCAGAACAACAATGATATTAAGATGGGACAGCGAAATGGCCAGTTTTAATATAGCGCACCCCGGGATTCGAACCCACAACCCACAACCATTAACATGTGAATCCGACGCTCAAAGCAACTGAGCTACTGGGGCCCGCTCGAACGACCTGACGGCACCAACGCCACATACAAGCACATCATGTATCGCCCTTCCTCCCGGACAATACACCCCACCCCCACATCACACCCCGTATCTCAAGTGTTTACCAACTTGATTTACCCTCCCCCACCACGCTATTATACTTCCCTCATCCCATCGTGCAACCCCCACCCCCACCCCCATGACACTTTTTCTTCACCCGCAGCAGCTAATTTTGTTATCTGTGAGTTAGGCTTACTATGAGGTAAACACACACACACGCACGCACGCACGCACACACGCACGCAGTACGCGCCCACTCACACGCACAGTTACATCACTTCCATTCTTTCCGTCACACATTCTTCCTCGCTGTCTTGCCCACCTGCCTTTTCTATTTCTCTTCTGTTTGACAACACGCCTTCACATTTTCCATTCCATGTTTCACGGAGTCTTCGCGGCGTTACTGTTTGACACACTGTGTTGGCCTTTTCTTTATTCCACCTCCTCCCTCCCCCCCCCCCCCCCCCCTCGCTGTATCTCTAAAACGGAGTTTGAAGATACTGTGCGTCCACAGACATAATATTATATGTCGGTAGCTGCGCCCCATGAATCCTCCCCACCCCTTCCCCTCTCCTTATCGCTCTCAACTACCACGCTGGTATAAGGGATTAGAAGATCAGACAGAACTGGTCAGAGCAACGGGCTCGGGAATAAACAAAACAAGAAAGAAAAAGAAAAGAAAAAGAAGAAAAAAAGAAAGGAAAAAGAAAAAAAATCTTCAATATGTAATTACTTAACCCTTTGACTCCAGCACCCTATTCACCATCAGCAGAAATTTAACCCTTTGACTCCCTCACCCGAAATAGATCAAGAGCTTGTGTGCTTGGAGCGTGTTAGAACCCTTTCTCCGCGAAGCAAAGGCTGTCGCGGCGGATGATTGTGGTGCGGTCCAAACCACACCCCTCTGAGTGACGTTACATCCCGCTGACAACCAACGGCATAGTATCTTCAACGGCTCAATGTTTCACAGTAGTGTGTCCAGCGACTTGAACGTTTTCGAAGTGGAGCCGCGGGTAGGCCAGTCTCTATTTCTTTGGCCAGTCATCAAAGTCGTCAAAGATTATTAATCGGAGCATATTAAGAGAGTTCCATGGACAGCAAAGAAAACAAACGAGACAGTCTTGATGGAGGCAGACACAAGTAGATCACTCATAAAGAAGATTAGGAAAAGACAAGCAACATTTATAGGCCATTTTATGAGGAAGGGGGATTTGGAGCACCTGGTCACAACGGGAAAGCTGGAGGGAAAGAGAGCACCAGGTAGACCCAGGGAGAGAATGCTGGACGGACTTGCAGAGTGGCTGGGGACGAAGAGGGTGGGGGAGATGCTAGGGGCAACGAGAGATAGATGGAAGTTCATGGTTGCCAACGCCATGCGGCAGGGCACCTGATGATGATGATGATATCCAGAGAATCCGACGATAGCATCGGTGTCTAACAGTGCTAGTCCTCATATACTCTGAGAGTGGTAAGACTTTAAAGTAACAAAACAAACAAACGTCAAAGCTGCGTTAGTAGTTTTGCTGCGGTTTTTCAGAAAGTCCGTTTGTTCTGATGGTGGTCAACGCGAACGTGGGTTGAGGATGGGATGTGTGTGTGGTGTGTGTGTGTGTGTGTGTGTGTGTGTGTGTGTGTGTGTGTGTGTGTGTGAGGGTGGGGATTTGGAGAGGAGAGGTATGTGTTCGCAAAACAGTGGAAGTGTACATAGGTTGATGCGTGGAAACCCTGCCACCATCTAGATCTAGTGTGCAGTGGTCATTGTTGGCGAGTGTGTGGCCATAGCTGGCTCGGACATTCATTCCATACTCGTATCAGGTACTGGACAATTGTTAACTGACATATAACGAAACCCCAAACAAGTGCGACAACCCCCTTTCAAGCATACAGAAACCAGAAAGAAAACCACGAAAATAGGATCAGAACGCGTTTTTAATACAATCAGACAAGACAGGCGCAAATTTTCGGCCAACTGGCTTTTGGCAAGCGTAAAACGTAAGATCACACACGAACAAACACCAAACACAAAAATTAGGAGAAAAAGACTCAAACTTCCCTGCTGCTTTGTCCAGTGGTAGAAAAGGAGACCAACTCCTTTTCTCCCACTGAACGAAGCAGCAGGGAAGTCCTTTTTTTCCCACTGGACGAAGCAGCTTGTAAGCATGCACCATGTTTGTCCATCTAAGATAACATAAGGTTAAAACAAACAGCGAAGAGTCACTCCCTTCTCACAGAAGCAAATTGAAAACCGTTCAACGTCTGGTATACTGCAGACTACATTAGGATTAACTGGCAGAATGGTTCACACGTTCGCCTGCCAATAACTAAACACGGGGTTCCAGGATTCGCTCCCCGTACATGCCTCTATTTTTCTCCTCAGTTTGACCGGAAATTCGAACTGAACGTCTAGTAGTCCGGAACGGGACGAAAAACGAGTCAGACCCGTGTGCCTTCTGGTTGCGCACGCTAAAGATCCCACGGCAGTCTCTCACACACATACATACACGAATACATAACGTTTACAAGCACAATCACTGCACGCCCAAACAACGGGCACGAGAAATTTTTTTGTTTTGTCTTTTGCTTTCGATGGGGGGAGGAGTGATGGGGAAGCCACTGAACTTTCTTCCTCTCTCTCTCTCTCTGTCTGTCTGTCTGTCTGTCTGTCTCTCTCTCTCTCTCTCTCTCTCTCTCTCTCTCTCTCTCTCTGTCTGTCTGTCTCTCTCTCTCTCTCTCTCTCTCTCTCTCTCTCTCTCTCTCTCTCTCTCTCTCTCTCCCCTCTCTCTCTTTAAGTTTCAGTTTCTCAAGATGATGTCTCTGCGCTCTGAATGAAGTCCATATGCATTAAGGTCACAGGTGCCACGTGCTGGACAAGACCCAGAATGATCACGGCACAAGCCTTAAGCCTGCACATAAACTGGCCAGGTCCTGAGGTCCCACTTAGATAGTGCCATAACCCTGGGGTCGTAGGGGAGTGAGGTGGCAGAGACCTCAACTTTTCCCGCGGCCAGCACCACGAGGACGGCGCCCATCCCCTCTCCCTCACTTCAAAATTCATATTCATATTTACATTTTTTTATCAAGACTTTAGAAAGACAAAAGGCTAATTGGTTTTCAAGGGTAGGGACCTGGGAAATCAACCTGTCTCTCCAATGTTTTATATACCAAGGCAGCCGGGCAATGCCCTGCTCTTCACGATTTTCAACTTCCGTGGGATCTTTAGCGTACGCAGCCAGAAGGCACACGGGTCTGCGTCTAGTTTTTCGTTCCCTTCCGAAGGACTAGTCGTTCAGTTCGATTTTCCGACCAAACTGAGGAGAAAAGTCGGCCATGAGCCTCTACGGAGCGACCCTGCAACCTCGATGCAGTTATAGGCAGATGGCCGATACGCCCTGACCATTCTGCCACCATTCTCCTTGTGCTTATGAAACACGAACATCAGGTTAGGGTTAGGGTTAGGCTTTCCCTTCCACCCTCTACACCATTAAAACAGGCCATGAAGCTCTGCCTGCCCTCCCTCCCTCCACCCTCTACACCATTAAAACAGGCCATGAAGCTCTACCTGCCCTCCTCCCTCACCCTCTACACAATTAAAACAGGCCATGAAGCTCTACCTGTCCTCCCTCCACCCTCTACACCATTAAAACAGGCCATGAAGCTCTACCTGCCCTCCTCTCCCTCCTCCCTCTACACCATTAAAACAGGCCATGAAGCTCTACCTGCCCTCCCTCCCCCCTCTACACCATTAAAACAGGCCATGAAGCTCTACCTGTCCCCCCCTCCCACCCTCTACACCATTAAAACAGGCCATGAAGCTCTGCCTGCCCTCCCTCCCTCCACCCTCTACACCATTAAAACAGGCCATGAAGCTCTACCTTTCTCCTCCCTCCACCCTCTACACCATTAAAACAGGCCATGAAGCTCTACCTGCCTCCCTCCCTCCCACCCTACACCATTAAAACAGGCCATGAAGCTCTACCTGCCCTCCCTCCCTCCCTCCACCCTCTACACCATTAAAACAGGCCATGAAGCTCTACCTGTCCTCCCTCCCTCCCTCCACCTACACCATTAAAACAAAGCAGACTTAATCTTGTGCATAATTTAATGAGGCAGTGTACTGGGCCCCATCAATCATGCATTTACTGTTGTCAGATTGTGTTACTGTTGGTCAGTTTGATGAGGCAGTGTACTCATCATCATCATCAGGTGCCCTGCCGCATGGCGTTGGCGATCGTGGACATCCATCTGCCTCTATCTCTCGTTGCCCCTAGCATCTCCCCACCCTCCCCGTCCCCAGCCATTCTGCATGTCCGTCCAGCATTTTCTCCCTGGGTCTGCCCGGTGCTCTCTTTCCCTCCAGCCTTCCCGCCGTGACCAGGTGCTCCAAATCCCCCTTCCTCATAAAATGGCCTATAAATGTTGCCTGTCTTTTCCTAATCTTCCTTATGAGTGATCCACTTGTGTCTGCCTCCATCAGGACTGTCTCGTTTGTTTTCTTTGCTGTCCATGGAACCCTCAACATTCTTCTTAGAAAACACATCTCGGCTGCCTCAATCTTGTTCTGGCTTTGTTTTGTTGACTGTCCACGCCTCACATCCGTACAACAGTATTGGTTCTATATAACATTCACGAACTCTCTTCCTGATGTTAATTGATAGGCATTTGTTGGTAAGAATGCTTGTCATCTTCTTGAATGCTGTTTTGGCTTGGCCGATTCTGCCAGCTATTTCTGATGTGCATCTGCCGTCTGATGAAATGATCGTTCCCAGGTAGGCCTATTTGAATTTCTCAACCTGTGTCAAGGTTGTGCCATTTGCTGTTATTTTGCATGAGGGGATTTCATGTTTTTTACTGATCACAGTGTACTGGGCCCCATCAATCAGGCGTTACTGTTGTCAGACTGTGTTACGATGCAGTGTACTGGGCCCATTAATCAGGTGTTACTGTTGTCAGACTGTGTTACGATGCAGTGTACTGGGCCCCATTAATCAGGTGTTACTGTTGTCAGACTGTGTTACATGTTGGTCAGTTTGATGACATCAGAAATTGAATATTATTTTGAAACTGTACACTGATTTTTTCTTGTAAAAAGGAGAAAAAGTTACCTTTCAGAAACCGTTGATATAAGTTACCTTTCAGAAACCGTTGATATAAGTTACCTTCAGAAACCTTGATATAAGTTACCTTTCAGAAACCGTTGATATAAGTTACCTTTCAGAAACTGTTGATATAAGTTACCTTTCAGAAACCGTTGATATAAGTTACCTTTCAGAAACTGTGATATAAGTTACCTTTCAGAAACCGTTGATATAAGTTACCTTCAGAAACTGTTGATATAAGAATACTTTACCTGTCACTTCTGTTTAGGAATCTCTGTCAGCACACAGACTTGTGAGAGAGAGAGGGTTAACTAGCTGTATGGTGTGTGCTCTGTGTCTGTTTCATTGCGCTATGGGACACATCCATAGTGAGTGCATTTTTGACAAGGAGAGTAATAAGCTGATAAAATAGTTAAAAAATCAGTTGGGTTTTCTTGTGTTGCATCAGACATTATGAAAGGAAACTTACAGTAGTCTGGTCCACTCTCCTGGAACAAACTTCCTCTCTCAGTCCGTCAGCAACCTACTTTTGTCTCCTTCAAGTCCGCTCTCAAAACTCACCTTTTCTCCTCTGCATAAAATCCTAACCTCACTCAACCCCCCTCTGCAGCCTGTCTCTGCTCGGAGGGGAATCACATTGTTATAATATATAATTGTATATGATATGCTCTCTATAATTTTCCATTGCTTTTATTCTTGCTTTTATTGCTTTTATTCTTTCTCCCCATTTATAGCCATGCATGTGTGTGTGTGTGTGTGTGTGTGTGTGTGCGCGTGCGTGTGTGTGCGTGCGTGCGTGCGCGTGTGTCTGTTTCAGCGCTTAGATTTGATTTTATCAAGATTTTGCGCTATATAAATATTGTAATTATTATTATTATTATTATAATACGCAGACTGTGCAGCAACATACTGCCTGCGCAGTGTGGGGTGTATACACGTATTCGAGAAAAAATGAAACACTTAAAAAAGAAAAAAGAAACCTGTTCATAAACAGTGTGTTCGGCAGAAGATGGACTCCCTGTCAGTGTCTTTCTGTTCCTGGCTTTCTCCCACTGTCTTTTCCTTTTTTTTTTTTTTTTGGTTTGTTTTGTTTTTCTTTCTTTCGTTTCTGTCTGCAGTTCTGTCCTCTCCGCTTTTTCTTTTTCTTTTCTTTCGTTTTTGTTGTTCTTACTTTCTTTTTCGTGTTTTTTTTTTCCCTATTTCTCGCCTATTTGTCTCTCGTTTCCTTTGACCTCTTTTTGTCTGTCTGTCTGTCTATCTGTCTCTCTCTTTCTCTCTCTCTCTCTATATATATATCTGGCTCTCTCTCTCTCTCTCTCTCTCTCTCTCTCTCTCTCTCTCTCTCTCTCTCTCTCTCTCTCTCTATGTCACTTGTTATTTCCTCTTCCCATTTCAGTTTTTTACGCGGGAATCAAGCATTTTCTATTTTTCTTCTATTTACTTTGATTTCTTCTATCATTCGTTTTTATTTTTTCTTTGTTTTGTTTTGTTTTGTTTTGTTTTGTTTTCGTCCTCTTCCGGTCCTATTTATCTATTGTCTTTTTTTTTTTTTTTTTAATTTCCTTTTTTTTTCTTTTCTTTTCTTTTCTTTTCTTTTCTTTTCTTTTCTTTTCTTTTCTTTTTGTTTCGTTTCTTTTGTTTTTTCTTTCTTTCTTTCTTTTTCCTCTGCATTGTCTTTTTTGATCGTTTAGTCTCCGTCAGTTATAATTGTAGGTGTAAACGAAGAATTGAGTTTATCGAGACAGGTGTTTGTTTTGTTTGCTTGTTTGTTTGTTTGTTTGTTTGTTTTTTGTTGTTTTGTGTTGTTTGTTTGCGCTAATCACTGCACCACATCTACTGGGCGCGCAAGAAAAAATCAGTCATGCTTGTGTATGCCTGTACGGGTGTTAGAGTATGTGTCTGTGATAATTAGGCATATATATATAATATATATATATATATATGTATATATGAGCATACATATTATATATAAAATCCTCCTAACAATTCCATATATCTATATGTATACATATATGTGTGTGTGTATATATGTATATATATATATATATATACGTACATACATAATCCTTCTAACAATTAGGCCAATATATTTTTCAAACAATTAGGCCTACATATGTAATCCTTCTAACAATTAGGCCAATGTACGTAATCTTTCTCTTAAGGCTCATATAATCCTTCTAACAATTAGGCCTATATATGTAATTGTTCTAACAATTAAGCCTATACATATATATAATACCTCTAACAATTAGGCCCATACATATAATCCTTCTGACAATTAGGCATATAGATATATAATCCTTCTAACAATTAGGCTATATATACAATCCATCTAACAATTATGCCTATATATGTAATTTGTTCTAACAATTAGGCCTATATATGTAATTGTTCTAACAATTAAGCTTATATATGTATATAATCCTTTTAACAGTTATGTGTAGTAGTTAATGCAACAGACCACCGATGGGAAGGTTGTGGATTCGAATCCCTATCAGTCCCTTCAAATATCATAGTGCGATTTTTCGGAATCAGGGTTGTAACCATTTCAAAACATACATAATGCTTTAACAGGAAAAACAAAAGGAAAAGAAAATTAAGTACACATATCAATGCATTTGCGCACATAATCTAAGGAGATGCCCCTGGTGTTGACCACTCCGTCCAGTTTATCACACAGGAATGTAAAAAAACATACTTTAAGACAAATTTGAATATAACTAAGGACACTAAAACATATAAAAATGGGCCTAAATTTGGTTCCGTATATCTCATTGCCCTAGAGCCAAAAACATGCACTTAGTACATGCACCCAGTTATCAATCTGAAGAGAAAGTATGTAGACTTTATCGAACACATACGGGTGAATGGACCAGAAAGGTAGAGAATGATAGGAAGAAATGAAATGTAGCACCAAAAAACTGAGACAGAAACAAAGAGAATGACAGAAAAGAGGAAATTTCTCGCACAGAATTTCCAGAAGGTGGGGATCCTGTTTATACTGAAAGAGCCCCCAGAATCACTACGGGGGTGATTGAAATGAATGAATAGATGAATGGATAAATAAATTGGTAAGCAGACAAAGAAATAAATAGAGCTGTGTATTTTTCGCGTAGCACATGAAATCGACAAATCACACAGTCTTCCATCTTGATTTTGTTATTTGATCCCCCTGAATAATGAATCACAGTTTGGTTTAGTTGTTTTGGTTTGATTTTGGTTTGTTTCAGTTAAATTTGATTTGGTTTGGTTTGGTTTGGTTTGGTTTGGTTTGGTTTGGTTCGGTCTGGTTTGGTTAGGCTCGGTCTGAATTGGTCTGGTTTGGTTTGGTCTGGTCTGGTCTGGTTTGGTCTGGTCTTGTCTGGTCTAGTCTGGTTTGGTTTGGTTTGATCTGGTCTGGTCTGGTTTGGTTTGGTTTGGGTCTGGTTTGGTTTGGCTTGGTTCGGTATAGTCTGGCCTGGTCTGGTCTGGTGCGTTGTTCTTATATTTTGTGTATGTACATTAACCCTTTGACTCCCTAACCCTGTCCACCAGCATCCTGCATTGTCAATCAGGCTAGCAAAGCACACACAAAAATTAACCCTTTGATTCCCTCACCCTATCCGCATGCTTCCTGCAGTAAGCTGGTGGATAGGTGAATAGGTTTGAAGGAGTCAAAGAGTTAAGTTTTTGCAGCTGGTGGATAGGGTGCGGGAGTCAAAGAGTTAGCCACAGCAGGAGATCAATTAACTGATTTTGACAGCATCACACACTGTGCGTGATCATTAGGACCTCTCTCTCTCTCTCTCTCTCTCTCTCTCCTCTCTCTCTCTCTCTCTCTCTCTCTCTCTCTCTCTCTCTCTTCCCCATCTCTCTCTCTCTCTTCCCCATTCCCCCAAACCGTCTCCACAAAAACTTTTCAACATCTTTGTTATGGCACAGTGACATATTTATTTTTGTACAACGCACATTGCAGACTTTGATCATCAGCATAGAAAATGGATATACACAACTCAATTTACAAATTATACAATTTGTTTTACAACAATCAATCAATCAATTAATCATGCACACAAGTCTCTTGACGTACGTGTATTCTTTACCACAACAGTCAAACCAATCAATCAATCATTCATACTATTTATTTACAATCAATGAATCAATCAATCAATTAATCACATGCACATAAGAATCTCTTCACATATATGTATTGTGTACCACTACAATCAAATCAATCAATCAATCATTCATACTATTTATTTACAATCAATCAATCAATCAAATCAATTAATCAATCAATTAATCACATACACACATGTCTCTTCACGCACGTGCATTTGTTACCACAACAATCAAATCAATCAATCAATCATTCATACTATTTTTTTTACAATAATCAATCAATTAATCAACCACATGCACATAATAGTCTTCACGCACGTGCATTGTTTACCACAACAATCAAATCAATCAATCAATCATTCATATTATTTATTTTACAACAATCAATCAATTAATCAATCACATGCACATAAGAGTTCGTTCGTTGCTTGATTTAACGTCTTTTCACTATAAGTGATTTTAGACGGGGAAAAATGGCATGGAGGATGAAATATGGGGGAGGGGGGGGAGGGGAGAGGGGAACAGAGTAAGGGACGTAAAAAAAATTAAAAGGAAGCGGCAAGGTCTTAAGAAAAAGGATATGGATGAACAGAGAAATGAAACTAGAACAACGCTAACATCAATAATGTAAAAGAAAAATCGTCATAAAAACAAAACAAAACAAAAATAATCATAATTATAATAATAATCTTAAAGTAACACATTAACAGGACTGTGAACCAATAATTCTGAAATTTTACCTAACAAAACTTGATCCGATACTACTTCTTTAAAATGCGTTTCAAGATAGTTTCCTTGTGTAAACGTCTTTGATAAAAAGGAACGAAGCTTTCTGCAGTAAAACAAACAATGATACAATGTGAATTGTTCGCCGCAAATACATAAAACGTTGTTACAATATTTTGTTTTCAAAGCGTTCAGTTGAATGCGAAAATATGTCATAACAATTAATCTCAAATGATATAACGAGGAATACTGCAAGTTTTTACAGATATTTTGAACTGAAAGTTTGATTCTTTTTTGAGACACAAATTTTTCATTTAAATGTTCATGAAATCGAATCCATGATGCTAATTCTAGCGAGTTGTAAGCTTCTTTTACCGAGGTGTTAACATGTAATTCTATGGAATTTTCGGAATGGAGGGCACCGGATTTAGCTGCTCTGTCAACTACTTTGTTGCCATGAAGACCAACGTGAGAAGGCACCCAGCATAAATTGATTTCCGAGCCATTTATCTTTAAACAATGTATTAGATGATTTGTCTCAATAATTAAGTCAGGTCTTGTGTCTGTATCAAAAGACTGTAAGGCATATAATACAGATTTTGAATCAACAAAGAGAACTACTTTGAATGACACAGGCCGAAGGCTTATTAAATAATGCAACGCTTGAACAACAGCGACCAATTCTGCTGTTATATAGATACATTTGCCCCAATGAAAAAAGACTTTTTAATGTTAAATTTTGGAACATAAAAGGCTGCTCCAGCGCTCTGATTTGCTAAGACTGACCCATCGGTAAAAATGTGGAGGTGGGTACGGTACATTTCATAAGAGTACGTAAGAGTCTCTTCACATACGTGTATTGTTTACCACAACAATCAAATCAATGAAACAATCAATCAATCAATCATCCATCACACGCAGACAGAGCGTAGGTGTGTATTCGTTTACCATGGCCTGTGTCGGTCACGTCACTGGTGATCGTCCGTGAGAGGCGGGGGATGGCCCATGATGGCCTTGTAGACCATAAGCATGACCATGGGCATCATGGTGTCTATTATAAAATCCATCCCCTAAAAGTAAAAATTATACCAACATTTCATTTATTTACTATATACATATATATGTTTCTTTTTCTGAAGATAAAGATACAGATACACATGTCATTTACAAGTAACCAGGAGTGTTCCAGTGATAGATACAATACCAGAATAACACAAAACTAGGTGAAACATAGGCTAGGTAGGGCCTCAGGACCTGGCCAGCTCATAGGTTTATGTACAGGCTTAAGGCATGTGCCATGATTACCATAAACATGGAACCTGTGACGTTAGTGCATATGGAATTTTTTCCGAGCGCCGAGACGTTGTCTTGAGAAACTGAAACTGAAACTACTACTACTACAACCACAACAACAAGACGCTCTCAACGGCAATGGTTTTTATAGGATGTATAGGATGTTGACTGAATTCAAATCCTTTTATCTCCAAGACTAGTTACCAGATTGTTACCAAACCATTTTTTGTCTGCAGTTGCTTTTCGCTGGTGTCAGCATATCTCATTTCCCTAGAGCCAAAAATGCACTTAATACATGTATCCAATTATCAATCCTAAAGAGAAAATACGCACGTTTTTATCGAACACATACAGGTGAATGGACCAACAAGGCAGAAAATGATAGGAAGAAATGCCAGAAAGCAAAGGAACGAAGACAGTGACAGAAAAGGAAAAAATTTCCAGCACAGAATTTCCAGAAGGTGGGATACTGTTTATACTGAAAGAGTCCCCGGCATCCCCACGTGGTAGGGGGAAGAGTGGGGGGAGCGGGGTCTAGGTGTCCTGACAACAACGTTTTAACAATGGTAAAGTGTTCAGTGGCGTACGTGATAGTCAAGTGGCCAAGC
Organism: Monoplex corrugatus; assembly: GCA_030674185.1. Classification (NCBI taxonomy): domain Eukaryota; kingdom Metazoa; phylum Mollusca; class Gastropoda; order Littorinimorpha; family Ranellidae; genus Monoplex; species Monoplex corrugatus. Next base: position 40,179,378 of record JAPXFY010000020.1, on the reverse strand, counting down.
ATCGGACTTCCACTCGGAAGATCCTAAGTTCAGTCCAGCTGGGACACCTCCGCCTGGTGGGCAAAGGGCAAGTGGACAGAGATTGCTCCAGTCTCCACGTCAACAGAGCGAGCATGAAGGAAAAACATCTAAAAGAAAAAAGCTGACCATATATCTCCTCTCCTGGCACAACTTCACTGGCTCCCTGTATCAAAGCGCATACAGTACAAACTAGACACCATGTGCTACAAAAGCCTCAATAACGCAGCCCCCGATTACCTGTCAAGCCTACTTGAGATCTATCTTCCCTCACGTACCCTCCGCTCTGCCTCCGATCCTCTGACTTTTCGCTTTCCACGCACTAAGCTCAATACCTATGGTCCACGAGCCTTCTCTGTTTCTGATCCACTCTCCTGGAACAAACTTCCTCTCTCAGTCCGTCAGCAACCTACTTTTGTCTCCTTCAAGTCCGCTCTCAAAACTCACCTTTTCTCCTCCGCATAAAATTCTAACCTCACTCAACCCCTCCCCCCCCCCTCCCTCTGCAGCCTGTCTCCGCTCGGAGGGGAACCACATGGTTATAATATATAATTGATTGTATATATGCTATGCTCTCTATAATTTTCCATTGCTTTTATTCTTGCTTTTATTGCTTTTATTCTTTCTCCCCATTTATAGCCATGCGTGTGTGTGTGTGTGTGTGTGTGTGTGTGTGTGTGTGTGTGTGTGTGTGTGCGTGCGTGTGTGTGCGTGCGTGCGTGCGTGCGTGTGTGTGTGTGTCTGCTTCAGCGCTTAGATTTGATTTTATCAAGATTTTGCGCTATATAAATATTGTAATTATTATTATTATTAAATGCGATGATCCTTTAACAAAATAACCCGTTTCATAAAAAACAAAACCAACTAACCAGAGACAGGTTGATAAGTTTAAATATCTGGGAACGATCATTTCACCAGACGGCAGATGCACATCAGAAACAGCCAGCAGAATCGGCCAAGCCAAAACAGCATTCAAGAAGATGACAAGCATTCTTACCAACAAACGCCTACCAATTGACATCAGGAAGAGAGTTCTTGAATGTTATATAGAACCGATAATGTTATACGGTTGTGAGGCGTGGACAGTCAACAAGCAAAGCCAGAACAAGATTGAGGCAGCTGAGATGTGGTTTCTAAGAAGAATGTTGAGAGTTCCATGGACAGCAAAGAAAACAAACGAGATAGTCTTGATGGAGGCAGACACAAGAAGATCAATGATAAGGAAGATTAGGAAAATACAGGCAACAATTGTAGGCCATTTTATAAGGAAAGGGGAATTAAAGCACCTGGTTACAACAGGAAAGTTGGAGGGATAGAGAGCATCAGGTAGACCCAGGGAGATAATATTGGACGGCCTAGCAGGGTGACTGAGGGCAGAGAGGGTGGTAAATGTGCTTGCGGCAACAAGGGACAGATGCATATGGAGGGCCATGATCGCCAACGCCGTGCGGCAGGGCACATGATGATGATGATGATGATGATGATGATGACGATGATGATGATGATGATGATGATGAACCAACCAACCAGCCAACCAACCAACAACAACACAAAATAAAAACCTTCAGACATGCCAAGCCTAGTCAAATGGTTACCTTGTCTCTCACGACGTTGGGGAATTGGCCGACGACAAAATTATAGATGTCAAGCTGTCGTTGGTGTCCAAAGTAAGATCGGATGTCCGCAGCGCCTGATCACACAAATAGTAAAAAAAAATGTCATATGTTTCAGCACAAGTGTGACTGCCCGCGTTCAAGCAAACAGGAACCAGAAACACACGAAAACAGAATCAGAATGCGTATTTAATACAACCAGACAAGACAGGCGCAAATTTTCGGCCAACTGACCTCTATTTCAGCATCAGTATATTTACATAGAATCACACACGCACACGCACACAGACAGAGAAAGACAGACAGACAGAGACAGAGTACACAAAGACATACACACACACTTGTTTAAAAGCGTTTAATGTGAATAGACGTTAAAAGACGTAACGAACGAACAGAGAGAGAGACACAAAAAGACAGAGGGAAAAACACACACACACACACACACACACACACACACACACACACACACACACACACACCACCGTGCCCAAAAAAAGCACTGACGTTTAAAGAAATAACACACACACGCGCACACATACACACATTCAAACACAAACACACACACATACATATGTACACACATACATACACACATACATACATACATAACACATACATAGATCTATGTACATAACACAGACATACATACATACATATATGCATACATACATACAGAGACATACATACATACATACATATATGCATACATACATACATACATGCATACATACATACATACATGCATACATACATACATACATACATACATAATAATACATAGTGCATGCGTGTATCACTGTGTCCGTCACTGTGTAAATTAATTGTTTTATCGTGTCTCACAATGTGTATGTCTGTCACTATGTGTCACGCTGTGTTTGTGTTGTCACTATGTGCATTATGAGTGTTACTGCGTGTGTATTGCAAGTGTCACTGTGTGCATTGTGTGTCATGGCATGCATGTGTTCATGTGGTGTGTGTGTGTGTGTGTGTGTGTGTGTGTGTGTATGTGTGTGTGTGTGTGTGTACTCACGTCTGTCCACGCTTGGCGGGACCCTCCCATTCTCGATAATCAACACCATCTCCGGGCGAAAACTCTCCAGGCATCTCGTTAATTGCCTGCCTGTTACGCTAAGGACCAGAGGCCGTGTACGGCTGAAAACACATCACCGCATGAGTTATCTACATGTCTACATCTGACGATAAACTCTCTAGAGCTACCCGTATCATATATGGTACATCAGTTTTACAGGGTGACACTTTCAAGTAAAGGGAGAATAATCCAATTTGTGTACTATCACCAGTTTGGGCAAGGTGTATCCTTTCACTTGTTCCGGTTCTTTGCCATTCCCTCTTTTTATTTAACTGCATTACGCCATCTTGCTTGCCTCCATTTTCACGTGGTGACCAAATCTACTCAGTTGCAGTTTTCTTCAGCTCGCTTCAGACAAAAGGAAGGTGAGTTCTAATTTTGTCATTGTATACTTGACAAAAGTTAGGGTGCATGGTCAATGTATGATATTAAAGGCATAAAATGTAGTGCAGACGATGGATTTTGAGTGCAGAGAATAAGCATGTTTATATATGGGACGTGTGGCTGTGGGTTGAAAAGGCCAAGGTAAGTAGCTCTGTCCGGGTGTTCATATATGGGACTTTGGGCTCATGTTTGTACTTCAAAAACAGACAGTAACTATAAAATCTATTAATTATGTTAAAAGCTTATGAATGTTTGCATTGATTTAAAGGGTGAACAGTGCAAAAAATGAATTTTGAAAAAAAAATGAGATGGCATGTGAATCTATAATTTGTTTGTTTGTACAATAATAATCGGGGGGGTGGTGTTTTGTTTGTTTTTTTTTGTTTTTGTTTTTTTTTATTTTACATTTATCTGGTGTTCTGTTATCAACTGAATAATAATTGTTGTTCCTATGACTATTTCGATATATTGTATGCACACACACAGTATCCCATCTAGCTTGTGAAGTAGACATTATTCTTCTTACATATTGTTTCAGATGTCGACCACCTGTCTGTTGCAAACGTCCCGGGCTGGTTCGTCTGGAATATCATATGACTTCGATGTATATATCAAGGAAGCTAAGACAGGAAAAAATCATCTATTCTTGGCTTAGGGGGGAGGGGTAATGTCATGCAAACGACACGAGATCTCCCTCGAAATCAAAACTTCATAGTTTTCGCTGACAAGTTTTTTTCTCTGTGTTGTTCTTGTGTCAAGCCTGAAGGACCAAGGCATTCTCTTTGTTGGAACATACCGTGGAAATAGGCTCAAACTCAAAGGCTGCTCTTGAAATCTGAGAAAGAACCGAAGCAAGCTGGACGGGGATCATTTGATGAGAAGGTGGAAGCTGATTGAAACATTGTTGCTGTTCGATGGTTTGACAACCGAACTGTGGATGTCATGTCATACTACATAGCTAGTGAGCCTGTGGGAACAACATCCAGGCATGACAACAACAACAACAAAAAGAAGATCCAAGTCCTGTACCCTGCTGTCATCGGAGAATACACTCCGTTTATGGGGAGTGTTGATGGATTCTCTCACAGCGTTGTACAAATTTCCAGTGAAGGCAAGGAGGTGGTACATCTGTATCTCCCTGCACACAGTCTGCATCTCTGTGATCAAGGCATGGCTGTGGTACAAGAGACACTGCGTCCTTCTTCGTCTGCAGCCAAAGAAGCTTTCAGTTTTCCACTCAGACATTGCTTCCGCGTTGATCAGTGTCAAGCGACTTGAAAGCCCTTCCCCAACTCCACCGCCTGTTCCTGCCAAGATCAGCAAGCGACCCGTCGACGACGTTCGGCTGGACGCCATCGGACACCTGCCAGAGTGGACAATCAGGAACTGATGCAAGAAACCTGGCTGTCTTCTTCTTTTTCTTCAGTGTTGAGAGCCCACAATCAAACTTGATTATTCTGGCGCCTATAACTGGTGGGTTTGCAGCAGATATATCTGGGCAGAGGACGTGGGGTGGGGGTGGGGTGAATGAGGGGGTGGGTGGGTGAGGAGGCAGGAGGGGAAGGGGGTGAAGAGGGTGGGGTGGATGAAGAGGGCAGCAGGGGGGTGGGGCAGGGGCTCTGAGGGGAAGGGGGAGGTAAGGGGGGTTGGTCTAGTCTGGGGTTTTGGAGGCCCTTGACACGAATGTGTTGTGGCCTCAACTGTTCCTTGTTGGAGATTGTTCCAGTTCTTGACAGTTCTAGGCAGAAATGCAGCAGCTCTATACTGGGTCCTTGATGCGATCAAGTGGAACTGTCTGTCATGGCCACGTCGCCTACGGTCAGGTAGAGGGACTAGTTTTGCTTATAATCTGGGACAGTGCACAAGGCCTTGGTGCACTTTGAACAGCATAGAGAGTCTTGCTACTTGCCGTCGTTTCTCCAATGAGGGCCAGCCCAGTGTGACCAGCATGCTGCTAACACTAGAAATGTTCCTATATCTGTTAAGGACGAAGCGTGCAGATCGTCTTTGAACCTCTTCAATTTTGGTTATGTTTTTATCTGTATGAGGGCCCCAGACGAAAGACGCGTTCTCCAGAAGGGGGCGAACTAGCGCTTTGTAGGCTCGTTCCTTGATCTCTGAGGAGCTGATTTTCAGGTTCCGTCGGAGGAATTTGAGCGTTCTGTTTCCTTTGAAACAGGTTGTTTATGAGTTCGTCCCAACTCATGTCTTTGGCCACGGTGACACCAAGGTATTTTGTAGATGTTACGGTGTCGAGGGTATGTCCGTGAAGGGAATAGTCATAGTGAAGTGGGGACCTACTCCTTGTGACACGAAGGGTTTGTCATTTCGCCGGATGAAACTCCATATCCCAGCTCCTCTCCCAATCGGCTAGGCGTTGGAGATCTTCTTGGAGTTGTTCTTGGTCTTGGCTGTTGGCTATCATCCTGGATACTGCTGTGTCATCGGCGAATATCCGTGCCTTTGCTAAGAGCTTCTCAGGGAGGTCGTTAATATATACTAGGAACAAGCATGGACCTAGCACAGACCCCTGAGGTACACCAGATTTGACGCTCACTGCAGAGGAGGACGCTCCACCCACTACTACTGCTTGCTGCCGATCCTTGAGAAAGTTGGAGATCCGTGCTCCTGTAGTTCCTCTGATGCCGTGGTGCTCAAACCTTTGTTAAACGCATCAAATGTAACACAATGCTTTGTTTGAACAAGGACAGAAACTGTTTTTAGACATTTCCATGAGCACAAGTGACACTGACACAAAGCATTGGCTCTGTCCCATGTATGGTGGGACGTACCGCTCGAGGATGTGAAACGCCCGCTGTTTCAAATATGGGATACAATTTAAATTTTAAATTTGAACTCAAATTCACAAAATAGGTTTCACTGTGTTTGTACATCATTAGTCATTATACTTTTCAGTTCTAAGAATTTTTTCTTTTGTACTTCTTGCTTTGGGCTCTAGAGGTCTGACAACGTAAAGCTACATATTGTGCATGTTTACATCTGATGGTGGTGTCATCTGACAGCAAACGATACGATAGCCAAGGGGTTAATAATAATAATAATAATTACAATATTTATATAGCGCAAAATCTTGATAAAATCAAATCTAAGCGCCATCAGTAGCACCTGACGGATTAAAAAGGGGAGATGTTCTGATCTCCCGTGTATGTCAACATAATGTGCAAACCTGCCTGTTGCCTTACTGTTATTGTTGTTTAACCGCCTGGACGGGACCGCCACCTTGCCGTGGTCGGGGGGCTTGAGGTCCTAATGATCACTTGAGCTATGCCGACGGGGGCTACATGCTAGAAAGATTTGTGTTTTTTGTTTTTTTCAATGACAGTCCCGATAACCAAGGCTGTTGACGTGGACTGGACTCTAAATAGCATAATAAAATAATGCCCCTGGTAGGGTTACCCATGTCGGACAGGTCAAGGGGGAGGGATGAGACGAAGCGTGGTCCCACCCTCATTTCCATTTTCTTCATGCCCATCGTCATGTTCACGAGTGGTTGCCGTAAGCAACCCGTAATCCCAAGTTTGAGGTACTTGGTGAGGGGATGATTGGCTGTACGATAGTCAGTCGTTAAAGTACATTGTCTGGTTTCATGCGGGACGGTTCCAGGCGGACGGACGCCAAGACATTGGCCATCCATTGTCCCTTCCCCAGCACGGCAGCTCTCCTGGGGTGACCGAGATATTTCTGCCATCGCTGAACCTACGCTCATGTCTAACCATAACAAACAAACAAGAAAACGTGACAACGGGTATGACTCGGATTCCGAGGACGAAACACGACAGGCAACAGGTTTTGGGGCAGCATGGTTAGTGGTGACGGGCATTGAGGATGAAAAACCAATCTGGAAATTGAGTCCTTTTGCCATACAGAAGGGATTTCAAGCCCTAATAGGAAATCCCAAAACCATAAAAAAAAAGCTGCGAAACGGAGATTACCTTGTGGAGTGCAAGGACAACAAGCAGTCAGGTCACTTGCTTAGAGCATTGGTACTAGCTGACCGTGCAATAAAAGTCGCTCCACACAAAGGACTGAACAGCAGCAAAGGAGTCAAAAGGTGCCCTGAGCTGAGAGGAGTGTCGGAAGAGGAGATCAGAACGGAACTGAAAAGCCAGGGCGTTGTAGAGGTACGCCGGGCCATGTTCCGAAAAGGGTCTGAAAAAATCCCCACAAACACGCTCTTCCTTACATTTTGCTCTCCTGCTGTACCCCAAGACCTGAAAATTGGATACTTGAAAGTGAAAGTGTCATTGTATGTGCCATCACCAATGCGCTGTTTCCGCTGTCAAAAGTTCGGCCAAATCAAGGACAGGTGCACTGAAACCGAAAAGTGTGCCATGTGCGCAAAGAAGGCACATGAGGGGAGATGTGAAGGTCCATTAAATTGTATAAATTGTGGAGGTAACCATCCATCATCCTCCAAAGATTGCCCTGTATGGAAAAAGGAACAGGCAATCCAGCGACTGAAAGCGGAAAAGAAAATACCTTTCCACGAACCTAAAAGATTATTGGTAGAGGGCAGCAGCTCGTCTACCAAAAGTTATGCATCAGTAGTCAAAACAGTCAGTCAAGTATCCATAGCCTGTCAAACGATTGTAACATGGAACAAGACAAATTTTGAAACAGTGCAAGAAACAAAGGCCCTCAGCGGGGGCGTTAAATCCGCTGCCTCCCAGGCTGTTCAACAGCGAAAAGCAGGCATTAAACCCGCTACCTCCCAGGCTGTTGCACAGCCAAAAGCAGCCAATGTTGGCAACCCAGGGAAATCCTGTCTTCCTGGTAAACCCGCCCTCACGCCCCTGCCGTCCGGGAGCAGCTCCACAGAAAATGGAGGAGGTCAAAAAGTCATGTTGGTGGAATTGAAGAACTATCCTCCAGCACTTAAAGGGCCTAAGTCCGCACTTCCTGCAGACAGGTCAGCCGTCAGGTCTGACCGCCTGAAAAAAGCGGAACAAAAACTAGAAAATAAGTACGCTCCTTTACAAGCTGAGGATGACGACACAGATATGGACTGAACTGCCTTGTGTAGTTCCTCTAACAATGCAGAGTATAGTTAAGTGGAACATACGAGGTGTCAACTCCAATCTAGAGGAGCTCCAGCTTCCTTGCCGTGACCTGCAGCCTGCTGTAGTGGCTTTACAAGAAACGTTAATACGTGAAGGAATGAGTTTTTCCTTAATGAATTTCAACATTGTTTCCAAACCAGCGCAACCTAACGATGGATGAGTAACAGGTGGAGTATGTTTGCTGCTACACAGGTCCGTTTTGACTAGTTCCATTGATATGAACACCAGTTTGCAAGCAGTAGCGACAAGGGTATCTCTAAAGAAAACAATAACCATATGTTCTGTATACCTCCCTCCATCTGTTGCTGTTACAAAAGAAGAACTGGTTGATTTGATTGAGGAACTTCCAAAACCTTTTCTATTGTTGGGAGATTTGAATGGCCATTCCCCGCTTTGGGGTTGTGAAGATACTTCAGTGCGAGGTCTCTTGCTGGAAGAACTCTTCTCCGATTTAAACTTACGCTGTCTAATCGATGGATCTCCGACATATAATCATCCTGCTAATGTATCACTTTCCTGTTTGGATCTATCAGTGTGTGATGCTTCACTGATTTTGGACTATGAGTGGAAAGTTCTGGATGATCTGCATGGGAGTGACCATCTTCCAGTTGTCTTAACAAATCCAAGCGTTGGACATGAGTCTCTACCGGAGCGCTTGGTTTATCGCAGGGTTGACTGTAAAGTGAAAACAGATCTGGTGACAAAACACAACCCTGTCTGACTCCTCTGTTGATGTTTTGAAAGCAGCTTATATCGTTTTCTATTCTCATTGCAGCTGTTTGTTCCCAGTACATATTTCTGATTATTCGTAGATCTTTTCCATCAACATTGAGTCTCTCCGGTTGGTTGATCAATTTTTCATGTCTTACCCCATCGAAAGCCTTGGTATAATCAACAAAGCATAAATACAAAACTTTACTCATCTCGATTGACCTCTCTACGATAGTTCTTACAATGTATATGGCATTAATAGTTCCTTTCCCTTCCACAAATACACACACTGTTCTTCCGCTATTTCTCTTTTGATTCTATTCCTTGTCCTCATCATGATTATTCTCAACAGGATTTTTGTTACATGACTCATCAAACTGATTGTGCGATGGAGTTCGCATTCTATAGCCCCTGCCTTCTTTGGAAGTGCGATGAAAATTGATTTTGACATATCTTTGGGGATTTTTGCAGTGTCGTAAATTTCATTTTGGAGGACTGTTATTTTTTCAATACCAAATTCCTCCAGCGCTGCAATCATCTCTGTAGTAATGTTGTCTTGTCCTGAGGCTTTTCCTGATTTCATCTTTTTCAGTGCTGCTCTAACTTCATCTTTCATTATGGGTGGTCCTTCAAAGGTCTTTTTTATAATGTGTTCTTCGTTTCTGTCAACCTCAAAAAGGTCTTTAATGTACTCTCCCCATCTGTCTAATATTTTGTCTTTTTCCATGATAAGCGTGCCATCTTTCGATTTTAAGCAGCCAGTTGATGTGCATGTATTTTTCCTGTGGACAATTTCTTCAATTCTTCTGTACATACCTTGAGGATCTGTTTTGTGTCGGTCTTCTCTTTCCTTGCATTTTGTTTTCAGCCAAGCTTCCTTAGCTTCACTGCACCTATTCCTGATTTCTTTGTTTATCTTCCTGTATATCTCTTCGTTTCTCTTTGCCTTCCTCCTTTCCTCCATCAAGCCCAATATTTCTTTTGTCATCCAGTTATTTTTTGCTTTTCTATCTGCCTCAGGGATTTCAGGGATTTCTTCACAAGCTTCATTTATCAATTTCTCAACTTTGTCCATTCTTCCTGTCACCAACGTCTTCCAGAGCACTGAATTTGTTTTGAACTTGTACATTAAATTTTTTACGTATGACTTCATCTGTCTTTAAGAGTCTAAGATTTAGTTTGATGTTGCTTTTGGTCCGTTTCCTTTTCCTTAATTTCAGCCTAAATCTTCCCACTTCCCCCGTTGGGTTGCCGGGGTCTCTTTCAGTATAAATATTATCACCACCGTCTGGAAATTCTGTGCTAGAAATTTCCTCTTTTCTGTCACTCTCTTTGTTTCCGCCTTGTTGCCTTGCTTTCTGTCATTTCTACTTATTTTCTTTCTGCCTCAATGGTCCATTCAACTGTATTTTTTCGATAAAGTTTTACGTACTTTTTCTTCGGATTGATAATTGGGTACATGTATTAAGTGCATTTTTGGCTCTAAGGAGGTGAGGTATGTGGATGCAATTTTAGGTAATTTATGCCTGTTTTATATATGTTTTGGTGTCCGTATGTATGCATATATTTGTATTCAGGGTGTTTTTTTAAATCTCCCCTGTGCGATAAATCGGACGGAATGGTCCTACGCCGGGGGCATGTCCTTAGATTATGTGTGCGAATACATTGATACGTGTACGTAATTTTTTTTCCTGTTGAAGTTTTGTGTTTTGAAGCGGTTATAGCCCTGAAATGACTCTGCGCAGTCGGCTGGGCTTTAAACAATTAAAAGTAAAGTAAGAATCTTCCCACTACAGAATTGTGGTCACTGTTGCATGCAGTCTGTGCCTGGTGGTGTTTGCTGACAGTAAAGAATTTATAAATCTTTTATTAATCAGGATGTAGTCAATCTGATTTTTTGGTATTGTATCCTGGACTCATCCAAGTCCATTTTCTTCTATTAGGCTGCTCAAACCAGATGTTTCCAACTATGAACTCATTCATCTGTGCCCATTCTACAAGTTTCCCCCCTCTTTCATTTTGTGAACCAAGGCCATGAGGTCCAACTATATCCTCCACCCTATCCTGTCCCACTTTAGCATTAAAATCTCCCATTATTACTGTAACTTCTTGTGATTTACATTGGGCCTTGTCCATCTCTAATACTTCGTTGAAGTTGTCGATGTCTTCCCGAGTACTTGCGGATGTTGGTGCATACACTGAATGATGTTGATATTAAATGGTCTGCCTCCCAATTTGACCAGCAAAACTGTCAGACACATCCCAGTATCCTTTAACTGGTTTTGATTTGTCTTTGTCCATTACGATGCCTACTCCTCTTTCATGTGAATTACCACCAGAGTGTATTATACATTATCAATCCTAAAACGTAAGACTTTATCGAACACATAGGTGAATGGACCAACATGGCAGAAACAACGAGAGTGACAGAAAGGGGGAAATTTCTAGCACAGAATTCCCAGAAGGTGGGAATACTATTTATACTGAAAGAGCCCCCGGCACCCCTACGGGGGGCCTGGTGTCTGATCTCTTCTCTTGTGTATTATGTGCATGCCATCATGTATATGCATGTATATGTAATACATCATATACGCATGTTAAGAAAATCCAGAAAGTCGTGTCGATGTTTGGAATCTTTAGAACACACGCAAAAGATCCATTAACTACGCACCCATAAATAGAGTTTGACTCCCTGTAATCAATGCGGAGTGTTCCACTGACGACAAGAGTATGCAGACTGTGTAGCAACATAATGCCTGCGCAATGTGCGCCAAACAGCCAGAACATGGTGCATCCTAGAGGAAAAAAACATTACTGGGAGGAAAAATTTAATGATCAGGGTTGTTTTCATAGAAGGGTTTCTGCCTAGGGAGGCCCCCTGTCATGTACTGGGAGGGACACGTTTAGCATGTCCCCTGGCTGTCTTTTCCTAACAGGTTTCAACGTGCGATTCAGAAAAAAAATCATCCTTTACCCAACTTGCTGCTAACCAGATAGGATTGAACTCAAAACCCTCTGACTGGACGTTCAACATCCTGACCGCTTAAACAGTACCGCTGTATTTCTAACTACATCTACAAGTATACGATAGTACCATTGACAGAATTCAGTTTCAGTTCCTCAAGATGACGTGTCTGCGCTCGGAATGAATTCCATATGCACTAACGGAGAAGATCCAAAATGATCATGGTACAGTACAAGCCTTAAGTCTGCCCATAAACCGATGAGCTGGCCGGGTCCCGAGGTCCTACCTAGCCTATGGGAGTTTTGTATCTTAATTTGAATTGACATAAAACACAGGCCACTCACCGTCTCTTCTTGATATCTGGTGAGCTGTTGTCGTCTTGTCCCTTCCTTCGTTTGGGGGCAGTGACGCCCTCTTCCACAGCCCTGTGCCTTCGTTTGCGTTGAGCTGTGGACGAAACTACGGCTACTGCTTCTTCCGTAGGCCTTTCTTCACTGTCAAGATTCCCCCGTTGTTCCTCCTCTTCATCTTTCAACAGGTCAGTCAGGGACGTGTCGTTTTCGTTCAGGATGGACAGTATACTGAACCCGTTCGTTTTAGATGGAAGGTTCAGTACTTTCATTGAACCTTCACTCATCACTTCGTCCACATACTGCCATAGCGGGTCGTCTTCCTCACCCCTCTGTTCTGGGGTTGTGTCGCCCTCTGCCATAGGTGTGTTGTTTCCGTCTATCCCCAACACAATGGAGTTAATAAATAATAATAATAATTACAATATTTATATAGCGCAAAATCTTGATAAAATCAAATCTAAGCGCTGAAACAGACACACACGCACGCACGCACACGCACGCACACGCACACACACCACACACACACACACACACACACACACACCACACCACCCGCCCACACGCGCAGCATGGCTATAAATGGGGAGAAAGAATAAAAGCAATGGAAAATTATAGAGTATATTATATACAATTATATATTACAATGTGATTCCCCTCCGAGTGGAGACAGGCTGCAGAGGGGTTGAGTGAGGTCAGAATTTTATGCAGAGAAGAAAAGGTGAGTTTTGAGAGCGGACTTGAAGGAGACAAAAGTAGGTTGCTGACGGACAGAGAGGAAGTTTGTTCCAGGAGAATGGACCAGAAACAGAGAAAGCTCGTGGACCATAGATATTGAGCTTAGTGCGTGGAAAGCGAAAAGTCAGAGGATCGGAGGCAGAGCGGAGGGTACGTGAGGGAACGTAGATCTCAAGTAGGCTTGACAGGTAATCTGGGGCTGCGTTATTGAGGCTTTTGTAGCACATGGTGTCTAGTTTGTACTGTATGCGCTTTGATACAGGGAGCCAGTGAAGTTGTGCCAGGAAAGGAGATATGTGGTTAGCTTTTTTCTTTTGAGTACAAGGCGTGCAGCATTGTTTTGAATGCGCTGTAGGATGTGAATGGTGGAGGCAGGAAGACCAGACAGGAGTGAATTACAATAGTCATTGCGAGACATTATGAAGGAGAGAACGAGTTTTGCAGTTGTTTCGACAGAGAGATACTTCCTGATCAGGCTTATACGATGGAGGTGATAGTAGCAAGATCTGGCAGTTTGAGAAACAAAGTTGTTCATGGAGAGGGTAGAGTCAAGGCAGACACCAAAGTTTTTAGCTGAATCAGAAATTGGGACTGATGTGTTACATAATGGGAGAGAAAGAGGAGGCAGCTGAGAAAGTTTCTGACGGGTACCAATGAGGATAGCTTCTGTCTTGTCGTTAAGCTGAATTTTATTGTATGTCATCCAGTTCTTAATGTCCGAGTAACATTCAGTGGTGCGAGTCAACAGGCGCTGTATATTGTCAGGTGAGTCACTGTCTTGAAGTTGGGTGTCATCAGCATAGAAGTGGTGTTTTTATAGAGTGGGAGTTGATGATGGTGGACAGGGGGGAGGTGTAAAGAGTGAAAAGAACAAGGCCAAGGACAGATCCTTGTGGAACACCACAGGTCAGGTATGACAGTTGGGAGTAAGTGCCATTGATGAGAATAGTTTGTTTTCTGTTTGATAGATATGAAGTGAACCAGGAGAGAGCAGTGTCAGAGATGCCAAAAGTATGATGGAGTCTAGAAAGGAAAATACCATGATCAATGGTATCAAAGGCTGCAGACAGATCAAGGAGTGTGAGGAGAGAGACTTTGCCAGTATCAGTTGCAAGGAGGAGATTGTTGAGAATGTGTAGTAGGGCAGTTTCAGTGCTATGGCACTGGCAGTAGGCTGACTGGAAAGGATTGAGGAGATTGTTGGCAGACAGTGAGAGTTCAGCTGGTTGAGGACAACTTTTTCAAGCAGTTTTGACAAGAAAGAGAGATTAGAGATAGGCCGGTAATTTTTCAGTTCATTTGGGTCTAAATTGTATTTCTTGAGGAGAGGGTGAGCTGAGAGGTGTGTCGGAGGAGGAGATCTGAACGGAACTGAAAAGCCAGGGCGTTGTAGAGGTACGCCGGGCCGTGTTCCGGAAAGGGTCTGAAAAAATCCCTACAAACACGCTCTTTCTCACATTTTGCTCTCCTACTATACCCCAAGACTTGAAAGTTGGATACTTGAAGGTAAAAATGTCGTTGTATGTGCCATCACCAATGCGCTGCTTCCGTTGTCACAAGTTCGGCCACATCAAGGACAGATGCACAGAAACTGAAAAGTGTGCCATGTGCGCCAAGGAGGCACATGAGGGGAGATGCGACGATCCACTAAACTGCATAAATTGTGGAGGTAACCATCCATCATCCTCGAAAGATTGCCCCGTATGGCAAAAGGAACAAGCCATTCAACGACTGAAAACTGGAAAAAAAAACTACCTTTTCACGAAGCCAAAAGGTTGGTAGAGGGCAGCAGTTTGTCTACCAAAAGTTACGCGTCGGTAGTCAAAACAGTTCATCAAGTATCCATAGCCTGTCAAACAGATATGACATGGAAAAAGACGAATTTTGAAACATTGCAAGACACAAAGGCCCTCAGCGGGGGCGTTAAAACCGCTGCCTCCCAGGCTGTTCAAAAGCCAAAAGCAGTCAATGCTGGCAACCCAGGGAAACCTAGTCTCCCTGGTAAACCCGCCCTCCCGCCCCGGCCGTCCGGGAGCAGCTCCACAGGAAATGGAGGAGGGCCCAAAGTAATGCTGGTAGAAATGAAGAATCCTCCTCCAGCACTTAAAGGGCCTAAGCCCGGGCTTCCTGCAGGCAGGTCAGTTGTCAGGTCTGACCGCCTGAGGAAAGCTGGAAAAAAAACTAGAAAATAAATACGCTCCATCGCAAGTTGAGGAGGACGAAACAGATATGGACTAAAGTGCCTTATACATATAATTCTGCCAATAATGTAGTCTATAGTCCATTTGAACATACGAGGTGTCTACGCCAATCTAGAGGAGCTCCAGCTACTTTGCCGTGACCTGCAGCCTGCTGTAGTGGCTTTGCAAGAAACATTAATACGCGAAGGAAAGTTTTTCATTAATGAATTTCAACATTGTTTCCAAACCCGCACAACCTAAAGATGGAGGAGTAACGGGCGGAGTATGTTTGCTGCTACACAGGTCCGTTTTTGTTTAGTTCTATTAATCTGAACACCAGTTTGCAAGCAGTGGCGGCAAGGGTATCTCTAAACAAAACAATAACCATTTGCTCTGTGTACCTCCCTCCATCTGTTGCTGTTACAAAAGAAGAACTGGTTGATTTGATTGAGGAACTTCCAAAACCTTTTTTGTTGCTCGGCGATTTGAATGGCCATTCCCCGCTTTGGGGTAGTGAAGATACTTCAGCGCGAGGTCTCTTGTTTGAAGATGTCTTCTCCGATTTAAACTTATGCTGTTTAAATAATGGTTCTCCGACATATGTCCATCCTGCAAAAGGTACACTGGTTCTCCGACATATGTCCATCCTGCAAAAGGTACACTTTCTTGTTTGGATTTATCAGTGTGTGATGCTTTGCTGGTTTTGGACTATGAGTGGAAAGTTCTGGATGATCTCCATGGAAGTGATCATCGTCCAGTTGTCTTAACAAATCCAAGCGTTAGACTCGAGTCGCTACCAGAGCGCTTTGTTTTTCGTAGGGCTGACTGGGATTTGTTCAAGAGGGCTGTCCGGGGTGATTTGGGGGAAGAAAGGTCCTGCAGAGTGATGATCCAGTAGACACTCTTACGCAGATCATCCTGAGCTATGCCAAACGAGCAATTCCCACATCATCAAAGAAAGCGCACATGCCTAAAACTCCATGGTTTACTTTAGAATGTAAACGGATAAAACAAGAACGCAAGAAAGCTCAACGTCGCGTGTTTCAAAGTCTATCGGCGGACAATGTTCGAGCTCATCAGAAACTACGAGCAAAGTCAAGATACATCTTTAAAAGAAACAAACAACAGTCCTGGAGAAACTTCTGCTCGAAACAGACATCCCGAACTCCTAAAAAGACAGTTTGGAAAATTATCAAACAAATTAAAGGGAAAAACACCTGTCCCTCTGTTCACCATCTAAAAGTGTCTGATTGTCTGATTACTGACAAAAAAGCCGTCTCTAACATGTTGGCGTCTACCATCGAAAAAAACTCTTCCTCAGCAAATAAATCGGCGGTCTTCCGCAAACACAAATCGGTGAAAGAAAAGAGAGCTTGTAACTTCGTCTCTGATAACACAGAAGAGTACAATCTTCCACTGACATTAGGAGAATTAAAAGACGCTCTTGTGACTTGCTCCGACTCTTCTCCTGGCTTGGATGAAGTTCATTATCAACCAGTGAAGCATCTCCCGGAAAAGGGTTTGGACATTCTGTTGAAAGTGTACAATTACATATGGACGACAGGATTCTTTCCTTCCTCATGGCGGAAAGCCCTGATCGTCCCTATACCTAAACCTGGAAAAGAAATATCTAATCCATCCAATTACCGGCCAATAGCCCTAACCAGTTGTCTTGCAAAGTGATGGAGAAAATGGTCAATAAGAGACTGATGTGGAAACTGGAGAATGACGGCATCTTGGCTAAAGAACAATGCGGTTTTCGCAAGCATCATTCCACAGTAGATCATTTAATTCGTCTTGAAACAACCATCCGTAATGCATTTCTGCAGAAACAGCATGTAGTGGCTATCCTCTTTGATTTAGAGAAAGCCTATGATACCACTTGGAAATCAGGAATTCTTATGGATCTACACGAATTGGGTTTTAGGGGTCACCTACCTACGTTTATCCGAAAGTTTTTGGCCGATAGGCAGTTTCAAGTGCGGGTTGGTACTACTCTGTCGGACATCCATGGGCAAGAGCTGGGTGTGCCACAAGGGAGCATTCTCTCTCCTGCACTGTTCAGTATCAAGATCAACAGCATAGTCAAATCAGTACAGCAGGGCTCGGACTGCTCCCTGTTTGTGGACGATTTTGCAGTTTACGCAAGTGGAAGCTTCTATGCAGGCGTTCAGCGATGGCTGCAGCTGTGTGTAGATAAGATCCAGCAGTGGGCAGAGACAAATGGCTTTAACTTTTCCGCAACCAAAACACAATGTATTCACTTCCATAACCTGCGAGAATTCTTTGCTGCTCCAGAAATTCGTCTGGGAAAGTGCATCATTCCAGCTGTAAAAGAAGCTAAACTTTTGGGCTTGATTTTTGATGAAAAGTTGAACTTTCTCAGTCATATCCAACATCTAAAAACATCGGGCCAGAAAGTTCTGAATATTCTTCGAGTTGTAGCTCATACAGACTGGGGTGCCGACAAGAAAACGCAACTACACCTGTACTGAGCTTTAATTCGCTCTAAACTGGACTA
The DNA here is from genome assembly GCA_030674185.1 of Monoplex corrugatus. Lineage (NCBI taxonomy): Eukaryota > Metazoa > Mollusca > Gastropoda > Littorinimorpha > Ranellidae > Monoplex > Monoplex corrugatus. The sequence goes on along the minus strand of JAPXFY010000020.1, from coordinate 40,161,727 downwards.
TGCCCGTGTGGTATATGGGTCTGCGAGAGCGTCGTACCTAAAGGCACTTGATCCCATTCACCATCAAGGGCTGAGCCTATGTCTTGGTGCAGTCAGAACAACTCCTGTGTATAGTTTGTATTCAGAGGCAGGGGAGCCTTCCCTGAGCAACCGAAGACTGAAACTAAGTTTAAAGTTTTGTTTGAAACTGTTCTCTGAACCGGAAAACCCAGCTTACGACTGTGTCTTCAACCCTAGATTTCAAAGTGACTTTGAAAAACATCCAAAACTGACTCCTCCTTTGCGGCTGCGTGTCTGTCCCCATTTGGAAAAGGCAGATATAAATTTAGCAGTTGTTAACGACTTCTCCAAGTTTCCAGATAGTCCACCATGGACGTTGAAAACACCGAAGGTTTGTTTTGATCTTGCTTCCTTCCGTAAAGACAATACCAGTGCACTGGCGTACAAATCGTTTTATGCGGAATTGTGTGAAAAATCTCCATCATCCCGCAGAATCTTCACTGATGGGTCCAAGTGTGATAAAGGTGTGGCTGCCGCTGCCTTCTGCTCCGAGATTCCCAATGGAGCATTTTCAAAATGTATTCCATCTGAAAGTTCTGTTTACACTGCTGAACTGACTGCTCTGATTTTGGCACTAAAAATGGTGTCCCAATCCAAACACAAAGAGTTTCTCATTTTTTCTGACTCCCTTTCTGCTTTGCAGGCAATTGCTTGCCGAAACATTAGTCACCCTGAACTTGTGAAGTTCTTTGAACTGTATTCTACTCTAGCAAATGACGGTTACGAGATTATTTTTGCCTGGATTCCTGGCCATATTGGTATTGGAGGCAATGAAAAGGCTGATTACCTGGCCAAGAAGGCTACAATGGCAAAGATGTCTAAGTCCGTGATCCCCTACACAGATGTCAAATCGAAAGTACACAGTTACGTAAGAAACCTGTGGCAGGAGAAATGGAATAAACAGACACTCTTCCAAATCCGCCCTAACCTGACAGAAATTCTCCCATCTGCTGCAGAAGACCGTTAGAAAGAGACAGTGTTATGTAGATTACGCACGGGTCACACACATCCTACACTCACTCGTACCTTTTGAAAAATGAAGAAGCACCATGGTGTATACCGTGTGATGAGCCTTTGAGCATCCGACACCTCCTCCTTGATTGCTGGGACTTGTACGATGTGAGACAAAAAGCACTACACGGCAGATTCCTTAAAGGAGCTCTTCCGAGACGTCCCTCCTGATGCAATTTTCCAGTTTTTACGAGAGATCAATAGATTTCTTTTGATGTAATTTTACGTGTTTTTCTTTAATGGCATTTTAGATTTGCAAGGTTCATGGTGAGCATGGTTTTTGTCTGTTTATCTTAACGGGTTGTTCTTTTCTTTTTGACGTGGTGTTAGCCCTGATATGGCTCTAGTGGTCGGCTGGGCTATAAGCAATATGAATTGAGAAGAATGCAAAACTGAGCTGGAATTCACACGCTTTTAGAGAAAAATGGTTGCCATATCTTTCCCTGGTTTCAGATAAAGTTTGATGTGACATTTGGCTTCTTAACGAGATGTATGCATGGTTTCTGTATGATCTGCCTGTTTATGTTTGAATGTTTGTCTTATATATAACTGAAAATGACTGTAAATTTAGAACCTTTGTTGAAGATGTAGGTGTCTTACATGTGTTGTGAGCTTGGGTCACATGCAGATAATCTTGCTTTGCTAATGCGTTTATCGTCGACTTTTCGGTGAGGGCGAATACAAATAAATTTAAAACAAACAAACGCCACCAACAACAGCTAAAATGTGAAACTGTATAAATTAGATGACTTTATTTTGTTTAAAAAACATAACAGACTAATAGATATGACGTATGTATATGAGTTTTGCTCAATCCATTGTATACAAATCGTGTTCAGTTTTCTCAATGATATTGTAATAATGTTCATCAAACATTGTATTTATTTGTGTTTTGTCAAAAAAGAATTAAAAACAAGTTTGAAAAAAACTGACTCCTGCACCCTATTCACCAACTGCAAACACTCAGTACAGAATTTCCAGAAGGCAGGGATACTATTTATAGGGCTGGCTGTTCTTTTGACCGAGCCAAGGAATCGACATCTGACACCTCAAGTCCCCCCTCCCTCTCCCTCGCCCAGTGGGAATGCCTGTGGCTCTTTCGTATCATCGTATCCAGTGGGAATGCCTGGGGCTCTTTCGTATCATCGTATCGTACGATGATACGAAAGAGCCCCAGGTATTCCCACTGGGCGAGGGAGAGGAATGGGGGACTTGAGGTGTCAGATGTCGATTCCTTGGCTCTGTCAAAAGAACAGCCAGCCCAGGTAAAAAGAAATCCTCTCTGCATCTAATCAAGCTTTAACCCTTTGACTTCCGCACCCTCTCCACCAACTGCAAAAACCTAATCCTTTGCCTTACCCTATCAACCAGTTTCCTTCAGAAAGCTGGTGGAAAGGGTGAGGGAATCAGGGTTAATTTTTTTGTGTGCGTTGCTAGCATGTTGACAGTGCAGAACGCTGGTGGACAGAATGTGGGAGTCAAAGAAACCGACATGAAGCGTTTTGTTTGGTGTGCAATTTCCCAACATCTTGTCCTACACACTCTTTACAATGATCCAGTGACTACAAATAAACCTGACGACGCCAGGAAACACATTTCAGTTTGCTTTTTTTTCTACCTTAAATTTTATCTGTGTGCTCTGGCCTTGAGAAATTATGCACTTCACCCAAAAGTTATGTACCAAACGAAAACAAAACAGAAATTGGAGTGGAAGGGGAAGCATTGGCGATGAATTATCGCCAGTCCAAAAACGTTATAAACATAACTTTTTTTAACCCTTTGACTCCCGTACCCTATCCACCACCTGCAAAAACTGAAAACTCTTTGACTCCCGGGAGGGAGTCAGAGCGTTATTGTTTTGCTAGCATGGTTGACAATGCAGGATGCTAGTGGACAGGGTGCAGTAGTCAAAGGGTTAATGTCTTTGCGCTATCCAAAACAAGACGTGTGATTGCCCACGTTCAAGCAAACAGGAACCAGAAAGAAAAAAAAACACGAAAAAAGAATAAGAATGCGTATTTAATACAACCAGACAAGACAGGCACAAATTTTCGGTCAACTGGCCTTTGTCAAGCGTAAGGTCACAAACACCAAAACAAAAAAATTAGGAGAAAAAGACTGAAACTTCCCGGCTGCTTCGTCCAGTGTGAGAAAAAGATTTGTGCTCCTGAAAAAGACTTGTGGGAGTCCAGGTCTTTTTCCCACACTGGACGAAGCAGCAGTGAAGTTTCAGTCTTTTTCTCCTGATTTTTGTATTTGGTGTTTGTGTGTTTGTGACCTTACGCTTGAAAAAGGCCAGTTGACCGAAAAGTTACGTCTGTCTTGTCTGGTTGTATTAAATACGCGTTCCGATTCTTTTTTTCGTGTTTCGTCTTTGCGCTAGTCAAAATTGTCACGGAGGGACGCAGGCACAGCACCAGCCGCGCGCGACTTTCCTGATGATGGAAATAAAATTGAAAAACATTTTCAGCCCGGCTTTTCGAAGCCAAAACACTTCCGCCAACCGTTTTGTTGTTGTTGTTGTTTGTTTTTGTTTTGGGGATGTTTTGTTGTTGTTGTTGTTGTTGTTCTTTTCCCCAGTTTCCAAGACTTCGTGGAGCCAGAACATTTTCGCGTTTCTTGACCGGCCCAAAAACCAGCGAGAATTTTTTTTTTTTTTTTTGGCCGAAGAGGCCTTTTTCTTACTCGATACTATGAGTTGGCAGATGGAATAATTCGCAGATAAAATCGCGTTCCATGTAGACTCTAGGCCCCTACATGTTATTGATTCTTCGATTTTTTTTTTTATTCCTTCGGACGCAAATGAAAACTAATAATCCGCAAATTCGAGAATGGAAAAGTTTTCCTGCAGATATCAGACTGCTTGCACGCTCGCACCGTTTCAGTTTCAATTTCTCAAGATGACGTTTCCGCGATCGGAATGAATTCCATATGCACTAACGTCACAGGTGCCATGTGATGGAGAAGATCCAGATTGATCACGGCACAAGCCTTAAGCCTGCACGTAAATCCATCAGCTGGCCAGATCCTGAGGACCTAGCTAAATAGTTCCATAACCCTGGGATGGTAGGAAAGTGAGGTGGCAGAGACCTCATCTTTTCCTGGCGCCATCACCACGAGGACGGCGCCCATCCCCTTTCCCTCGCTTCAAATTCATATTCACATTTTTTACCAAGACTTTAGAAAGGCAAGAAGGCTAAGTGGTCTTCAAGGGGTGGGACCTGGGAAATCAAGCTCTCTCTCCAATGTTTTTCACCAAAGCAGCTGGGCAATACCCTACTCTTCATGATTTTCAACTGCCGTGGGATCTTTAGCGTGCACAGCCAGAAGGCACACGGGTCCGATTCGTTTTTCGTCCCCTTCCGAAGGACAAAACGTTCAGTTCGATTTTCCAGTCAAACTGAGAAGAAAAGTCGAGGCCTCTAAGAGGAGCGAACCCTGGAACCTCGAGTTTGTTTATTGGCAGGCGAACGTCTGAACCATTCTGCCACTCTTCTCGCACCACACACACACGCTCACACACACACACACACACACACACACACACTCATACACCACGCACGCGCACACACACACACACACACACACACACACACACACACACACTCATACACCCCGACTACCCACACAGACCGACCGGCTAAACGACTGACGTAGAGAAATCGACGAAGAACTAGGACATTCTCAACGCCAGATATTCCGAGTTTTAAAAAAAAATAGGGAAAAAAATGCATTTACAACACACAACAAACTACAGTCGGGTAGTGTTCATCCTTGTTAAAAGACATTTGAGTAGAAAAAAAAACTCACAAGTCAGGCAAGAACAGATTCGTTGAAGCCAACAAGAAGTTCGTCAGTACGAGGCCGGTTTCGGTTTCGTTGGAAAGAATCGAAGCAACAATATGCTGTGGAGACTGATAAATGGATGTAAACCCCTAAAATAGTATTAGACTTTTATACGTTACATCAGCTATATAACTTTCGTGATAGGCCGAATTAGAGAACAAGTGACGACTGCAAAGACGTGTTAACAGAATTTTCACTGTTGGACGGAACAAAGAATGGGGCTGTCCATTGTCCACGTGGAGACTCAGAAGGACAACCCCCCTGTAGGTTTGTGGTCCAATCGGAAACAAGCATGACATCGCTGGTCTACTTTTCGACACAACATTTGCCGCCAAATCTCGATAATTGTGACAGCGCTCATGACGCGGACGATGATGTAACTTGTGCGTGAAAAGCAACAACTGGGACAAGTTCTTTGATGTGTGAAGCCTTTGACTCTCGTTCCCTCCCCGTGGGCCATATCACCTGAGGTGGAGTTCGACGTAAAAACTGAACCGGATCAATCGGTCAATCAAAAATTCCCGCACCCTTTCCATCAGCCTCCTGCATTGTCCACCATGATAGCAAAGCAAACGGTTAACCCTTTGACTCTCTCCCCCTGTCCACCAGCTTCCTGCAGGAGTCAAAAGGTTAAGTTTCTGTAGTTGGTGAATAGGGTGCGGGAATCAGAGGGTTAAGACTCAAGGGAAATACGTAAGTTCTAAGTATTGCTATCGGAGTAGTTTACTTCTTACACAGGAATACGCGGACAGAAGAGTGAAACCATTTGCACTATTATACGCACGCATTGTGCGTGTGTGTGTGTGTAAGAGAGAGAGAGAGAGAGAATTGCAGTGCAATGTCCATACAGCCCACACACACACATACACACACGCACACACACGCGCACACACACGCACACACACACACACACACACACACGTACACACACATACAGATAATTGCTGGCAGATTTGGATGGAGCGCATACGGACTTGTTCGAGTGTGATGGATCCTTCCTTGACCCTTTGACTCTCGCACCCTGTCCACCAACCACAAAAACTTAACCTCTTGACTCCCTCACTGTATCCACTAGCTTCCTGCAGGGAGGGAGTCAAAGGGTTAAGTTTTTGCTTTGCTAGCACGGTTGACAAAGCGAGGATGCTGGTGGACAGGGTGCGGGAGTCAAAGGGTTAAGAACAAAACTCTTAGTCCGAAATTCGTCCCTGATGTGACTTGATTTCTAGTTGCCACTTCAATAAGCTTTTACGGTTTGGCAAAACCGATGACCGTACACGTTTACAATCGACGGGCATATTGTTGTCTGCCCAGATGGATAATTGACATCAAGGCAAGAGATCCCACTGAAGTATACTTAACCCTTTGACTACCTCATAAAGAGTTAAGTTTTTCCTGATTTTCAGGAAGCTGGTGGATAGGGTGAGGGAGTCAAAGGGTTAAATTTTTCCTGCTTCGCTGGAAGCTGGCTACTAGGGTGAGGGAGTCAAAAGGGTTGAATTCTTACTGGTTGGCAGGAAGCTGGTGGATAGGGTGAGGGAGTTAATGGGGTTAAGTTTTTGCTTTGCTGGCATGGTTGACAATGCAAGATGCTGGTGGACAGGGTGCGGGACTCAAAGGGTTAATGAGATGCACGTTTCTAAACGAACACCTGATGTTAAACAACCCCAGTGATTTTCCCCCCAAACAATGCGATTCTCTGAACTCACAGCCCCAGGATGGAAAAGTGTACGACGGACTGTTTCGGGTAAAGTTGTGATGATTAAAAACTCTCTGTCTCTCCCCCTCTCTCTCTCTCTCTCTCTCTCTCTCTCTCTCTCTCTCTCTCTCTCTCTCTCTCTCTCTCTCTCTCTCTCTCTCTCTCTCTCTCTCTCTCTCTCTCTCTCTCCAGAGCAGCCGGGTGAATGCCCCGCTCTTCACAATTTTCAACTGCCGTGGGGTCTATAGCGTGCGCAGGCCTGAAGGCACACGGGTCCGACTCGTTTTCCTTCCTCTTCCGAAGGGCTAGACGTTCAGTTCGATTTTCCAGTCAAACCGAAGAGAAAAGTCGAGATCTCAACGGTGAACGAACGCTGGAACATTGAGTTTAATTATTGACGGGTGAACGTCTAAACCATTCTGCCACTCTTCTCAACAGAATAAGTCCCATAAACACTTAATCGCCCCGCAAAATCCGTATGAAACATAAACCAAAAACAGACCAGTCCATGTGGTGCAGTGGTTAGTGCAGCGGACGACCAAATGGAAGGTTGTGGGTTCGAATTCCATCATTCCTGACTTGACCAACACAGTCAAGTGCCATCCACTCTACTGCAGATGCGCATTATCGAGAGTTGCTCAAATGTTATGACTGTAGGTGTACAGTACTGCCTAGTCAAGCAATCTCGATTTACAAGGAACTATCATCACTCCCAATCGTAATCATCATCCTTTTTTTTCTTCTTTTTTTTTTCTTTTTTTTTTTTTTTGGGGGGGGGTGGGGGGCTCTCTCCCATCTTCTGCTGGCATTAACAGCGGCGTAGAAGTGGACATTAACCCTTGGACCCCCGCACTCTATCCAACAACCGCAAAAACTTACCCCGTTGACTCCATTGCTTCGTCCATCAACTTCCTGCAAAAAAAAAATCTTACCCTTTTGACTCTATCACCTATCCCCCAGTTTCCTGCAGAAAAAAATTACCCCTTAGACTCCATTACCCTATCCACCAGCTTCATGCAAAAAAACTTACCCCCATTGACTCCATCTGCTTCCTGCGCAAACAAAAAAAAAACAAAAAAACCCGTACCCTTTTGACTCCATCATCCTGTTCACGAGCTTCCTGCAAAAAAACTTACCCAATTCCACCAGTTTCCTCAAAAAAAAACTTTCCCCAGTGACTCCCTCACCCTATCCACCAGCTTTACTTTAATAGCATCGTTGACAATGCAAGATGGTGGTGGAAAGGGTGCGGGAGTTAAACTGTTAAAAATGGCGGAGAAATGGGACAGAAAAAAGGCAAGAAAAGAGAGAGACACACACAGACAGGCAGAGTTGATGAGCTAAGCTGGCACATAGGATGAGGGACTGAAATGGATTAAAGTTACCGCTGTCCTGTTATGGCTGATCTTCGTGTTCTTCTTCTCCTCCATCTCCTCTTCCTTCTTCTTCTTCTGCTTCTTCTTCTTCTTCTTCTCATCCTCCTTCTTCTCCTCTTCCTCCTCTTCCTTCTCTACCTCCCGAACTACTCTTCCGCTGTCTCCTCTGCCTCCTCCTCCTCCTCTTCCTCCTATTCCTCCTTCTTCTTCTTTTTCGTCTTCTTCTTCTCTTCCTCCTCCCCAACTTCCTTCTTTTCCTCCTCATCCTCTTCCTTCTTCTTTTTCTTCTTCTTCTTTCTCTTCTTCTTCTTCTTTTTCTCCTTCTTCTTCTTCTTCTTCTCCTTTCTACTGCTTCTTCTTCTTTTTCTTCTTCTTCTTCTTCTTCTTCTTCTTCTTCTTCTTTTCTTCTTCGCATTCTTCTTCTCTATCTACTTCTTCTTCTTCTTCTTCTTCTTCTTCCTACTCCTCCTTCTCTCCCTCTTCCTCCTCCTTTTTCTTCCCCTACTTCTTCTTTCTTTTCTTCTTCTTCTTCTCTATCTACTTCTTCTTCTTCTTTTTTCTTCTCTATCTACTTCTTCTTCTTCTTCTTCTTCTTCTTCTCTCTATCTACTTCTTCTTTCTTTTCTTCTTCTTCTTCTCTATCTACTTCTTCTTCTTCTTCTCTATCTACTTCTTCTTTCTTTTCTTCTTCTTCTTCTCTATCTACTTCTTCTTCTTCTTCTCTATCTACTTCTTCTTCTTCTTCTCTATCTACTTCTTCTTCTTCTTCTCTATCTACTTCTTCTTCTTCTTCTCTATCTACTTCTTCTTCTTCTTCTCTATCTACTTCTTCTTCTTCTTCTCTATCTACTTCTTCTTCTTCTTCTCTATCTACTTCTTCTTCTTCTTCTTCTTCTTCTCTATCTACTTCTTCTTCTTCTTCTCTATCTACTTCTTCTTCTTCTCCTTCTTCTTCTTCCTACTCCTCCTTCTCTCCCTCTTCCTCCTCCTTTTTCTTCCCCTACTTCTTCTTTCTTTTCTTCTTCTTCTTCTTCTTCTCCTTCTTTTTCTTCACCTACTCCTCCTCTTCCTCCGCCTTCTACTTCTATTTCTATTTCTTGTTGTTGTTGTTGTTCTTCTTCTTCTTCTTCTTCTTCTTCTTCTTCTTCTTCTTCTTCTTCTTCTACTTCTTCTTCTCTATCTACTTCTTCTTCTTCTTCTTCTTCTTCTTCTTCTTCTTCTTCTTCTTCTTCTTCTTCTTCTACCTCTTCTTCTTCTTCTTCTTCTTCTTCTTCTTCTTCTTCTTCTTCTTCTCCTCCTCCTCCTCCTTCTACCTCTCATTCTCTTCCTCCTTCTGCTTCTTCTTCTTCTTCTTTCTTCTTCTTTTTCTTCTTTTTCTTTTTCTTCTTCCTCTTCTTCTTCTCCTCCTCCTTCATCTTCCCCCATCTTTCTCCTCCTCTTCCTCCTCTACCTCCCGTACTACTATTCCGTCACTTCCTCTGCCTCCTCTTCCTCCTCCTCCTCCTCCTCCTCCCCCTATCCTTCTCCTCCTCCTCCTTCTTCTTCTTCTTCTTCTTTTCTTACTGCTTCTTCTTCTTCTTCTTCTCAACCTCCTCCTTTTCCTCTTCTTCTTCTTTTTCTTCTTGTCCTCCTTCTCCTCCTCTTCCTTTTCCTCTTCCTTCTTCTTCTTCATCTTCTTTTTTTCTTCCACTTTTTTGTCTACTTCTTCTTTTTCTCCTCCTCCTCTTCCTCCTCTTGCTCTTGCTCATGCTTCTTCTTCTTCTTCTTACGAGTGCTCCCCTTCCAAGCTTGTAAATTCAGACAAACCTACTTGCTTGGCCGAAAGAACAATGTTACATGCCTAATCGTTCTTTACGCCGTCTTAAAGGCAGTCATACTCATACTCCATGTTTGAAGAGCTAAGGACAGAATTTGACAGAAATACAGGTGAATGATCTGGAAGGCACAAGTAAGAAAGAGTTTTGTCAAAAAAAGAAAGCATGAACGAAAAGAGCAACCCCTAACTATAAAAGCAAAGGAGACAGCTCCTGTGGTTCCAGGACTGTGTGGGACCCGAATTTCTGCATCAGCAATACCCCCGCTGCGAGTGCCATGACTGATAATGCACGGTATTGGTCGACAGGGTGAGGGACTGAAAGGAATTAAAGCGATTGCTTTATTATGATAGCTGATTAATTCAGGAAGCTTGTGGACAGGGTAAAGGAGAATAACGGATTAGCTATCGTTCTATAACCACGGTTGATTATACAGGAAGCTGATGGATAGGGTGGAGGAAGCGAAACGGATTTTAGGATGAGGGAGCGAAACTGATTAACAATCGCTCTGATTTCGTGCCTGCTTATACGGAAAGTTGGCGTACAGGGTGAGAGAGTGATAGGGGGGTCAAGCTATCACTTTACTATCCAAACTGACAATGATAGCGATATAGATTCGTAAATTTGCCAGATCTTGACGTAAGATTCGAATCAAAGCGCACACAATCATAAAACATTGACATTCAGGAAGGTGGTGGACAGGGTGAGGGAGCGACAGCGATTAGCAATGGCTTTGTTATCGAAACTTGATCAGGAAGAAAGCTGACAGGTAAGTTGAGGGGGTAGGTTGGTTTGTCTTCGTTGATTTTGTTTGCTGTTTACCGTGTGGCTTATACCAGGATCCTGCATTGTCAACCAAGCTAGCAAAGCAAAAACTTAACCCTTTGACTCCCGTACCCTGTCCACCAGGATCCTGCATTGTCAACCATGCTAGCAAAGCAAAAACTTAACCGTTTGACTCCCCCATCCTATCCACCAGCTTCCTGCCCTTTGACCCCTTGCCCTATCAGGAAGCTGGTGGATAGGGCGAGAGTCAAAGGGTTAAGTTCTTGCGGTTGGTGGATAGGGTGTGGGAGTCAAAGGATTAATTTGAAACAAGTTGACTGTTTTTATCACCCATGTCCTACCACGGTCCAGCCGTTCTGGCAATGTGAGTAGTCTGTGGGTTCGAATCCCGGGGTGTACTACATTAAAACTGGCCTTCTCACTGTCCCATCCTAACATCCTTGTTGTTCTGGTGGTGTCAAGATAACCCCCTCCCCTTCCCCCCCCCCCCCCCTTTCCTGGGATGGTTATCCCCATCGGCTATTTAACGCGAGGTTGGGTGTCGTATAAACGGAACGAAATCAGTCAAAACTTTCCCTCTACCATCCCACCTCCAGTTTTAAAGTGGCAGACCTGTGGAATTGTTTGAGTGCTGTGCTCCCTTTTTTGGAACAAAGCTTGGGAGGACTGTCTCTTTGAACAACTTCACACGTCAAGTGGTAAGACAAGGGGTGATAAAATAATCAGGGAGCCGGGGACGGGTTACCTAATCGGTCAAAACTAAACACAAAGTACTTCAACGTCAGTAGTGTTCAACTCATACCTAAAGGCTTTTGTCGCGAGAGCTTTCCAATCGGGGGGGGGGGGGGGGGGGAGGCGGAGAAGTGTTGCTTATCTGTGCAAACGTTAACAATAGCTACCCACTTGAACAACACTTGTGTCCCACCCGACGGTCATTCTGTAATGACCTATTGAATCGAGTTGAAGAGTCGATAATTCGAGAAGGCACTTGTAAGTTAGGGGTCTTTTCAAAGCAGTTTATGACTTCTGGCGATAGGCAACAACTACAACAAGGCTGAGTGAACATGTGGACAATAAAACCTACAGTTTAATTCAGTAGTGCGCCCAATCCCATTTGTACGACTGTCAAAATGTTTATTGTGATGAGGTTCCTTCTAACATCACTCTCAGTGAAAAGACGTTAGATCAAAAAACGAAACACACAACACACACACACACACACTATATAGGCGCTCTCTCTTTGTCTCTCATGTCTCTTTGTCTCTCATGTCTCTTTGTGTGTGTGTGTTTGTGTGTGTGTTTGTGTCACATTCTGTCTCTCACGTTTCTCTTTCTCTTTCTCTTTCTCTCTCTCTGTCTCTCTGTCTCTTTCTCTTCCCTCTCTCTCTCCCCTCTCTCTCTCTCTTCACGTTCTGTCTCGCAGCAATCTTATGGCAGGAAGCTGGTGGATAGGGTGAGGGATTCAAAGGGTTAAGTTTCTGCTTTGCTAGCATGGTGGGCAATGCAGGATGCTGGTAGACAGGGTGCGGGAGTCAAAGAATGAATCGTGCCCTTGAGACGGCGTCTTCCTTTCAAAATATATCCTATAGCTAACCAGGCCCGAGAGAGACAGGTAGCGTTGTAGGTCAGTAAATTTTAAGCAACACACTCAGTAATACCTTCGTAAGGTGGATGATTCTCAATCATTAATCCATTGTGTTATCCAAACACAAACACACACAGGCAAGATGGATCTGTCGCCCCACTCCACCCCCTACGGCCACTATCCCCATCACCCCCCTCCCCTCATCACCCCCACTCTCTACCCCCTTCCACCGCGATACCCCGCCTTATTGGCCGACGTGTACATGTATGTAAGACAAGGTGATTGACAGATCCAGCGCTATATAAAAGCTTCGACTTGACCCGAAATCAATCACTTTCACAATTTGACTTAGAAGAATACAGATCGTGAAGTTCGCTTGATCACAGTGTTGCTAAACCAACTGACTTAGACCCTCGATCTAGAAGCAGACAGGTCGTGAAGTTGACTTTATCAGAATTTTGCAAACCAACTGACTCAGTTTAAAAGCAGACAGGTTGTGACATCCTTCCTTACATCGTTACAGACCGGGTTTGTCTCCCATTGCTGGTGCCGCTGTTTTGCAAAGTAAGTGATATTTCTTCTTCTTCTTCTTCTTCTTCTTCTTCTTCTTCTTCTTCTTCTTCTTCTTCTTCGCATTCTTCTTCTTGAATTACTGTCAGTGTGCCATGTGTTGCGAAGTAAGTGATATTGTTGTCTCTTATTATGTTTGAATTACTGTCAGTATGCCATGTTTTGCAAAGTAAGTGTCTTTTATTATATTTGTTTCAGTTTCAGTTTCAGTTTCAATTCCAATTTTTTTTGTTTCAATTACAGCGAGTGTTTGATGTTTTCAGTATGCTGTAGTTGTAGTTAAGATTCGTATGGAAGGCCATGATCTCCAACGCCATGCGGCAGTTTTTGATTGATTTGGATCAGTTTTTACGTCGGCATCCACCTCAGGTGATACGGCTGACGGGGATAACCATCCCAGCGAAGCAGGGAAAGGGGAACCTATCTAATTCTATAATGACTCCACCAGAACAACGACTATGTTAAGACGGTACAGTGAGAAGGCCAGTTTTAATGTAGCCCAACCTGGGATTCGAACCCACAACCATTAGCATGTGAATCCGACGCTCAACCAACTGAGCTACTGAGGCCTGTCTAACGCCATGCGGCAAAACAGAGCACATGATGATGTAGTTGTAATTTGATCCCCTGACACACAGTGGACTGTTTACGTTGTTGTTGCTTTCATTCCTACTTTCAGAGATGGTATGACATACTGCGAAGAAGAACCGAATAAAGCATCGGTATCTCACAATGCTACTCAAATTTTTAAAAGCTTCTTTGAGCAATTTTTTTTTGCTAGTCCTCATATACTCTCAGAGTGGCAGGACTTTAAAATCTACAGAACAGAACAACAGAACGAAATCAATCAGAGCATTCATTTACCTTAGACTGGTCGATGGCAAGTTCATCAACTTCACTGTGACTGGTTCGAAGCGTTTAGTCTTAGCTAAGATCGGAGTTTTATACTTTTCAGTTTTATCGTCTGTCCAGCAAGTGTAAGACTGTGTAACCTGTTGCACCTGCTCGTCCACGATGCGGCTCCCTGTCATCATCAGCGAGGTTTTCCCGGCACCATCTGAGTAAGTGGTTCTGTTTATTGGGATCTTATTGTTGTGTTTGTTTCTTTCTTTCTTTGTTTGAATGAACGTGACTGCAAATATTTGAGTGAATAGGAAATTTTTAAAAAAAACACGCGCACGCGCGCCACACACACACACACACACAGAGAGAATTTAACCACTGGTGTGTGTGTGTGTGTGTGTGTGTGTGTGTGTGTGTGTGTGTGTGTGTGTGTGTGTGTGTGTGTGTGTGAGAGACAAAAATGATTGTCAGTAAGATTTTCTCAGCTTTTCTGTATGGCTCTTTATCGAATTGAAATCAAAGGTGTAGTAGACCGTTGAAGAGTTGCATGTGCACACATTTGGAAGTCTGGTGCCATGGTTAAGCTTACACAGCCCCCCCCCTCCCCCCCGTGGGGATGCCGAGGACTCTTTCAGTATTAATAGTATCCCCATCTTCTGGAAATTATGTGCGAGAATAATTCTCTTTTCTGTCACTCTCTTTGTTTCTGCAGTATGCCTTTGCTTTCTGTCATTTCTTACTATCATTTTCTGCCTTGCTGGTCCATTCACTTGTATGTGTTCGATAAAGTCGTACGTACTTTTTCTTAGGATTAACAATTGGGTACATGTATTAGTGCGGTTTTGTTTGGGGTTTTTTGTTTGTTTTTTTTTGCTCTAGGGAGGTGAGATATGCGGAAGCAATTTTAGGTAATTTAGGCCGGTTTTATGTGTTTTGGTGTCCTTAAATTTGTATTCAGGTGTGTTTTTTAAATCCCCTGTGCGATAAATTGGACGGAGTGGTCAACGCCAGGGGCATTTCCTTAGATTGTGTGCGCGAATGCATTGATATGTGTACTTAATTTTCCTTTCTGTCTTTCCTATTGAAGTTTTGTATGTTTAAAAGCGGTTATAGCCCTGATATGGCTCTGCGCAGTCGGCTAGGCTTTAAACAACAACAACAACAACAAACTTACACAGACAAAGACAGAGCCAGAAATCAGAATTTTTCGAAAAAGATGTGTGAACAGTACCTTCTCGGGGACTTTGGAGAGAACATTTCATTTCTTGTTTGGACTGTTGTGGTCATTCTGCCGTTGTCCTCGATGTACGTCAAATTTTCTTCTTTTTCTTCTGCCAATTCTTCAAGATGACAGTAGTAATCTTCAGCAGTACGAAATGTGGATTTTCTGTGATAACGTTTGTTTCATACACAGGGAGATTGTTAGAATGGCATGACCATCGTGTTTATGACTTCTTTTTGCCATTCACTTTTTGTGTTTTTTCGTTTTTGTTGATGTTAGACACACTGAGAGTGTATTTGCTGAGGGAGACAAAGGGTAGATCCCGATTTCTGTGGGTAATGATTAACCGTGTTGAAGACATACGGAGAGACAGACAGACAGACAGAATGAGACAGACCGACAGGACAGACAAGACAGACAGACAGAGACAGAGGGAGAGAGACTCTGTGTGTGTGTGTGTGTGTGTGTGTGTGTGTGTGTGTGTGTGTGTGTGTTCGTGCTTGTGCAGGCGCGCGTGTGTGCGCGTGTATGTGTTTGTGTTTGGAGTCTGGAGTTTCTTCAACAGGGATTCATCGCACTCGGACAATTCCTTGTGCGCTCTACCCAAATCGGTCAGCAATTACATGGCGGACTCACTAAGCTCATGCAAAAACTCTATGCGCTGGCAAGATCTTGAAATGGGGAGGGAGCAGAGAAAAAAAACTGATTTTAGATGGCAGTGAAGTAGCATGTTAGAGAGAGAGAGAGAGAGAGAGGTTTGTGTGTAAGAATGACAAGAGAGTGGAAAATAAATCATATGTTTTCCAACGGAAGAAGTTCTGAGCTAACAGCCTTTTTCATCTCTCAAAGTTATCTTTTGCTGGCATGCTATGTGGTTTCATGTTCTCTTCAGCAAACCATTGACATGACTTACCGCATCTTTAGTGTAAGTATTTGATATTTTACATGAGTGACTTACAGGATCTTTAGTGTAAATATTTGATATTTTACATGAGTGATTTACAGGATCTTTAGTGTAAGTATTTGATATTTTACATGCGTGATTTACAGGATTTTTAGTGTAAGTATTTGATATTTTACATGCGTGATTTACAGGATCTTTAGTGTAAGTATTTGATATTTTACATGAGTGACTTACAGGATTTTTAGTGTAAATATTTGATATTTTACACGCGTGATTTACAGGATTTTTAGTGTAAATATTTGATATTTTACATGAGTGACTTACAGGATCTTTAGTGTAAATATATTTTACATGAGTGACTTACAGGATCTTTAGTGTTTTTTGATATTTTACATGCAGTGATTACAGATCTTTAGTGTATTTGATATTTTACACGCGTGATTTACAGGATCTTTAGTGTATTTGATATTTTACATGCGTGATTTACAGGATCTTTAGTGTATTTGATATTTTACATGCGTGATTTACAGGATCTTTAGTGTAAGTATTTGATATTTTACATGAGTGACTTACAGGATTTTAGTGTAATATTTGATATTTTACACGCGTGATTTACAGGATTTTAGTGTAATATTTGATATTTTACATGAGTGACTTACAGGATCTTTAGTGTAAATATATTTTACATGAGTGACTTACAGGATCTTTAGTGTATTTGATATTTTACATGCGTGATTTACAAGATCTTTAGTGTATTTGATATTTTACACGCGTGATTTACAGGATCTTTAGTGTATTTGATATTTTACATGCGTGATTTACAGGATCTTTAGTGTATTTGATATTTTACATGCGTGATTTACAGGATCTTTAGTGTATTTGATATTTTACATGCGTGATTTACAGGATCTTTAGTGTATTTGATATTTTACATGCGTGATTTACAGGATCTTTAGTGTATTTGATATTTTACATGCGTGATTTACAGGATCTTTAGTGTATTTGATATTTTACATGCGTGATTTACAGGATCTTTAGTGTGATTTTTTTTTTACGGATCATCGCATTCAGGGAGGTCACCTTTGTGCTCACCTTTTTTCCCCCGTCCCACTTTCTACGCCACTTTAATTGTCACAGAAGCTGGCACAGTATTTACAATGCGATGATAATGATGTCGATGAGGATGATAATCATGATGCTATGGAGTTCCACCTAGGACTGAGAATGCGTAAAAGAGCTGTACTCTATGCTTCCATCATAATATATCCTGGCGTCAACCAGGCTTGAGAGATACAAACACCTGCGGTGCTGGTCGGAAGATTTGAACAACACCCTCAATGAGGCATCAGTGAAGTGTCCGAGACTCGATTGTGTGGTCCCAGTCTTCCCAATGAGCCCATAGCACGCCCAACTCTGGGTTAGAGCCGAAAAATCTCACAATGATTTTTGAAGGGACGGGTGGGGGTTCGAACCCACAACCTTCCAGTCGGTAGTCCGTTGCGCTAACCACTACACCACGGCGACTGGTAAAATATTTAATATTTTACATGTGTGACTGACAGGATCGTTAGTGTGAATATTTGATGTTTTACATACGTTTACATACGGAAGGAGTTTAGGCACAACTCGTCTGCACACATGTCGACCTGTGAGATGGGTAAACTTCCGTCTTTTGTCCATCAAGCGGAGGTATCGAGGCCAATCGAGCTCCATCGGAAGTCCGTCGTATAAACACTATATACAAAACTTAGGAGGAAAAAAAAGGGCATAAGCTTCCCTGCTGCTTCGCCCCGGTGGGAGAAAAGGACCGTTGGCTTCAACGCGGGCTGTGGCGCTTGTTTTGGATTTGTCAGTAGTCTTCAGAAATATGCTTCTCGTTTGTTTGGAATCGAACGGAGAAGAGTGGCAGAATAGTTCAGACGTTCGCCTGCAAGTAATTAAAGACGAGGTTTCAGGGTTCGCTCCCCATAGAGGCCTCGACTTTTCTCCTCAGTTTCACCGGAAAATCAAACTGAACGGCTAGTCCTTCAGAAGGGGACGAAAAACGAGTCGGACCCGTGTGCCGTGTTCATTCTGGATCTTCTCCATCAAATGGCACCTGTGACGATGGTGCGTATGGAATTCATTACGAGCGCGGAGACGTCATCTTGAGAAATTGAAAGTGAAACTGGTAAACGCGACCGATCTAACAGAAAAAAATATCTTTGAGCTTGTTCAAGAACGATTCAACGTGCTGGGACAATTCCATATGCGCTCCACCCCACTTTACCAGCACTAATCTGGCAGACCCCGTGGGACTTCCTAAAGCCCTAGGCGCTGGCAAAGTCTTAAAATAGGAGCGGGGAGAATCAGTGGTTGGAGAGAGGGCGAGTCAGCGCTGTGGGGATTGTAAATATATGCCTATGCTTTGTGGGGACTATAGATATAGGGCTATGCTATATGAGGATTATGAATATAGAGCCATGCGATGTGAGGATAGGCCAGCACTATCTGGGGATTGTAAATATAGTGCTATGGTATGTTAAGATTGTAAATATAGTGCTATGGTATGTGGAGATTGTAAATATAGTGCTATGGTATGTTAAGATTGTAAATATAGTGCTATGGTATGTGGAGATTGTAAATATAGTGTTATGGTATGTGGACATTGTAAATATAGTGTTATGGTATGTGGAGATTGTAAATATAGTGTTATGGTATGTGGACATTGTAAATATAGTGTTATGGTATGTGGAGATTGTAAATATAGTGTTATGGTATGTGGACATTGTAAATATAGTGCTATGGTATGTGGACATTGTAAATATAGTGTTATGGTATGTGGACATTGTAAATATAGTGTTATGGTATGTGGACATTGTAAATATAGTGCTATGGTATGTGGAGATTGTAAATATAGTGCTATGGTATGTGGAGATTGTAAATATAATGCTATGGTATGTGGAGATTGTAAATATAGTGTTATGGTATGTGGACATTGTAAATATAGTGCTATGGTATGTGGAGATTGTAAATATAGTGTTATGGTATGTGGACATTGTAAATATAGTGTTATGGTATGTGGACATTGTAAATATAGTGATATGGTATGTGGAGATTGTAAATATAGTGCTATGGTATGTGGAGATTGTAAATATAATGCTATGGTATGTGGAGATTGTAAATATAGTGTTATGGTATGTGGACATTGTAAATATAGCGCTATGGTATGTAAGGATTGTAAATATAGTGCTATGGTATGTGGACATTGTAAATATAGTGTTATGGTATGTAAGGATTGTAAATATAGTGTTATGGTATGTAAGGATTGTAAATATATTGTTATGGTATGTATGAACTGTAAATATAGTGTTATACTATGTAAGGATTGTAAATATAGTGTTATGGTATGTAAGGATTGTAAATATAGTGCTGTGGGATGTAAGGATTGTAAATATAGTGTTATGGTATGTAAGGATTGTAAATATAGTGATATGGTATGTATGGACTGTAAATATAATGTTATGGTATGTAAGGACTGTAAATATAGTGCTATGGTATGTAAGGATTGTAAATATAGTGCTATGGTATATAAGGACTGTAAATATAGTGCTATGGTATGTAAGGATTGTAAATATATAGTGTATGGTATGTAAGGATTGTAAAATGTAGGGCTGTGGTATGTAAGGATTGTAAAATAGTAGGGCTATGGTATGTAAGGATTGTAAATGTAGGGCTATGGTATGTAAGGATTGTAAATGTAGGGCTATGGTATGTAAGGACTGTAAATGTAGGGCTATGGTATGTAAGGATTGTAAATGTAGGGCTATGTATGTAAGGATTGTAAATGTAGGCCTGTGTCTGAGGATTGTAAATGTAGGGCTACGGTCTGTAAGGATTGTAAATGTAGGGCTACAGTCTGTAAGGATTGTAAATGTAGGGCTATGGTCTGTAAGGATTGTAAATGTAGGGCCATGGTCTGTGAGGATTGTAAATGTAGGGCTGGGTCTGTAAGGATTGTAAATGTAGGGCTATGGTCTGTGAGGATTGTAAATGTAGGGCTATGGTCTGTGAGGATTGTAAATGTAGGGCTGTGGTCTGTGAGGATTGTAAATGTCGGGCTATGGTCTGTAAGGATTGTAAATGTATGGCTATGGTCTGTGAGGATTGTAAATGTAGGGCTATGGTCTATGAGGGTGTAAATGTAGGGCTATGATTCTGTAAGGATTGTAAATGTAGGGCTATGGTCTGTGAGGATTGTAAATGTAGGGCTGTGGTCTGTGAGGTTTGTAAATGTAGGGCTATGGTTTGTATGGATTGTAAATGTAGGGCTGTGGTTGTGAGGATTGTAAATGTAGGGCTGTGGTCTGTGAGGTTTGTAAATGTAGGGCTATGGTTGTATGGATTGTAAATGTAGGGCTGTGGTTTGTGAGGATTGTAAATGTAGGGCTATGGTCTGTGAGGATTGTAAATGTAGGGCTGTGGTCTGTAAGGATTGTAAATGTAGGGCTATGGTATGTAAAGATTGTAAATGTAGGGCTATGCTATGTGAGGATTGTAAATGTAGGGCTGTGCTATGCGAGGATTGTAAATGTAGAGCTGTGCTATGTGAGGATTGTAAATGTAGAGCTGTGCTATGTGAAGTTTGTAAATGTAGAGCTGTGCTATGTGAGGTTTGTAAATGTAGGGCTGTGCTATGTGAGGTTTGTAAATGTAGAGCTGTGCTATGTGAGGTTTGTAAATGTAGAGCTGTGCTATGTGACGTTTGTAAATGTAGAGCTGTGCTATGTGAGGTTTGTAAATGTAGAACTGTGCTATGTGACGTTTGTAAATGTAGAACTGTGCTATGTGAGGTTTGTAAATGTAGAACTGTGCTATGTGAGGTTTGTAAATGTAGGGCTGTGCTATGTGAGGTTTCTAAATGTAGGGCTGTGCTATGTGAGGTTTGTAAATGTAGGGCTGTGCTATGTGAGGTTTGTAAATGTAGGGCTGTGCTATGTGAGGTTTGTAAATGTAGGGCTGTGCTATGTGAGGTTTGTAAATGTAGGGCTGTGCTATGTGAGGTTTGTAAATGTAGAGCTGTGCTATGTGAGGATTGTAAATGTAGGGCTGTGCTATGTGAAGTTTGTAAATGTAGAGCTGTGCTATGTGAGGTTTGTAAATGTAGGGCTGTGCTATGTGAGGATTGTAAATGTAGAGCTGTGCTATGTGAGGTTTGTAAATGTAGAGCTGTGCTATGTGAGGTTTGTAAATGTAGGGCTGTGCTATGTGAGGTTTGTAAATGTAGGGCTGTGCTATGTGAGGTTTGTAAATGTAGAGCTGTGCTATGTGAGGATTGTAAATGTAGGGCTGTGCTATGTGAGGATTGTAAACACAGGGCTGTGCTATGTGAGGTTTCTAAATGTAGGGCTGTGCTATGTGAGGTTTGTAAATATGGGCTGTGTTATGTGAGGATTGTAAATACAGGGCTGTGCTATGTGAGGTTTGTAAATGTAGGGCTGTGCTATGTGAGGATTGTAAATGTAGAGCTGTGCTATGTGAGGTTTGTAAATGTAGGACTGTGCTATGTGAGGATTGTAACTAGAGGGCTATGGTCTGTGAGGTTTGTAACTAGAGGGCTATGGTCTGTGAGGATTGTAAATGCAGGGCTGTGCTATGTGAGGTTTGTAAATGTAGGGCTGTGGTCTGTGAGGTTTGTAACTAGAGGGCTATGGTCTGTGAGGATTGTAAATGCAGGGCTGTGCTATGTGAGGATTGTAAATACAAGGCTATGCTATGTGAGGATTGTAAATACAAGGCTATGCTATGTGAGGATTGTAAATACAGGGCTATGGTCTGTGAGGATTGTAAATACAGGGCTGTGCTATGTGAGGATTGTAAATACAGGGCTATGCTATGTGAGGATTGTAAATACAAGGCTATGCTATGTGAGGATTGTAAATACAGGGCTGTGGTCTGTGAGGATTGTACATACAGGGCTATGCTATGTGAGGATTGTAAATACAGGGCTGTGGTCTGTGAGGATTGTACATACAGGGCTATGCTATGTGAGGATTGTAAATACAGGGCTATGGTATGTGAGGATTGTAAATGTAGGGCTGTGATCCATGAGGATTATAAATATAGAGCCATGCTATGTGAAGATACGCCAGTGCTTAACATTCGTATTTTAGGACTAGGGAAGTGAGCTGGAAGCGGGCAGGCGTGATAAACACATGCAAGAGGAGTAGGCACCATAATTGACAGGGGCAAATCAAAAGCAGTTAAGGGTTACTGAGCTGTGTCCGACAGTTTTGCTGGTTAAATTGGATGGCAAGCCATTTGATATCGACATCATCCAGGTATATGCACCAACATCCGCAAGTAGTCAGGACGAAATTGACAACTTCTACGAAGTATTAGAGATAGCCAAGGCACAATGTAAATCACAAGAAGTTACAATAATAATGGGAGATTTTAATGCTAATGTGGGACAGGATAGGGTGGAGGATATAGTTGGACCTCATGGCCTCGGTACACAGAATGAAAGGGGAGAGAATCTTGTAGAATGGGCACAGATGAATGAGTTCACAGTATGAAACAATTGGTTTGAGCAGCCTAACAAGAAAATGGACATGGATGAGTCCAGGAGATAATAACAAAAATCAAATTGACTACATCCTGATCAATAAAAGATCTAGAAATTGTTTGCTGACAGAAAAACACTACCAGGCGCAGACTGCAAGAGTAGCCACAATACTGTAATCAGAAGATTTAGGCTGAAATTAAGAAAAAGGAAACAGACCAAAAATGACATCAAACTAAATCTTGGGCTGTTCAAGACAGATGAAGTGATACGTAAAAAATTTAATGTACATGTTCAAAACAAATTCAGCGCTCATGAAGGCGTTGATGACAGTGAGGAACAACGGACAAAATTGAGAAACTTGATAAATGAAGCTTGTGAAGAAATCCCTTGAGTAGATAGAAAAGCAAAACAGAGCTGGACGACAAAAGAAATTCCAGGCTTGATGGAAGAACGGAGGAAGGCAAAAGGAAAGGAGGAAAGATACACGAAGATACAGAACTGGATGACAAAAGAAATTCTAGGCTTGATGGAAGAACGGAGGAAGGCAAAGGGAAAGGAGGAAAGATACAGGAAAATAAACAAAGAAATCAGAATAGGCGCAATGAAGCTAATTAAACTGGGCTGAAAACAAAGTACAAAGAAATAGAAGACCGACACAAAACAGATCCTCAGGGTATGTACAGAAGAACTGAAGAAATGGTCCACAGGAAAAAGACATGCACATCAACTGGTTGCTAAAAATCGAAAGATAGTACGCTTATCATGAAAAAAGACAAAACATTAGATAGATGGGAGTGTACATTAAAGACCTTTTTGGAGGTGACAGAAACGAAGAACACATTATAAGAAAAAATGTTGAAGGACCACCCATAATAAAAGATGAAATTAGAGCAGCATTGAAAAAAATGAAACCAGGAAAAGCCCCAGAACCAGACAATGTTATTACAGAGATGATTGAAGCCCTGGAGGAATTTGGTATTGAAAAAAGAACAGTCCTCCAAAATGAAATTTATGACACTGGAAAAATCCCCAAAGATAAATCAAAATCAATCTTCATTGCTGTTCTAAAGAAAACAGGGGCTATAGAATGCGAACTCCATCGCACAATCAGCTTGATGAGTCATGTAACAAAAATCCTTTTAAGAATAATCATGACGAGGACAAGGAATAGAATCAAAAGAGAAATAGCAAACGAACAGTGTGGAGTTGTTGAAGAGAAATGAACTATTAATGCCATATATACATCCTATGAACTATGATACAGAGGTTAATCGAGATGCATAAGGATTTATATTAATTTTATGCTTCGTTGATTATACGAGGCTTTCGATCGGGTAAGACGTAAAGAATTGATCAACCAACTAGAAAGACTCAATATTGATGGAAAAGATCTCGAATAATCAGATATATGTATTAGGAACAAACAGCTGCAATGAGAATAGAAAACGATATAAGCTCTTTCCAAAATATCAAAAGAGAAGTCAGGCAAGGTTGTGTTCTGTCACCAGATCTGTTTTCACTTTACATCGAAAACATCATGAGAAACCTAGAAGAAGACCCTAGATTAAAGATTGGAAGAAAAATGATAAACAACATTCGATACGCAGATGACACCGTGCTAATTGCAGAAAATGAAAGGTACCTACAAAACCTTGTGAATATTCTAGACTTAGAAAGCAAAAATAAAGGATTGGAGCTAAATAGCATGAAGACAGAAGTCATGGTAATCAGTAAAAAAAAAAAAAAAAAACATGAAATCCCCTCAGGCAAAATAACAGCAAACGGCACAACCTTGAGGCAGGTTGATAAGTTTATATATCTGGGAACGATCATCTCACCAGATGGCAGATGCACATCAGAAATAGCCAGCAGAATCGGACAAGCCAAAACAGCATTCAAAAAAATGAAAACCATTCTTACCAACAAATGCCTTTCAGTTAACATTAGGAAAAGAGTTCTTGAATGTTATATAGAACCGATAATGTTATACGGTTGTGAGGCGTGGACAGTCAACAAGCAAAGCCAGAACAAGATTGAGGCAGCTGAGATGTGGTTTCTAAGAAGAATGTTGAGAGTTGCATGGATAGCAAAGAAAACAAACGAGACAGTCTTGATGGAGGCAGACACAAGAAGATCATTCATAAGGAAGATCAGGAAACGACAGGCAACATTTAAAGGCCTTTTAAACGTGTTTATAGGCCATTTTATGAGGAAAGGGGAATTAG
The DNA here is from genome assembly GCA_030674185.1 of Monoplex corrugatus. Taxonomy (NCBI): domain Eukaryota; kingdom Metazoa; phylum Mollusca; class Gastropoda; order Littorinimorpha; family Ranellidae; genus Monoplex; species Monoplex corrugatus. The sequence continues at coordinate 40,137,242 of JAPXFY010000020.1, read as the reverse complement.
AGCGCTTGGTCACAACAGAAAAGGTGGAGGGAAAGAGAGCACCAGGTAGACCCAGGGAGAAAATATTGGACGTACTTACAGGGCGACTGAGGACGGAGAGGGTGAAAGATGTGTTTGCATCAACAAGGGATAGATACTTATGCCAACGCCAACGCCATGCGGCAGGGCACTTCATGATGATGATGATGATGATGATGATGATGATGATGATGATGATGATAGGATATCATGAAAATCCAAAGCGTCTGTGACAAACTATCCAGCTGAACGGCATCAAAAAACAGCGTTGCCTAACTTGTAATACAGAAGACCAACTGTTAGCGCAAAAGCATTCTTGCGAAAATTCTACTGGTTTTTAGTCAAAGCACAGACTGAATATAAAATCACCACATTTTGCTTTTACCATCCAAATTTTCCCAAGACCTCGCCTGCGTATACGGCTTATGTGCAAATACAGTGTTTATGCCACGATCATTTGGATCTTCTCCATCACATGGCGTCAGTGGCATTAGTGCATAATGGAATTTATTCTCAGCACAGAGATGTCAGCAGTCTTGAAAAAATGAAACTTAAAAAAACTGTCTATTCCAAATCCACATCAGAAAATTGAAATGCATACATACATACATATATACATACATACGTAGGCATGTAGGCCTACACACATATGTACATACATACATACATACATACATACATACATACATACATACATACATACATACATACATACATACATACACAAACACGTATACATATGTATATGGCCAAATATCACACACACGCGCGTTTTTAAATGTGACCACAGAACGACCGACCGAAGCTCTGATGCAAGGGAAATAACTTTTACTTTAGAAGTCGTGCGAGCCCTACCAAAGTATTTTCCCCTAACTACACTGTCACGCTTGTGTTTTATTGGAAACAATCACTCTTTACAAACACTGACATATTTATTTATTAACCTCTATATTTCAATGTATGTGCTGTATTTTTAATAATAATATAATATATATATATAATATAATATAATATAATATAATATAATAATATAATATAATTAATAAATTATTGTCACCCCCGTCGACGTATTGTTCACTGTCCACTTGTGAGGGTTGTGGGTTTGGAGACTTGTTAACCTGCATACGTGCGCTGCAACACAAAATACCGACATTGTGAGAAAGTTGGTTGCGATGTTCCTCACTCTCTATCAAATGATACAGTAGTATGAGTACGTTTAACAGTCTACCAATCTACTACTGTAGGAAACAAAAAAAAGTTTGAATCCCACCTTTTCCGAAGCATCGTTCTCCGCGACTGCTTCGACTTTTTCACAAAACGAAGTCCATGACCAAATTCCATTATGGCCTCGCCTGCGTGAAGGGTGCATAAGCACATACAAGTTGACGTGATTTTACGTGACAATTAATCTAGATCCTGACTTCTGCACAACCAAAAACTTTAGAATATCCGTACAAATTAAATCTGAATTACAAATGTCCATGACTACTACTTCAATCGGAGCTTAAACATTTCTTCACAACATTTGCACTATCTCGAGTGCCATCAAGTCTCCAAAAATTCAGCCAACAGCAATTTCCTGCAAAATAGTAATAAAAAGAAGGCACGTAACACACTGACAAGTCTTTTATAACGTTGCAGAAAAGAAAAATGGAAAAAGAACCCCTGATTCCTGGCACACTGACTCCAGCACCATTTGCGCGTTTGACGAGAGTGACAAGTGTTGCTCCGTTCACCTCCCGCCAACTTCCTCGGTCAGAACAGCTGTGTTCGCGACTTTGCTCATTATGACGGTTTTTGATATCTCGAACACATTTTTGAATGTTTATTAATTTATAAAACATATAAAACCTTAAGTGAATGTGAGTGCTGTACTTCTGAAATAACACCGGACTCAAAAAAACAAGTAGGCCTATTCTCTTTCACCACAGATAGAACCTTACTTACTCTTTGAATGTCGCAGCGCGAAACGAAAAAAAACTTGTCCAGCCCAAGCGTTGAAGGTTGATATGTTGATATAAGAAATATACAGGAAAAATGTCAGTAACTGGTTAATCCTGAAACCCGTTCTTTACAAAAACAGCCCGCTTTTATGGGTTTACATACATTCAGAGAATCCATCACGGAATCCATTTCATGATGATTGAAATGTAAACACAACAGCAACCAGTGCATTTCAGATCCGTCGTCGATGAAAAGTTTTTAAAAAATCACAACACATTAGAATGCAATTGAAAGTGCTTTAAATGTAGGATCGACTGAGATACACCTCTTCCATGAGCAGTATGACAGTATGCAACTCACCTCACCTGTCGGTGTCATCAGGTTTGGTGTTGGCCGCTGAACATCTGGACTCCACCATCTCCCTCCAGACTGCTCTGTCTTGACTTTTGTGGACAATTTCTTGAATATTTAGGCCACTGATGTTGGTTATATTCTCGATGTATGAGATTGGAGGTCTGCCTTTCTTCCTTTTTGCCACCGTTTTTCCTTAAAAGATGGTTGCCACGAGGTCCGTGTCCTTGTTGTGTGACACATGGCCAGTGTATTTTTAGTCTTCTCTTGTTGATGTTTGCTAGTAGTTTTCTGGTGGTATCAAGCTCTTCCAGAACACTTTCATTAGTTCTTCTATCTGTCCATTTGACACATAGTAGTCTCCGATAAACCACATCTCTGCTGCCTCAATTCTTCTGCAATCAGTTTTTCTCAGAGTCCAGGCTTCGCATCCATAAATCATGACCGGCCAGATCAAACATTTTAAAAATCTAACTTTCAGGCCATTTGGTATGCCTCTGTCTTTAAAGATGTTGTTGAGTTGGACCATTTTTTGCTTTGCCATTCCAATTATTTTAATGTCTTCGGAGCAGGTTCCATCATCAGTTTTTACATAGCCAAGATATTTGAAATCCTTTTCATTTTCTAAAGGGAACTTTGTTAATTGAGATGTCATGATTATTTTTAGTGTCTTTGCCTTTGATATGTAGCACTTTTGTTTTCTTGGCGTTCAAGTTTAGACCAGCTTTTTGCCTGCTGCATCTGCCCTGTATAGAATTCTTTTTTATGCTGGTAATGTTGTCTGCTAACAGTACAGTATCATCGGCACAGCGCAGATTTGTAAGATTTATTCCTCCCATTTTTATGCCCATGCTTTCTATATCAGCAAATCTCATGACTTGTTCTGTGTAGATGTTAAAGAGATACGGTGAGAGGATGCAAACTTGTCTGATTCCAAACTTGTCTGACTCCCGTGTGGATGTTGAAGAATTCACTTTCTGATTGGTCCATCTAACTGTAGCCCTTTGGTCTTTATATAAAGAGGCAATAAATGCAATGAGGTGTTTGGGAAAGCTCATTTTGACTGTTGTGTTGAATAGGTGGAGATGAATGACGCTGTCAAATGCTTTGCTATGGTCTGTGGAGGTGACAAAGGTTTCTTTTTCAGTGCTTTTTATTTTCTCTGAGTGTTTGTGGCACAAGGAGAACGTCAGTTGTGCCTCTGTTGGATCAAGAATATGCAACTAATCAAGGAAAAACAAGTCCAAATCACTCCAACAAAAGTTGTTCAAGTCACTGCCATTTTAGCTGCCAATGCGCATGCCTGGGCAGTTTCAGCATTATCATTGGCTAGATTTTGTTACCGCCTACGGAGGTCAAGGATAAAGTTCACGCCAGCAACAGCTGACTAGGAAACATGAACCAGCGTGTTCGCAATAATTTGACTAGTCAAAATGGCACATATTTATGATAAGTACTCCCAGTTTGCTCACTCTGACATATATATATCTGTTCACTAAGGGCTGTCTGTTATTAATGCCTCAGTTTCCAAATCACGCAAAGAAGAGCACCGAGCACCTGTAGAATTGTTTTGCTGAGCAAGCTAAAACATTTTGAGCTTCATGTTTCATCTACTTTAATTCATGAGATCAATTCGGTGTTCTTATTTTTCCAGAACTACAAAACTAATGTATTGTGAGAATAGAAGTCAACAGATCGATTCATATTATATTATATTATATTATATTATATATTATATTATATTATATTATATTATTATATTTATATTATATTATATTATATTATATTATATTATATTATATTATATTAATCAACCAATTGTCGTGGTGTAGTAGTTAGTGCAACGGACTATAGACTGGAAGGTTGTGGGTTTGAATCCCCATCAATCCCTTCAAAAACCATTGTGGGATTTTTTTGCTCTAACCAGCTCCTACCCAGAGTTGGGCATGCTATGGGCTCATTGGAAAGACGGACCACACAATTGAGTCTCATCCACTTCGCGGATGCATCATTGAGGGTGTTTCAAATCTTCTGACCAGCACCACAGGTGTATATATCTCTCGGGCCTGGTTGACGCCAGAATATATTATGATAGTAAGCGTAGAGTACAGCCCTGTCACGCAGTCTCAATCCTAGATGGAACTCCATAGCATCATGATTATCATCATCAATGACATCATCATCATCGCATTGTAAAAACTGTTCCAGCTTTTTTGACCATTCAGACCACAAAGAAAATGGGACAAAAGAAAAAAGGTGAGCAGAAAGGTAACCTCCCTGTGTTCAATGATCCTTTGAAATATTATATTATATTATATTATATTATATTATATTATATTATATTATATTATATTATATTATATTATATATTATATTATATTATAGCCTAAGTACTGCGTTTGTATTCGTATAATCAGCGCAATATACCAAGTGTAAATGCTTCGCTTTCGTATTTTCGGCATTTGTTTTGATACCTATTTTTAGTTCCAGTCCAGACTGACTGCAGTCTTTTTGCCTTCCCAGCTTAAAACATTCTTTTCAACGTTTATGTTCAGTCTGCAGGCAAATCTGGGGTCAGCATCTGTCAGCCAATTCCAGCAGTTCAATATTGAGGTGAGTGTTTTATGGTAAAACTCTGTATATTTTGCAATCGATAGTTAACAAGCTTGGCGCCATGACCCAGGTGCAAAGCCCTGCGTAAAATTTCTTTGAGCGTGGGATGATATGCGAGTTTTTTTGTTTTGTTTCGTTTTTTTCTGGACTAAGCATACTAAAGTATAAAGACAGTGCATTTGAATATGTGCGTACACGTATTTGTGGTAGTTGTGCGTTATTTGAAATTTTCTAGATTTTTTCCCATGGGATCATTCATTCATACCCTACAGCAGCCATTATGGCGATGAATATGCATGACCTCGGGAGGGTTTTGACCAATCAGCTATTTTTTTCCGCCAAAACTGCACAAGGTAACAAAGACTCCACTGGTACAGTTCACAAGCGTATTTACCCGATCAGAGAGTTGAGCCGGCTTATATAACTCAATCAGCGATGTAATATCACAGGACTATGTATTTTTAATAGATATTGGACTTGATCGACGCTGTGCAGAGTGGCCTCAATAGAATTTTGCACTGTGGAAAGCTTTACATGGAATGTTATGAGCTTCCTCTCGCCTAGTTACAACCTCAGTCTGTTAACCCTTTGACTCCCGGCATCCTATCCACCTTCTGCAGAAACTTAACTCTTTGACTCCCTCTCCCCATCCACCAGCTTCCTGTAGGAAGCTGACGGATAGGGTGAGGGAGCCAAAATAAGTTTTGTTTTGTTAGCATGGTCGACAATGCAGGATGCTGGTGGACAGGGTGCGGGAGTCAAAGGGTTAATTTTAGTCACAGTAATGCCTTTCTTCCAAATTTAAATATATATATATATAATGTAATGTGTGAGCTAAGTATTTTCATAAACTGAAATCCATTTCTACAAAATCTGGATGATTTTAATGAGTGCCTTTGTCCTTGAATGTAAGAAAATAAATCACAGTTGTACCTTTTGGAAATCTGGAATTTGTTCAAGAAGAATCCATCACTTTTGAGCTCCATGTGCACTCCACCCAAATCTGCCAGCAGCTGTCTTGTAGACTTTTTGAGCCTGCTTAAAACCATGTGCACAGGCAACGTCTTGAAATAAAATGGGGGTTTGAACGATGGAATATAAACATGGGCAGATAACAAGCTGGTTCTTATGGTGCGGGCTGAGATTGAACTTGAACATCAGATCTTAAATCCATGGCTCTATCAAAAGAACCAGCACGCCCATGTAGAGATGGTGAGGTAGCTTGTAGGAAATGCGCATAGGTATTCAGTTCCCACACACCATCAACCACTAACACAGCTTACACGATCTGCAGTATGCATATCTAATGTTATTCCTTAATATTGCATACAAAAACAGTGTGAAAAAGTTTCAGGTTTACTCATTAATGTTGCATACAAAAGCAACATGAAAAAGGTTTCGGGCCTCAGCAAGTCCGCAGGTATGATAATGATGTGGACCTTGGGGATGGGGGAAATCTCCTCTTGGCTTTACCCACCAGGCGTTGCCCAGATTGAGTCAGACTCAGATATTACAGTTGGGAATCTGAAAAGTACATCAGACAAAACTAGACATGGTTAAATAAGTTTATAAAGATACAGCAAAACAAATGTGCTTAAATTTACATTCACCAAAACTAACAAATTGTCATAGCATTAAACACTACACTACATGTTGCACTACATATAGATATTTTCTAAGAACTGCACCATTACCATGCAAAATGCATTAACCTCAGCTTTTTAAAAAGTCTTCTTGATTCATTTAAAAAATCTTTTTGATTCATTTCCAAAAATTAGTCAGAATGTAGCTTTGATGCGTAATGTGTGTTCATACTATATAAACAAATGAGGGGGCAAAAAAAAAAAAGAACAGTGCCAACAAGAATAGGGGCATATAAAGACCAAATGGCCTATACTTTTTGTGTTCCCTCTAATACTTGATAACCAGCTTATTTGTTGTGCATGCAAGTCAAAAGTCTTGCAATTTAACTGCTACAGCAAGATGTTTACTAATTGTGAAAAGAGAGAGAGGGGGAGGTGGTAGATCTGTATAGCAAGTGGCTGACAGGATTTTTATTGTCATTCAGTCCAGGGGGTGTGGGGGTGGAGGAGTTTAATTGTAGAGTGTCAGTCATGTTTTCGTCGATTTAGTGTGTATGGTTATGATGTTTATGATCTTCCATAGTGATACTGGTGACTGAAGGCCATGCAGACAACAGCGTGTCAGTTACAGCGAAAAGGACAGCATTATTAAATGACTTTTTAAGCCAAAGACAGAGAGCGAAAGGTGGTCCTGGGAGGCTTCAAACAGGCTCAAGTCTCATCAGAGAGGCTCAGTGCCCAAATGAACTGCAAGTTCAAACTGACATCCTCACCACCCTGCCCCTGCAGTCAAGGGGACCAGACAGTTGGACATACGGATGGCACTGATGTCGCCTGTCAGATCAAGCGGCAGGAGCAGTGCTGTCAACTCCTTTAACCACCAAGCTTTATAGCAGGAACTTGAAAAAATGACCACACTGATCATCAGATATGGTCTCACCCATGTATATGTCAAAAGAAGGAAGAAGAAATTGATGGCCTTTGTTGTTGATGCTTATCATTGTTACCAGTCATGTACAGCCTCAGTCTCAGAGTAATCAGATTCATGCCATTTCTTTTTATGCTGAAAACAGGACATGCGATTGTCGACATCTCTGGCCTGCATGGAGTCCATGCCATCATTTAGGGCAGAGGGCCAGGAAAACCCGAAAAAGAGAAAAAGCGTGACAGGGGACCAAAACCCCCGAAAGAGAAAGAGCGTGAGAGAGGACGAGGAACCATTTAATGGTCCTAGTCCTAGTCTTAGTCCAAGACAACCGTTTGGAGAGACGCAGGAGGAAAACGTGAGTAAACGAGTAATTAATTACTTTAAAAATCTCTGACTCTTCAGTCTTCACTTTGCTGTTGTCTGAAATATTGTCTGTCTGTCTGTCTGTCTGTCTGTCTTGACTGTCCTTAATTCCTGTCATCTTCTGCCTACTTGTAAGTTGTGCTCCAAGTCCTAGATGATCCCCTCAGGAGATAGTGTTGGTTGATTTGAAAGATTGAATTTGTTCTGTTTCTTGATATTTTTGTTTTTGTTGTTGTTTTTGTCTTAATTTGTTCTTCTTCCAACTCTTCCCCTTAAGGAAATTGTAAGAAGTGCCAGAAAATGTCATTTCAAGTTACTGCAATCAGTATCATAATTACCCCATTTACTCCCACTACAGAAGCCAGCCCCAGCTCCTCCATCCCCAACCTTACACAACTTTTCTTTTTATTCTCCTCACTGAAATGACAATGAAATTAAAATATCATGCTATGCCAGACTGTTGTTTCGAGAATCATTCATTATCACTAATGCCAGAATATTTGCATTGTTAGTCAACATAACCATTTCACCCAACAGTTGAGCGGATCGTCGCCTCACCTGAAATGGACAGAAGAATTATGGCGAGCTCTGGACGCCAGGGCGGAAATGTACCCGCGGTCCCTTAATTTGGATGCTCATCCTGACATCAAGCCCGGCACGCGGGCTGTTGTCCTTTCCTGGATGACAGAGGTGAGTCTCTCTCTCTCTCTATCTATCTATCTATCAATCACACAAACACACACACCACACACACACACACACCACACACACACATACACACACACACACACACACACACACACACACACACACACACACACACACACACACACAACACTTCTTCTGTCTTCTCTCTCTCATTCTCTATAATTATGTGTCTTGTGTGCGGAAAATTGACCAAACTCTGTTATAATTTGTATTCTGTTATAGATGGTCTTTACCACAAAAAATTGACTCTCTCTCTTTCTCTCTCTCCCTCCCTCTCTCTCTGTCTCTGTCTCTCTTTCTCTCTCTCTCTCTCTCTCTCTCTTTCTCTCTCTCTCTCTCTCTCTCTCTCTCTCTCTCTCTCTCTCTCTCTCTCTCTCTCTCTTTGTGTACAGCCAGTGACGTTCACAGTAAATCTCGAGTAACGAGTGGTCATGCGTAAAGTATGGAGGTTTTGTCAGTCTCCCAGGTTTACATGTGTACAAGCCTGTTAGTGCCTTGAGTTTTCATGCACACAGATGATAAAATATGCATGATAATCTTTTCAGTGCTATGTTTGACATTGTAACTCCTCGGCAGAATCATGTATACTTAGTTAAATCTCACTGCCAACATATCCTATGCTTGATTCATAATCATCTCAAGACGTGTTGAGCCTATTGATGGCTGGAAACCCTCCTACATCAGAGGATAGTCCTATTTTCAAGCAGTTTAATTAGAATTTAGTTAACCAAGCCTCATCATTCTGCATCCACTTGCTCGCTCGGCAAAGTGGTGACACCAGGTCTAAGCACTTCAAGTAGCACATTGGCACTACCAAAAGTTTGTTTTTAGCTGAAGCTTGAAAGGAATTAGAATGTAAAAAATGTAGGCTTCAAAGCGAAAGGATGATTAAATATGATCATATTATTTGACTGAAGGGAATGCGTGATCAAGAGAGAGGCATGATCGATGATCAAAATATGTCGGTGATGCAGTTGCCACTACAGAATATAAAGAGCATTGAATGATATCTTATAGTGAAGGACGCAGTAGAAATGATTCATCACAAGAGATAGAAAGTGGTATAAGTAATGTGAGAGTTGGATATGGTGCTAGCTGGGCACAGTGGGAGAGGACAGTGTTAACAGCCTTGAGGATGGAGACAGGAGGTAGTGGAGATAGAGAAGGGTGCGAGGCTGAATCATAATCAACAGTGTCGATGTAAGGCCTGCAAACAATGTTCAGCCTGTCATTGTAGATGTTACTTGGGACAGTGGGCTGAAAAGGAGTCAACAGAGCACAGATTCTACCGACCTTTTCTGTTTGTAGCTGATACTCTGTTCGAAAACTTTTGAAATCAGACATCTCTCTGCGCACAACAGATACTTTTGAAAAATTACAAATATAAAATCATTACCTGGTTTGTACTCTTGATCCATTTATCTTTCAGAAAATGTGTGCTTTTATGGGTATTAATCCAGTAATAAAGTCAGAATATTTTCAAAATACATCATCATCATCATCATGTGCCCTGCCGCATGGTGTTGGCGATCATGGCCCTTCACACGATTCTATCCCTTGTCGCTGCAAGTACATCTCCCACCCTCTCTGTCTTCAGCCACCCAGCAAGTCTGTCCAATATTTTTTACCTGGGTCTACCTGGTGTTCTCTTTCCCTCCAGCTTTCCTGTTGTGACCAAGTGTTCTAGTTCCCTTTTCCTCATAAAGTAGCCTATAAATGTTGCCTGTCTGTTCCTAGTCTTCTTTGTTAATGCTCTTCTTGTGTCTGTCTCCTTCAAGACTGTCTCGTTTGTTTCCTTTGCTGTCCATGGAACTCTCAACTTTCTTCTTAAAAAACACATTTCAGTTGCCTCAATTATGTTTTGACTTTGCGTGTTGACTGTCCACATCTCACAACCGTGCAACAATATCGGTTCTCAAGAACATTCAAGAACTCTCTTCCTGACGTTAATTGATAGGCATTTGTTGGTAAGAATGCTTTTCACCTTCTTCAATGCAGTTTTGGCTTGGCTGATTCTGCTGGCTATTTCTGATGTGCATCTACTGTCTGGTGAGATGACTGCTCCCAGATATTTAAACTTATCAACCTGTCTCAAAGTTGTGTCATTTGCTATTATTTTGCATGAGGGGATTTCTTGTGTTTTACTGATTACCATGATTCAGTCTTCTTGCTATTTAGCTCCAGCCCTTTATTTTTACTATTTCTATTATAGTCACAAGGTTTTGTAAGTCTTCATTTTCTGCAATTAGCACAGTGCCATCTGCCTAACTAATGTTGTTTAGCATTCTTCCTCCAGCCTTTACCCCAAGGCCTTCTTCGAGATTTCTCATGATGGTTTCACTGTAAAGTGAAAACAAATCTGGTGATAGAACACAACCCTGCCTGACCCCTCTTTTGATATTTTGGAATGAGCTTTTATCGTGTTTTTTTTTTTTGTTCTCATTGCTGCTGTTTGTTCCCAATACATATTTCTGATTATTCGTAGATCTTTTCCATCAATATTGAACCTTTCTTGTTGATTGATTCCGCGTGTCTTACCCGATCAAAAGCCTTGATATAATCAACAAAGCATAAACAGAAATACTTATTCAACTCTACAGACCTCTCTACGGTAGTTCTTAGGATGTATATGGCATTGATAGTTCCTTAGGATGTATATTGCATTAACAGTTCCTTTCCCTTCGATAAATCCACAATGTTCTTCTGCTATCTCTCTTTTGATTCTGTTCCTTGTCCTCATCGTGATTATCCTTGATAGGATTTTTGTTACATGACTCATCAAGCTGACTTTACGATGGAGCTTCTTTGGAAGTGTAATGAAAATTCATTTTGACATATCTTTGGGGAGTTTTCAGGAGTCATAAATTTTATTTAGGAGGACTGTTATTTTTCTCAATACGGAAATCTTGAAGGGCCTCAATCATTTCTGTAGTAATATTGTTTGGTCCTGGGGCTTTTTTCAATGCTGCTCTAAGTTCATCTTTCATTGTGGGTGATCCTTCAACATTTTTTTTTTTTTCTTATAATGTGTGCTTCGTTTCTGTCATCATTAAAAAAGACTTTAATGAACTCTCCCCCATCTCTCTAATATTTTGTCTTTTTCCATGATAAGTGTACCATCTTTCAATTTTAAGCAACGAGTTGATGTGCATGTCTTTTTCCTGTGGGCTATTTTCTTCAATGTTTCTGTACATACTCTGAGGATCTGTTTTGTGTCTGTTTTCTATTTCTTTGCACTTTGTTTTCAGCCAAACTTCCGTAGCTTCATTGCACCTATTCCTGATTTCCCTGTTTATCCCTTGTATTCTTCCTCGTTTCTTTGCCTTTCTCCGTTCTTCTATCAAATCTAGAATTTCTTTTGTCATCCAGTTTGTTTTTGTTTGTTTGTTTGTTGTTTGTTTTTTGATTTTTTGTTTTTTGCTTTTCCTTCAACTCTAGGAATTTCTTCGCAAGCTTCATTTATTGAGTTTTTCAACTTTGTCCATTATTCTTCACCGTCACTAACGTCCTCCAGAGCACTGAATTTGTTTTGAATATGTGCGTTAAATTTTTCTCGGGTCGCTTCATCGTCTTTATGAATCCAGATTTAGTTTGATGTCATTTTTGGTCTGTTTTCATTTCTTTAGTTTTAGCCTAAATCTTCCCATTACAGAACTGCGCTCACTGTTGCAGCCTGCGCCTGGTAGTGTTTCATGCTATGAGTAAAGAATTTCTAAATCTTTTATTTTTCAGGACGTGATCAATTTGATTTTTAGTATTATCTACTGGACTCATCCATGTCCATTTTCTTCTGTAAGGTTGCTCAAGCCAGGTGTTTCCTAGTATGAACTCGTTCATCTGTGCCCATTTCACAAGTTTCTTTCCCTTTTCATTTTGTATGCCAAGGCAATGAGGTCCAACTATATCCTCCACCCTCTCCTGTCACACTTAAGCATTAGAATCTCCCATTATTACTGTAATATCCTGTGATTTGCATTGAGCCGCAGCCGTCTCTAATACTTCACAGAAGTTGTCAATTTCTTCTTGAGTACCTATTAATGTTAGTGCATATACTTGGATAATGTTGATATCAAATGGCTTGCCCTGGTCTGACACAGCCCGGTATCCCTTGACTGATTTTGACTTATCCTTTTCTATCATGATGCCTACTCCTCTTTCATGTGTGTTTCCACCAGAATATACTATTGTATACTTGCCTGTTGTTATCATGCCTGCCCCCTTCCATCTCACTTCTCCTAGCAAGAAAATCTAGGCAAACAGGATTTCACTTGAATATCATTTCCTAGGCAACTAGCTGAAGGGTTAAGAATAAGATCCTTTAAGTCAATTAATTAAACCCAAAGTCAAACTTACAAACACCAAAATAGCAACATGGAACATCAGAACACTGTTGCAGAAAGGTAAATTAGACAACATCAAAATGGAGATGGAAAGGCTTAACATCAGTATTTTAGGACTAGGGGAAGTGAGATGGAAGGGGGCAGGCATGATAACATCAGGAGAATATACAGTGATATACTCTGGTGGTAATTCACATGAAAGAGGAGTAGGCATTATAATGGACAAAGACAAATCAAAAGCAGTTAAGGGATACTGGGCAGTGTCCGACAGAGTCTTGCTGGTCAAATTGAGAAGCAAACCATTTGATATCAACATCATACAGGTGTATGCACCAACATCCGCAAGTACTCAGGAAGACATCGACAACTTCTACGAAGTTTTAGAGATAGCCAAAGTCCAATGTAAATCACAAGAAGTTACAGTCATAATGGGAGATTTTAATGCTAAAGTGGGACAGGATATGGTGGAGGATATAGTTGGACCTCATGGCCTTGGTACACAAAATGAAAGGGGAGGGAAACTTGTAGAATGGGCACAGATGAATGAGTTCATAGCAGGAAACACCTGGTTTGAGCAGCCTAACAGAAAAAAAATGGACTTGGATGAGTCCAGGAGATAATACCAAAAATCAGATTGACGACATCCTGATCAACAAAAAGATTTAGAAATTCTTTACTGTCAGCAAAAACACTACCAGGCGCAGACTGCAACAGTGACCACAATCCTGTAGTGGAGGAAAAGGAAACAGACCAAAAGCAACATCAAACTAAACCTTGGACTCTTAAAGACATGAAATGATACGTAAAAAATTTAATGTACATGTTCAAAACAAATTCAGTGCTCTGGAAGACGTTGGTGACAGTGAGGAACAATGGACAAAGTTGAGAAGTTCGATAAATGAAGCTTGTGAAGAAATCCCTAGGGCAGATAGAAAAACAAAAAAGAGTTGGATGACTAATGAAATTTTGGGCTTGATGGAGGAAAGGAGGAGGGCAAGAGAAACGAGGAGATATACAGGAAGATAAACAAAGAAATCAGGTATAGGTGCAGTGAAGCTAAGGAAGCTTGGCTGAACAGAAAATGCAAAGAGATAGAAGACCGACACAAAATGGATCCTCTGGGTATGTACAGACGATTTGAAGAAATTGTCCACAGGAAAAATACATGCACATTAACTGGTTGCTTAAAATCGAAAGATGGCACGCTTATCATGGAAAAAGATAAAATACTGGACAGGTGGGGAGAGTACATTAAAGACCTTTTTGAGGATGACAGAAACGAAGAACACATTATAAAAAAAGAACTTTGAAGGACCACCCATAATGAAAGATGAAGTTAGAGCAGCACTGAAAAAGATGAAACCAGGAAAAGCCCCAGGACCAGACAACATTACTACAGAGATAATTGAAGCCCTGGAGGGATTTGCCATAGAAAAAATAACAGTCCTCCTAAATGAAATTTATGACACTGGAAAAATCACCAAAGATATGTCAAAATTAATTTTCATTGCACTTCCAAAAAAGAAGACAGGAGCTATAGAATGCGAACTCCATCGCACAATCAGTTTGATGAGTCATGTAACAAAAATTCTATTAAGAATAATCATGATGAGGACAAGGAATAGAATCAAAAGAGAAATAGCAGAAGAACAGTGTGGATTTATGGAAGGGAAAGGAACTATTAATGCCATATACATCCTAAGAACTATCACAGAGAGGTCAATTGAGATGAATAAGGATTTGTTTTATGCTTTGTTGACTATACCAAGGCTTTCGATCGGGTACGACATGAAGAATTGATCAACCCACTGGAGAGACTCAATGTTGGTGGAAAAGATCTACGAATAATCAGGAATATGTATTGGGAACAAACAGCTGCAATGAGAATAGAAAACAATATAAGCTCTTTCCAAAACATCAAAAGAGGAGTCAGACAGGGTTGTGTTTTGTCACCAGATCTGTTTTCACTTTACAGCGAAAACATCATGAGAAACCTAGAAGAAGACCCTGGATTAAAGGTTGGAGGGAAAATGATAAACAACATTCGGTACACAGATGACACCGTGCTAATTGCAGAAAGTGAAAGGGACCTACAAAACCTTGTGAATATACTAGAAATAGAAAGCAAAGGTACGGGGTTGGAACTAAACAGCAGGAAGACTGAAGTCGTGGTCTTCAGTAAAAAAAAAACATGAAATCCCCTCATGCAAAATAACAGCAAATGGCACAACCTTGACACAAGTTAATAAGTTCAAATACCTGGGAACGGTCATTTCATCAGACGGCAGATGCACATCGGAAATAGCTGGCAGAATCGGCCAAGCCAAAACAGCATTCAAGAAGATGACAAGCATTCTTACCAACAAATGCCTATCAGTTAACATCAGAAAGAGAGTCCTTGAATGTTTATATAGAACCAATACTGTTGTACGGATGCGAGGCGTGGACAGTCAGCAAGCAAAGCCAGAGCAAGATTGAGGCAGCCGAGATGTGGTTTTTCAGAAGAATGTTGAGAGTTCCATGGACAGCAAAGAAAACAAACGAGACAGTCTTGATGGAGGCAGACACAAGTAGATCACTCATAAGGAAGATTAGGAAAAGACAGGCAACATTTATAGGCCATTTTATGAGGGAGATTTGGAGCACTGGTCACAACGGAAAAGCTGGAGGGAAAGAGAGCGCCAGGTAGACCCAGGGAGAGAATGCTGGACGGACTTGCAGAGTGGCTGGGGATGAGGAGGGTGGGGGAGATGCTAGGAGCAACGAGAGATAAAGATGGTTGGAAATCCATGGTCGCTAACGCCATGCGACAGGGCACCTGATGATGATGATGAAGTCAATTCAAAGCATAGGGCTCATGGAAACACCTAACATGCACCAAAGATAGAGTACACAGCAACATACTACATGCACAGTGTGGGCAAAACAATGTGCATACAAGCACCCAACAACGAGCGAAACTTTTTTTTTTTTTGGTATTTGTCTTTAACAGCAGCAGCATCCTCATCGACTCATCATCACCGCATTGTAAAAAAAAAATTTTTTAAATGTGCCAGATTCTGTGGCCATTAAAGATGGCGTAGAAAATGGGACGTAAAAAAAAGGGTGAGCACAAAGATAATCTCCCTGAGTGCGATGATCCTTCAAAAAAGTTGTTTTTTGTTGCTGTTTTTTAGGCGAGATCTGCATCAGTATAGTTAGGCTGGAAGTCTAGTATTTTTCATTAGTCTATTCATACCAGACTTCAGATAAATGTGTATACTATATATCATGTCTAAACAGGTGTCACAGATGTTCAAGCTGCACCGCGAAACCTACCACACGGCGGTGGAGTACACAGACAGGTACCTGCTTAAGAACAACAATGTCCAGCCTGATGTCCTCAAGCTCATCGGGGTCACAGCCCTCTTCATGGCTGCCAAAGTTGAGGTCAGTAGTGTTTATGTTTTTGTCTTTTTCATCTTTCTCCTCTCCTGTAGCTGTCAAGAGATACAGACTGGCAGAGCGGCAGCATCCATTCTTACTTCTTTGTGGGGTTTAGACCTTAATACCCTGAAATAGTGTGAAGTGCTCACATTAAATGATGAGTATTGGTAAAATAACATTTGCAGAAACAGAAATCCAGAATTCTCATGAGCTACTTGTCGTGTTATGATGAACGCGTGGATGTGGGCAGTGACTGCACTGTGCTACCAAACAGGCGAGGCGACCTTTAAGATCTGGGAATCGGATCTAGACCGTTATTCTGTACGCATGCACTGAGGGGAGGTAATCTGATTAACAATATAACAGGACAGCGACGGTGGCGTCCCTTGGACTGTTAATAAACCACAAGCTTGTTTGTTACACGCGATCTGCTGCAACGGCTGCCATCAAACTCAGTGATGCTGATAGATGACAGATGATGATGGCAACAGCAAATGCACAGTTGATGCAAATAGACATGATTGCATTGACTTTGTTTGTTTGTTTGTTCTGTTTGTTTTGTTTTGTTTTGTTTTGTTTTGTTTTTCGCTGTTCAAGTCTGAAAATGTTTGGATGGCCAACCGGGTTACCTGGACAGTAAATTGAAGTTTGACAGTTTTAAGGTGGCCACTGGCTGCCGGAAAACCTCAATCCTGGGTTATGGGATTTGATGTTGATGTAGTTTAAACTTGGAAAATTCAAACCTGGAGGGAAATAGAGCACCAGGTAGACCCAGGGAAAAAATGTTGGACGGACTTGCAGAGTGGCCGAGGACAGAGAGGGTGGAAGATGTGCTTGCGGCAACAAGGGATAGATGCATATTGAGGGCCATGATCGCAACGCCATGTGGCAGGGCACTTGATGATGATGATGAAATTCAAACCATGTGCTTGCTGTGCAGGTCTGTGATGAGTGGTTGATTGATGAAACTAAAACCCTTGTGCTCTTGTCTGTACAGGAGACCGACCAACCAAGATCAGATCAGTTTCTGGACGCTTTTGGTAAAGTGTACGGCACAGACGTACTCCTCGAGTGTGAGCGTATCATGTTGCAGGTAATCAATTTATTGCACAGTTTCTTTTTTAATTCATAAGTGTGAGCTTAGCATGTAACAGGTAATCAACTTGTTCCACAATTTCTTTTTTAATTCATAAGTGTGAGCTTAGCATGTAACAGGTAATCAACTTGTTGCACAATTTCTTTTTTAATTCATGAGTGTGAGTTTAGAATGTAACAGGTAATTAACTTGTTGCACAGTCATGTTTTTAATTCGCAAGTGTGAGTTTAGCATGTAACAGATAATTAACTTGTTGCACAGTTGCGTTTTTGATTCATAAGTGTGAGCTTAGCATGTAACAGACAATTAACTTGTTGCACAGTTGCGTTTTTTGTTCATAAGTAACCCCAAGTGCAGCATATAGTAGGTCTAATGTGTAGTGACCTCAGAAGTGCTGTACACGGTAGGTGTAATTTGTAGTGAACCTGTCACAATTCACAAGACAATTCATTTGGTTGCTGAGGAAGATCTGACAGTGAAAGTTTTTGTCCTTTTTGTTCTATGATATCATGGGAAAGGAAATTTCATGCTTTATGCAGTAGCATCTGTTACTTGATAACACCACATCACAAAAATTATCAGAGCGTTAACATGGGAAGTGAACATTAACATCTCACATGACTGCACTTCATGCATTATTTTCAAAATATTTGAATATTACAGGGCATTCCACACCACAACCCACACACTTTTATATTTATAGATATATATATATATATATATATATATATATATATATATATATATATATATATATATATATATATATATACTATGGAAGACCAGGGAGAGGTAAGGTTAAACAACAGTTCTAAACATTAAAAAAAAAAGCAGGTATGTCCCAGGGCATTAAAAATCACAGCTTGTAAATCCACATGATCTTGCTTCATTCTTCAGGTTTTGGAGAGGAAGTTGTACCCAATGACACCCAACACATGGATACAGCTGTTTCTGCAGACTCGATGTTTCATCGAGCATGTAGCTCGAAAGCAGACCAGCCATCATCAAGAAGAATATGACTTCGATGATCCGGGTCCACTGGTGAATGAGGCTGTATGCAGTCTACAACATGAGGCTGCAAATGATTTCGAATCTGATGGTGCCATCACAGACTTGACCTACAGCAAGGTTGGAGGGTGTGAAATAGGACATCAAGAAGAATCAGAGATTAGTGGGGTGGAAGTACATGAACGGTCTGAGGTTAACGAGATCGGTGTGGTGGAGATTACAGAAGGAAGTCCTGTAGGTGATCAAGAACCTATAATTTTTTTCCCGGCTGACGGAGCAGACATTACCTTAGAAATTGAAGTGGGGAACAGCGAGGTGAATTCTAAGTTGTTAACGGAGGTTAAGTTGGGGGACAGCGGGAACGATTTCCAGATGAGCGAGGAACCTTCCGAGTCGGAGGTGGAAGAACACGACCAACATGACGCTGATCTGACGGAAGCTGATCAGAGTTTACGGGATGAGGAACTGCTGAATGAGGACGCAGACATTACAGTTCCCCAAAACTCTACCTATGACTATCTACAAGTCAGTCGGGTACGTACTCAAATGTGTGTGTTATGTGTAATTTTTCCAGCCACCAACCCTCGTCTTGTTGATGCTTGTTTTTAGTCCTGTGTGATCCTGATCCTTTTTGAAGATGACATAAACGAAGAACACGTTATAAGAAGGAACGTTGAAGGTTCACCCATTATGAAAGATGAAGTTAGAGCAGCACTGAAAAAGATGAAACCAGGAAAAGCCCCAGGACCAGACAACATTACTACAGAGATGATTGAGGCCCTGGAGGAATTTGGTATTGAAAAAATAACAGTCCTCCTAAATGAAATTTATGACACTACAAAAATCCCCAAAGATATGTCAAAATCAGTTTTCATTGCACTTCCAAAGAAGACAGGGGCTATAGAATGCAAACTCCATCGCACAATCAGTTTGATGAGTAATGTAACAAAAATCCTATTAAGAATAATCATGATGAGGACGAGGAATAGAATCAAAAGAGAAATAGCAGATGAACAGTGTGGATTTTGGAAGGGAAAGGAACTATTAATGCCATATACCTCCTATGAACTATCATAGAGAGATCAATCGAGATGAATAAGGATTTATATTTATGCTTTGTTGATTATACCAAGGCTTTCGATCGGGTAAGACATGAAGAATTGATCAACCAACTAGAAAGACTCAATATTGATGGAAAAGATCTACAAATAATCAGAAATATGTATTGGGAACAAACAGCGGCATGAGAATAGAAAACGATATAAGCTCTTTCCAAAACATCAAAAGAGGAGTCAGACAGGGTTGTGTTTTGTCACCAGATCTGTTTTCACTTTACAGCGAAAACATCATGAGAAACCTAGAAGAAGACCCTGGATTAAAAGTTGTAGGAAAAACGATAAACAACATTCGGTACGCAGATGACACCGTGCTAATTGCAGAAAATGAAAGGGACCTGCAAAACCTTGTGAATATACTAGAAATAGAAAGCAAAGGTAAGGGGTTGGAACTAAACAGCAGAAAGACTGAAGTCATGGTGATCATAAAAAAAAAAAACATGAAACCCCCTCATGCAAAATACCAGCAAGCGGCACAACTTTGAGACAGGTTGGTAAGTTTAAATATCTGGGAACGATCATTTCACCAGACGGCAGATGCACATCAGAAATCGCCAGCAGAATTGGCCAAGCCAAAACAGCATTCGAGAAGATGACAAGCATTCTTACCAACAAATGCCTATCAATTAACACCAGGAAGAGAGTTCTTGAATGTTATATGGAACCAATACTGTTATACGGTTGTGAGGCGTGGATAGTCAACAAGCAAAGCCATAACAAGATTGAGGCAGCCGAGATGTGGTTTCTGAGAAGAATGTTGAGAGTTCCATGGACAGCAAAGAAAACAAATGATACAGTCATGATGGAGGCAGACACAGGAAGGTCATACATAAGGAAGATTAGGAAAAGACAGGCAACATTTTACAGGCCATTTTATGAGGAAAGGGGAATTGGAGCACCTGGTCACCCGGGAAAGCTGGAGGGAAAGAGAGCACCAGGTAGATCCAGGGAGACGATATTGGACGGACTTGCAGAGTGGCTGAAGACAGAGAGGATGGAAGAGGTGCTTGAGACAACAAGAGATAGAAACAGATGGAAGGCCATGATCGCCAACTCCATGTGGCAAGGCACCTGATGATGATGATGATGATGATGATGATGATGATGATGAGAGTATCTGTGAATTTTGTAGTTGCTAGACCTTATGGCTTGTGGGGTGGGTTGTCTGTGTAGGTATGTTTTGTTTTCCATCCAGAGCATGAAATCACATATTTTGCTCAATTTGAAGAGTCAGTTTATTTTCATATTTCAGTTTGTCCCAGGGCATTAAAAATCACAGCTTGTAAATCCACATGCTCTATACAGATGTCATGTTTTAGAAACTACTGATACCAATCAGGCCAGTCTTACTGATCAAGTATATTTTGTGACAGTAATTCTCTTCCATAATATACTCCATTCGTCCACACATGTTCAGTACCACATTCAATTTATCTCTTTCGTTGGGGATACTGATCACGGAAAAACACAACAGCCACAGTTTTCACACAAAACTGTGAAATGTTTGCCTGTGGGTGACTGTTTGAAATGCCCGTTGTTCTGTAAATTTGGTTGCAGTGGCTCAGTTTAAACTCATTATAGGCCTATACATAAATGAAAGTGATGTACGTGGTAGCATAATGTTTAAAGGGAAAGAACTGCTTCAAAACTGTCTGAGAGTCCTGAAACAGGATTACTTCTCTTTGACTAATCTCAGTGCACACAAAACCCTCATGGGGATGCCGGGGGTTCTTTTAGTATAAATAGTATTCCCATCTTCTGAAAATTCTGTGCTAGAAATTTTCTCTTTTCTGTCACTCCCTTTGTTTCTTCCTTCCTCCTTTGCCTTCTGTCATTTCTTCCTATTACTTTCTGCCTTGCTAGTCCATTCACATGTGAGTGTTCGATAAATTTACGTACTTTCTGTCAGGACTGAAAACTGGGTACATGTATTAAGTGCATTTTTGTTTCTAGATATGCAGAAGCAATTAGGGTAACTTAGGCCCATTTTTATATGTTTTAGTGTCATTAGCTATGTTTAGATTTGTATTCAGATGTCTTTTAATACTCTGTGTGATAAATTAGAGGAAATTGGTCAGCACCAGGGGCGTCTCCTTAGATTACGAGCACAAATGCATTGATATGTGTACTTAATTTTCTTTTCCTTTCTTTTCCCTTTTGAAATCATGTGTTTGTTTTGAAACGGTTATAGCCCTGATATGGCTCTACGCAGTCAGCTGGGCTTTAAACGAAAACAACAATATAACAGTCCACGCAAGGAAAAAAAAATCACGAAAATCTTCCACGAAAACATAGGCAGAGCAGCTTTGACGCTAAAGTTGTGCTGTGCCCAAATGTAAGCTGGACAGCTCTATTGTGTTAAAGTACCCAGCATGCTCACACACGAAAACAGTGTGACAGTCTGTATGACAAGGGAGAAAAAAACAGTCACGTACAAAAAAAAATAAACAACATGAAAGTTACATCTGACTAACACAGAGGACATGTAACAGATAATTAACTTGTTGTACAGTTGCGTTTTTGATTCATAAGTGTGAGCTTAGCATGTAACAGACAATTAACTTGTTGCACAGTTGCGTTTTTTGTTCATAAGTAACCCCAAGTGCAGCATATAGTAGGTCTAATGTGTAGTGACCTCAGAAGTGCTGTACACGGTAGGTGTAATTTGTAGTGAACCTGTCACAATTCACAAGACAATTCATTTGGTTGCTGAGGAAGATCTGACAGTGAAAGTTTTTGTCCTTTTTGTTCTATGATATCATGGGAAAGGAAATTTCATGCTTTATGCAGTAGCATCTGTTACTTGATAACACCACATCACAAAAACTATCAGAGCGTTAACATGGGAAGTGAACATTAACATCTCACATGACTGCACTTCATGCATTATTTTCAAAATATTTGAATATTACAGGGCATTCCACACCACAACCCACACACTTTTATATTTATAGTATAATATATATATATATATATATATATATATATATATATATATATATATATATATATATATATACTATGGAAGACCAGGGAGAGGTAAGGTTAAACAACAGTTCTAAACATTAAAAAAAAAAGCAGGTATGTCCCAGGGCATTAAAAATCACAGCTTGTAAATCCACATGATCTTGCTTCATTCTTCAGGTTTTGGAGAGAAAGTTGTACCCAGTGACACCCAACACATGGACACAGCTGTTTCTGCAGACTCGATGTTTCATCGAGCATGTAGCTCGAAAGCAGACCAGCCATCATCAAGAAGAATATGACTTCGATGATCCGGGTCCACTGGTGAATGAGGCTGTATGCAGTCTACAACATGAGGCTGCAAATGATTTCGAATCTGATGGTGCCATCACAGACTTGACCTACAGCAAGGTTGGAGGGTGTGAAATAGGACATCAAGAAGAATCAGAGATTAGTGGGGTGGAAGTACATGAACGGTCTGAGGTTAACGAGATCGGTGTGGTGGAGATTACAGAAGGAAGTCCTGTAGGTGATCAAGAACCTATAATTTTTTTCCCGGCTGACGGAGCAGACATTGCCTTAGAAATTGAAGTGGGGAACAGCGAGGTGAATTCTAAGTTGTTAACGGAGGTTAAGTTGGGGGACAGCGGGGACGATTTCCAGATGAGCGAGGAACCTTCCGAGTCGGAGGTGGAAGAACACGACCAACATGACGCTGATCTGACGGAAGCTGATCAGAGTTTACGGGATGAGGAACTGCTGAATGAGGACGCAGACATTACAGTTCCCCAAAACTCTACCTATGACTATCTACAAGTCAGTCGGGTACGTACTCAAATGTGTGTGTTATGTGTAATTTTTCCAGCCACCAACCCTCGTCTTGTTGATGCTTGTTTTTAGTCCTGTGTGATCCTGATCCTTTTTGAAGATGACATAAACGAAGAACACGTTATAAGAAGGAACGTTGAAGGTTCACCCATTATGAAAGATGAAGTTAGAGCAGCACTGAAAAAGATGAAACCAGGAAAAGCCCCAGGACCAGACAACATTACTACAGAGATGATTGAGGCCCTGGAGGAATTTGGTATTGAAAAAATAACAGTCCTCCTAAATGAAATTTATGACACTACAAAAATCCCCAAAGATATGTCAAAATCAGTTTTCATTGCACTTCCAAAGAAGACAGGGGCTATAGAATGCAAACTCCATCGCACAATCAGTTTGATGAGTAATGTAACAAAAATCCTATTAAGAATAATCATGATGAGGACGAGGAATAGAATCAAAAGAGAAATAGCAGATGAACAGTGTGGATTTGTGGAAGGGAAAGGAACTATTAATGCCATATACCTCCTATGAACTATCATAGAGAGATCAATCGAGATGAATAAGGATTTATATTCATGCTTTGTTGATTATACCAAGGCTTTCGATCGGGTAAGACATGAAGAATTGATCAACCAACTAGAAAGACTCAATATTGATGGAAAAGATCTAAAATAATCAGAAATATGTATTGGGAACAAACAGCGGCAATGAGAATAGAAAACGATATAAGCTCTTTCCAAAACATCAAAAGAGGAGTCAGACAGGGTTGTGTTTTGTCACCAGATCTGTTTTCACTTTACAGCGAAAACATCATGAGAAACCTAGAAGAAGACCCTGGATTAAAAGTTGTAGGAAAAACGATAAACAACATTCGGTACGCAGATGACACCGTGCTAATTGCAGAAAATGAAAGGGACCTGCAAAACCTTGTGAATATACTAGAAATAGAAAGCAAAGGTAAGGGGTTGGAACTAAACAGCAGAAAGACTGAAGTCATGGTGATCATAAAAAAAAAAAAACATGAAACCCCCTCATGCAAAATACCAGCAAGCGGCACAACTTTGAGACAGGTTGGTAAGTTTAAATATCTGGGAACGATCATTTCACCAGACGGCAGATGCACATCAGAAATCGCCAGCAGAATTGGCCAAGCCAAAACAGCATTCGAGAAGATGACAAGCATTCTTACCAACAAATGCCTATCAATTAACACCAGGAAGAGAGTTCTTGAATGTTATATGGAACCAATACTGTTAATACGGTTGTGAGGCGTGGATAGTCAACAAGCAAAGCCATAACAAGATTGAGGCAGCCGAGATGTGGTTTCTGAGAAGAATGTTGAGAGTTCCATGGACAGCAAAGAAAACAAATGATACAGTCATGATGGAGGCAGACACAGGAAGGTCATACATAAGGAAGATTAGGAAAAGACAGGCAACATTTTACAGGCCATTTTATGAGGAAAGGGGAATTGGAGCACCTGGTCACCTGGGAAAGCTGGAGGGAAAGAGAGCACCAGGTAGATCCAGGGAGACGATATTGGACGGACTTGCAGAGTGGCTGAAGACAGAGAGGATGGAAGAGGTGCTTGAGACAACAAGAGATAGAAACAGATGGAAGGCCATGATCGCCAACTCCATGTGGCAAGGCACCTGATGATGATGATGATGATGATGATGATGATGATGATGAGAGTATCTGTGAATTTTGTAGTTGCTAGACCTTATGGCTTGTGGGGTGGGTTGTCTGTGTAGGTATGTTTTGTTTTCCATCCAGAGCATGAAATCACATATTTTGCTCAATTTGAAGAGTCAGTTTATTTTCATATTTCAGTTTGTCCCAGGGCATTAAAAATCACAGCTTGTAAATCCACATGCTCTATACAGATGTCATGTTTTAGAAACTACTGATACCAATCAGGCCAGTCTTACTGATCAAGTATATTTTGTGACAGTAATTCTCTTCCATAATATACTCCATTCGTCCACACATGTTCAGTACCACATTCAATTTATCTCTTTCGTTGGGGATACTGATCACGGAAAAACACAACAGCCACAGTTTTCACACAAAACTGTGAAATGTTTGCCTGTGGGTGACTGTTTGAAATGCCCGTTGTTCTGTAAATTTGGTTGCAGTGGCTCAGTTTAAACTCATTATAGGCCTATACATAAATGAAAGTGATGTACGTGGTAGCATAATGTTTAAAGGGAAAGAACTGCTTCAAAACTGTCTGAGAGTCCTGAAACAGGATTACTTCTCTTTGACTAATCTCGGTGCACACAAAACCCTCATGGGGATGCCGGGGGTTCTTTTAGTATAAATAGTATTCCCATCTTCTGAAAATTCTGTGCTAGAAATTTTCTCTTTTCTGTCACTCCCTTTGTTTCTTCCTTCCTCCTTTGCCTTCTGTCATTTCTTCCTATTACTTTCTGCCTTGCTAGTCCATTCACATGTGAGTGTTCGATAAATTTACGTACTTTCTGTCAGGACTGAAAACTGGGTACATGTATTAAGTGCATTTTTGTTTCTAGATATGCAGAAGCAATTAGGGTAACTTAGGCCCATTTTTATATGTTTTAGTGTCATTAGCTATGTTTAGATTTGTATTCAGATGTCTTTTAATACTCTGTGTGATAAATTAGAGGAAATTGGTCAGCACCAGGGGCGTCTCCTTAGATTACGAGCACAAATGCATTGATATGTGTACTTAATTTTCTTTTCCTTTCTTTTCCCTTTTGAAATCATGTGTTTGTTTTGAAACGGTTATAGCCCTGATATGGCTCTACGCAGTCAGCTGGGCTTTAAACGAAAACAACAATATAACAGTCCACGCAAGGAAAAAAAAATCACGAAAATCTTCCACGAAAACATAGGCAGAGCAGCTTTGACGCTAAAGTTGTGCTGTGCCCAAATGTAAGCTGGACAGCTCTATTGTGTGTTAAAGTACCCAGCATGCTCACACACGAAAACAGTGTGACAGTCTGTATGACAAGGGAGAAAAAAACAGTCACGTACAAAAAAAAATAAACAACATGAAAGTTACATCTGACTAACACAGAGGACATGTAACAGATAATTAACTTGTTGTACAGTTGCGTTTTTGATTCATAAGTGTGAGCTTAGCATGTAACAGACAATTAACTTGTTGCACAGTTGCGTTTTTTGTTCATAAGTAACCCCAAGTGCAGCATATAGTAGGTCTAATGTGTAGTGACCTCAGAAGTGCTGTACACGGTAGGTGTAATTTGTAGTGAACCTGTCACAATTCACAAGACAATTCATTTGGTTGCTGAGGAAGATCTGACAGTGAAAGTTTTTGTCCTTTTTGTTCTATGATATCATGGGAAAGGAAATTTCATGCTTTATGCAGTAGCATCTGTTACTTGATAACACCACATCACAAAAACTATCAGAGCGTTAACATGGGAAGTGAACATTAACATCTCACATGACTGCACTTCATGCATTATTTTCAAAATATTTGAATATTACAGGGCATTCCACACCACAACCCACACACTTTTATATTTATAGATATATATATATATATATATATATATATATATATATATATATATATATATATATATATATATATATACTATGGAAGACCAGGGAGAGGTAAGGTTAAACAACAGTTCTAAACATTAAAAAAAAAAGCAGGTATGTCCCAGGGCATTAAAAATCACAGCTTGTAAATCCACATGATCTTGCTTCATTCTTCAGGTTTTGGAGAGAAAGTTGTACCCAGTGACACCCAACACATGGACACAGCTGTTTCTGCAGACTCGATGTTTCATCGAGCATGTAGCTCGAAAGCAGACCAGCCATCATCAAGAAGAATATGACTTCGATGATCCGGGTCCACTGGTGAATGAGGCTGTATGCAGTCTACAACATGAGGCTGCAAATGATTTCGAATCTGATGGTGCCATCACAGACTTGACCTACAGCAAGGTTGGAGGGTGTGAAATAGGACATCAAGAAGAATCAGAGATTAGTGGGGTGGAAGTACATGAACGGTCTGAGGTTAACGAGATCGGTGTGGTGGAGATTACAGAAGGAAGTCCTGTAGGTGATCAAGAACCTATAATTTTTTTCCCGGCTGACGGAGCAGACATTGCCTTAGAAATTGAAGTGGGGAACAGCGAGGTGAATTCTAAGTTGTTAACGGAGGTTAAGTTGGGGGACAGCGGGGACGATTTCCAGATGAGCGAGGAACCTTCCGAGTCGGAGGTGGAAGAACACGACCAACATGACGCTGATCTGACGGAAGCTGATCAGAGTTTACGGGATGAGGAACTGCTGAATGAGGACGCAGACATTACAGTTCCCCAAAACTCTACCTATGACTATCTACAAGTCAGTCGGGTACGTACTCAAATGTGTGTGTTATGTGTAATTTTTCCAGCCACCAACCCTCGTCTTGTTGATGCTTGTTTTTAGTCCTGTGTGATCCTGATCCTTTTTGAAGATGACATAAACGAAGAACACGTTATAAGAAGGAACGTTGAAGGTTCACCCATTATGAAAGATGAAGTTAGAGCAGCACTGAAAAAGATGAAACCAGGAAAAGCCCCAGGACCAGACAACATTACTACAGAGATGATTGAGGCCCTGGAGGAATTTGGTATTGAAAAAATAACAGTCCTCCTAAATGAAATTTATGACACTACAAAAATCCCCAAAGATATGTCAAAATCAGTTTTCATTGCACTTCCAAAGAAGACAGGGGCTATAGAATGCAAACTCCATCGCACAATCAGTTTGATGAGTAATGTAACAAAAATCCTATTAAGAATAATCATGATGAGGACGAGGAATAGAATCAAAAGAGAAATAGCAGATGAACAGTGTGGATTTGTGGAAGGGAAAGGAACTATTAATGCCATATACCTCCTATGAACTATCATAGAGAGATCAATCGAGATGAATAAGGATTTATATTCATGCTTTGTTGATTATACCAAGGCTTTCGATCGGGTAAGACATGAAGAATTGATCAACCAACTAGAAAGACTCAATATTGATGGAAAAGATCTAAAATAATCAGAAATATGTATTGGGAACAAACAGCGGCAATGAGAATAGAAAACGATATAAGCTCTTTCCAAAACATCAAAAGAGGAGTCAGACAGGGTTGTGTTTTGTCACCAGATCTGTTTTCACTTTACAGCGAAAACATCATGAGAAACCTAGAAGAAGACCCTGGATTAAAAGTTGTAGGAAAAACGATAAACAACATTCGGTACGCAGATGACACCGTGCTAATTGCAGAAAATGAAAGGGACCTGCAAAACCTTGTGAATATACTAGAAATAGAAAGCAAAGGTAAGGGGTTGGAACTAAACAGCAGAAAGACTGAAGTCATGGTGATCATAAAAAAAAAAAAACATGAAACCCCCTCATGCAAAATACCAGCAAGCGGCACAACTTTGAGACAGGTTGGTAAGTTTAAATATCTGGGAACGATCATTTCACCAGACGGCAGATGCACATCAGAAATCGCCAGCAGAATTGGCCAAGCCAAAACAGCATTCGAGAAGATGACAAGCATTCTTACCAACAAATGCCTATCAATTAACACCAGGAAGAGAGTTCTTGAATGTTATATGGAACCAATACTGTTATACGGTTGTGAGGCGTGGATAGTCAACAAGCAAAGCCATAACAAGATTGAGGCAGCCGAGATGTGGTTTCTGAGAAGAATGTTGAGAGTTCCATGGACAGCAAAGAAAACAAATGATACAGTCATGATGGAGGCAGACACAGGAAGGTCATACATAAGGAAGATTAGGAAAAGACAGGCAACATTTTACAGGCCATTTTATGAGGAAAGGGGAATTGGAGCACCTGGTCACCTGGGAAAGCTGGAGGGAAAGAGAGCACCAGGTAGATCCAGGGAGACGATATTGGACGGACTTGCAGAGTGGCTGAAGACAGAGAGGATGGAAGAGGTGCTTGAGACAACAAGAGATAGAAACAGATGGAAGGCCATGATCGCCAACTCCATGTGGCAAGGCACCTGATGATGATGATGATGATGATGATGATGATGATGAGAGTATCTGTGAATTTTGTAGTTGCTAGACCTTATGGCTTGTGGGGTGGGTTGTCTGTGTAGGTATGTTTTGTTTTCCATCCAGAGCATGAAATCACATATTTTGCTCAATTTGAAGAGTCAGTTTATTTTCATATTTCAGTTTGTCCCAGGGCATTAAAAATCACAGCTTGTAAATCCACATGCTCTATACAGATGTCATGTTTTAGAAACTACTGATACCAATCAGGCCAGTCTTACTGATCAAGTATATTTTGTGACAGTAATTCTCTTCCATAATATACTCCATTCGTCCACACATGTTCAGTACCACATTCAATTTATCTCTTTCGTTGGGGATACTGATCACGGAAAAACACAACAGCCACAGTTTTCACACAAAACTGTGAAATGTTTGCCTGTGGGTGACTGTTTGAAATGCCCGTTGTTCTGTAAATTTGGTTGCAGTGGCTCAGTTTAAACTCATTATAGGCCTATACATAAATGAAAGTGATGTACGTGGTAGCATAATGTTTAAAGGGAAAGAACTGCTTCAAAACTGTCTGAGAGTCCTGAAACAGGATTACTTCTCTTTGACTAATCTCGGTGCACACAAAACCCTCATGGGATGCCGGGGGTTCTTTTAGTATAAATAGTATTCCCATCTTCTGAAAATTCTGTGCTAGAAATTTCTCTTTTCTGTCACTCCCTTTGTTTCTTCCTTCCTCCTTTGCCTTCTGTCATTTCTTCCTATTACTTTCTGCCTTGCTAGTCCATTCACATGTGAGTGTTCGATAAATTTACGTACTTTCTGTCAGGACTGAAAACTGGGTACATGTATTAAGTGCATTTTGTTTCTAGATATGCAGAAGCAATTAGGGTAACTTAGGCCCATTTTTATATGTTTTAGTGTCATTAGCTATGTTTAGATTTGTATTCAGATGTCTTTTAATACTCTGTGTGATAAATTAGAGGAAATTGGTCAGCACCAGGGGCGTCTCCTTAGATTACGAGCACAAATGCATTGATATGTGTACTTAATTTTCTTTTCCTTTCTTTTCCCTTTTGAAATCATGTGTTTGTTTTGAAACGGTTATAGCCCTGATATGGCTCTACGCAGTCAGCTGGGCTTTAAACGAAAACAACAATATAACAGTCCACGCAAGGAAAAAAAAATCACGAAAATCTTCCACGAAAACATAGGCAGAGCAGCTTTGACGCTAAAGTTGTGCTGTGCCCAAATGTAAGCTGGACAGCTCTATTGTGTTAAAGTACCCAGCATGCTCACACACGAAAACAGTGTGACAGTCTGTATGACAAGGGAGAAAAAAACAGTCACGTACAAAAAAAAAATAAACAACATGAAAGTTACATCTGACTAACACAGAGGACATGTAACAGATAATTAACTTGTTGTACAGTTGCGTTTTTGATTCATAAGTGTGAGCTTAGCATGTAACAGACAATTAACTTGTTGCACAGTTGCGTTTTTTGTTCATAAGTAACCCCAAGTGCAGCATATAGTAGGTCTAATGTGTAGTGACCTCAGAAGTGCTGTACACGGTAGGTGTAATTTGTAGTGAACCTGTCACAATTCACAAGACAATTCATTTGGTTGCTGAGGAAGATCTGACAGTGAAAGTTTTTGTCCTTTTTGTTCTATGATATCATGGGAAAGGAAATTTCATGCTTTATGCAGTAGCATCTGTTACTTGATAACACCACATCACAAAAACTATCAGAGCGTTAACATGGGAAGTGAACATTAACATCTCACATGACTGCACTTCATGCATTATTTTCAAAATATTTGAATATTACAGGGCATTCCACACCACAACCCACACACTTTTATATTTATAGATATATATATATATATATATATATATATATATATATATATATATATATATATATATATATATATACTATGGAAGACCAGGGAGAGGTAAGGTTAAACAACAGTTCTAAACATTAAAAAAAAAAGCAGGTATGTCCCAGGGCATTAAAAATCACAGCTTGTAAATCCACATGATCTTGCTTCATTCTTCAGGTTTTGGAGAGAAAGTTGTACCCAGTGACACCCAACACATGGACACAGCTGTTTCTGCAGACTCGATGTTTCATCGAGCATGTAGCTCGAAAGCAGACCAGCCATCATCAAGAAGAATATGACTTCGATGATCCGGGTCCACTGGTGAATGAGGCTGTATGCAGTCTACAACATGAGGCTGCAAATGATTTCGAATCTGATGGTGCCATCACAGACTTGACCTACAGCAAGGTTGGAGGGTGTGAAATAGGACATCAAGAAGAATCAGAGATTAGTGGGGTGGAAGTACATGAACGGTCTGAGGTTAACGAGATCGGTGTGGTGGAGATTACAGAAGGAAGTCCTGTAGGTGATCAAGAACCTATAATTTTTTTCCCGGCTGACGGAGCAGACATTGCCTTAGAAATTGAAGTGGGGAACAGCGAGGTGAATTCTAAGTTGTTAACGGAGGTTAAGTTGGGGGACAGCGGGGACGATTTCCAGATGAGCGAGGAACCTTCCGAGTCGGAGGTGGAAGAACACGACCAACATGACGCTGATCTGACGGAAGCTGATCAGAGTTTACGGGATGAGGAACTGCTGAATGAGGACGCAGACATTACAGTTCCCCAAAACTCTACCTATGACTATCTACAAGTCAGTCGGGTACGTACTCAAATGTGTGTGTTATGTGTAATTTTTCCAGCCACCAACCCTCGTCTTGTTGATGCTTGTTTTTAGTCCTGTGTGATCCTGATCCTTTTTGAAGATGACATAAACGAAGAACACGTTATAAGAAGGAACGTTGAAGGTTCACCCATTATGAAAGATGAAGTTAGAGCAGCACTGAAAAAGATGAAACCAGGAAAAGCCCCAGGACCAGACAACATTACTACAGAGATGATTGAGGCCCTGGAGGAATTTGGTATTGAAAAAATAACAGTCCTCCTAAATGAAATTTATGACACTACAAAAATCCCCAAAGATATGTCAAAATCAGTTTTCATTGCACTTCCAAAGAAGACAGGGGCTATAGAATGCAAACTCCATCGCACAATCAGTTTGATGAGTAATGTAACAAAAATCCTATTAAGAATAATCATGATGAGGACGAGGAATAGAATCAAAAGAGAAATAGCAGATGAACAGTGTGGATTTGTGGAAGGGAAAGGAACTATTAATGCCATATACCTCCTATGAACTATCATAGAGAGATCAATCGAGATGAATAAGGATTTATATTCATGCTTTGTTGATTATACCAAGGCTTTCGATCGGGTAAGACATGAAGAATTGATCAACCAACTAGAAAGACTCAATATTGATGGAAAAGATCTAAAATAATCAGAAATATGTATTGGGAACAAACAGCGGCAATGAGAATAGAAAACGATATAAGCTCTTTCCAAAACATCAAAAGAGGAGTCAGACAGGGTTGTGTTTTGTCACCAGATCTGTTTTCACTTTACAGCGAAAACATCATGAGAAACCTAGAAGAAGACCCTGGATTAAAAGTTGTAGGAAAAACGATAAACAACATTCGGTACGCAGATGACACCGTGCTAATTGCAGAAAATGAAAGGGACCTGCAAAACCTTGTGAATATACTAGAAATAGAAAGCAAAGGTAAGGGGTTGGAACTAAACAGCAGAAAGACTGAAGTCATGGTGATCATAAAAAAAAAAAAACATGAAACCCCCTCATGCAAAATACCAGCAAGCGGCACAACTTTGAGACAGGTTGGTAAGTTTAAATATCTGGGAACGATCATTTCACCAGACGGCAGATGCACATCAGAAATCGCCAGCAGAATTGGCCAAGCCAAAACAGCATTCGAGAAGATGACAAGCATTCTTACCAACAAATGCCTATCAATTAACACCAGGAAGAGAGTTCTTGAATGTTATATGGAACCAATACTGTTATACGGTTGTGAGGCGTGGATAGTCAACAAGCAAAGCCATAACAAGATTGAGGCAGCCGAGATGTGGTTTCTGAGAAGAATGTTGAGAGTTCCATGGACAGCAAAGAAAACAAATGATACAGTCATGATGGAGGCAGACACAGGAAGGTCATACATAAGGAAGATTAGGAAAAGACAGGCAACATTTTACAGGCCATTTTATGAGGAAAGGGGAATTGGAGCACCTGGTCACCTGGGAAAGCTGGAGGGAAAGAGAGCACCAGGTAGATCCAGGGAGACGATATTGGACGGACTTGCAGAGTGGCTGAAGACAGAGAGGATGGAAGAGGTGCTTGAGACAACAAGAGATAGAAACAGATGGAAGGCCATGATCGCCAACTCCATGTGGCAAGGCACCTGATGATGATGATGATGATGATGATGATGATGATGATGAGAGTATCTGTGAATTTTGTAGTTGCTAGACCTTATGGCTTGTGGGGTGGGTTGTCTGTGTAGGTATGTTTTGTTTTCCATCCAGAGCATGAAATCACATATTTTGCTCAATTTGAAGAGTCAGTTTATTTTCATATTTCAGTTTGTCCCAGGGCATTAAAAATCACAGCTTGTAAATCCACATGCTCTATACAGATGTCATGTTTTAGAAACTACTGATACCAATCAGGCCAGTCTTACTGATCAAGTATATTTTGTGACAGTAATTCTCTTCCATAATATACTCCATTCGTCCACACATGTTCAGTACCACATTCAATTTATCTCTTTCGTTGGGGATACTGATCACGGAAAAACACAACAGCCACAGTTTTCACACAAAACTGTGAAATGTTTGCCTGTGGGTGACTGTTTGAAATGCCCGTTGTTCTGTAAATTTGGTTGCAGTGGCTCAGTTTAAACTCATTATAGGCCTATACATAAATGAAAGTGATGTACGTGGTAGCATAATGTTTAAAGGGAAAGAACTGCTTCAAAACTGTCTGAGAGTCCTGAAACAGGATTACTTCTCTTTGACTAATCTCAGTGCACACAAAACCCTCATGGGGATGCCGGGGGTTCTTTTAGTATAAATAGTATTCCCATCTTCTGAAAATTCTGTGCTAGAAATTTTCTCTTTTCTGTCACTCCCTTTGTTTCTTCCTTCCTCCTTTGCCTTCTGTCATTTCTTCCTATTACTTTCTGCCTTGCTAGTCCATTCACATGTGAGTGTTCGATAAATTTACGTACTTTCTGTCAGGACTGAAAACTGGGTACATGTATTAAGTGCATTTTTGTTTCTAGATATGCAGAAGCAATTAGGGTAACTTAGGCCCATTTTTATATGTTTTAGTGTCATTAGCTATGTTTAGATTTGTATTCAGATGTCTTTTAATACTCTGTGTGATAAATTAGAGGAAATTGGTCAGCACCAGGGGCGTCTCCTTAGATTACGAGCACAAATGCATTGATATGTGTACTTAATTTTCTTTTCCTTTCTTTTCCCTTTTGAAATCATGTGTTTGTTTTGAAACGGTTATAGCCCTGATATGGCTCTACGCAGTCAGCTGGGCTTTAAACGAAAACAACAATATAACAGTCCACGCAAGGAAAAAAAATCACGAAAATCTTCCACGAAAACATAGGCAGAGCACTTTGACGCTAAAGTTGTGCTGTGCCCAAATGTAAGCTGGACAGCTCTATTGTGTTAAAGTACCCAGCATGCTCACACACGAAAACAGTGTGACAGTCTGTATGACAAGGGAGAAAAAAACAGTCACGTACAAACAAAAATAAACAACATGAAAGTTACATCTGACTAACACAGAGGACAACAGCAGAGAGAGTAGGCTTTCTTGTGCTTGATTTGTGGGATGTTACTTTCAGTCAAATGTTGATTTTTTTTTTCAACAGCTGATCGACTCTGCCGTTCTCGACCTGAAAAATCAATTTTTCAGCAGCAAGAGCATCGCGGCAGCAGCCCTGTTTTTGGCAACTGCTATGAACGTCAATCAGATTCGAGCAGTCACAGGTGAGTCCAGTCATGGACGTTCTGGAAAAGCTTTCCACCTCTGTATGATGACTCTTTGGCGAATGTCACTCATTCATGTGTCATTCATAACTTTTTTTGTCATTGTTAAGTATTATTAGGTCTGTTTCTTTTAGTTTTACGATAATTTGATTATTTCGAACTTGTCCATTTTGATAATATTCCTTCGGGGGAGTGGAGGTAGATTTTCCATTTTCTAATCTGATTGCACAGGTTTTAGTTTGTCTCAAGAAAAAAATTGTGTACGCCTTCCAGTCCACCCAGCTGTGATTTGGTACCTTATCTGGTTTAAGGTTGGGGAAGATAAGACAGCAAGGAAGAAAGGAGTACCATCCTCATAATGCTGCCCCCCCCCCCCCCCATTAAGAAAAGTTATCTACTAAATCGCTGCTCTTCTGTGGGTCCATGGAGTGATGGGGGAAACATGTACCTTTCAAAGCCATACCAGACAATCTGCGTTGAATGGCATCACTGGAGTGGTGTCCAGTTGGTTAGAACTCTTGCCAGGGAAGCAAGAAGCCAGGGTTCAATCCGGGTTAGGTTGTACGTACTTAGCACGCATAAAAAAATCCCCAGGCAACAAAGAGTTGTCCATGGTAAAAAATCCCCCTTCGTAGGTCAGCAGTATGAGTGAGTGGGCATGTTTTCAACAGGTAGAACAACACACATGTCATAAAAAGCATTTTCTGTGTGACAGAATCTAATCCAGTTGTGTAAATTGAATGACTGGTTGGTTTGCAGGTATGACGTTTCCAGAGATAGAGCGATGCGTTTATTGGTTGAAAATGCACCAAATGGTGATAGGAAAACATGATCCCCGCGATGTCTGCCTCAAGCTGTTTGAAGACATCAAGGTGACGGACTGCCATAAGATCCAGTACAACTCGATCACACAGGAGATGTGGGTGAGTAATACTGCTTGTGCATGACCAGTTGGTGAAATGTCTCTCTGTCCTCTGTCCTCAGCTCAAACCCCCCCCCTCCCCTTTCTCTCTTGGTTGTGCCCCCTTTTCCTCCCATTCCTACTTCTTTCCCCCACCACCGTTTGATCGTAATGTAAATATATCATCCCCATCCTTTAAAACGTACTGTGCCTGGGTACCTCTCATCTGGTGGATGAATAATGGATATTATTCCAGTCTTCCAGCTCAACATGTGTGCACATCTGTAGTGCCTGCACGTTGTCCGTGTGTTTATGAATATATGCATTAAAGATACTGTAAGTCATGTTGTGTTCTCTGGTGGCTTATGAAAACACCCAGCATTTTCATCCATCAAAGACTATGCAGCAGCATATTGCCTGCATATTGTGGGCAAAACAAACTGCTTACAGTACGTGCATCTGAGAAAACAAAAAACAATACTATTGAAAAAAAAAAAAGAAAATGGATGCATAATCCTATGCAGGGTCAGTCAGAAAAGATATAGCAGTCATCATCATCATCATCATCATCAAGTGCTTTGCCACATGGCGTTGGCGATCATGGCCCTCCATATGTATCTATCCCCTGTTGCCACAAGCACCTCTTCCACCCTCTCTGTCTTCAGCCACTCTGCTTTCTGTTTCTAGAATATTCACAAGGTTTTGTAGATCCCTTTCATTTTCTGCAATTAGCACGGTGTCATCAGCGTATCGAATGTTGTTTATCGTTTTTCCTACAACCTTTAATCCAGGGTATTCCTCCAGGTTTCTCGTGATGTTTTCGCTGTAAAGTGAAAACAGATCTGGTGACAAAACACAACCTTGTCTGACTCCTCTTTTGATGTTTGAAAAGAGCTTATATCGTTTTCTATTCTCATTGCCGCTGTTTGTTCCCAATACATATTTCTGATTATTCGTAGATCTTTTCCATCAGTATTGAGTCTTTCTATTGGTTGATCAATTCTTCATATCTTACCCGATTGAAAACCTTGGTGTAATCAATAAAGCATAAATATAATCAGTATAGCCGTAAAGGAGAAGAAATGGGCACTTCCTTTATAATTGTGGCCCCGAAAAAGGTTAAGGTCTTGACCACGTCACTCCCTCCATGGGAATGCTTGAGGCTCTTTCATTATAAATTGTATCCCCACCCTCTGAAAATTCTGTGCTAGAAATTTCCCCGTTTCTGTCATCCTCTTTGTTTCTACCTTACTCCTTTTCTTTATCTGTTCCTATTATTTTTCTGCCTTGCTGATCCAGTCACCTGTAGTATTTAATAGTTTTGCACGCTTTCTCTTAGGATTGATAACCGGTGTGCTTGTATAACGTGCATTTATTTGGCTTTAGGGAAATGTAATGTGCAGAAGCAATTCTATGTAAAATAGGCCAGTTTTTATCTGTGTTGTAGTGTCCTTAGTTATGTTTACATTTGTATCCAGGTTAATTTTTTTAAACCCTCTGATGATGAATTGAAAAGAATAGTCAACACAAAGGGCATATCCTTATATTATGCATTGATATGTGTTGTTTTTTTCCAGGTGGTGAGTCTCTCTCTCTCTCTCTCTCTCTCTCTCTCTCTCTCTCTCTCTCTCTCTCTCTCTCTCTCTCTCTCTCTCTCTCTCTCTCTCTCTCTCTCTCTCTCTCTTCTGAATGAAGTATGGTATACGTTTCGAGATGCTTATGGTTATGGGCAGTCGGTTGGGCTTTAAGGAACAATAATTCTTGTACAACCTCAAGATTTGGGCACACATTTTGCAAGGAAGGAAAGATGGGCATTACCCTCGTAACTGTGGCCCAGATAATAGGGGATGTCCACCACCTCACTCCCCTACACCTCAAAGAGTTACAGGACAAGCTTTACAGCAAAAGAAAGATGGACACTACTTTCATGGTGGCTGTGATTCTTTATTTTCCAAGTGTAGAAGTTGTAAGCTAAAAGCCTTATTTCAAATTGGCCTTGAAAAAAGTTGGTGTTTACAACCACATTCTCTTACAACCACGGGATTATGGAACATATTTTTTTTAATCTAATCCATTGTTTTTGCAGGTGGAGACTCTTACGGAGACAGAGAAGTTCTGGGACATCCAGAGCAAGCTAGACAAGGTCCGCATGGATGAGCAGACGTTTTGTCCTCCCTCTTACTATAACTAAACCCGAGGATCCAGGGTTCCAGACTTCGCCCCCTCTGTATTGGATGAATTAATCACGCCACCACGCAGCAGTGAGAAGGCCACAAAGCCTTCCAGCAAGATTCTTCTTATTCTGTCCGTGTGTTTCCTTCCTACTGTGTCTCAGTCATTTTTGCTCCCCACTCAATACACTTCTTAGGCATTTATTTGTTTTGGGCAGGGGGAGGGGGAGGGGGGGATTGCTTGTCTTTCCATCACCATGGTATGACTCCAGACTTCTCCCACGCAGCGTGGGTTCTTTTCCAGACTACATACTCTATAGACTTTTTCAGGCTTTTACATTACACACCTCAGGCATTCATTTTTCTCACCACAGTATATACCACTATTACCAGTATTGGCATCAAGGATGTAATGCAAATCCTGTCAGACATTTCAGACCCACCACGATAATAGAAATACCAGCAAGAAAGCTTGCTACCATCATTCTCCTTTTCCTTCTTGGTGTCAATTGTATCAAGTTTGAGAGGTGTGATTTCAGTTGGTGTGTGTTTTTTTGGGGGGGTTTGTTTTTGTTTGTTTTTGTTTGTCTGCTTTTGGGGGGTTGTTTGTTTTTGATTTTGTTTTGTTTTTTGTTTGTTTGTTGGTTGTTGTTGTTGTTGTTGTTGTTGTTGTTGTTGTTTCGAATGCCAATCTTCTGTGTTAAACGTACTACGAACCGCCTTATGTTATTTTAACTGATCCCCTTTGTGTGTTTGAGTTGTCATTTCCAAGGGTTTTTAACATCTCATGGCCAGTTTGTGTTAAGTTTTAAATGTGTTGATGTACCAGTTTGGGTTCAAATTTAACTCTCTCCCTCTCTCACCCTCTGCCCACCAGCTTCATGCAGATGGGTAGGGTGAAGGAGTGAAATGGTTATAGTTTTGCAGCTAGTGGATAGAGTGAGAAGGTCAGAAGGATTACATAGGATCACAGTGACAGTAGGTTGTGTACGAATTTTTGTTTATACCATGGCTGGAAAAATTGGTATGTCCACCAGACATATTTAAACCAATGCATCTCCCCCACCCTCCCCTGATACCAAAGATGTAGACTAGCTGATAATGAATTGGCCAGGCCCAGCAATTAATTCAGCTCACCTGTGTGTAAATTGAATTGGCCAGGCCCAGCAATTAATTCAGCTCACCTGTGTGTTGGAGAATATAAAATAGCTTTGAATTTGTGATTAGTGACAAAGAGTGATGTGTATGCAGGTGTACATGTGCCTTTCTCAATAACAAAACTGTTAACATTGTTCGTCACGCAAATATCATCTGACATTGTGCCTTCCATGTTACTTGAAGCTCTGTCTTATATATCTAATATTGAAATATGATTTTCTGTGTCACTATAAAATGGTAACCAATATGCCTAAAGGACGCAGTGCATTGTAGTGGTGCCAATTCGAGAACATGGATGTCTTTCTGCTGTCATATTTCACTTTATGGTAAATGTGCCACGTTCATTTTTCTGACCAAAACGTCTTCCTTGAAATGTACACTTAGTGGATTATGACTGCCCGACATATTTCAGACTTTGTATGAGAACAAGTGGGGTAGGTTGCCTTGAGCATTCCATGTTTTAGTCTTGCCCATTGTCTGTAGTCACCATCCATCATGAAGTTTCATGTGACAAGAATATTACTTACTTGATCAGTATTTTTGCTCTTTTCCCCCACTTTAAATAAGCCAGAGATAAGGATTTTGTTCACTCCTTGTCTGGCGCAAAATTTTACATTGTTTTGTTCATCAGGACAAGGATGAGCCAGTTATAGTCTATTTTGTTCTTGTTTCGCGCTTTTATCCAGGCTTAACCTCTGACTCCCTCACCCTATCCAGCAATTGCAAAAATTTAACCCTTTGACTCCCTCACCCTATCCACCAGCTTCCTGCAGGAAGCTAGTGGATAGGGTGAGGGAGTCGAAGAGTTAAGTCAGCTCACTGTGCAGTACAGACAAATTGGATGTTTTGGTGGAGCACTTAGAACTCAAGCTGTTAGATAAGCTAACCACATTCCCCTGCGTTGTTGGGTGTGCATGTGGGATATTTTCATGTTTCCATAAGCCATCTTTAACGTGCGCTTTTGATATTCAGCATGCGTATACAGATAAAGTGGGTTTAGGCACTGGCGGGTCTGCACACAAGTTGACCTGGAAAGGTGGAAAAATCTCCATGCAGTACCCACCAGGTGGAGGTGTCTCTGCAGTAGATCGAAACCAGGACCCTCCAGTTGGAAGTTTGGAAGCTGGTGGATAGGGTAAGGGAGTCAAAGGGTTAAGTTTTTGCTTTGCTATTATGGTTGGCAATGCAGGATGCTGGTGGACAGGGTGCGGGAGTCAAAGGGTTAATGTGTCTAATTTATCTTGGTGTGTGTGATCAAGTTTTAACTCTTTATGGGTGATAAATTCCATTTGATGAGTGTATAATTCAGGATGATACAGAGGTTGAAGGAACTCGAGCTTAAGCGTACATGATTGAATGGGAGAGGAGTCAGAAGAGAATGAATTGA
Source organism: Monoplex corrugatus (assembly GCA_030674185.1). Taxonomy (NCBI): domain Eukaryota; kingdom Metazoa; phylum Mollusca; class Gastropoda; order Littorinimorpha; family Ranellidae; genus Monoplex; species Monoplex corrugatus. The sequence continues at coordinate 40,096,336 of JAPXFY010000020.1, read as the reverse complement.
CTGATTTGTATTGATTTGAATGTATAATATTGTTGGATTGTGTCTGATTTAATAAATGTTTTTTTACAAGACTTGAATCGAAAGAGTTTGTGATTGCTGTCTTGTGTGGATGTTTATTATTTTTATAGTACTTGCTGTGTGCATCATTTATCAGTTGTCTGCCCAGGTGAAATGGCAAACCATGTGTTAGAATGGCAAGATAATGAAGTATGGTCTCTAATTCTTGTGTCTTCGTGTAATGACTGATGGATCGTTTGGATGGGAGACTGCCTGTGATGAATGTAGTGTTGGGTGTGTTGCCATTAATTGCAATTTATTCGTTGTTCAGTCCAAATGCCTTTGTGTACGTGACGCAGCACTTGATTTCAGTTTTCTAAAGATGATGGCATTGAGCACTTGGATGATTCCACAAACACTAACATCACCAACAATATGAGATGGAAAATGTTCAAGTTAACCATGGCGTATGATTAGAAAAATGACTTGTACGTCGCCTCAACCACAGTTTCGGTTCCAGTCTCTCAAGATGGACATTAACATGCTTGGATTAAAATTCCATATGCACTGATGCCACAAATGCCTTGTGAAGGAACATGGTCTGCTCAAGGATTTAACTCAAACTTGTGTTATGAGCACACACACACACACAATATATATATATATATTAGAACGGATGTACTTTGTCCATGGTCAGCCATGACCGAGGGAGGCCTACTACTATATATATATATATGTGTGTACATATATATGTATATGTACATATATATGTATATACATATGAACTAGGTGACCCTGGGCGTCTCTTTCCAGCGTCTTGTGTACTTCACCGTTGACTAAACGAAGTTCCTCCGCTAATGTGCACATCCGCCATGCTGCTCTCCATGTTTCACAGAACACATAGCCATTGAGTTCCTTGAGGAACTTTGTCCCCCTTGGCCGGTAACCTGCATCTTGGAGGTTGCCTCACGTGGTTTGGCACGCCTGCTGAGGCGAGGTCCCGGGGTTTGGCGCTTGGAGCCAGCACGTAAGAGATTTAGAGGATGGACGAGGACCAGTGATGCCCGTCCACCCTACCAGGTAGAATGCAGCAGCCAGACACCAAAGGTACTCTATCCAGAGCCCCCTACACCCCAGAGGGTCACCTAGTTCAGTTAGAGAACTATTGCTCACACTTGTATGGACATGTGGCGACCACAAGTACGTATCTAGCTAAAAAGAAAGCAATGAAATGACACAAATTTTAAGAAGTTTATCCCGCATCGCTCGTCGCGCGGTCAAACAAGGGGCGCGTCCTGCAACGGTGTCTCAGGCTGCAGTCGAAAAATCAGCTACTGAGACCAAAATAATCAAAATACCAAAAACTTGAAACTTCAATACAAGACTGATGAAGGGAAAGAAAGACATTTTCATAACTACTCTCAATGCCTGTACACTTATAATAATAATAATTGTAATTATTTAATAATTACAATATTTATATAGCGCAAAATCTTGATAAAATCAAATCTAAGCGTTGAAACAGACACACACACACGCACGCACGCACACACACGCACGCACGCACGCACGCACGCACACACACGCACTCACGCACACACACACACACACTCACACACACACACACGCACACGGCTATAAATGGGGAGAAAATAAAAGCAATGGAAAATTATAGAGAGCATATTATATACAATTATATATATTGCAATGTGATTCCCCTCCGAGTGGAGACAGGCTGCAGAGGTGAGGTCAGGATTTTATGCAGAGGAGAAAAGGTGAGTTTTGAGAGCGGACTTGAAGGAGACAAAAGTAGGTTGCTGACGGACTGAGAGAGGAAGTTTGTTCCAGGAGAGCGGACCAGAAACAGAGAAGGCTCGTGGATCATAGGTATTGAGCTTAGTGCGTGGAAAGCGAAAAGTCAGAGGATCGGAGGCAGAGCGGAGGGTACGTGAGGGAACATAGATCTCAAGTAGGCTTGACAGGTAATCGGGGGCTGCGTTATTGAGGCTTTTGTAGCACATGGTGTCTAGTTTGTACTGTATGCGCTTTGATACAGGGAGCCAGTGAAGGAGGGACAGATACCTGAACTAATTGCGTCAGCAGAATCTACAAACCAAAACATCATTTGCCTGCAATAACGTAGATTCATACATGAAGACATTGCAACAAAAGAACACGATTTCGGAAGTTGGAAGCCTGGAAAAACAGCGCGAATGCTGCAACTGGCGGAATTGGAATGCTTTTCGGCCAGCAGGCCTACAATGCACTTAGCAATGTCGAAATGATATCTCTAAGAATAACAATAGCTACTTTCAACGGAAATCCTCGAACCTCGATAGTCTCCTGCTACAGTCCCACTAATGTAAGTGATGAAGTGGAAGTCGAAAGATTTTATCAGGACTTAACATCAGTCACCAGACAAGTCCCGAAGCACAACATCCTCATTATTGGTGGCGACTTCAATGCTCAACTTGGAAACCTTGATGGCTTCAAATATGCATATCACTCTCAGACTAACAGAAACGGCTCTACGTTAAAAGACTATCTCAATGAAAACAATCTCTTATGCCTAAACATTCTATACCAGAAAAGACAAGGCCAGTTATGGACACACAAATCTCCAAATGGGAGCAAGGCACAACTCGACTATATTATCATCAATAAGAAATGGAAAAATAGTGCAAAAAATTGCAGAGCATTCAACTCGTTTGTCAGTGTTGCATCAGACCACCGCATCGTTTCTGCTCGACTTTATTGAGCCTTCGAGCAAATAAAAAGAAAGCTTGCAACACTACTCCATATGACTGGTCAAAGCTAAACGACAACCCTGAAATTCGTAACATCTTCATTACAAGGGTGAGAAACAGATTTGCTGCCCTACAAGATACAGCCTAAGCAAAGAAAGCTAACATAACATACAACCACTTTGAAATGGCATGTAAAGAAACAGCTGCAGACACTATCCCGCCGAAACCCAAAGTAAAAAAACAAACTCCCTGGGTGAATGAGAAAATCTGTCAAAAACGCAAACAAGTACAAGAAGCTGCTCGACTAAAAGACTCTCAACCATCCCCTGAGAACATCTTCTACTTCAATAATGCTCGTGCTGCTCTCATACAGACCTATGAAGCAGAGCAATCGAACTATCTACAAAGTAAAATCGACCAGATCACAAATGCTGCCAGTAACACAAAGTCTGCTGTTGCCTGGAAAACCATGAACGGAATTAGTGGTAGAAAAAGCTGTAACAGAGCTAAGCTAAAAGCATCTAGCCAAGAGCGAGTAAAACTGTGGCAACAACACTTCCAAGACCACTCGGGAAACCCCCAGAAATCTCTGAAGAAGAAATAACTCCAGTCTTCATAGAGGAGCTGAATATCAAGAAAGGGCTGTTTACGTTGGACGAACTACTGATAGCAGTGAAAAGCATTTAGTGTGGAAAAGCATGCGGACTCGATGAGATATCAGCGGAAGTATGGAAAATAGAGGAATTTCACCAGATACCGCTGGAATGCTGCAACAACGTTTATTACCAAGACCCAATAAACAAATGGACTAAAGGATGTCTGCTTCCTTTCCCCAAGAAAGGTTACCTCGGAATCACAAAGAACTATCGCGAATCACATTAACTGCAATTTCTGCAAAGATCTACAACCTAATGCCCCTAAATAGGATAAGGCCGGAAATAGATCCAGTTCTGATGAAAAACCAAAACGGGTTTCGCCAAAACAGATCGACATCTGGACAAATACTCACCATCACACGCATATTGGAAGGCATAAAAACCAAAAACCTCCCAGCTGTTCTCCTATCTATCGACTTTTCCAAAGCTTTTGATTCGATCCACCGAGGAAAGATGAAGGAGATTCTAACTGCATGCGGACTACCCAAGGAAACAGTAGACACCATCATGATGCTGTATCAGAATACTCACTCTATGGTTCGCTCCACCGACAGAGACACAGACTTCCTCAACATCACTGCTGGAGTCCTTCAAGGAGATACGCTTGCCCCCTACATTTTCATCATCTGTCTCGACTATGTGCTGAGGAAAGCAGTGGATAAAAACAAACAACTCGGCTTTACCCTCACAAAACAGAAGAGCAGACGCTAACCTCCGGTAAAGATAACAGATGCGGATTACGCTGATGACCTGGCTGTTCTCGCAGACCTTCTAAAGGATGCAACATCTCTCCTTCACAATATCGAAAGAACAGCAATGGAGATCGGGCTCCACCTCAATGCGAACAAAACAGAGTGCATCTGTCTGAATCAAGACGCATCAGAAGGTATGAGTAGTCTCAATGGAGATGCGATCAAACAAGTTCAAGACTTTAAATACCTTGGCAGATACATTGACTCCACAGAACGTGACGTCAACACCAGACTCGGAAATGCCTGGGGCGCTCTAAATCAACCGGACAAAATCTGGAAATTCTATCTACCAGACAACCTGAAAATAAATTTCTTCTGAGCAGCAGTAGAGTCCGTTCTCACATATGGCTCAATCTCTTGGACCCTAATAACGACATTGGAGAAAAAGATTGATGGAGCATACACACGAATGCTGCGTGCAGCCCTGAACAAATCCTGGAGAGAACATCTAACTAACAAAGAGATATATGGTAAGATCCCACCAATCAGTAAATCAATACGTCAACAAAGACTGCGTTTCGCGAGACACTGCTGGCGTAGCAAAGAAGAACTGGTGGGAGATGTTCTACTGTTGAGACCCAGTCATGGCAAACAAAGACCAGGACGTCCAAAGAAGACCTTCATCGACCAACTGATCTATGATACAGGCAGTCAGTATGATGAACTGCCTACTGCAATGTCTGACCCAGAGGGATGGAAGAAACGTGTCATGGATAGCCGAGCAAGCTCGACATTCATTGATTGATGATTGAAAAACATATACATACACATATATATACACACACACATATATATACATATATACATATGTGCATATATACATATGTGCATATATACATATGTGTGTATGTATGTATATCTCTCTCTCTCTCTCTCTCTCTCTATATATATATATATATATATATATATATATATATATATATTATATATTACATATATATGTATATATATATACATATATATATGTGTTGTATATATATGTATTTTATGTAGTATATATATGGTCGACTATCGTGGTCGATAAAGTCCAACCTAGCACTTTATTCATTTGTATGCCCTCATGTGGGATCTCATGTTCGTGAATGGAGTGGGGGTGGGGGCTGGCGCTGGGTGCCATGCGCATAGGTAAGTTGCTGTTGTTTGGGCAGAGCCTCAGCAACTCTGTCCACCTGCCTCCTTAAGTCCAGGGCAAACCGAGGTAAGACAGCTGTTCTCATAGGAGACACAGACCACTGAGCAGTAGATGGCAAGTCGCAGCATATGTCCAAAACCACAAGCAGCGCGCGCTCTGTGGCAATGCCCTTTATTTACTATGATAACTGAGCTAAGAAAAACCTTAGGCATTTTACAAACCAAAGGTAGACACACTAAAGTAAATACGAGACAGTTCCAACCACTATGATGAAAACCAAACTAAATGATTAATGATGATAACATAACGTTCAAGAGCATGTCAATGGCAGGTGTGATACGTCTAGTGTGTTGGCTAGTGACTGCGTGCTTGTCACCTCTCACTTTCAGCCTGCACCGCTGGCTAGCACTGCTGCTTGCAGCTATGCGAAAAGGAGAGCAGAATGCGTAAGTCTCTCTCTGTCAGTACATAGTCTCTCCATCAGCAAGCCCTACGTTATGCCTCCTCGTGGCGACATGTGGTAACCGAGCAACTCACGTACTCAGGCTAAATCTCGAGGGACTCAAAGGAGGTCTGGCCCCAGCACGCAGGCCCAACGGCGTGTGGATATGCCCTGGAGCCCACGAACCAGACTCCCAGCCATGGGTAAATAGCTCCACTGCCTTGTGGACATCTCGGGAGAGATATGGCTAAGGGAGTAAACCCTGAAAAAAATCACCCTAGTTCCTTGTAGGTTGTGGGAACGACAAATGCTAACGGAGAGACCGTAAACAAACCGATGGAAGGCGAAGGGAAACCACCATCGTACTTTCCCAAGATAACATGGCCAGACAATCCGATGAAAATAAGTGTAACGACGTAAATAGGGGTTCCTATGGAGCACTTTCGTCCGGTGAGCACCGTCATGCTGCGCAGGTGACACCAGACCGTCAGCAATCTACTGTGTTCAACCTAAACAAAACAAAAAAAATCGTAACATGGAACATTGTTGCAAAAAGGTAAATTAGACGATATCAGAATGGAAATGGAAAGGCTTAACATTAGCATTTTAGGACTAGGGGAAGTGAGATGGAAGGGGGCAGGCATGATAACATCAGTAATATATTCTGGTGGAAACTCACATGAAAGAGCAGTAGGCATCGTAATAGACAGGGACAAATCAAAAGCAGTTACAGGATTACAGCCCGACAGTTTTGCCGATTAAACTGGGTGGCAGGCCATTTGACATCAACATTATTCAGGTGTTTGCACCAACATCCGCAAGTACTCAGGAAAACATTGACAATTTTTACGAAGTATTAGAGATGGCCAAGGCCCAATGTAAATCACAAGAAGTTACAATAATAATGGGAGATTTTAATGTTAAAATGGGACAGGATAGGGCGGAGGATATAGTTGGACCTCATGGCCTTGGTACACAAAATGAAAGGGGAGGGAAACTTGTAGAATGGGCACAAATGAATGAGTTCATAGTAGGAAACACCTGGTTTGAGCAGCCTAACAAGAATATGGATCTGGATGAGTCCAGAAATAATACCAAAAATCAGATTGACTACATCACAATCAATAAAAGATTTAGAAATTCTTTACTGTCAGCAAAAACACTACCAGGCGCAGACTGCAACAGTGACCACAATCCTGTAGTGGGAAAATTTAGGCTGAAATTAAGGAAAAGGATACAGACCAAAAGCAACATCAAACTATAAATCTTGGACTCTTAAAAGACAGATGAAGTGATACGTCAAAAATATAACGTACATGTTCAATATAAATTCAGTGCTCTGGAAGACGTTGGTGACAGTGAGGAACAACGCGCAAAGTTGAGAAATTCGATAAATGAAGCTTGTGAAGAAATCCCTAAAGTAGATAGAAAAGCAAAAAAGAACTGGATGACAAAAGAAATTCCAGGCTTGATGGAAGAACGGAGGAAGGCAAAGAGAAACCAGGATATATGCAGGAAGATAAACAAAGAAATCAGGAATAGGTGCAATGAAGGTAAGGAAGCTTGGCTGAAAACAAAATGCAAAGAAATAGAAGACCGACACAAAACGGATCCTCAGGGTATGTACAGACGAATTGAAGAAATTGTCCACAGGAAAAATACATGCACATCAACTGGTTGCTTAAAGCCGAAAGATGGTACGCTTATCATGGAAAAAGACAAAATGTTGGACAGATGGGGAAAGATCTTTTTGAAGATGACAGAAACGAAGAACATTATAAGAAAGAACGTTGAAGGACCATCCATTATGAAAGTGGGGTTTTAGCAGCACTGAAAAAGATGAAACCAGGAAAAGCCCCAGGACCAGACAACATTACTAAAGAGATGATTGCAGCCCTGGAGGAATTTGGTATTGAAAAAATAACAGTCCTCCTAAATGAAATTTATGGCACTGGAAAAACCCCAAAGATATGTCGAAATCAATTTTCATTGCACTTCCAAAGAAGACAGGGGCAATAGAATGCGAACTTCATCACACAATCAGCTTGATGAGTCATGTAACAAAAATCCTATTAAGAATAATCATAAAGAGGATAAGGAATAGAATCAAAGGAGAAATAGCAGAAGAACAGTGTGGATTTGTCGAAGGGAAAGGAACTATTAATGCCATACACATCATAAGAACTATCATAGAGAGGTCAATCGAGATGAATAAGGATTTACATTTATGCTTTGTTGATTATACCAAGGCTTTCGATCGGGTAGGGCATGAAGAATTGATCAACCAATATAAAGACTCAATATTGATGGAAAAGATCTACGAATAATCAGAAATATGTATTGGGAACAAACAGCGGCAATGAGAATAGAAAACGATATAAGCTCTTTCCAAACTATCAAAAGAGGAATCAGACAAGGTTGTGTTTTGTCACCAGATCTGTGTTCACTTTACAACGAAAACATCACGAGAAATCTAGAGGAAGACTCTGGACTAAAGGTTGTAGGAAAAATGATAAACAACATTCGATACGCATTCGATGCTCATCAGAAATAACCAGCAGAATCGGTCAAGCCAAAACAGCATTCGAGAAGATGAAAAGCATTCTTACCAACAAATGCCTGTCAATTAACATCAGGAAAAGAGTTCTTAAATGTTATATAGAACTGATACTGTTATACGGTTGTGAGGCGGGGACAGTCAAAAAGCAAAGCCAGAACAAGATTGAGGCAGCCGAGATGTGGTTTCTAAGAAGAATGTTGAGAGTTCCATGGACAGCAAAGAAAACAAATGAGATAGTGTTGATGGAGGCAGACACAAGAAGATCATTCATAAGGAAGATTAGGAAAAGACAGGCAACATATAATAGGCCATTTTATGAGGAAAGGGGAATAGGAGCACCTGGTCACAACAGGAAAGCTGGAGGGAAAGAGACCACCAGGTAGACCCAGGGAGAAGATATTGGACGGACTTGCAGAGTGGCTGAAGACAAAGAGGGTGGAAGAAGTGCTTGAGGCAACAAGGGACAGAAACAGATGGAAGGCCATGATCGCCAACGCTATGTGGCAAGGCACTTGATGATGATGATGAATGTTGAAGAAGCAATAGGAACAAACCCAAAATATCCACCACCATTAGTCGGTCATGTGATAAACAAAATGGCCTGCACATACATATCCTACTTGCTGGAGAGGTCTTGTAAGTTCTGTTTGACTTAGAGATTGCATAAATTCAAGTAGGTTTTTTTTCACAGCAGATTAATCGTGTGAAATCCAGTATATAATTGAAAGATTTTTGTTTTGTTTTGCTTTGTTTTGTATTTGTTTTTCTGTATCTGTATATGCTTGTTTATGAGAAATGGATTTTTTCCGAACAGAAATTTGTCAGAGACAACTTTGTTTGTTGCTGTGGGTTCTTTTACATGCATGGTTTTATCATCTCATTTGAAAGACTGGTATCCAGACCACCACTCAAGGTGTAATGGCAGAAAGGAGGGGAGATAGAGTCCATCCCTGTCCGGCCAGGAATATATATATAAACACACACACACACACACACACACACACACATATATATATATATATATATTTTATATATAGTGTGTGTGTGTGTGTGTGTGTGTGTGTGTGTGTGTGTGTGTGTGTGTGTGTGTGTGTGTGTGTGTATGTAGCGGACAATGTGTTAGCTTCATCTTATGTTACGGAATCTCTGTCCTCTGATCATTATTGTGTCGTTTCTAAATTGTCCTTGACTGTTCCTACTAACTCCACGGTGCTTACAAAATCCCGTAACCTACGTGCGATAAATCATGCTGATTTTAGATCTGACCTCTGTAGTCTAGTCAGTCCCCAGCAGTGCCCGTCAATCGACATGCTAAACAGCACGCTGTCATCTTTGCTAGACAAACACGCACCATTGCGCCAACGAAAACTGCGCGCAAACAGACTCGAGCCTTGGTACTTAGACGTAAAAGAAGAGCTTGAGGCCGCAAAGAAACATCGGCGCTGGGCCGAACGACAATGGCTGAAAAACCCGATCACTATCAACAAACAGATTTTTAATATTGCAAAGAAGGCAGTGGGCAAAATTGTCAGTAATGCTAAGTCCATGTTTCACCTAAATGAGATAGCCGGTGCTCATACCCAAAAGACCTTGTTTAGGATGTGTGATAAGCTATTAGGTAGAGATAAGACATCTCCTCTTCCAAATACCTATCCCCTGCATGATTTGCCTACTGTATTCAGAGACTATTTCTCTCAGAAAGTGCAGTCAATCCGCACTGACCTAGATCAAGCTGTTTTACCCCAGATGAAACAAAAGTTTAAAACTCAAGCAGTAAAATCCACTTTCCACCGGTTTCATCCTGTCACTGAATCTGAACTGAAATCCATCATTCAAAAATCAAGACCTACTTCCTGCCCTTTGGATTCCCTGCCAACACCACTTTTTCTTGAGTTTCTCGACGACCTCTACCTACTCTGACTGAGATTATCAACTCTTCTCTAACATCTGGTTCATTACCATCCCCTCTCAAAACCGCTGTTGTGAAACCCCTTCTTAAAAAGCCTTCTTTGGATCCTGACTCCCTGAGAAACTACAGACCCATCTCTAACCTATCTTTCATTTCTAAAATCTTAGAGAAAATTGTTCTGAAACAGCTTCTTACCTATTTGGATGAAAATAATCTGCTCTGTGCTTCACAGTCTGCCTACCGCCCACATCACAGCACGGAAACTGTTCTACTCAAAATTACCAATGATCTTCTTCTGTCCCTTGACTCTGGAAATGTTTCTGTGCTGACCCTATTAGACCTGTCAGCTGCGTTTGACACTGTTGATCATAACATTCTTCTTAATAGACTCTCCTCTCTGTATGGTATTTCAGGCACCGCTCTTTCTTGGTTTCAGTCGTATCTCACGAACAGGACACAATCAGTCCTTGTCATCAATCATTCCTCCCCACCCACTGATCTCCTTTTCGGTGTTCCACAAGGTTCCGTTCTGGGACCTGTGCTCTTTGCTCTTTACACAAAGCCACTCTCCGATTTGATAAAATCACATTCCATTGAGCATCAATCCTTTGCAGATGACATCCAACTTGAAATTGATTCTCCTCCTTCTGATATCTACTCTGCTATCCCAGTCTTAGAAGACTGTATCTCAGATATCAAGACCTGGATGCTAGAAAATAAATTAAAGTTAAATGATGACAAAACTGAAGCTCTCTTTTTGTCCTCTCCTTTCAAAACCTCCCCATCTCCCAAACCTACTACCATTACCATTGATCAGACTGAAATTCCTTTCTCCTCCTCAGCTAGGAATCTTGGTTTCTACTTCACTGACAACATGAGTGTTGAACTTCATGTAAACAACACCTGTCGCACTGCTTACATCAATCTCCGCCAAATCAGTTCCTTGCGTCATCTTCTTTCTGTTGATGCTACAAAAACTCTGGTTTCTGCTTTCATTCTCTCAAGACTGGATTATTGCAATTCACTTCTTTCTGGATGTTCAAAAGATCAAATAGATAAACTACAGAAAGTGCAAAATTCTGCAGCTCGGCTTGTTTTTAAATCCTGTAAGCGAGATCATGTCTCTCCTCTGCTAAAACGCCTCCACTGGCTTCCTGTACAAGCTCGTATCGAATTCAAACTTGCGATTCTCTGTCATTCATTTTTCTCTGGAACGTCCCCTTGTTACATTTCTGATCTCCTATCCGTCTACTCACCTTCCAGAAATCTTCGCTCCTCTTCTGACTTAAGACTACTGTGCATTCCCAGAGTAAGAACTAAAACCTTCGGTCACTGCACCTTTTCATATTCAGCACCAACTTTTTGGAATTCTCTGCCCCGTGAAATTCGCTACATTGAATCTATTACTTCTTTCAAGACTGCCCTCAAAACTTTCCAATTTAAATCCTATTTTCCCGACTAGGTAGTAACTGTGTGGACACTCTTTGTTCTCGTGCGCACGCGCGCGCGCGTGTGTGTGGTGTGGTCGTGTGTGTGTGTGGTGTGTGGCGTGTCTGTGTGTGTGTGTGTGTGTGTGTGTGTGTGTGTGTGTGTGGTGTGTGTGTGTGTGTGTGTGTGTGTGTGTGTGTGTGTGTGTGTGTGCCTGCGTGTCTGTGTGTGTGTGATGTTATTAGTGTGCAGCGTCACGAGCTCCGGCCCCGTACTGGAGGTTTGCGCTTATAAATGTTCATTATTATTTATTATTATTATATATATATATATATATGTATTCTCCAAGTATTTCACCACCAAAATACAAACTCTTCGTGACAGGCTTGACAGGACACCCTGTCAACCATGCCCACCTGACCCTTCCTTCTCTGGCACACCTCTTACTACTTTTACCCCAGTCTCACAAGAAGAAATTTCAACACAATCAGATCCATGTCGTTCAAAACCTGCGAACTGAATCCTCTTCCAGGTTCTCTCTACTCCGACTGTCTCCCTACTCTCCTCCCATTCATCACTGACATCATCAACACTTCTCTTCAAACTGGAACTGTCCCAGAATCTTTCAAGTCTGCTATTGCAACGCACACGCACGCACACACACATGTACACACACACGTACGCAAGCACACACACGCAGCAATATATAAACACAGTATTCCTCTTTATTCATATGAAAAATCTGTTAATCTTTCTTCATTACATAAGTCAGTGTTTAAATTTTAATATTCTGTGGTTTCTTATGTGTCTTCTTACTTGTATAGCTTTAATGTTTGTTGTTATCTTATTGTGTATGTAATTGTGAACATTTTTTATCACCTTTTGCCTTTCTTGCGAAATGTAAAGCGCTGGTGAGCATGTTTTTATATGGAATATGCGCTATACAAATAAACATTATTATTATTATTATTATTATTATTGTTCACCCTCTCCTCAAGAAACACAATTTAGACCCAAATGAACTGAAAAATTACCAGCCTATCTCTAATCTCTCTTTCTTGTCAAAACTCCTTGAAAAAGTCGTCCTCAACCAGCTGAACTCTCACCTGTCTGCCAACAATCTCCTCAATCCTTTCCAGTCAGCCTACCGCCAGTGCCATAGCACTGAAACTGCCCTACTACACATTCTCAACAATCTCCTCCTTGCAACTGATACTGGCAAAGTCTCTCTCCTCACACTCCTTGATCTGTCTGCAGCCTTCGATACCATTGACTATGGTATTCTCCTTTCTAGACTTCATCATACTTTTGGCATCTCTGACATTGCTCTCTCCTTTTTCACTTCGTATTTATCAAACAGAAAACAAACTGTTCTCATCAATGGCACTTACTCTCAACCTGCATACCTGACCTGTGGTGTTCCACAAGGATCTGTCCTTGGCCCTGTTCTTTACACTCTTCACACCTCCCCCCTGTCCACCATCATCAACTCCCACTCTATAAAACACCACTTCTATGCTGATGACACCCAACTTCAAGACAGTGACTCACCTGACAATATACAGCGCCTGTTGACTCGCACCACTGAGTGTTACTCAGACATTAAGAACTGGATGACGTTCAACAAACTTCAGCTTAATGACGACAAGACAGAAGCTATCCTCATTGGCACCCGTCAGAAACTTTCTCAACTGCCTCCTCTTTCTCTTCCATTATGTAACACATCAGTCCCAATTTCTGATTCACCTAAAAACCTTGGTGTCTGCATTGACTCTACCCTCTCCATGAACAACTTTGTTTCTCAAACTGCCAGATCCTGCTACTATCATCTCCATCGTATAAGGCTGATCAGGAAGTATCTCTCTGTCGAAACAACTGCAAAACTCGTTCTCTCCTTCATAATGTCTCGCATTGACTATTGCAATTCACTCCTGTCTGGTCTTCCTGCCTCCACCATTCACATCCTACAGCGCATTCAAAACAATGACTGTACGCCTTGTACTCAAAAAGAAAAAAGCTGACCACATATCTCCTCTCCTGGCACAACTTCACTGGCTCCCTGTATCAAAGCGCATACAGTACAAACTAGACACCATGTGCTACAAAAGCCTCAATAACGCAGCCCCCGATTACCTGTCAAGCCTACTTGAGATCTATCTTCCCTCACGTACCCTCCGCTCTGCCTCC